>CM054060.1:298719834-299319834 GCA_028641055.1 Alopecurus myosuroides | reverse complement strand
CGGAGAGGTTTCATGCCCAGCTATAATTGCTCGACCAAGCATGGAGAAAGAGGGGTTGTGATGGAAGACGATGAAGAAGAAGAAGATCCTTTGTTCCCTGAATACGGCGATACTGCAATGGAAGAGAATGAGGAAGAAGGAGGTGATTGAGAACAGGCATCAGAAGAGCCCGATGATGATCTTGGCCGAGTCATTGCTGATGCAAGGGAAGACTGTGAAAGTAAATTGGAGAGGTTGAATCTGGACAACATGTTACAGGATCAAAAAAAGTTGTTGTACCCAAATTGTGAATATGGTAGCACAAAGCTCGGTACCACACTGGAGTTGCTGAAATGGAAGGCACAGAACGGTGTGATTGACAAGGCATTTGAGAGTTTACTTCAACTAATGAAGCCAAAACTTCCAAAGGATAATGAATTGCCTGAGAGTACGTACGAAGCAAAGAAAACTCTCTGCCCTCTAGGATTAGATGTGCAGAAGATACATGCATGAATTAATGACTGCATCCTCTACCGTGGTGAGAAGTACGAGAATTTGGATGAATGTCCGGTATGCACTGCACTGCGGTATAAGATCAGAGCAGATGACCCTGGTGATGTTGACGACGAGCCCCCCGTAAGAGGGTTCATGCTAAGGTGATGTGGTATGCTCCTATAATACCATGGTTGAAACTTCTGTTTAGAAACAAAGAGCATGCTAGGTTGTTGCGATGGCACAAAGAAGACCGTAAGAAAGACGGAAAGTTGAGACACCCCGCCGATGGATCGCAGTGGAGAAAGATCGAGAGAGACTTCCCGGACTTTACAGGAGAGGCGAGAAACTTATGGTTTGGTCTAAGTACAGATGGCTTTAATCCTTATGGGGAGCAGAGCTCCAGTCATAGCACCTGGCCCGTAACTCTATATATGTACAACCTTCCTCCTTGGTTGTGCATGAAGCGCAAGTTCATTATGATGCCAGTTCTCATCCAAGGCCCAAGGCAACCTGGCAACGACATTGATGTGTATCTAAGTCCATTAGTGGAAGAACTCTTACAATTGTGGGGCAAACCAGGTGTACGTGTGTGGGATGAGAACGAACAAAAGCCATTTGACCTACGGGCGTTGCTTTTCGTAACCATCAATGATTGGCCTGCTCTTAGTAACATTTCTGGACATACAAACAAGGGATACAATGCATGCACACACTGTTTAGATAAGACTGACAGTGTTTTTCTTGGATAAATGTAAAAAGGTTGTATACCTGGGGCATCGTAGATTTCTTCCGATCAAGCATCCCGTAAGAAAGAAAGGAGGGAAGCATTTCAGAGGTGAGGCAGATAACCGGAAGAAGCCTGAGCTCCGTAGTGGTAATGATATATTCGATATGGTCAAGGACCTAGAAGTAATCTTTGGTAAGGGAGCTGGCAGCCAACCAGTTCCGAACGGCCCTGATAAGCGCGCACCCATGTGGAAGAAGAAATCTATATTTTGGGAGCTACCCTATTGGAAAGTTTTAGAGGTCCGGTCTTCGATCGACGTGATGCACGTGACAAAGAATCTCTGCGTCAATCTGCTATGCTTCCTGGGCGTGTATGGGAAGTCAAAAGATACGCCAGAAGCACGGGAGGACCAGCAACGTATGAAAGACCCAAGCAACAAGCACACGGATACATGGCGCCATTACTTAAGCAGCTATGCTCTTACTAAAGCAGAGAAGGAAATATTTTTTGAAGTCCTTTACAGTATCAAGGTTCCGTCTGGCTTCTCGTCGAATATAAAGGGGATAATAAACATGGCAGAGAAAAAATTCCAAAACCTGAAGTCTCATGACTGCCACGTGATTATGACGCAGTTGCTTCCGATTGCATTGAGGGGCTTCTACCGGAAAATGTTCGAGTACCCATTGTGAAGCTATGTGCATTCATGAACGCAATATCTCAGAAGGTAATCGATCCAGAAATTCTGGCAAGATTACAGAGGGATGTGGTCCATTGTCTTGTTAGTTTTGAGTTGGTGTTCCCACCATCCTTCTTCAACATTATGACTCATCTCCTGGTTCACCTATGTGAAGAGATTCATATTCTCGGTCCGGTATTTCTACACAATATGTTCCCCTTTGAGAGGTTTATGGGAGTCTTGAAGAAATATGTTCATAACCGTGCTAGGCCAGAAGGAAGCATCTCGAAGGGCTATGGAACAGAGGAGGTCATTGGGTTCTGTGTTGACTTTATTCCTGACCTTAAGACGATTGGTGTTCCTGAATCGCGGCATGAGGGGAGACTGAGGGGAAAAGGAACACTGGGAAAGAAAACAATGATACCCAGGGACGGACATTCTTTCACCAAAGCACACTACACAGTTGTACAAAATTCTATGTTCATGGCTACGTATCTCGAGGAACACAAGAATATTGTACGCTCCACAAACCCGGGGAAGGATGACTCATGGATTAAACACAAACACATGGAGACTTTCGGAAGTTGGTTGCAAACATATCTTATAAATGACACCACTGTTGAAGATCACCTGTACATCTTGGCAGGGTCACCATCTTCGACTATTGGGAGTTTTCAAGGGTACGAGATAAATGGGAATACATTTTACACGATCTCCCAAGATAAGAAGAGAACCAACCAAAATAGTGGTGTCCGCTTTGATACAACAAACGAGAATGGGAAAAATGACACATACTATGGTTACATAGAGGAGATATGGGAACTTGACTATGGACCTTCTTTTAAGGTCCCTTTGTTCAAGTGCAAATGGGTCAACCTGAATGGAGAAGGGGGTAAAGGTAGACCTGTCGTGGAATAATCACGACAGACGTTACCGGGGGTAACTTGTCTTGGGGCAAATCGACTCGAGTGTTTGGGAGAGGGTTTAGCTCGAAGGAAACCATGGTGATATGCGATCTGGTAGCCGGCAATCAAGTCGCCGAGTCTACGATCTAAATATATTAGCTCGATACTGGTGTTACAATGGATACTCGAAATCTCTCGATCTAGCGATCATGTTCTTATTCCCGTAAAAGCTTATCTAAGCCTAACCTAGGGACCGGCTTATATAACATCCGGACCCCCTGGCTTACTCTCCAAGGCGCACTCTGAATCCTACCCGGACACTGCTTACAAACCCTAAACTTCCATATCGGAACCCACAATCCGGGTTACGAGGCCTTCGTTCCTGGGCCTTCTAGAAGCTTCTTTATCCTAAGCCGGGTCTTGCGCAGCGTCCTTTGGGCCGAGTTACTCCTTGGCGTTAGCCTACCGGGTTATCATCCCTCCATCAGTAGTCCCCAGAATAGCTTGGGATTCACGGGATCCTCCTTGAAGCGTACGCTATTCCCTGCAAACATAATAAACATACAAACTCATAGAGGCCGGGTTAGGTTGCTTTAATAAACAGCTAGGCCTAACTCCAATGGTGGTCCATATAGTAACCCGGCTTTCTCTAAATCCATCTTTAACTTTCCGAGTCAATGTTCCAAGGAGGATGCAGAAGACCCGGCTCACTTTGCTCGTTAACTGATCCGAATATCACGGAAGAAATTCCCTTCTTATCTTGTCCGAATATTGCTCTCGGGCACTTAATGCATATCCCCAAAATCTCGGACGGGTATCCCTTATCCCGAAAAGTTTGGTTCCCGCCCGTTGGCCTAGGTTAGCCCACCCGTACCTATATATAGGTACCTAGGGGGTGACCTAACCCTAACGGACCATTGCTTCCATTCTCTTCCTCCTCACCAGCGCACCCCCGTTCAAGCACTCAGAGCACCACCACGGAGAGCTCGCGCGCGTCGCCGGAGCAAGGCCGCCGCCGTCCGCGCTCATCCACGGCTCACCCCGCGCCGCCGCCAAACTCCGCCGCCGAGTCTCCAAGCCGTCCGACGGGAATCGCACCGGGGCACCACGACTGCGCCATCTGCCGCCGTCGTGTCCTTCTCCAATCCACGCCGGTAAGTTTCTTGCTCCCACTAATTTAGCTTTTGTTTGCACTATTTGACCTAGATTGGATCTTGGTCCGCCGCGAGCCGTTTCTTGTTCCGCACCGGATTAGGTCGCATAGTTCCACGCTAGCTCGTCCAATAGCTTGATAGATGGTCACACATCACTCCCCTATCACTGTTAATCATCGATTTCTCCGCAGAATCGTCCGCAAATTTTCCAATCTAGATTCATTTCGCCCAAATTTTCCGCGGCTATCATTGATACCCGGAAAATCCACTTCTTCCGGTTCTTTTACCTGCACTAGATACATGGGCAATCAACCTTTTATTATGAATGCTTGCCAACACGTAGATGTCCCTTATTTTCTGTACTGCTACTCGATACTCGGATAACCTGTAACTTTCGCTCCGTCAGTTAATACCCGGACAATTCATAATTCCCATGCCTCTTACTGACACTGCTTGCGTATATTCGGATAACTCATGATTTCCGAGTCTTATGTCTTGTACCCTTTTGTCTCGTGTTTCGCAGACTGAACCCATGGCTCCCAAGAAGCAAGGGAAGCAGCCGGCTAAAACTAGGATGACCCAATCGATATCCGCCAACTGGGCGCGATCCACCGTCACCAAGGCCAAGCTGGAGGAGTTGGCCGAGTCCTCCCCCCTCAGGAAGATATCCACTGGAGAGTGCCGGGTGATGAGACCCGGCCCACGCCAAATGCCGACGAGGTAATCTGCTTCGTTGAGCACGTGACCCGGGGGTTTCGCCCTCCGGGTCACCCTTTTTTCCGCGAGGTCTTGAACCATTATGGCCTCCGGGTGTTCGACATAGGGCCTAACTCTATGTTGAACATTACCCATTTCATCGTGCTTTGTGAGTCTTATTTGTGCATTTCGCCAAATTTAGCTCTTTTCATTGAACTTTTCCAGTGCAAACCGTGCCGCGAAAGCGGTGACGGGGCGCTCTTAGCTTGCGGCGGGGTCTCTATCCAGCGCCGCAAGAATTCACCTATGCCGACTCTTAATTTAAATTCTCATGTTAAGCATTGGCAACTTTCCTTTTTCTATTGCCGAGACACCTCCCCACCCGGCGAGAGGAAGTTACCGGGTTATTCGGAGGGTCTCTTAGATCTCTCTGATACCTTCAACTCTTTCCCCCTGAGTCGGATAGGGAAGCAATCCAGCCCCTCCTCTCGAAAATAGCCGTCCTTTTCGCCCACGTTCTCACTGGGCTCAACCTAGTCAAGACTTGGGTAGAATTCCGCATCCAGCCCAATTCTATTCGCCCAAAACTGATGTGCGAATATTCGGGGCATGTTACGGACGCGCTTCGTTACTCCTCGAAGAACTATCCGGCGGGTGATACCAATAAAACCATCAAGAGCTTCCTGACCGAGAAGCTGGAGGTGATAAAGAGCATAGCCGGGTTAGCGACGTTTACCTGGGATAACCCGGTTCCAGTGGTAAAATCCGACACTTATACACTTTCTTATACTTTGACTTGATACAAACACTAACTCCCCTTTTCATGCTTTTATTTCAGGCCGATAACATTTTCTGGAGTATCGAGACCCCTCCCAACTCGGGTAACCCAGAGGAAAAAGAGGAGGAACCGGTCGATACAGATGAAGGTACCACCTGGATTCCAATCACCCCAACCTCTATCACTTTGCTTTCTTTTTCCAATTATACGCATACGCCTTTCAGGGATGGATGACAAGGGTGACAACGACGACCAGAGGGACTCGGAAGAAACCGAGAGCGACAAAGGCGAAATTGAGCCGGAAGTCGAAGTCGGGACCAAGAGGAAAACCCGCGGGGTCGTCTTCAAGGTTCCATACCGCTCCCTTGCTTCTAAACCATACTCCTTTGCTAACATGTGCGAGCTAAACCGAGAATTATCTGACTGGCCGTACTTGAAGGATCCACCCGCGACCAAGCGCAAAGTGACTCGGAACTTTCCGGGTGAATCCACACTTATCCCGGGTATCCCGTCATCCCCGGCTCGACGTGCTGGTATTTCTCAATCTCTTCCCGAATATCAAAGTTTTCCTTTTCCGAGTCGCCCCTTAGCAGGGTAATTCCATGTCTTACTTTCTCAATGTTTATCAGCTTCGTCCGGGTCTAGCAGCGAGTTCCCCTCGGACTTCATGGTGAACCCTGGGTACAGTTCTTCTCCTGATGTTCTAATACTTTTCCATAATTTTCTCCAGTTACATGCTAACTGCTTATTTATACCATCCACAGAGCCACGGTCACCATCAGTGACCAAGAGAACATGGAAACCGACGACCCGGGTAAGGAGAACCCGATTGATAATATGACTGCCGCGGCTGGCGGCGAGGAAGGGTGGCAAGCGCCACCGAAGGATCCGGCTAATCAAGAAGCCGAGTATCATATAGCCTCGCACGCCCGCGAGGAGGAAGAGGCCACAGTCCTTGGTAGGGGGCATCCGAGCCAGACTCCGATACTCGTACGACTCAGATGCCTTCCCCTGCCAAGGAAAAGACTACGACTCCGGGTTGCCAAGATCCCGGGTCTTCCAACTCGGACAATCACTCCTTCGACCAAATGATGAGCACCCTCCTTGCCATGAAGGCCACGGAGAACACTATACTAGAGCGCATGGCCGCTGAACACCGGGTAATACTAATTGATATCTCATGTTATCCATCTAGTCCCCAAGTTCCGAGTATAACTTGTCGGAGTTACACTCGGTACTCCGTTTAATACTCAGCTGATTATGATATCCGACTGATGTCTAACTTTCCATTCCTTTTAGGCGCAGGAGAGCCGGTCCGAGGAAATTTTGGCCAAGACCAATCAACTCCTGGACGCCGAGGTAAAGCTAAGAAAAGCACTTGAGGCTGAGGTGGAAAACTTGGAAAAAGATGTCACGGAATACAAAGAGAAATACACCACTGCTCAAGCTGCGCTGAAGAAACTATCGGCTCAAGTTGCCGACGCTTATCGTGTCCTCCTTGGTGAGATTTTGTTACTGACTGGTTCGTGTCTTGGTTTTTTGTTTTCTTGATCCATGATACCCGTGATTCTTTGTTATAACCCATGTTATTTATATTGTAGGTGCTAACCTTGCGCCCTCAGAAGAGGATGACATCCAGAAGGTAAAACTTGAAGAATGTGCTCCGGAGATTCTGCGCCGGCACTAAATGGATCCTGGACACCATACAGTGGCCAACCGATGGCTATCCGGGTATGGAAACTTTGATCCATGCGTGTTCCACTGTACCCGCATGGATTGAGCTCTGGAAACGCTCGGCATGCCGAGTTGGGATGGCTCGGGGGCTAATGCTGGCTAAAGCCTACTTTCCAAAGCTTGATCCGGCAAACTTGGTGGCCGGGTTTCCAGAATTCAAGGCTGATGGTTCTAGATTCGGCATCAAGGATTTCAAGGCTGTGCAGAGCGAAGTGCGTCACTCAGCGACTACAATTGCCGATTCTCTGGATCTAAGTAACTTCGTGACTTCATACGACGCCAAGGGTAAACCTGTGAAGGAAGATATGCCTTTACCCTTCAATATTCTGGAGAAGTGGAATGCTGACTTAGCCAGGAAAAGGGAGGAAGCTGCAAAGAGGGAAGCCGACTTTAAGTCGAGGCCCTCCTCCTCTACACCGGCTAGCCGCCCTCCTCTTCGTCCTGATGCTGCTCATCCGGGTAACGATGCTGGGAAGGCTACTGGCCAGGACCCGGCTGGCAAGGGCAAGGACAAGATGGATGCCTCGACCCAAGATGCTGAGTGATCTTTTCTATCCGCTATCATTTCCTATGCGTCAGTCGGCCAATGGGCCCTTTGAACAATTACTTTTGACGGTTCGCCTGTGCACCTTTGATACTAGTATCGAGACTTGTAATGCACTTTAATGCCTTGATATATCTCGTGGCTCTTTTGGCCTTTGAATGATTTTGATATTTATCTGCCTTTGAGCTCATTTATTCTTGATATTCCGAATTACTTTATGGTTCCTTTTGTGAGACTCGGTTTCCGGGTCTCGTGGGTTTTGACAGGTGGACTTTTCTCTAAGTCCCCAAGTCCCCAAGACTCGTATTTTTGGGTTTTTGAGCTTAATAGCTAGATAATTTGCTTCTTTTTTCAAAATCCCTAGTCCCCAAGGCCCGAACTTCCGAGTCTAGGGTGTTAGGTCTTTCAAATAGAACAAATTGTCTTTGCTAAAGCCCAAAACCTAGAGCCGTTTCACATAGATTTTGAAGTTATGCTTAATAAACTGTGAGTTTCCGGTTATTAACCATGTACTCTGCATAACTTGTGCTTTAGATGACCCTTTTGGCTCTCTTGTACTGTAAGCCGGCTTTCGCGTGGATAATCATGTTGCTACATCTATACGAAGACAGGGTCAGGCAAGTCCCATTGGGCATCATGACTGATTGTGATCATATGCGAGCAAATCATGCCACTTCAGTGCGAGTCACATCGAGCTTAAGTAAGAAAAGTCAAGAAAGTTGGCTCCTTCGTCCGGTTATAAGCTTGCAGCCGTACTCGTTTGCGAGTAATCGACCCTTATAACTCATAGGCATCATGGCCGGGTCTTTGAGTTTGTAACTGTGCTATTCAAGCAATCAGCCCCCAAGACCTAAATACACGCAAACTGCTAAAGAAGCTAATGTACTAAAAAACAGTAAACAATACTTACCTGGAAGAAAGATAAAAAGTATAACAGAAATAAAAAATGATCAAGACACATGAAAAGGAAATAATATATTGTTTAATTATCTCTTTATTGATATGAGAAAAGTTAGGTCAGCAGGCCGCCTCATTAAAAACCCTCCTGTCCCCTTAGGTACCCTGGATAGGAAAAGAGTGCGTCTGAAACCTGCTGCCTGTTACATCGTGCAATTCCACTTTATGAATCTAGGCTATGCTAGGTATAGTAGGGACGCAGCTGAGCCACGTTCCATGGTCTTTCTTTCTCTTGCATAGATGAAGTGGTATGAGCGGTGTCATTAACCGTAGCCGACTCTTCCCTTGCATCTACCAAGTGATATGATCCATTGTGCAGATTTCGGCTTATGATGAACGGTCCTTCCCAAGGCGGTGATAACTTGTGTTTTCCTTCCTTTGATTGCACCAGGCGCAGAACCAGGTCTCCTTCCTGGAAGACCCGGGTTTTTACGCGCCGGCTGTGATATCTCCGCAAATCCTGCTGATATATGGCTGATCTCTCCAAAGCTTGTTCCCTTTCTTCTTCTAGCATATCCACGGTGTCTTGTCGGGTCTTCTCGTTCTCCACCTCGATGTAAGACGATACTCGAGGCGAGTCATGGATAATATCACTCGGCAATACTGCTTCTGCACCATAAACCATAAAAAACGGTGTCATCTGGGTAGATCTGTTAGGTGTGGTGTTGATACCCCAAACCACTGAAGGTAACTCCTCGACCCATGCACCAGCATCTCTGATACACGGGACTCGTAACCGTGGCTTTAATCCACGAAGCAATTCCTGATTTGCTCTTTCCACTTGTCCATTAGCCTCTGGGTGGGCCACTGAGGCTATGTCCAAACGGATGCCATTGTTTCCACAAAACTTCTCCATCTCGCCAAGGGACATGTTGGTTCCATTGTCGGTGATTATGCTGTGCGGATATCCGAACCGATAGATAATCCTTTTCAGAAACTTGACTGTTGTACTTGCTTCACAATTGGTGACTGGCATGACCTCAACTCACTTTGTAAACTTATCAACAGCCACTAAGAGATGTGTCTTTTTGCAAGGTGACATGTGGAAGGGGCCAACCATATCCATACCCCAAACCGCAAACGGCCAAGTTAGCGGGATAGTCCGCAATTCCATAGCCGGCACATGGGTTTGGCGAGCGTACCTTGGACATCCGTCACACCTTGCCACCAAGCGCTCCGCGTCTGCTAGGGCCGTGAGCCAGAAGAAACCATGTCGATAAGCTTTAGCCACAAGGGATCTTGTGGATGCATGATGCCCACAATCACCTTCATGGATCTCCTTGAGGATCTGCCGGCCTTCTTCTGGTGCTACACAGCGCAAAAAGACTCCTGCTGCACTTCTTTTGTACAACTCCCCATTGATGATAGAATATCCTTTTGCTCGCCTCAGAATTTGTCTTGCTAATACCTCCTGCTGTAGATTATTGAACCATAACTTTGCTGCTCCTTCTGACATCATTAAGTACATGAAATTGGCTTGAAGATTTTCCGTTGCGTTGCGAATCGACATTGCCATCTCATAGCTGCTCAACCATGTTTCCGGATCCATAGTCGGCTCATAATTCACTACTTTACCCGGTTCCTTGAATTTATCCGGGTAAGGCTCAGCTCTAATGTTATCCGATAGACACTTAGGCCCAGCGAGATTAGTAGGAACTGGCCTCACTCGGGAAACGTGTGATCCTGCGGGGGGCGCGGCCGGACGCGGCACTGCTGCTGGTCCATGCACCGCAGACCCGGCCGCGGCTCTCCTCGCTCTAGAACTATCCACGATAGCTTGCGCTGCTGATGCTGCTGGTACTGCTTGAACGCGGGGAGGAGGCGGCATTTTCTGCTGCTCTGCCCTCCGTCGCGCTGAGCTTGTCTGAATATTGCCGGTATTGGCTCGTTGCTGGCTGATATACGGTGTCCCATGCATTCCACTTCTGTTGTCCGGGTAATTAACTTGTTGTGCCACTGCCGTGTGCAATAAATCGATTGCCCGTCGGGTCTGCTCTGCATGGGGTGACTCTCTTACGGGGATCTGATTCAATGCTAGCGTTGCAGCATACACATTATCCATGGGGTTGTTGTAATGACCTGCTGGCGTGCGAAACCGCGATGGTGGTGGTGGTGGTAATGTATTGCCGGTAGTAACTCCAGTCTGTAATATGGGTAACCCGACCTGCATGTTTACCGGTTGTGCTCCTCCAGTTGCGGGTTGATGTGCAGTTCCTTGGTTTGCTGCTGGAATCAGCTGATCCTGAGGTGTGATGAATAGTGTGGCCGGGTTTATAACTCCACCCGTTGCTGGCAATCTGGTCTGGTGCCTTTGACGCACCCTGGTTGTCTCTTCTCGGAGCCGGTTCTCCAATGCATCTAGATCGCGCTGGCGCGCAGCTACCCCTTGTTTTTCTGCTTCTACTTGCCTTCTCTGTTCTTCCAATGCACGACGGGCTACATCCAGATCCCTAACACGTTCCGCCGCGTTTTCCGGGGTTATGACTGTGGCTAAAACGGTGGGATCCAGGATCAGGTTATTGTTGAACAGGGTCGGGTGTTGTGGATTTGAAGGACCCGCCCCTGGTGTCCGGTTTGCCAGATATCCGAACATGTTTTCCTGCAACTCGCTATCCGCCGCATGGCTGGTAACTGACGCCGATTCTCCGTCGACCCGGGTTAAGACCGGGTTTCCGTCAACCGGATTTTGCTGCTGGGCCAATGCTTGTTTTGTCCCGACAACGGCCGCGGTCACGTTCCCCTGATTAAGATTGGTTGCGGGGGTCGTGTAGACCGCGACCTGGCGCACAATGCTTGGCGCAGATTCGTATTCTTCTTCATCATTGCTGTCTTCCTCGTACCGTTCCTCCAGCAGGTGCAGGATAGACTCGGTGTCATCTTCTCTCATAACCCGGCCACGCGGGGTCCATGCCGGCTCCTCCGGCTGTTCCCTCTTCGTGGTGGGCTCTTCTGCCGGATCTATCGTCCCGAATGATTCCTCCCCATCGGACTGAACGCAGGTGGCCTCCCTTGACACAGAATCAAATCCAAAATCGTCAGGAGCTAAACCGGACGTACGTACCATGCCAATGAAGACGTTGATCCGGCCGATTGTCACGACAGATCCGGATTTGAGCAGATCCGACTCTGTCCCCCAGCCAAAATCGTCCACCATCTTCTCTCCTTCGGGGTTGGTGTAGATCTCGCCGACAACGAGGTTCTTCGTGTTCTCCCGAGCTTCTCCGGTGATGTAAACACCCTTGGACGTAGGCCCCATGGTGGGCGCCAACTGTCGTGGGATAATCACGGCAGACGTTACCGGGGGTAACTTGTCTTGGGGCAAATCGACTCGAGTGTTTGGGAGAGGGTTTAGCTCGAAGGAAACCATGGTGATATGCGATCTGGTAGCCGGCAATCAAGTCGCCGAGTCTACGATCTAAATATATTAGCTTGATACTGGTGTTACAATGGATACTCGAAATCTCTCGATCTAGCGATCAGGTTCTTATTCACGTAAAAGCTTATCTAAGCCTAACCTAGGGACCGGCTTATATAACATCCGGACCCCATGGCTTACTCTCCAAGGCGCACTCTGAATCCTACCCGGACACTGCTTACAAACCCTAAACTTCCATATCGGAACCCACAATCCGGGTTAGGAGGCCTTCGTTCCTGGGCCTTCTAGAAGCTTCTTTATCCTAAGCCGGGTCTTGCGCATCGTCCTTTGGGCCGAGTTACTCCTTGGCGTTAGCCTACCGGGTTATCATCCCTCCATCAAGACCCGTTTTATGGAATGACAACACTGGATCTCAACAATATTGGTTACAATGACGAACCATTCGTCCTAGCCAATGATGTGGCTCAGGTCTTCTATGTGAAGGACATGTCCTCCAGACCGAAAAAAAGAAAAAATAAGCAAACAAATTCATCATACGATGATCTGAAGCGTCACATAGTTCTTTCAGGGAAAAGAAATATCGTGGGAATCGAGGACACGACAGACATGTCAGAAGATTATAATAAGTTTGTTGAAATTTCACCCTTCACAGTGAAAGCTGACCCCACCATCCCGTTAAATAATGAAGATGCTCCATGGTTACGGCCGAAGCGATCATAAGCAAGGGACAAGGGTTCATGGACCATCTCTACATGAAGAAAATTCAGAAGACTAGATAGGGATGTTGTTGGTGATGTGTAATAATAAACATGCAAAACATGATCATAGTTCTGTTTGACCAATAATTTGTATTGACCGGTCAAAAGCTGACAACTATGACCCATATCCGAGTATGAGATAACTGTCAAAAACAGGCCTCGGGGTCATTTTGTTAGTTTCGACTCATCAGAATATATTGTCGTTTGTAGCTGCAAGAAGTTTGAAAATGTAGGTCTGCCTTGTTGCCATGTACTGTAGGTTCTTGAGATCAGAAATATCAAAGAAATTCCACCATACTATGTTTTGAAAAGATGGCGAAAGGATGCTCAGAGTGAACCTTCAAAGGAGAACTATGATTTTTCTGTTGTAGACGAAGATCCCAAATTCTCCGTGTCAAAAAGGTACAACTCGCTTTGTCGAACTTTATATAAAGTTGCAGCAAAGGCTGCAGAAAATGTTGAAGCTCATGCATTCATGGAGAGCCAATATGATCAGCTCCTGGAGCAAGTTGAGCTTATTTTGCAAGCAAAGCTGCATGACAAACCTTCCTTGAGCACTATCCTGAAAAGTCATCACCAAAATCTGGTTCAGAACGATGTTACCAACAGTGAACCTCGCAGAGGAAGTAGTAAGAAGAATAGAAATGTAGAGATTCGTGGCCGGTAGAGAAGTCCTCTTGAATCAAGCAAAAATAAAAAGGGTAGGCAAGGTTTGTTCCTCACCTAATCACAAGAGAAAACAAAAATAATACAAGATAAAACAAAATTAAAACAATAGAAAACATAAAGGAAAACAATAGAAAACAAAATAAATGATGAAGATTGTTCATGGTTGGGGCGAAATCCGAACAAAGTGACACAGAAGAAGAAGTCTGTTAATTATGTTACTATTAATGTAATTGTTACTAATTTAAAAAATATATAAGATATTTATATTCAAATTATATGCAAATAGTAAAATAGTTAGTAGTTTGAATAGTTAGAATAATTATTTAGTAAAACAGAAAATGGATTTGAATTAGTTATGCAAATTCAAGGACTTTTCATGTTGAAATTTTTGTCAAATTCGAAAGTATATAGAAGTTATTCATGTGCATATTTAAACAATTTTCAAATTTTGGCCCTAAAACATTTGGGCGCGCAGGGTGGCACCAAATTTCGAAATACGTTTTGGTCCCAGCTCGTGCCACCAACCGGGACCAAAGGGGGTACCTCTAGTCCCGGTTGGTGGCACGGGCCGGGACTAGAGGCCCATTTGTATAAATATCTCGGCCCCCTCTCCAGGCCGAGCAACCACACTCGGAGCCGACTGAGCCTAGGCGAAGCCCTGCCGGCGGCGGGAATGGACACGAAGATCCCACCGGCGGGGATGGACTAGGATGTAGATTTGGCCGGGGACGAGTTTTGGGAATGCATTCATATATTGAAAAGGTCCCAAGACCGGTTCTTACATCGGGGGGGGGGGGGAGGGGCGGCGCGGCCACAGTGTAACATCCCAAGTATGAAAAACAACCCTACAATGCTTGCTTCTTGTTTAAATTAAGTTTGCATCATTCCATCATGAGTTTTGCATTTGTTTTCACTTGTTTTCCATTTGAATTTCAAACCAAAATTCAAATCCTTGTTTCATACTTGTTCTGTTACAATTTTTTTCAAATGAAACTTTCAAATCAAACCATTCAATTGCTTCCAATAAACTAGAATTTCCAAAGTATTAACTTGCCTAATTTTCAATATTCCAATTATTGCAAAAATTCAATCAAATCCATTTGAATTTCAAATAGCAATAGAATTTAAAATTTTGGAAAACAAAAAGTTGCACAACTGGGCTTTTGTAATAAATAAATTATACAAAATTATCCCCACAATTTTCAAACCCCAAAACCCTATTTGAATTTTAAATAACAATTTCAAATCATTTGGCAATTTCAAATTTTTTGGAAATAAGCACACATACTTTTGAATCTTGCTGTTTTGGTAATTCAATAAAATTATTGCTAAAATACAAGCACCAAAAATCCTATTTCTTTTCTATCCTTTTCTTTCCTACAAAAAAAAAAGTAAACAGAAAAAATAAAAAACAGAAAAGAGAAAAGGGGGGCAGGCCAGCCCAAGTGGGCTGAGCCCACCACAACCCCGCAGGCCCAGCCTGCCCCGCACGTCCCTTTCGTCCTCCTCTGTACGGAGACAGAGAGAGGAGGGAGCTCCCCCACCGGCAGGAGCTCCACCTACCTCCTCCCCTCTACTTAAGCCTCCGAGGCCGTGCCCTAGGGCTTCCCCTCTCCCTCCTCCATCTCCGCCGCCATTTTCTCCTCCTCCTTTATTCTCTCTCTCTCTCGCTGTTTCCCTGAACCTCCACCACCGCACACCACCGCGGCAGCAGCCGGCGATCGCCGTCGCCATGGCGCTCCTCCGCGCAGGCTGAGCGCGGGAATCGTTTCCCCGTGCCTCTGTCTTCCTCCTCGACAACGCAGCAGGGACTGGGAGCATCAGGATCGCCGCCGCCGTCTCCGTCCACGTCGCCGGCCACCGTCACCTCGTCGAGTACTCATGCTCCCTCTACTCCCCCTCGGTGAGCACTGCCTGCACCCCCACGTCCTCCTCTGTTTCCCCTGCGTCACGCGCACGCACACGGCGCTCTCGCTCGCACACGAGCAACAGCAGCAGCACAACGTCGCCGCCGGCGAGCGCGCCTCCGTCGGGTTCAGAAAGTCTGGACCTTTTTGGTTCAGTTTCAGTTAAATCCCGAAGCTTTGCCTCAAAACCACGCGTTCCCCTCCTCTGTCACGAATCGATCAGCACCCCAGTGGCCAGATCCAACGGCGCGCAGCGCGAGGACGCGGGTTCGATCCCCCGTCGCGGGATTAAATCCCACAATTTTTGCTTCGCTGCCACGCGGTCAGGCTGGCCCCACACGTCAGCGACGTGGTGGCCACGCAAGCACACACACGCACGCCACGCACGCACCAGCTGGGCACTGGCCCACTGCCAGTGACCCAGGGGCTGCTCTGCCTGCGTAGAAAATGTTCCAGGGACCTTTTCTGAATTTCTTTTTCGCACCTAAGCCCCTGGAACAAATCTGATACTTTTAAAAATCACAGATAGCCCCTGTAATTCAAATTCATATATCTTTTGCAAATCAAATCCAAATTTAATAAATAAAATATGTTTTCCATACCAAATTTAATTCTCTACATGTTTAAACCATTTGTTTACTGTTTTGAACATTTCAAATGGTTTCAAAAATTCAAATTCAAACAACTCTTTCAAATTTGGTCAAATTCATAACTAATTCAAATTTAATTCAAATGGCACATATAAAATATGTTTTCCATGCAAAATTGAACAAGCTTTCCAAATATAAACTTTGTTTCCTGTTTTGAATAATTAAAATTAGTTAAATAATTCAAAGCTTGTTTAAACCATTTAAAATTGCTAAATTAATAACTTGGTCAAACTAAATTCTTTTTGAACATATAAAATATGTTTTCAAACCAGAAAAGTATAGTATTTTCAAATATGAATTTTATTTAATGTTTGGGACAAATAAAATTCAAATAATTTTAATACTTGAATTAAATTCATTTAAATCTTGTTTAAACTTGTTTAATTCATAACTAATTCATTTTAATTCCTTTTTCAACAAATGAAATATGTATTCCATCTAAAATTTTGTGTTATTTCCAAATATAAAGTTGGTTATCTATTTTGAACAATTAAAATTGGTGAAAACAACAAATGTTTGTGTAACTCATTTAAGAAGCCAAATTTCATAACTTAATAAATAAAAATTCCAAACTTGGTAAACCACATTTCAAAATTGAAGCTATTGTTGTTTTCTTATTGTTTTCCTCATCCATGCATCATTCTAATCAACTTTCACATGATGGTTATTTGTAGATCACTTAATTCAACCTTAATTCTTGGGCTTTTCTATATGCAACCCAAATTGCATATGGGCCCAATTTAATTATGATACCATGTCAACTAGTTTATCTTTGATGCCTCAGTTAAATTCTCATGCATCATCCTATGTTTGTGCATTATGCCATGTTATTGATTGTTTGCATCTCTGCGTTGTTTGTTTGCTTCTTCTCGAATAGACGACGACGTTGAGACAGACGAGGTTTACGACACTACTTCAGAGGAGTTAGCCCAGTACCAGGCTACTGAGTTTGCAGGAAAGTATTCACTCACATGAACCATTGTGTCCTTTCTACACTGGATACCGATACTTTCCGTTGTCTAATATGCTAGCCTTAAGATTCATTGCTTGTGTTCCGATCCTATCACATGATATCATGTAACCCTGATATAGCCTATCCTCCACACCTATAACCCTGTTGCTTGTTGCCTGTGTCTTACTAGCATGCTTAGGGTTGTTTATGCTCGAGTCTGCTGTCCTTTATTCCTGTTACCATATTTATTATGTTCTGGGGGCTCGATGTTAAACAACAACCTGTTAATGTTGAGGTAATGCTAATTTGATGATAAGGCACCGGCAGGAGGCTGGGTATGGTTTTGAGGCCTGCTAGTGTCGAACTCAGGAAAAGTTCTTGTCCTCTAGATCCATGATGAGCGCGCTAACCGCATGTGGGAGGCGTGTATGGGCGCCCCCCCTCAACTTTGATTCGATTCGCATCTCGTCCAAATCGCCTCATTTAGTTCGGGTTTTCCATTTGCCGCATGCATATGCAGGTGCGAACCCTTGGCGCCAGGGTGGTAACTTTTGTAGTCGGCATTTAGGGAGACACGTTCTTAGAGTGCTATGAGGGTCCCCTTTTCTTCGTGGGGCTTGATTAGCCGTGCGCTCAATTGCACGGGGTTCTTTGGGCTTGATGCGAAGAAGAGTTGTGTTGTGCTGAGTACCTCGCTTGGTGGGTTGATCCCCCGTCTGGCGGGATATTCTTACGTGTACGGCCAAATTGGTGCATCCCTGCAGGGTTAAATCTTCTCGAGAAGCCGTGTTGTCCGCGGTTATGGATGACTTGGTGATAGGGCTGGCTAACAAGGATTAGACAACTTACACCTAAGTAATAATAATTTGACTAGTAATAGGCTTATTGACACAATAACTTGAACCTTCATTAATCCAACTGTGTGGGTTATCCTCGGATTGCTTCTTTGGATAAGGGGCGAGATCCAGGATGGGTTTGTTTGAGGTTAGTGGTAGTTGGTTCCGATGCGCTATCTTATCCCTTTCTTTTAGCCGGATGTTGTAGCGTGTCTCTGTAGTTGGTTAGGCAGCCCGCTGCCGCACTTTTGTATCACCTATCTTCCGTTGAACCCAAAGCATCTGTACTTGGTGTTGCCGGGTACACTTTGGTATCTTGTGCGTCTTGCTTGCCAGTACTCGTCTGTACTGACCCCTTTGGGTCTGCGTGTTCTGCAGACTACGTTTCCGAGGATCCCCATGGTGGCTACTACGTGGAGTATGACGAGGCTGCTGACGAGTAGATAGCGGACCCGGGCAGGATCCGAGACTTCGTGGATAGGCTCCGTACTTTTCGTTTCCGGCTTCTTAGGCCTATTTGGATCTTGTCTGTACTCAGACACTTTGGATGCTTCCGCTGTGATGTAATGATGACTTGTTGGGACATGTGTCCTCTGCATGACTGTATTTGCTATCTCTGCTCTAGTGAGAGCTATTTGCCACTTATTTCTATTTCTTTGTGTCTTAGAGATTTGTTGTGATATCACTTGTTCGAATGCCGTTGACGTACCATGTGTGTATGTTATGAAGTACGCCAATGGAAGTAGTCGGATTTCTATGGGATGGTTTACGCAGACGATGAATAGTAGATGATGGTTGTCACACGTTTACGTGTTGGCCTACTCATATTGAGATGCGGGTGCCGGTATGCCCCGTAAGCCATTTATCTACTGTTTAGCGGGCTGTGAGTATCCTCTAGAAGTCCGGGTACGACACACAGGCGGCCGGCCGTGTTTCTTGACGACGACCCTATTGGCCGTCCTTACATGCATCGGGGCGGCGACGCGGCCACAGGCGGTCGGCCGTTTCTTGGGGGGGTAGCCTAGGTACTATAGGCTTCCGGGGGCGCGCTGGCGCCGGCCTAGTCCTCCTCGTCGGAGGAGATGCAGTGGTAGGGAGGCTGCTGCCACAGGTGGGCAGGCAGCTGGGGGGCGCCCACCGGTGACTGCGGAGGCATCTGGGGCTGAGGAGGCATCGGGGGCACGCCCTCCGGCGGCGGCAGCTCCTGAGTTGACCACTCGCCGCCGGTCTAGGCCCAGGTCATGCCGTAGTTGAGGCCCGGGGGCAGTGGCTGTGGATCCGGGTGGTTCTCCGACACCTCCATGGCAGCGTTCATCGTCTGCCACCACGGCTGCGGCGGTGGAGGGGGCGGCATCGCGTCCGCGTCGCTGGCCGCGCTGGCCAGGACCTGCTCCCACCGCTTAATCTCGTCCTCGACGAGGGAGCGGCGGGAGGCCTCGTAGGCGGCCTCCAATCCGGCCTGCAGCGCGGGGTCCTGCTCGTCGTCGAGGATGTCCTCCTTGAACCACAGCTCCGGCTCGCTGCCGGGCGGCAGCGCTGGGTACGTCTCGACGCTGGGTTCCTCCGGGGGCGTGGGGAAGTAGGAGCGGCGGCATTGTTCGTGCTCCTGCTGGAACCATACGTTCTAGTTCGGGGAGCTCCACGCATAGGTGTGGTCCCTGAGGAGGTGGGCCGGCAGGAGCGCGCGCCGGCGATCTATCTCCTCGCGGGCGCCTTCATTGGTCGGGGGCGGCGGCACCGGGATCCTCTAGGGGTTGAGGTGCCAGCCGTGCGGGAGGTGGACGTCCGGCCAGAAGACCAGCGTGGCGTGGTCCCAGTGCCACGTCGCCTCCTCCTTCCGCACGTAGCGGCGGAGCCTCTTGCCTGGCGCGGCGCGAGGCGGCGGGTTGCGCGCTGCCGGAGGTGGTGCGGGGACGCGCGGCCCGCCCCCGATCTGGATGCCGCCCGGACCGTAGCCGAACGCCTCCTGCGGCGGCGGGGGAACCGCGGCGCCTCTCTGACCGGCGCCGCTGGAGGAGCCGGCCTCGTGCTCATTCTTGCGCGCTTGAACCAGCGGCGGGGCGACATGGCTAGGGTTCGTGCTGGGGAGCGGGATGTGCGGGGTGTACGGGGGGCGGGGCCCTTTAAAAAGGACCCGGGCGGGGTTGGCATGCCAACCGGCCGCGAGAACGTGGCGGCGGTTGCAGACGGCCATGAATGCGCGGGGAGGAAGCCGAGGCATGGCGTGACCGTTCGTGGCCACGCGTGGGGAATTGGAGGCGCGGGGAAGCCGAGGCGGCCGCTGGGTCGCTGGCCAGTGGGACCTTTGACCGCGCGCGGCTGCGGTTATGGTCTTACTTAAAGACGTGGGGACGTGGACGCGAGCGAGCCAACCACTAGGTCCCCGGCCAGTGGCTTCTTTGACCCCGCGTGACCAGTGGGCCCTTTGACCGAATGTGGCCAGTGGGCTTAATTAAAGACGTGGGCCAGTGGGCCCTTTGACCAAATGTGGCCAATGGGCTTAATTAAAAACGTGGGGCAATGGACGTGGTTGGGGAAGGGGAGGCCGGTTTGGGATTACGAGGCAGGCATCGTAAATTTGCAAAAAAAAATGCGAAAAGAAAACCCCTGCGGCGGCAGAGAAAGTGGCCAAACTGCTGTTTTTTTCAGAGGAGGCATTCATCTCGGTTCCTAACACGAACCGGGACTAACTCCCCTGGCCAGGTTCGCCACGTGGTCAGTCCCATTTGTCCCGGGTCCTGGCGCAACCGGGACCAATGGGGGAGGTGCATTTGTCCCGGCTAGCCCATCCCGTTTGCACAACCGGAACAAATGGGTCTTAACCGGGACTAGTGCCCGTGTTTCCACTAGTGGAGCACACCGAGGTCCTAGGCGAGCAATAAGAGGCCGTGGAGCCGTGGGGCGAGACAGCGGCGGGCGGCCCGGCGAGCTCCGGCCTGGGGCGCGGCCATGGTGGCCGACTCAGAGAGCTCCGGCTGGAGGCAGTGCCGTGCAGGTGCGATGAGGAGGCCAGGACGGCCCTGGCTGGAGGGAGGTCGCGTAGAGGTGCTTGTGTGCAAGCTGCTGCCGGAAGCCGCGGCCATGGCCGGTGGCAGGTGGAGGCGCAATTTGAGCGTGCGGGCATGCGAACTAGACATCGGTGCTCTCCAAGACATGCTCGTCGGCCATGGGGTGCGCGGCGAGCAGGGAGACCGCGCCGGCAGCCCGACCGTAACCAGCGGATGGGGCGGCGCCCGCGGGTGTGGAGGACATAGGAGCACGAGGAGTTGCTTCCCATCAAGCTCGCCACCCGCCTCCTCTCGTGGACCTGGCCCTTGCTGCCCTTGCCGATTGAACAATGGCGCGCGGGCAGCCATCCTGAAGCCGAACCATGGATTGGGTCAACGCATTGTGCGCGCCCGGGCGTTTTGATTTTTTGATTTTTTTAATTGGCCTGACAGGTGGGACCCACCTTATCTGTGGGCCTGGGCCGGCATCAGAGACATATTAGTGTTTTTTGCGAAAGATTTCGAAAAATATGGTAGATTTTTGCGATTGAAACCTAAAGTTATAGTAAACCGAAATTTTACTCGAAAAGTGGTAGTTTTATGCTATTATCTCTACTTACTACCCAGTTTTACGTAATTTTACGTTTTTTTATCTTCTTGGCTTCATGGTTGGTTAAATATTCGATGTCCACAAGCTAAACATTGTCACACCAGCTTCTGGCATTCAAACAATTGTTCTAGGAAAGTGACATACGCATCGTCTCAGTATTAGTTGCATTAATTTGAAACTGAGCTCTCTCCCGTTCAAATCCAGAAAAACAGGGTGTCACCTATAGCTCGCTGCATTTACTATTTAGTTGTGTTTTATTCTAACCTAGCTCGGTCATACATAATTCTTCGCCTGTTCTGTTCTCGTGGGTATCTCCTCATTGTTTGATTTAATAGTATTACTTTGAACAAAACAGTGTTTCTAGAGAACATACTATTTTGATGAATGAGCACTTATAATATGGGCAGTGTTGGGCGTTCCCGGAGGATTTCCCCCAAAAATCCTTCGGGTCCAGGAGCAGACACGTGTCCCGGAAAATTCCCAAAACCCGCTTTTGCTGCTGTGAGGAAAAAAGGTTCATTGAAATAAAAAATTTAGCCTATTGTAGCAATTCACAAAATCTCCCCCAAATCCCGTTTTTGCTGTTGTGAGCAAAAAAACGGTCCGATTGAAATAACAATTTTGTGCTATTGTAGCAAAAGTTTCGTCCACATATAAAATAAAAAACCCAACTTTGCTGGAGACATGGCCGAAGACCTCGCCGGAAATATTATAGCAAACATTTTACACTACTGTAGCAAATCTGAATAACAATTATAGCAATAATTTATGCTGTTGTAGCAAAAAATAATGACATCGTCGGAGACACCGCCAGAGATATTATAACTAACATTTTGCACTATTATAGCAAATATTGACAACAATTGTAGCAAAAATATTTTGTTCTATTGTAGCAAAAAAAAAATTGACATCGCCGGAGACTCCGCCGGAGATTCTCGCCGGAGACCTCGTAGCAAACAAATTATACTAGTACAGCAAAATCAGATACTAATTATAGCGAACAAAAAATTCTATTGTAGCAGCATGTGTTGCGGTGTCAGTTTGCTGAAAAAACAAAAAGCTGATTGTAAATGGGCCGCGCCTGCTAAAGGACTGGATACTTTCAAGCGAGAAGGTCTGCTAAGCGCTTTCGGGCCAGTCAGCATGGAGGCCCACTAGAGCGTGGAGGCCAACGCGCGCTCGCGCCACCACCCGGAGGATGGGCGCGCTGGATCCTTAGGAGGATATTGATCGTTTACCTTATAATATTATAGTTCACAAATCAGTACTCAGCGTTTCTGGGATGCCCCTTTTTTGGTACCTAAGTTCATTTATTCAGACATCAGAAATTTGTATCTTAACTTAGGAATTTTCTCGCTTCACAAATTGTTTCATCACGTTAACATTTGCACTACGCTTGAGTCCATACTTGGTTTTATCACCACATTTGAGTTAGTATAATTAATAATCTTCTTCTAAAAGAAGGATCCAAGCCTTTAGTTTATCATGAGTTATATTGAATACTTTAAATAAATAATATGGATGCTTGCACAAGGGACTAAATCGAAATTAAAATGACAGATCCGTTGGCTCCCCCGCTCTGCTCCTCCACTCTACTCTGCTCCGCCGCTGGCCACCCCGGCCCCGGCGGCCACTTTGCCGCCGTGCTCCGTTCCGGGCACGTCATCCACGCACGCATGCATGGTAGGGGCCTCGTCACCCTTCTCCCCGTCGCCCTTTCCCTCCCCCCTTTCCACTGGGGACGCGCTCGGCCCGAGGGGGCGCAATGATCGTTGACGTGCAAGTCGCAGCTCCGACTCAAAGGGTTCCCGCCGTTCGTACCGCGAGGTGGTGGAGGGTTCGCCGGGGGCGGCGGAGGCGGCGCAGCAGGTGAGTGTTGGGAATATGCCCTAGAGGCAATCATAGATGATGCAATTCCCAATGTATTCATAAAGTTATTAAGTTGTCCTTTGGTTTGAACATCTGATATATGTCATTGAATATGTGATTCGATTGTGGAACTATGTATTCATGTTGTTCATACTAATTGTCCTTGGTCGTTAAGGTTGTGCTGGACACACACCCTAGACTAATGTGAGTGTTGGCTGATGACACGGTTCCACTTGTCATGGGCATGGTGATGCCATTCCAACGTTCACGGACTTGGCTAAAGAGTTTAGCAAGTCGGACTGACCCATATTGAGATGCAACGATCAAGTCGTCATTTGCATGTCTCAATCAATGTAATCCTTAGACCTGAGGTTGTCGCACAATCCAAGTTGTGGATCACCGACTTAGGTTCTGTCAAACGTTGTTCTGTGACAAGGCAACTATAAAGGCAGAGTTCGGGTCGAATGAGAAGCAAGCTGCGTGATGTGGATAATCAAGATGGGATTTTGCCCCTCCTAATGGAGAGATATTCTCTGGGCCCTCTCGAGTGATATGATTCAGGAAGCATGGCCATGCGCGACTCAGTTAAGTGTTAACTGTGTCGGTTGACTAAGAGTTAGTCAGATGAATCGCATATCACGGATCGAGAAGAGAGTTGAACTATTTAAGGGATGACGATAAATCGCCTATAGTTCGACAAGGTATATCGTGAGGCAAAAGGGACTAAGATGAATATCACATTGAATGGTATGTCGTCATGACTCAATGGTACTTGGGAGTCGGCACGTTCTGCTAGGAGCCGCTACCGATTGATCGATTGAGAGTAGGACTCCAATCGTGTCCAAGTCGCCATGAGCCTGCAGGGTCGCACACTTAAGAGCGGGAGCAAGTATTGGTCGGGTTGGACCCGAACCGGAAATGGACTGGTTTTGTGAGTCGGACTCACAGAGGGAATGGGCCACAAGTGTTGTGAAGCCCATTACCATACGCTATATAAAGAGGGGCGCAGGTTGCCCAGCGGGCACATTAGTCCACTCTCCCATGTGTTGGGAACCCTAGCCCCACTCAGTCCAGCCGTCGCACCAGACCTAGCAGTCCGCCGTCGGAGCTCCTCCTCGTACGTGTGGATACCGGCAGAGGTGCTGTACGTTCAGCACTTCGACGTTCGAGGGATTGGATCGGCCGGACCGGATCGTGGGACTGCACTGCCCCGACGCGCTTCACCGATAATCCGCAACCGCGCGTCTAGTGGTAATCATCGTGGCCTTCTACCTCGGCTAGATCTTGGAAGCATCACGTAGGAAAAAGTTTTCGTTTATCTCTACGCGTTCCAACAGTGAGGCCGTCGGTGCTCAGCATGGTGCGGCAGGCGTTCGACGCGCTGGACGGCTCTGATGATTCGATGTAGGAGGTTCCCGAGACGATGGACCAGCGGCCGTTGGAGGCGACGGATACGGTGGAGGCGCCATGGGAGCTGCCCAAGCGCAAGCGCCCTCGTGGCCGCCGCGCTGGGAGGCAGGTGGCTGACAAAGCTCGCCGCACGCCGCGTGAGGCGGGGAGATTTCAGGGTCTGTGCTTGCTGCGTCGCCGGCCGGAGCATCGTCCGCGGGATTTCGAGGTAGGTCCTGTGTGCATCCGGTGTGAGAAAGATGGGCACTGGTCGAGCGACTGTACCGAACCGTGGCGCGATTTGTCAGCGCAGGGCGTCGAAGTCCAGAACGACGTGGGTGTGGCCAGTGCGCCCCCCACAAGGGTGTTCCGGTCGGCTGCTCCGGGTGGAGGACGCGCGTCTGCCTTCGCCCCCCCTCCGCCTTCTCTC
Source organism: Alopecurus myosuroides (assembly GCA_028641055.1). Lineage (NCBI taxonomy): Eukaryota > Viridiplantae > Streptophyta > Magnoliopsida > Poales > Poaceae > Alopecurus > Alopecurus myosuroides. The sequence continues at coordinate 299,294,756 of CM054060.1, read as the reverse complement.
TCCGCCGTGCGGCTGGGGTCTAGTGCGGGGGCAAGCTCGGACCCGCAGCTTCAGCGCGAGTTGGAGACCACTGTGATACCGTTTACGGCGGCGCGAGAGGCCGTGGTCAGGCCTAAGCGGCCGGTGTGCGTCTTCAACCACTCGCAGCGAGTGGATGATGCTGAGATTGAACTGGAGAACAAGGTGATGGCTTTCGATGATGGGTCGCAGCGTTCCCTGCCGGCATCGAGGGTGCGGGAGGCAGTGATGGATCTCCGTGACCTCGCGTTGGGTTCGTTCTCAGTGATTCTTCACCACGGGGGCAGTTTCCTCCTGTTCTTTGATGATCGGCGCGACTGGGATCGGGTGACGGTGGAACCTTTTGTCAGGACTTTGCCGGTGCACTTGCGCCTTGTGCCATGGTTGCGGCGCGCTGCTATGTGTTGTCGGGAACCCCAAGAGGAGGGTGTGATGAGCACAGCGGTAGGAGATTTCCCCTTAGTTAAGAACCAGGGTTATCAATACAGTAGGAGAAAGAGAATATTCGGAAGGTTGATGCCACTGACGGTGGTGCTAGCGCTTCACCGGTGTCAGCAACAACGTGGAACCTGCACACAACACAACCAAAATACTTTGCTCCAACGGTACAGTGAGGTTGTCAATCTCACCGGTCTTGCTGAAAACAAAGATTGGACGTATAGTGTGGAAAACAATGTATGCTTGCAGTAAGTAAAAAATCAGGAAAATGTTGTGGTTTGTTTAACAGTGTGGAAAATGGACCGGGGTTCATAGTTTCACTAGTGGTGTCTCTCCATAAAAGATAGCATGCTGGGTGAACAAATTATAGTTGGTCAATTGACAAATAGAGGTTGCACCGGTACCGTAACGCACAATATGACATGAAGATTACTATGGTATTTAGTGCGGGCATTACAACAAGATACATAGACCGACATCCATCTGCATCTATGACTAATAATCCACCCTCACGTTATCATCCGAACCCCCTTAGGTATTAAGTTGCAAGAAACAGATAATTGCATTGAACAAAGTGTGTAATGTAAGCAATGATTATGCAAGCGGGCACTCTCACCGCTGTTTTCTCCCTAATGACAATAACACATCCTCCCCTTCATGTTTCTATCACTCGAGTAAGGCAACAAGGAGGCATGAACCCACTATCAAGCATAAATACTCCCTCTTGGAGTCACTAGCAACTACTTGGCCAGAGCAACCACTAGCAACGAAAAGCATGCAAGATCACAAATAACATATGCAATAAAGACTATAATCAACTTGGCATAAGGTCAATATTCACGGATCCCAGCAAACACAGCATATAGAATTACATAAGATCAATCTCGATCATGATAGGCAGCTCACGAGATCTAAACATGGAGGCATATGAGGAGGAGACAACCATCTAGCTACAGCTACGAACCCGTAGTCCAGGGATGAACTACTCACGCATCACTCCGGAGGCAGGCATGGTGATGTAGAAGCCTCTGGTGATGATCTTGTCTCCGGCAGGGTGACCTTATCTAGGGTTGACGGTGACGGAGGCTGCGGAACTTTTCGGGGATTTTGATCAGGTCCTTAGGGTTTTCCATCCGGGGGGCTTAAATCGGCGAAAGGGCAGAGGCGGTGGAGCTCCAGGGGCCCCACACCCAGGGGGACCCGCGCCACCCTATGGTGTGGCCCCCCCTGTTGCCCTTCTTTGACTCCTCTTCGGTGTTCTGGATGCTTCCGGGGAAAATAGGAACTTCGGGCTTTGTTGCATCACGAAACAAGGAATAGGCTCGACGTTCAAGGTTTCGGCGTGGTGTGTGGACGTGGTGGCGATACCGCCCGAGCTAGACTTCCATGTCGCGGAGCTGTTCGCGCCACCGACGGTAGAAGAGCTCGCTGCGCCGTCCTCTCTTGTTTCCCCGCCGGTGATTGCGACGATGGTCTACCCTCTTTCGATCAAGGTGGCACACGCGATGGATTACGGGCGGCGCGACCCCTTCTCGCCGGTTGGGGGTGGGGGTGGTGGGCGCAGTTGGGTGCCACCTTCCGGTGACGTCGATGGTTCGGGTCGCGGTGGCGCCCCAGAGGGTGGAGGGGCATGTCGTTCCACGGGTGGTGGTGGGCGTGGCCCAGCACGCCACGTCGGCGGTCCCGGACATTCGAACGGAGCGTGCCAGAGGGGCTTACCTGCGACTCTGTCATCGAGGGTGACAGTGGGGCCGATCGTACCTCCTCTCTCTCGCTGCCAGCACAAAAGGAGGTGGGAGTGGGCGCGGCGGCGCGCTAGTCGCGACGTGCTCTTGCTCGTTGGGGGATCTGTTCCCGCGCCTTGTCCTGTCGTGGGCGAGTCCGTCCAAAGTGGGGAGCCGGGCGTGAACTTTAGGGTGGGCCAGGTGGAGGCGGTGGTTGCGGAGATGGGGCCGCCTCTACGCGTCTGCCATGGCGCCGGAACCTTCGCGGAAACTTCCCCTGGCCAGTGCTCCCACTCCTCTGTCTCCTCTGGTGTGGTACGCCTGCGTGAGGAAGAAGGACGGGACCAGGTACCCGCCCCTGATGTCGGGCCTGTCGCTTTTGACCATGCTCCTTTTGACCCGGTCGAGGGCAGGCAGCTGTCGATCGTGGGTCCTGGAGCTGACGAAAGCGAGGCGATGCAGAACGGGCCTCCCGCGCTCTGGATATGTGAGGGCGAGGCCGTGGGGATGCTCGGGGTAGGCTCTATCGCTGGGCCTAGCGGGCCACGGGCCTGCGTGGTGGATACGCTTGGCCTGGACAGTGCACTCTCTCGCACTGAGGCCGTTCTAGGTGACGCCACCGTGGTTGGGCCGGATTCGCTTGCTGTGGGGGGGCTGGGCCGATTCTTCTACAGCCTGTCGACACAGGTCCATCGCGGGCGGGGCCTCTCCAGGCGCGCCTGATGGGCTGCCGTGGGAGGGGGAGCTGGGATCTCCAGTCCTGCGCACCCTGTCTTCCGACTCCTCGTGTCGGGCTGAAGAGGTTCAGGAGTCACCCTCCCCTCTCCAGGTGGACCTCTCTCCGGTGGCGCCTACGGCCCCATCCGCCCCCCCGCCGGGTCTATAACTACTCAAAACATATATAACTGAGGTGATCAGTGTAGCCGTTTCTGCATTTAACCTGAAGCGTATCATTGTTAGTTTCATAAAACCACATGCTTAACCAGTATTCTCACTTTGTTGTGATCAAGGCGGAATCGCTGCGGCCGGTCCAAGGTGATCATGGCGGAGTCGTTGCAGCTGCTGTCAGAGTCGAGGCCATGGTAGGACCTCAGAGACGAGTTCTTCCGCCTTGAGGTAATAGGATGTAGTGGACCTGCTGACAGGCACTGGTGCGTCATTCACGGACGAGCCATGGATTGTGGCCTCAAGAGGAAATTGCAGTAGCTGAATGCCAAACATTCATGTCTTACTACATACCTGTGCGACACATATACAAAAATTAAGGCCCCGGTCATTTTCTTACTGTCAACAACGTTGAAATTATGAACCTTATCGATACAACCATACGAGAAAAGGCTTATTAATTAAAAAAACAACTTGTGATGTAGCTACAAGGTATGAGAGCAATAAACTACTACTCCCTCGGATAGCCTTTTTTTTTGTACATTCCTCGGATAGCTTAAGAAAGGACACCACCAACTGACAAAAGATAGTGGACCCCCTTTCTCTTCCTTAGCTGCCCCCGTTGAGAGTCGCCCGTGCTCCCCGTCGCCCGGCCGAATCCGGACTTGCTCCGGCGGCGTCAAGGTTTTGGTTCCCGGTAGGAAAAATTTCCCGAGGGTGGTCAGGATTGCCGGTTACCGCGGTTACCGGAAAATCCCGACCGGTTACCGGACGAATTTCAAAACCAATATTTGAAAATTCAAAAAAAATGATTCCCAATAAAACCTTTTACCGGGGGTTTTTGTTAAAATTCAAAATTTTCAAAAAATTTGGGATTTTTTGACCGGGACGAGCATTTCCGGGGGATGGTCGGGATCTCCGGTTACCGAGCGGTTACCGGATTTCCCGACCGGTAACCAAAACCATGGGCGGCGTTGCTGCATGGAGTAGGGATGGAGGAGGTGCTCGGAGCACCGTTGTAGATAGTAGTAGTAGGTTCTTTTTCTTTAGATTTGTGCCCTGTGTGGAGGTTGGCTTTATGCCTTTCTGCCAGCTTCTGATTCTTGCGAGCGGAATCGGAAGCGAGCTGCTCCCTCTCGGTGGCTGCTGCCCATGAAAGATGGTGGCGCTGGAGGTGGGATGTAGCGAAGGTAGTGCTAATAAGCTTGTTTATAGCAGATCTGAGGGCCCTCGTTAGCCGGTTGAAGCTTTCTCCGACTTTCGCCATGGAGGCGAGCTTGGTGTTGGCTTCCACTTGCTGTCGTCGTTGTCGTTGGTGATGCAGCAGGGAAGCTCAGAAGCTGCTCCCAAAAGGGCGTTAATGGCAGCCCTCTGTTGGTTGTCATCCAAGCTGGTCGAAGGGCGACCCCTCTCCCTCTTCTCGTCGGTTGCGGCTGATGCCGGCCGGCGTGTCTTGATGGACTCGACCTCCAGGCCGTCATGCCATGATGGAGGCCCCTCAGCTCTGCCACAGTTGGCTCCCGGTGCACCACCCCAAGTGGTATCGTCCCCGGCGGCGGTGTGCTTGACTGCGTTGATCTCGGATGCGGCGGAAGTAGAGCTGGACCCGATGGCGTTTCTAGGTTTAGGTCTAGGGTTGCTTATGCAAATTGTAAGGACCTTGTTGCTTTTTTCTTTTCTTTCAGGTCCTCTTTGTAAATGTCCGCCGCTCAATGGAAGCTTCTAGGTCCCTTAGGGACCACCGCTGTTCAAAAAAAAAGGAGATTTGTGCCCTGTGTGGAGGTTGGCTTTATGCCTTTCTGCCTGCTTCTGATTCTTGCGAGCGGAATCGGAAGCGAGCTGCTCCTCTCGGTGGCTGCTGCCCATGGCGGATGGTGGCGCTGGAGGTGGGATGTAGCGAAGGTAGTGCTAATAAGCTTGTTTATAGCAGATCCGAGGGCCCTCGTCAGCCGGTTCAAGCTTTCTCCGACTTTCGCCATGGAGGCGAGCTTGGTGTTGGCTTCCACTTGTTGTCGTCGTTGTCGTTGGTGATGCAGCAGGGAAGCTCAGAAGCTGCTCCCGAAAGGGCGTTAATGGCAGCCCTCTGTTTGTTGTCATCCAAGCTGGTCGAAGGGCGACCCCTCTCCCTCTTCTCGTCGGTTGCGGCTGATGCCGGCCGGCGTGTCTTGATGGACTCGACCTCCAGGCCGTCGTGCCATGATGGAGGCCCCTCAGCTCTGCCGCAGTTGGCTCCCGGTGCACCACCCCAAGTGGTATCGTCCCCGGCGGCGGTGTGCTTGACTGCGTTGAGCTCAGATGCGGCGGAAGTGGAGCTGGACCCGATGGCGTTTCTAGGTTTAGGTCTAGGGTTGCTTATGCAAATTGTAAGGACCTTGTTGCTTTTTTCTTTTCTTTCAGGTCCTCTTTGTAAATGTCCGCCGCTCAATGGAAGCTTCTAGGTCCCTCAGGGACCACCGCTGTTAAAAAAAAACTACTACTCCCTCTGTTCTAAATTAATTGACGCAGATTCAGTACAACCCGCTTTCCTCAACTTATAATCTAGAGACTAGAGCCACATTATGATATGAGCTGTAGTTGGCACTATGCGTTTTTTAGGAAAGAAACGCTCGCTCGCGTCGCTCCCAGGGGGCGGCACGGGCGAAACCCTAGTCTCCGCCGCTCCCACACCCCCTCCTCCCCATCTACCCGCCGCCGGAGGAAGCCACCGGGGGCACAACCCTCCGCGTGGTGGACGGCGGCCGGCGGGTCCTCGCCTCCTCAGCACAAACGTAGCGGGAGGCCTCCGGCCAGATGCGTTGGTCGGCCCTGGACGGCTTGCGTGGACGGCGGAGCACGGACGCCGGGGCGGTAGCACTGGTTCTTCTGGCGGCGGCTAGTGGTCTGCGTGGGCAGCCGATGCTGGCCGGGGTGGTGGCGTCGCCGATGGGATCTGGGGTGGCTCGGCCATGGTGCGGCGACCGCGTGGCGGCGGCCGCGTTATTGGCTTGGCTCCCGGGCGGCGCGGCCTCCTCTGTCTTTGGCGGCGGGAGGCGGTGGTGCTAGGGACCATCGGCGGCAGGGCTCCCGGTGATGCGGAACCTCCGCAAATTCCCTGCTGGGAGTCGTTTCCCGATGTCGGGGCTGCGAGACATCAGAATAAAGGAGGTAGTACTTGAGTTTCCCATCGCGCGAAGATGAAGATCCTGATGTAGGTTCTCTTTGATCAAGCCGGGGTGTCGACCCGAAAGGCTCCGCCGGCGAACTCCCATGGGCGATGCCTGGAGATTGCTGGATCGGTGGAATACGGTCACAATGCTCAGTCATCGAAGGTGAGATTGGAGGACTAGCAATGGTGTTTGGAGTCTTTGCATCGATGGAGAACTGGCTTGGAGTTACAAGATTCGTGGCAGCCGTATGTAAGAGGGGGCGACAACATGCGTGAAGTCCAAAGTCCTACCTTTCAGGGTGAAAGCCCAAGGTCTGGTCTTAATTGGTTGTGCCTGACACTGGTCTTCTTGGAGCCGTTGTTTTGAAAGCGAGGATTATCTTCAGGGTGAAAACCCAAGGTCTGGCCTTAATTGGTTGTGTATGGCACCGTTCTTCTTGGAGACGTTGTTTTCGAAGAGATAGACATCAGCTGTTGTTTAGGTGGTGGTTGTGCGGATACCGCGAGGACTGTAACTCTGTAGCGGGACTTTTCTTTTTATTGTCTTTCGGCTGTGTGCATCCATTGAGTTATTGCAGAGGCCGGGTGTAGTTTGTATCTCCGCGATATTAATATACTTCCCTTTATCAATAAAAAATGTATCAGAGTGCTTAAGAATAATGTGTTTGCACAACCAAGTAATACAGATTGGTACGACTGCAACCTGCATCTGCGCACCTTGATAAAAGAGCTAAGAAGTTCTTCTGGCTTTGCAACTTCTTTATTTCTTTACGGGCCTCTCTTTTTTCACCCTGGAGAAAAATATATGATTGGTACTTATTAAGGAATTTGGAGAAGATACACCACTGAATTTGAGTTCTGATCGAACGAATATTGAATTACTGAGTAACTTCAGTTTTTTTTTTCGCGAAAACGCAAAAGCTCATTGCATTGATAGAAAGAATAGTTTTACAAGCTCAAGAAAGAGTAGGCACCACCCATTGACACAACCCAGTAGAGTATAACGGCTACACCTAGCTGCGAACAATGAGCGTAGCACGCACTCAACACTCGGCTAGACCAAGGAGAGCCACCACCGACATCAGAGCTACGAAACAAAAAAGCTTGTCCTAAACTGAGCAACATCGCCACGTCTCGACCGACGCAGACACCTCCGAAGACAGACAACTCTACCTGAACTTCCCTTGTCGACGCACCATCCACTCTTGATACCTAAGAGGTGGCAAATAGACGGTGGGACTTGGTCGGTCCCGAGAGAGGCATCTCCTTGGACTCACTAGCGACAGCGTGCATTGTGCCTATAAACCCTCAACCTTGGACAACAACGAACACCGGAGGAAAGCAACAAGGACCTCACGCGGTGTCTCCAAACACAATGATCCCAACGGAGGGATGACGCCAAGGACGCCGCCATCACGCCGATTCACCGAATCTAGGCTTTCACCCGGAGACCTCGATCCAACACGGAAAGGGCGGGGGAGGTGCCTTCACACCTCGACTACGCCTCCAAGGAGGGGAATGGCGTCCACGGGCGCCATCGCCGCCGGCACCGACCGAAGACGGGCAAGACTTTCGTCCGTTGTGACCAACCTCCCACCCTACCCTGTGGATTGGACTCGCCGTCCTTGTCTTACACACCGCCGCTGCCGCAGCTCCCCACCATCGCAGTCAAATATCGTGGCGAAGGAGGCGCGGCCATCATCCGAGCGGCGCAGCCTCCTACCATGCATCCACATACGTCGGCCGAAGCCGCCGCGACGAACACACAACCAGGGCGCGCCAAGGCGCAGCCTTTCTTCCACCCTTCCCCGCACACAATAAGAGCAAGCAACGCCAGGACTCGAGGTCATCGTGCCGCTGCATCGGGAAGAGGATGAGCACCCCAACTTTCCACCCATGGTGGCACAGCTGCCCCGCCGCAAAGGGCCTCGAGCGTCCTCCGCAGCCACCACCGACCAGAGTGGTGGAGACGCGGGAGGACGAGGATGCCGCTGTGTGCAGACAGGAGGGGTGGGGTGGGAGCAGTGGGGCACGGCAACCGTCGCCGTGGAAGGCACAGACCGGCCAGCAAGCGTTGTTGCATGGGCGCCTCCAGCCGAGCGCCGTCAGGCCAGGGCCACCCACGCCGACCTGAGTCGGCCGCAGTACGCGCGTGTTGGCCGAGGCCCGCCAGCCCCATCCGGAGCCCATATCGGAGCCACGCGCCATGACAGCGCAGCAGTGCAGCACGCCGGACCATTCCCCACGCCACAGCATCCCGCCGACCATCTCCATCGCTCTCCGGCATCCTAGGCGCCGTCGCCGGCGGCCTCCCGAGCTGCGCTTGCACTTCCATCCAAGCCACAGCCGACCGCCGCGAGGAAGATTGAAGAAAAAACTCCCCGCCGCCACCTTCCCTGGGGCGCGCCACAGCTTTGCTGGCGGCCCCTCCGGCGACGGCGACGCGGGGGAGGAGGGTGGGAGGCCTGGAGGCCGGCGGCTAGGGTTTCCCCCTGTGTCGCCAGAGGAGGGCGACGCGGGGGTGGCTCGATGGGAAACGATGCTCAGCTATCCATGCGCTGTTCGTAACTTCAAGTTTTTTTGAAGCTCTCCTATCCTCTGGCATGGTCTCATGTAGGAAGTTGAACCCAATAAAAAGGGTGGTGAGGCTCCTGCACGCCCCTTGCTAGTCTACATATTTCTGTGTTCTGTGTCCACCTCTGATCATCCAAGAGATATTAATCGCCCTCCGCATTTGTATCAAACTAAATACGGAGAAAATAGTAAATTAGTCACACATTCTTTTAAAACCAACATGCGTACACAATGTTGACGTTGCTCAGTCACAATTCATGTTACCGTTACAGAGGTACAGAGTGAATATCTTACTCAAGATATCATGTTTGCCATGGATCACGTTAGGTTTTGGGGGTGGTGATAACAATTACAAGAATTTAGTGCTACTTGTTTGAACTTTCTATTTCCGTTATTCTTTATAATGGAAATGGGGGAACCCAGTTGGAAAAAAATTTACAAGAATTTAGCCAAAATATCTGGATAAGACTAACTGATCATATAGAACTCCAACTACAAAGAAAGCACTAAAGGCGATTGCAAAGATAACCTCAGTGCCAATTCCTTTTGTGGAGACCATGATGATTTTTCTTGAACCGCAATAGTTTGCAATCATAGGGCCACACAATTTGGGGTTTCCATCAAAGCTAGAACCCGGAAACGTGCTAGCTTGGCCCGTAGTTGGAATAAGGCCTTCGAGGTCATTATTTGAAATGTTGAATTGGGAAAGGAAGTGCAGATTATTCAGTGCAGCTGGAATTGCACCAGTGAGATGATTGACGGACAAGTCGAGCACCTGCAGGTTTGTGAGGGTACAGATAGCTTCTGGGATCTCTCCAAATAATTGGTTGGAGCTCAGATTGAGGGAAATGAGTGCTTTTAACTGACCAATCTTCTCAGGTATCAGACCAGTGAAGTTATTGATGCCCAGGTTCAGTACTTTAGGAAAAGCACTGGGCATGAAGTATTGCAAAAATGGACTCCGAAAATAAACAGGCAGCTCAAAGAACATTGGTGTAGTTTTGTCTGATTTTAGCATTGGCATATCCAGCAAGGCACTCGGAATTTCCCCTGTAAGGCTGTTGTTTGCTATGTCTAGATAGAAGAGGAAGTTTAGGCTGCTGATCCAGTCTGGTATTGGTCCAACAAGTTGATTGTTGTTTAAAAACAACAACCTTAAATTTTTGAGCTTCGATAACCAATGAGGTATTGCTCCAGACAATGAACAATCATTCATTGCAAAAACCTGAAGATTCTCAAACCCACCAATGCTGTCGTCCTCTGGCATGGTCTCATGCATGAAGTTGACCCAATAAGAAGGGTGGTGAGGTTCTGGCAACTCCTAAGGATCTGAAGTGTTCTTGTAGTATTCTTAAGAGAATTCTTAGTAAGTGATAGGAATGAGAGGGACTCCAGATTAACTATCTTTTCGGATAATTGACCATTGAAATGATTCTTAGATAGCCGTAGTGCAGTTAGCTTGCTGCAGGAGTATATGCTTTCTGGTATTGTGCCCGTGAAGTTGTTGTAATTAAGATCTAAATTCTTTAGATTGGACATGCCGGAGAAGTTGACCTTGGTAAGCTCCCCAGTGAAGTTGTTGCTCTTGAGGTCAATAATCACGAGATTTGTGCAGTTTCTCAGAGTGGATGGAAGCTCCCCTGCCATGTTATTGTTGTTCAAATGAAGCTCCTCCAATCTCTTCAGCTCACCTATAGAATCTGGAATGTTGCCACTGAGCTCATTCTTCCCAAGATCAAGGATGAACAGATTTGTGAGCTTGATAATGCCATTGTGCGCTCCTTTTAAGCGATTGCTGGATAACGAGAGGTGCTCTAGCGAGGTAACCTTGAAGAGTTCATCAGGAAGTGTCCCACTGAGGTTGTTGTGTTTTTTTTTTAGAAATGGGGTAATCCCCAGCCTCTGCATCGAGTGATACACACAGCCTTTATTAATTATTTAGTATCATATTATAAGTTTACATGTCCACGAAGATCACAAAGATCAAAACGGGAAACCCCTTACAACACATTAGAGCTCCCACACACCAACAGCAGAAACAAACTACAAAAGCCTATTAGTATGCCGCCAGGTATCTTGGGAGAAAAAATCCTGTGCCACCGTAAGGAGTCGTTTGCAGCCATCCACCATAAGCTTCCTCTGATCCAATGGAAGTAAGAAAGCCCATAACTAGATCCAATGCGCTGCCTTGAAGATAACCTGTAGAACATGAAAATGATATTTCTTGTTAAAAACAACATCATTCCTACAAGTCCAAATGGCCCAACAAATGGCCGACACTCCAATTCTTATCCTATCCTTAGTCTTCTTATCAATCCCATTTAACCAATTCCCAAACATATTTGTAATATTGGAGGGGGGAGGAATATTGTAAGTACAAAAAACCACACGCCACACTAGCTTAGCAAAAGGACAGGAGATAAAGAGGTGTTCAACAGATTCCCCATTCCCACAAAAAGAACAATGAGTGTCACCTTTCCATCCTTTTCTAGCTAAATTGTCTCTGGTTAACAGAACCTTCTTATCTAGAAACCACATGAAAATTTTAATCTTGAGGGGAATCTTTAATTTCCACAAATAGGTTTTTAGAAAAATTGCATGACCATTCATCATATCTTCATACATGGATTTAACAGAGAACAACCCATTCTGTGTCAAATTCCAGTGAAACCTATCCTCATAGGGAACCAAAGAAACATTCATCAAACGCATACAAAGGTGAGACCACAAATCCCACGTAATGCCTATTAAGTTCCTACGAAAAGAAATATTAATAGGTGGAGCATTGTGAAAAACATCATGTACGGAAACATTTTTATGGTGCACAATGTTATATAAGAGAGGGTATTGATCTGAAAGTGGAGTTGGACCTAACCAAATATCCTCCCAAAATCTAGTTCCCTCCCCATTACCAATCTTAAAAGAACCTCTACTAAAGAAGTCTTCCTTTACTTTCATTAAACCTTTCCAAAAGGGAGATTGTGCTTCAACATGAGCTAGAGTTTTACTATGAAGGTACTTGTTTTGCAATAATTCTTGCCATACCCCATCCTCACTAAGAATCTTAAACAATCATTTACTAAGTAAACACTTGTTTTTCAGCTCCAGCACTTCCACTCCTAATCCACCCCGATCCTTAGGTCTACAGATAATATTCCATCTAGTTAACCTATATTTTCGTTTGTTCTCGTCACTCTGCCAGAAAAAACGAGATCTATAAAAGTCAAGCCTCTTACGCACACCAATTGGAATCTCCAAAAAAGAAATCATAAACATGGGTAAACTAGTTAATACATAGTTAACCAACACTAAGCGGTCCCCATAATATAGTAATTTACCTTTCCAACACCCAAGTTTGTCCTCAAATCGACTCTCTACTGGGTGCCACTCTGAATTTTTCAGTTTTCTATGATGGATAGGGATTCCCAAATAATTAAAAGGTAAAGAACCAGACTCACAACCAAAAATTTGTTTGTACTGGTCCTCTACCTCCTTAGCCTTTCCAAAACAGAAAACTTGACTCTTATGAAAGTTAATCTTGAGTCCCGATAATTGTTCAAAGATACACAAAATTAACTTAAGATTTAGAGCCATATCGATATCATGCTCTAAGAAAAGAATAGTATCATCAGCATACTGGAGTATAGACAAACCTCCATCAACTAGGTCAGGAATTAGACCTCCAATTTGTCCATTTTCCTTAGCCCTAGCAATAATGATAGCCAACATATCTGCTACTATATTAAAAAGGATAGGAGATAAAGGGTCTCCCTGCCTAAGTCCTTTTTTTGTTTGGAAATAATGGCCAATCTCATCATTCACTCTTATACCTACACTTTCTCCCTGAACAAATTGCATAATCATTTCGCACCACTCTTGTGCAAAACCTTTCATACGCAAGGCTTGTTGGAGGAAGGGCCATTTAACCTTATCATACGCCTTCTCAAAGTCAATTTTAAAAATAACCCCATCAAGTTTTTTCTTCTTGAGCTCATGAATAGTTTCGTGAAGGATAACAACTCCTTCTAAGATATTTCTTCCTGGCATGAAGGCTGACTGAGATGGTCGAACCACTTTATTCACAATTTGGGTAATACGATTAGTACCCACCTTTGTGAAAATCTTAAAACTAACATTAAGAAGGCATATAGGTCTATATTGTTGAATCTTAATCGCATTATCTTTCTTAGGCAGCAAAGTAATCACACCAAAGTTCAACTTAAAAAGCTGAAGATTACCTTGCTTGAATTGGGAAAACATGGCCATTAAATCAGCTTTGATAACCTCCCAGAATGTCTTATAGAACTCCGCCGGAAACCCATCTGGGCCCGGAGCTTTATTAAGTTCCATTTGAGATATTTCATCAAACACTTCTTCCACTAAGAAATCAGTTGTGAGAATATCATTTTCTTCTGGGGATAACTGAGGTATATCATGATTGTGGCTCTCCACTAAGGAAACATGATTGGGCACTGTCGAAGTTCTGACTCCACAAATCCCTCAGGTGACCCTATCGGGTTTCGACTAGGAGAAGTCATGAGCGCTGGTGAAATCGTCGGCTTGACAGGGGGCGAGATTTACCCAGGTTCGGGGCCCTCGAAGAGGTAAAACCCTTACTCCTGCCTTCTGCTGATCTGTATTGGATCATTAGATCGGTTACAGGTTGCTCGAATCGAGAGTAGATCTCGAGTTCCGAGGCTTTTTGGTCGTGCGGTATTACTTGGTCCTCCCCTTGGGGGCTCTTCTGGCCTTATATAGATGGCCAGGTCTCGAGTTCCACCCGGAGAGGACTCAAACCCTAGCCGGGTCGGTTACAAATTTCCTAACTTAACCCGCAAGTTGATGCGGGTGGGCTTCACATGGGCCTTCTAGAGTACTCCAAGGGCGCTTCCTTTCGGGCCTTAACCAGAGGGCCTGAGAGGGGGTGTCCTTACCCGCAGGGTCCAGGATCCGTATCTTCGTCAGTAGCCCCCGAGCGCGTGCTTGACTGGGGCTTTTCCAGTCGAGTAGGCGGTCAAACTCTCCTTATTTTTATGGAAGATTGCTCTGACAGTCATTGTTTTTTCCAAAGGTTGTGTTCCCTGTATCATGGGTCATCATGCTCGAGTATCGAGCAATATAAGTGCCTGTTTTTACGGCTTTTTTCGCAGAAGGATGTGGCACAGTAGCTTGGCTCTCCCGAGAGATCGGGGCCAATTAATTGCGACTAGGGCAAAAACATTCCTGGCCTACTCAGATTCGAGACCTCCGACTCGAACCCGATAAGGTGATTGTTGCGACTGGGCCGTTGTGGACTTATCGAATCGAACTTAACCTATGGGGGTACCCGGCGCGTCCGCTAGGATTTTTCTTCGTGTTGTTGACACGGAATTATACCGGAGGACGCAGCTTTTGAGTGCGATTCCAGGCCCAAAAGAGAGATCTTTTCGGGTCTTACCTTCATATTCGAAGAATACGACATCCGGATGTGCCTAGTCGGCTGAACAATCCAGGTTCTTATGATGTAAGATTATCATGTGTAGGAGAGGTAGGTTTTTCCTACCCGATTGATTTGTTTGAGCTCCATACGAAAGAAATTTCGTGTTGGAAGAAAAACTAAGCCCGTATGAAAGAGTTTTCATGTTCGGGATGCTGTGCCCATACGAAAGAGTTTTCGTGCATAGGGTATTTTCCTCTCTGTTCGAAGAGGTCTTGCTTTATGAACTGTTCATGGAAAAGTTGCTTTTATCCGAAGGAATTGATATTCATACGAAGATAATTTCGCGTTTGAACTTACATTCGAAAAGATTTTGGTTTTGAATGATGAATGCCATGCCGTCATGGCGCACTCCTCTTCTCCCGATGGGACGTGACGGAGTGGTAGCAGATGGTGGCCCACCTTGTCAGCTTTTTGACCGGGAAACGAGACGTCGTTCCCGGTTTTTACGCGAGACGCGCAGTAAATGCGCACGATCTTCTGTTAAGATCGTGGCACGAAACAGCGCTGGCCGCCGCTTCGTTTCATCCTTACGCGTGGCGGCCGTGATAGGTGCCACGTAGCGCATCGTACGGCTGAGATTGCCTTACCCCGTGTATAAATACGGGCGTTAGTGCTGCGGTAAAACTTTCCCAGCTCTCTGTCTTCATCTTCTTCCTCGCGCCCATCTTCGTCTTCCCCGCGCTCGAGCTTTCGCTGCAACCAATGGCTGGCGGAAAGAGACGCGGTGCTGCCGGTTCTGCATCCGGTGAACCTTCCGCGTAACCCGCGCCCCGCGCCGGCGACTGGTGTTCTCCCAACACCACCGCAAAAAGCATCAAGGAGATGCAGCGGGAGGGGTTGCTGCCGGCGGAGACGGAGAAGCGAGTCCGCCTCGGGAAAAAGGAGGAGGTACCCAATCCTCAATCGAATGAGCACGTGGTCTTTGTGGACCACGTGACTCGAGGCCTTTCTTTTCCCCTTCATCCCTTCTTCCTCGGGTTGCTGTGTGTCTATGGCATACAGCTTCACGATCTCCCCCCAAACGCGGTACAGCACATTACGTGCTTCATCGTGTTCTGCGAATGCTATCTCGGCATTCGCCCGCACTGGGCGCTGTGGAAGGCGCTCTTCAAGGTCCGGATCTTCCGCGAGAAATCGCGGGTGGAGTCCGAGCTTGGCGAACCGCTTCGCACCGGCGGCTTCGGGATCCAAGCTCGACAAGAAGGCAGCTACTTCAACATGCACTTCGTCGACTCCGCTCAAAGCTGGCGAAAAAGGTGGTTCTACGTCATCGACAACAGCTCGGGTGGGATTGTAGAGTTCCACCCGTTCGCTGTTCTGACCAGTCGAAAGTCTTGGGGGCACAAGATGTCAGCCGAAGAGACTCAGACCGTCGCGCCTTTACTCGCGAGAGTAGCTGCTCTTCGGGATCAGACCGCGGGAGTTGTGCTCAACGGGATGCATTTGGCGAGCATCTTTTTGAAGCGCAGGATCCAGCCACTCCAACAAAGGCCCTCCGCCATGTGGGAGTATCAAGGCTCAGAGGATCCCAGTCGAGTAAGCTACGAGGAACTTCCGAATGTAGAATTCGAGAAGAAAATCGCGGGTATCACCCGACTGAAGGTGGGGGAGAAATTCCCCGATTGCTCTGTTGAAGCCTTCGCCGCTTCAAACCCTCCCCCAGCCGAGGTTAGTTTATTTTCCTTTTTTCGTCTTTGAGTTGTTCCTTTTTCTCGTTCTGAGTCCTAGTTGATAAGGTTTTTCTTGTCTTCTTCTTGCCTTTGCAGAGCCTAGCTATGGCGGACTGCTACCCGCCAACTACGGGGGAAGCCGCCTCAGAGCAAGTGTCGAGTCATCAAGACGGCGCGATTGACACCAGCGTCGCCAACGCCTCTTCGAGTTCAGAACACGATTCTTCGGATGACGTTGCAGACTCGAATGGCGCTCCGACGAAACGTCGTCGGGTAGATGAGGACGAAGCTACTTCCAAGGATAAATCCTTGGAAGCATCGCCCAGTCAAGCTCCTATCCATGCGACTCCACTTCGCTCCCTTGCTCCTTCGCCTTCGTTCCCAGTGATGACGCCCGCTTGGAACGCGGACTTGCTGGATGACGACGAGGATGACGAGTAAGTGCTTCTTCCTTAATCTTGGTCGAACATTTTCCGTGCTTCAATATCGATTGTTTCTATCTTTCGGTGCAGTCTGCAGACGATCAGTCCTCGCAGGTACGCCGCTGCCGTTCCTCCCGAGAAGAGGAATAAGGCCAAGGATGCGGGTGAAACTCCCACCGCGGGCACCGTCCAAAACTCCCCCAGAGCAGCTCCCGAAGCCGCGACGATGGTACGTGAAGCTCCCAGCTTTGCCGCCAGGGCTTCTGCTTCTAAGGAAGTGACGGATAGCTCCGCGGATCCGCTGTCTCGCGCCTCCGGCCAGGTAAACTTCATCTTCCGTGTTCAAACCATTTTTTTATTTTTATCGGGTGCACGACAGTGCTCCCGATGGGAGTAGCCCCCGAGGCTGTAGTCGATCGCATGCGATCGGCCACAGGCTCAAAGTCTAGTTTAATTCCTCTTTATGATTTCATTTTTATCGGGTGCACGGCAGTGCTCCCGATGGGAGTAGCCCCCGGGGCTGTAGTCGATTGTAAATAATCGGGTACAGACTCTATTTTAATCCCTTTTAACTCTTTTGTCTTCGTACTTTTGCAGTCGCTTATTGATTCTCTTGCGGCGATCGGTCGCCGCGTCGTTCTCGCCGAGTCGGATTGCGAGTCGCTTCGAACGGACCGTAGCCGACTTCAGACTGAAAACGTTCTTCTCAAGGGTGAGCTTTATTGTTTCCCTGTCTTCCGTACTCCGTTCATTCTTGAGTTTTTGACAAGCATCTCTTTGCAGCTCGACTTGAATTTGCAGAATCCGAAAAGGTCAAACTCTCTGAGCAGGTAACTGCTCGGGAGGCTGACCTGACGGCCATTCGACAAGAGCTAGAGGCTTCCCGCATGCAATCAGAAGATTTTGGTCGACAGCTTGCAGATGCGCGGAAGTCCTTGAAGGAGTTAGAGAAAGCTGGCAGTAAGGCCGACAACGACATTGTCGGGTTCCTCCGTCCCCTTGCTGAGCGCTTCGCGGGTAAGTGTGTTGGGATTTTGCGACTTTGATTCCTCATTTCGTTGTACTTTGCTAAGTATTCTTTCCTTCCTTTGCAGGTCTTCTGGATGTTCCTCTAGAAATCCCTGGACTCCAGCGGGTGGATGTGGTAACCGACACACTTGCCCAGCTTAAAAGGCACGCTGATGGAGTTCTCTCCATGATCAATGATGCCACTCAAGTGCTGGGGCAACTGCACGGTTGCCTCCTCGCCAACGCCACTCCTGCACCCGCGCTAGATGATCTGTTGAAGGTCTTCTCAAAAGGCAAACTTCTGGATGCCTTCGCGGTCGCACAGGCGGAATCTGGTGCGAAGACCGCGATACAATTCGCTTTGGCGCATGGAGTCGAAGGTTTGGAGGAGGCGTACACAGCTCTTCCGGTCGACCCCTCCACGGGCAAAAAGGTACGGCTCTCTCGTTTTAGCGAGCAAGCCGCTATTCTTGCTCGGAAGCTGTCTGAGATTTTTGCTCGGCTGCGGGGAGGGGCGACTGCTGCCAGCGGGAGCACCAATGTAGCTTCATAGATTTTTTCCTTTTTCTTCTCCTTGAATGTAATGAACCTTGGGATGTATTCCCGTACCTTTGTTGTCTTTAATCGAAGAATTCATCTTGCAATTCGTTCTCTTTGTTTGTGCATTGTCTCCTGATGGGAGTAGCCCCCGAGCGTTTGTCAGATATGCGATTAGAATTGACTCGAGTAGAGCATCTTCCTTCCTTCGTTTTATGCTTCCAGGCTACTGGGTTTGTCGCGGAAACGTCGGGTGGATGTGGTACTCCAGTGAATCCACCTGTTGCCGCTGTTGGCACTTTTGCGGGCCTTCGTGATAAGGTCCAGGAGGGTGAGCGCAAGCTAAAAGCTATGCGCGGGATAGCCGATGTGGCGAAGTCCAAGCAGAAATTGGCAGCTGAACGCGAACAATTTCTGATGGATGAGCTGGCTGTAGTCGCAAGGGACTTGCTTTGTAAGTAGTGCAGCCCCCGTGTCTTTTTCTTCCTTGTTTCCTTATCTGACTGAGTGTGTTTTTGTCTTCAGTCGTTAATCCGGATGACAGGGAAGAAAAGCAGTGGGTAGAGAATCACATCCTTCAAGGGGCTAGTAGCTCCAAACCTCATGCGAACAACTTTTGGTCTGATCGCAGTCGGGGTTTTGTGATAGCCGCCTTGAAATTTCGAGTCCGCCAGGCGAGAATTCTCGTGAGTTCTTTTCACGAGGTCTTGGTTGCGATGAACGCTGCATTTTACCCACTTGAAAAGGGTCCCGAGGACTGGGGTTATCTTCTCAGTTTGTTTGGGCGTGAAGGAGAAGTTCACGCGTGTGTACGCAATCAGATGACGTGCGGCGCGATTGTAGCTCTCTCTTTTGTCCGCATATGGCATCCTGAGATAGATATTAACTCCGTTGCTCGGCGCCCAGATTATGCAATCGAGGATATCTCGCCGTACTATGATGCTGTACGTCCTGCGGCAGAGAAGATTATCCGAATGACCTCTGAAGAGGTAGATAGAATTTTGGCGACTGAGAATGCTCAGCACTTTGACTGATTTTCGGATGTAAATATCCTGTAATCTGTTTATAGTTTGTAAAAAAACTGTTGTAAGGTGTATAACCTTGTATTTGATGTTGTTTCTTTGTGATGCTTAGTTGTAGGGTAGCCCCCGTGTGTTTTTAGGGGGTGTGTACCTGTAACTTGTAGCATGTAAAGAATGAAAAGCTTCGAGTGAATACGATGAAGGAATCGCGTCTTTATTGCAATGACTGAGAAGCCATGTATTCGAACTACAGGACTGGCTAGTATAGCCTTATTTTTGTTGTGATAACAAATAAAGCTAAGGATAAAATTTGCGGAGGTGTGCGATGTTCCACGGATTGGAGTAAACCCCTCCGGTCGCTGGATTCTTTAGCCTGTAGGCTCCGCCTGGGATGACTTCATGTATGATGAAGGGTCCTTCCCAAGGTGGCTCGAGCTTGTGTCCTTCCTTCTGTTTGAGCCGCAGCACCAGATCCCCAACCGCGAATGCTCTGTGGCGTATGCGGCGACTGTGATAGTTGCGCAAGGATTGCTGATATACTGCGGATCTTGCGAGTTCAATGTCGCGTATCTCGTCGAGTGCATATATCTTCTGCGAGCGCCTTGTTGGAAGTTTCTTCGCTGTAGGCTACAACTCGTGGGGCGCTGAATCGAATGTCCTCGGGAAGGACTGCTTCTGCCCCGTATACCATGAAGAATGGCGTGTATTTCGTTGATCGATTAGGAGTTGTGCGCAGACTCCAGAGTACGGAGGGTAGCTCTTCCGCCCAATGTCCTGCGGCGGGGTGGAGACGATCGAGTAGTCGCTTCTTGATGCCCATCGAAACTAAGCCATTGGATCTTTCGACTTGTCCATTCGTTTGCGGGTGAGCGACTGAGGCAAATTTGAAATTGATGCCTTTTTCCTCGCAGAATTGTTGTGTCTCCTTTGCTGTGAAATTTGTACCGTTATCTGTAATGATGTCGTGTGGCACACCAAATCGACATACAATGGAGTCGAGAAACTTGACGGCGCATTGGGCGCTTGCTGAGGTTACTGGCATAGCCTCGATCCATTTGGTGAACTTGTCGACTACGACCAGCAAGTGTGTGTATCCACCTGGCGTGGACTTGCGTAGTGGCCCAACCATATCTAGCCCCCATTGTGCAAAGGGCCAGGCTATTGGTATCATGTGTAGTTCCGTAGCAGGGGCGTGTGGCCTTGGTGCGAATCGCTGGCAGGCGTCGCATCGTTCGACTAGGCTTTTTGCATCGTTGGCTGCTGTTAGCCAGTAAAATCCTGCTCGGAAAGCTTTTCCCATTATTGTTTTCCAGCTAGCATGATGTCCGCAGTCTCCTTGGTGTATGTCCTGGAGCAATTCCTTGCCGTCTTCGGGTGCGATGCAACGCTGAAGTATTCCCGAGATACTTTGCTTGTATAATTCTCCGTTGACTACTCGAAAGGATTTGCTACGCCAGATTATATGTCTAGCCTCACGTGGGTCGGCCGGGAGCTGTCTGTGGAGCAGGTAGTCGAGATATTTCTGCGTCCAGACTGGCTCGACCATGAAAACCTGTCGTGATATATTGTGAATAAGCTCGATAAGCGTGACCTGCGGGCTGACCTCTGTTTCTGGCGCTGCTGCATCTTTCTTCACTTTGACTGATCGCTTGATCATCCGTTCGAAGTATATTCCTGGCGGTATAGGTGTATTGGTGGAACCCATGTTTGCCAGTCTATCTGCTTCTTCGTTGCTAGATCTTGCAATGTGTTTCAGCTCGCAGCCTTTAAAGCTTCCTTCGAGTAGGTTGTACATGTCACAATATACGACCATGTTTTCAGCGATGGCGTCGCATTCTTTCATCTTCTGCTGCACTATGAGATAAGAATCACCGTAAATCATTAATCGGGTAGCTCCACAGGCGATTGCCATCTTCATCCCGTGCAACAGGGCTTCATATTCTGCGTCGTTGTTTGAGGCTGGATCGTCTGGTGGAAAGTCCAGTCGCAGGACGTATTGTAGCTTGTCTCCCCGAGGCGAAATAAGAACGATTCCAGCTCCTGCTCCTTCGTTTCTCTTGGATCCGTCGAAGTACATTATCCAATTGCTCGTGTACTCGGGTGGTCCGGGCGTTTGTAGCTCTGTCCATTCGCTGAGGAATTCCACGAGTACTTGAGATTTGACTGCTTTTCGATCTGTATAGGTGATGTCCCAGGCGCCCAGCTCGATGCTCCATTTTGCTATTCTTCCGGATGCCATAGGGTTGTTCATGATTGTCCCGAGTGACGCATCATTAACCACTGTAATGGTATGTTCCTGGAAATAATGTTTGAGCTTTCGGGCTGTGAGAACAACTCCATACGCCAGCTTCTGATAATGAGGGTATCGTTGCTTGCATGGCGAGAGCACTTCGCTGATGTAATATATTGGTCGTTGGACTCCGTATGCTTTGCCGTCTTCAGGTCGTTCGACCACGATTGCTGTGCTGATGACCTGGTTTGTAGCGGCTAGGTATAGTAGGAGCGGCTCCATTTCTTGCGGTGTTGCAAGGACGCGCCTGCTTTGCAGCGATCGCTTCAGGTCTGCGAACGCTTGTTTAGCTTCGGGTGTCCACTCGAATTTGTCCGTCTTCTTGAGTAATTTGTAGAAGGGTAACGCTTGCTCTCCCAATCGTGCGATGAACCTGCTTAGGGCGGCTAGTCGTCCTGCGAGCTGCTGGACTCCGCGTAGATTGGTTGGCTCCTTCATAGTCAGGATGGCTTGTATTTTTTCCGGGTTGGCTTCAATGCCTCTGGCGGATACCAGGTACCCGAGGAGTTTTCCTGCAGGGACGCCGAAAACGCATTTGGTCGGATTGAGCTTGATCCGATATGCATTAAGGGCGTCGAACGTTTCTCTGATGTCCTCGAGGAGTGTGTCCTCTACTCGAGTTTTGATGACGATGTCGTCGACGTACACTTGTACGTTTTTGCCAATGAGATTGGCGAGGCATCTTTGCATGCAGCGTTGATATGTTGCGCCTGCGTTCTTCAGCCCGAAGGGCATTGTCGTGTAGCAGTAGACACCGTGGGGTGTGATGAATGCCGTCTTCTCTTCGTCTTCCTTTTTCATTCGGATCTGATTGTATCCCGAATAGGCATCCAGGAAGGAGAGGCGTTGGCAGCCTGCCGTAGAGTCCACGATCTGGTCGATTCGTGGTAGAGGAAAATTGTCCTTGGGGCAGTGCTTATTCAGCGATGTGTAGTCGATGCACACCCGAAGGATGTCCGTGTTCTTCTTCGGGACCAGCACCAGGTTTGCCAACCAGGTGGATATCTTGATCTCTCTAATAAAGTTGGTGGCTAGCAGTCTGTTTATTTCTTCTCCAAGCGCCTTCTGCTTGGGTTCTGAGAATCGTCGAGTCGTCTGTTTGATGGGTTTGGCATTAGGAAAGACTTCGAGTGAGTGCTCGGCAAACTCTCTGGGTATTCCTGGCATATCTGAGGGCTGCCAGGCAAAAATTTCCTAGTACTCACGGAGGAGTTTGACGAGCGCGCTTTCCTATGCTGGCGAGAGGGTTGTGGAAACCATCGCGGTCTTGGCGGAATCCGTCGGGTGCACTTGGTGCTTGCGGGTGTCGCTGTTGGCGTTGAATTCCAGTTCAGGCGCGTTCTTCTTCGTGAGGGGCATGACGGAGTGGTCCGTGGTTTTTGCCAGCTCTTGAAGTTCTTCTTGCATCCCGAAAGATTTCGCGATCTCATTGAATTCTATGTCACACTTGTTTGACTTCTGGAAGTCTCCGTCGATGGTGATCACACCGTATTCGCCGGGTAGCTTGAGTTTCAGGTACGCGTAATGTGGTACTGCCATGAATCTGGCGAACGCTGTTTGGCCAAGGATGGCGTGGTACTGTGAGGGCCAGTCGACGACTTCGAAGTCTAGGAATTCCCTTCTGTAATTGCTTGGAGAGCCCAGTACAACTTCTAAGTTGATTGTTCCGAGTGGACGGATTGCCTTGCCCGGAACTATCCCGTGGAAGGATGTTTCTGATTCCGTTAGGCCGTCCAGGTTCTTGTTCATTCGACGGAGTGTATCCGCGTAGATGATGTTGATTCCACTGCCGCCGTCCATGAACACGCGGGCCAGGTCGTAATTTCCGATTTGAGCCTGGATGACGAGGGCGGCGTGTCCTGGTCGATAGACTTGTGGTGGATGGTCTTGTTTCGAGAACGTGATGGGCTGATCTGCCATCTTCAGGTACTCGGTCTTTGTTGGCGGTGTCTGCACTGCCATGCATAGTTTCCTTGTGTTAGTCTTTTGAGCTCTGCGAGAGGGGCATACCTTCTGTATCATCGCGAGTTGTCCTGCCGGATTCGGGTATGCATTGGCTCCATTGTTTTGTGGAGGTGGCGCAGGTAGTGCGGCTAGCGCCATGTTTGGATTTGCTGGTGGAGGAGGTGGTGGAGGCGGCTGGAATTGTTGTCCCCCTCCTGGCAGCGGCGGGTAGTTTTGAGTGGATGCGAATCTTTTCCTCGCGAGAGCATCCGAGATGTCAAGAAACTTTCGACAATCCTTGAGAAGGTGTGTTGCCTTAGTTTTGCCCGTGCGCTTATCTGTAAACAGGTGTAGCGAGCAGTATGCATCAAGATCCTCCTCGGGGGACTTTTCTTCTGCCTTTGGTTTCCACTCGCGACTTCCGCGGCGGCCAGAGTCGCGGTTTCGCGTGAATTCTGCCGCCACTAATTCCTCCCTGTCCTCGTGGTCGTAGTATTTCCTTCTCTTTCTTCGCCCATGACGGTCTTCCTCGTGCGTGGGCGACGATGCTCTTTCATTGCGTACCGCGTCTTCTCCGTTAGCCCATTTTTCGGCTATGATCATTAGCTCCCCAATGGTTTTGGGCGCAGCTCTGCCTAGCTCTTCTCGAAACGCGATTCTTCTTGCTCCTTTGGCGAAGGCCTCAATCGCCACCTCTTCCGAGATGGTTCCTGCGGTGTTTCTGAGTGTGGTCCACCGCTGGATATATTCTCGTGTGGATTCGCCACTCTTCTGTTTGCACGCTCGTAGTTCTTCAATTGTGGCTGGCCTCTTGTACGTCGACTGGAAATTTTTGCAGAAATCGTGGTGCAGGTCGTCCCATGATGCGTAGCAAGATTTAGGTCTTCTTTCCAGCCAACTGCGGGCCGCGCCTGTGAGATGCAAATTGAGGTATTGCATGGCTGTGTTCTTGTTCCCACGTTGGCATTTTACTGCCGTGAGGTAATCGCTTAACCACTGGGAGGGCTCGAGCGAGCCGTCGTATTTAGTCACCTCCGTGCTGAGCTTGAACCTCCTGGGTAGAGGTGCTTCTCGGATGCTGCGAGCGAAACAGAGCGCTCCACAGGTTTCATCGTCTGAGGACCTGGATGAGGAGCGTTCGCGATACCGTGAAGCTCTCGCCCTATCCACCTTCTTTTGGGCGAGATCTGATCGCGCGTCGTGTTCGGACCGGTCGCGGTCGTTGTCTTTCCTTGGTTCTTTGCTTCGCTTTCTCGAGCGGCTGCTGTGGCGCCGCGAGCTTTTGTCTCTCGGGCTGTCGTCGCTGCTGCTTTGACTGTCGCCGCGACGGCGGGCTTCTTTTACTCGACCACGCCGTGGAGATTTGTCTTTCCTCGGGGATGAACTTCTGTGTCTGCGGGGCGTTTCTTTATCCTTGTTTTTCTCCTGTCGCTCCTTCTCCAATTCTTCTTCGGTCTTCTTGCGATCGTGGGAAGCGAGCCTTGCGGCCGCCAATCCTAGTCCTTTGCGAATTTATTTATACTGTTCCACCCGAGGGTCGCTGTCCGTCGGTTGGTTCATCTGCATGTAGGTTGCTGCGGCTAGGATCGCGGCAGCTGGGGTTTGCGGATAGACATTGCCGTGATCGTCGACCCTCATGAAGGAAGACGTGGTCGACCTGTCGGTCGCAGTCACGGATTCGTGGCCCCTTGACGATGTTGCGTGTCCCTTCCTCGCGGGTCGGGTACCGACTGAGGGTGCAAGGGATTGTTCGACTCGCCGCAGGCTTGATTCATCCGCCGCTCTTCTGCGACGGGCTAGATCCGCCCGGGCTTCTTTGATGTTTGAGGCCGCTCTTACTAGGTGGTAGTGGTAGGCGGTTAGGTCTTCTTGTGAGGCTCCTGCCGCGGGTGGCTGACTCCGCCGCATGGCCTCCTTGGCCCTGTTCCAGGCCTCCCGCGAAACGCCGATTATATCGCGCTCGGTTGCGCTGTATTCGGTTTCCGAGGGTTGTTCCGATCCTGCCATGCAGACTTGGGCCAGTCGTGGCTCGTGCGTCCTAGGCGCAGATTGGAAGGCTTCCCGTACCCGAGATGGTTCCTCTGTCGAGAGGGCGTGGTAGTCGACTGTGTTGAAGCGGATGGACTCGCCACTTTTCTCCATAGGGAAGCGCGAGTTGACGGCTCCAGATTCAGGTTCAGATTCATCCGAGAAGTGGAGGATTCCGTCTCTGTTCGCCATGAAGTTGAAGCTTCCGAACGTCAGGGTGACGCTCTTCTCGAGATCCTCGAACACCGGGCGTGATTCCGGCGAGTGAGGCGTGACTATGACGGATCCGATCCGTACGGGATTGTTCGGAGCCGTAGTCGATGGTTTCCAACGGGAGTTGGATGTCGATGAAGCCGAAGATGCCGGTGATCCAGCGCCCGCGTTCCCCACGGTCGGTGCCAATTGTCGAAGTTCTGACTCCACAAATCCCTCAGGTGACCCTATCGGGTTTCGACTAGGAGAAGTCATGAGCGCTGGTGAAATCGTCGGCTTGACAGGGGGCGAGATTTACCCAGGTTCGGGGCCCTCGAAGAGGTAAAACCCTTACTCCTGCCTTCTGCTGATCTGTATTGGATGATTAGATCGGTTACAGGTTGCTCGAATCGAGAGTAGATCTCGAGTTCCGAGGCTTTTTGGTCGTGCGGTATTACTTGGTCCTCCCCTTGGGGGCTCTCCTGGCCTTATATAGATGGCCAGGTCTCGAGTTCCACCCGGAGAGGACTCAAACCCTAGCCGGGTCGGTTACAAATTCCCTAACTTAACCCGCAAGTTGATGCGGGTGGGCTTCACATGGGCCTTCTAGAGTACTCCAAGGGCGCTTCCTTTCGTGCCTTAACCAGAGGGCCTGAGAGGGGGTGTCCTTACCCGCAGGGTCCAGGATCCGTATCTTCGTCAGGCACCGAAGGCCCAAACAATTTTTTATAATATTCAGAGATGTAGGTTCTTAAATTGTCTTCTCCAACAATAGTCCCCTCATCTTGTTCTAACTGAAAAATTAACTTCTTACGATGTTTCCCATTCGCAATAAGATGAAAATATTTAGTGTTATCTCCCCCCTCCTGTATATGCTTAACCTTAGCCCTTTGTGCCAATTTACTCTCTTCCTCTCTACGAAGAAAGCACAAGCGATCATTAGCCGCACGAAGCTTGTCCCTCTCCGACTGGGATAAAGAACAACTCTCAGCTTTGAGGTCAAGGTCATCAATTATTTTGAGCAAATTGTCTCTTTCTATCCTATATTTTCCACTTTGATTCTTAGCCCACCCCTTAAGAAACCGTCTAAGATGTCTGATTTTATTCTGCCATCTCTCTATAGCCGAATCACCTTTGACTACAGCATTCCACTCAGAGGCAACCATCTCATAAAAGCCATCCATTTTGAGCCACGAAAGTTCAAAAGAAAAACGGCTTTTATTACCAACATGAGCCCGATCACCAAAATCCAATAGTAGGGGTGTATGGTCCGACCCATTCCTAGTTAAAGCTCGAACAGAAGCCAAAGGAAATTTAAGTTCCCAATCCACGGAGGATAGAATTCTATCTAGCTTTTCATAGGTAGTATTAGCCCTCCTACTTGCCCATGAGGTTGTTGTGTTGAGCGCTGAGCAATTTCAGCATGGAGCAATTGCTGATCCCGGGAGGGATGTTTCCACTGATTTTGTTAAAACTGAGTTCAAGCACAGCAAAAGATGGCGCGCTAACACAGGGCATAATTGGAATCTGGCCTGTAAAACTGTTGGTGCTTGCATTAAGCACGACCAGGCTCTTCATCGCCTCCCATGTTGTGGATGGAAACCTTCCTGTGAACAAGTTGCTTGAGATGTTCAGTACCTCCAGAGGCCGTGCAGGGGATGAAGATTGCAGCTCACTTAGGCCTCCTGTGAGACGGTTGAAACTGACATCAAGGACAATGATACTGCTGGATGAAACCAAATCCCGCGGCAGGGCACCGGACAGCGAGTTGCATGACAGGTTGAGGCGCAACAGGCCGGTGAGGTTGCCAAGGGACGGCGAGATGGACCCATCGAGATCTCGAGAAGCCAGTGAAACATCAGTGACCGTCCTATTGGGGCTGCTGCAGGTGATCCCTTCCCAGGTGCAGCAGTCCGTGTCCCTCTGCCACGATGCCGTGAGGCCGCCATCCCGTGAGAGCCCTGCAAGGAGCTGGAGAAGGGAGCTCTTCTCCTGCTCTGTGCAGGAGCTCGTGGGAGAAGCCAAGAAAACCAGCAGCGTAAGAGCTAAACCAAAGAAGGGTATGGGAAGTTTGTTCCTATGTGCATGACTGAGTGACTTCATGGTTTTGTCTAGAAAGTAGCTTTGAAATGTAGAGGCTTAAGCTTAAGCTTTTGTCTGCCAGTACTGAGTTCTAAGTTGTCTGACGAAGGAAGAGCATGAGAGGAAAGGAACAACATGCTCTGGCATCCATTTCGTTTGATTTGGTCCGGCCGTAGTGATGAAACAAAATTTGGACCAAAGACTAGCTGCTACTGCATATCACAGATGGTGTGTTAATGCTTAATTTGACCGCTTCTACCGGTTCAAAGAGTTGTTACTGAACATGGTAGCATTTTCTCACAATTCAGATTATTATGTTGGTTGGATAGCTGCAGTTACAGTTAGAAATATATCATCAATAATTTGTTATTTCAGTTGTTTGATGGAGTAAGTTTGCTGTAGCTATTGTTAATTGTATATCTTTTGTAGGTACACATAGTCCAGGTCCATGTAGGTCCTAAACGATAAACTACATCTTCCTCCCAATACAAAAAATTGCTTCGGTCTCTTTCTCCCCCTCGCGATATAATTGTATGATAAGCAAGTGGCCAGTGCAGAGTGCAGTTGGCTGATGGAATAATTTGTTGTAGCTATCGTCATATGGCCTTGCCTAGCTCATTAATGCATCCCTTCACTTGTATTGGAAGGGTGCCGGCCATGTGAGCTAGCTTGGTCGCATGTCCGCAAAAGTCTTGTCCTAGCTTTCTAAATTCATGAAGCCAGTGTCACGTAGTTATTATCACATATACCCACAACAACAACATCATGTATATAGCTAGGGTTTGACCTTATCTGGGTCTGAACTATTTTACAACTTATTATTTTATTAATGAAAGCTATGTTTTTTTTTTTGTGAAAAGTACCCTGACATTAAAAGAAACGCCAAACGGTACAAAGCATCTCAACAAAAACGAAAATTACAACAAAATCCTGAGATGCCCTTCGTCTTCAACCTCTGGACCGTGTCGACAACGCACCGCTGCCGCTCCTCCCTGAGACGGCCAGACGTTGTTGGATGTGGACGGGAAGTCGCTGAACGGGTCAAGAAGACCACATCCTTCCCAGAGACGAAGAAGGAAGAACCGCCAATGACGCTCCTTGACGACCCGGAGATCCCCCCACGACCAGAAGAAGTACTCGAGAACCACACCACTCCCACAAACTTCTTGACGTCGCCGCCGAGATGAGGCTGAAGTGACGGATACTTTATTGGACAAGGCGCCACCGCCACCACTTGAGCGCCGCCCCACCAAAAATTGACCCTAAAACCAGGAAAACGGAGCCCTCCCGCCGACGGGGGCCAAGATCCACTCTGCCTCCATGGCTTGAAGGCCACAGAAGCGAGGCAGATCGATGACGGCACCGACGGGGGGCGGGGGAGCGATAATCGCCTATGTGTGTTTCTCTCGGGGCGAAGGGGTGCACTTGACGTAGGGATACTTCTCGAGTCCTCCATATGGGCCTACCGAGTCCTGATTCATGCGAAAACCCAGTATGAGGAACCACCGTCTACCTTCTAGAAGGCCCAGTTGGGTTCCATCCGTGCTTCAACTTGCGGCTCAAGACGGAAGGCACAACCGACATAGTCGCAGTTTGTAACCTACCCGGGTGCGGATTCGAGACCCAACGCCCTATATAAAGGCTGGGAAAACCCCTAGGTAGGGCATCACTTATTTCCACCCACCATAGCCTTTGAGCTGCGGAAGATCCAATCTCTCGCCGCAGCCATTGTAGCACTCATTGTAACCACCATCAATACAATCCAAAAGAGAAGGAGTAAGGGTTTTCCCTCTACGAGGAACCTGAACCTGGGTAAATCGTGCCCCTATTAACTGTCGAGTCCACCAGCGTGCAACCGTCTTCTATACTCGAACCCCTAGTATGTCACCCGGAGTATATGTCGATATAGGGAACCGACATTTGGCGCCGTCTATGGGAACGACACACGCTGGATCTACGGTCTCGCCGGCTTCATCCACGTCAAGCTCAAGCAGCCTGCCCTCGCGATGGTAGCGCATCAGCAGCAGCCAGCCGTGAACCCACCCGTCGACGGATCCCCAGCCGCCCGTGGAACCATAGGCATGATTCAAAAGGTGTGTCCATCCAGACACGTCCATAAGACGAATACTCGCCAGGTTAACATGGTTGTACAATCGCCACCAGCAAGGCCGGAATATCTTAAGGGTTGTGAACAACCCATCACTTTCTCAAGGAAGATCCACCCTGAGTGTACCAGTGACGTAGGGATACTTTTGGGGTGCTCCAGATGAGTCTACCGGGTCCTGGTTCATGTGGAATCCCAGTATGAGGAACCACCGTCTACCTTCTAGAAGGCCCAGTTGGGGTCCATCTATGCTTCAACTTGCGGCTGAAGACGGAAGGCGCAACCGACATAGTCGCAGTTTGTAAC
Organism: Alopecurus myosuroides; assembly: GCA_028641055.1. Taxonomy (NCBI): domain Eukaryota; kingdom Viridiplantae; phylum Streptophyta; class Magnoliopsida; order Poales; family Poaceae; genus Alopecurus; species Alopecurus myosuroides. The sequence goes on along the minus strand of CM054060.1, from coordinate 299,264,888 downwards.
CTACCCGGGTGCGGATTCGAGACCCGGCCTCTTATATAAAGGTTGGGAGGACAGAGCATCGCTTGTTTCCACCCACTATAGCCTTTGAGCTGCGCGATATCCAATCTCTCCGCCGCAGCCATTGTAGCACTCATTGTAACCACCATCAATACAATCCAAAAGAGCATGAGTAAGGGTTTTACCTCTACGAGGGCCATGAACCTGGGTAAATCGTGCCCCTGTTAACCGTCGAGTCCACCAGCGTGCAACTGTCTCCTATTCTCAAACCCCCAGTATGTCAATATAGTGAACCGACATTTGGTTCCGTCTGTGGGAACGACACACGCTGGATCTACGGTCTTGCCGACTTCATCTACGCCAATCTCAAGCTCAAGCTTTGGATCTTCGACACCGTTGAATTTGATCCGCTTCGGGTACTTCAACTTCACCCCGTACTCACCGGCTTTCCGCTTGGCGTTCAATAATCTTCAAGGAGGTGTCAAGCTGACGATCGGCGGCTTTCTCTTCCGTGCTAGCAAGGAAGGGATCCTGCGCTTTCCCGACCCTCCATCACCCACGGGATCTGAATCTGCATCGGTTACAAGCGTGGTGACTCCGGCGTCACCACCCATCGACTCCGTCTATAACACCGAATCATGCGTCGCATTGATCTACCTCAACGATCTCGACTTCCATTCGATAGAATCGGAAGAATTCCCCGATCTCGAAGTCGACGATCACTTTGCTCCAGAGGCTTGAGAACATCGCATGGAGCACGTCTACATGGCTGATCCGACAAAGAGTATGGAGCGTCAGACAATGCATGTTGCGCAAGAAGCATGGGACAAGGCAAAGGCCGCGGTGGAAAACAATACCGCGCTAGAGGCAAACGCCACCCAAGAGAACCTGGCGGCCTATCACTACTTCATGTCAAAGAAAAACCAGGAGATGATACGAGAAAGACGAGCACTCAATGAACGCAAACGCGTAGCAGACATCTCGAGTCAACGAAGTGCTGAACTATCAGCCATAAACGGCGGGTCAACGGGACATGCACCGAATCGAAACGGAAAATACGTCTCCAAAACTGCAAACATGGACCGAGAATCACTCGGCGGGACTACGAGAAGCCTTGAGTCCTCCATCATGATGGTTGATGAACATGGCAATGTGGTGCCGAAAACCCCAGTGACTGCAGTTCTCGCGGCCACAACATACTTCCGAGTCACTCAACCTCCGAAAGGTGACCCTCGGACATAGCAACATCGCCAAGCAATCAGGGGATTGGGCATGGTAGGAGCTTCACTCGCAACAAAGGCGTCCAAAAAACCTGCCGCACCAGACACCGCCGCACCACCTGGAGGAGGATACCCCCGCCTCCGCGCAGATGCATCCCCACAACGCATAGACGGAGGATTACCTCGGCGACACCACAACAGAGACCCGCACTGCCCCGACGAAGACTCACGACATCACAACGACAACTCACGACATCGCGATGATGATTCGTGAGATCGTGACGATGAACTGTGACACTGCAGCGAGGAACGACGACGCTTTAGCGAAGAGCCGCAACGAGGAACCGCGACGTCGCAGTTGGGAACTACGACGCTGTAGCAGAGAGCCGCGATACGATGACAATCACGACCTGGGCACACAGGATGCCCGAAGCGACATCGCCCAACACAAAGTCGATAGGGCTCGCGCCCGCCGAAACCGAATGTACTCATCCTCCGAGTCTGATGGAGAAGAAGCCTGCGGCGCGCTCTGCTTTAGTCGCGAAGCAAAGATGCCGAAGAAATTCAAACTCACCACAGAAGTACCCAAGTACGACAGCTCCCGGGAGCCGAGAACTTGGCTATCAGACTACTTGACCGTAGTCAAATGCCAGAGGGGGAACAAAGTAATGTCCATGCAGTATCTAAACCTGCATCTCATGGGCTCTGCCCGAAGCTAACTTGAGAATCGACCTCGCGGGTGCTACAGATATTGGGACGATCTTACTCGTGACTTTGAGAAGACCTTCCAAGCGACGTGCAAAAGGCTTACCTCTGTCGAAGAATTGCGGGCTTGTAATTAGATGAGGGATGAAACAACCCGCGAGTACATCTAGCGGGGGACAACCCTTGAAAACACAGTGGAAGATATATCGGAGGAAACAACAGTAGACGCCTTTCAAAGGGGAGTCCAAAGAACCGCGTTCGGAGAAAAACCGGGACGCAATGCGCCTAGAACTATTGGCAAGTTGATGGCAGTAGCCAACAGATGGGCAAACGGAGAAGACTAGCTATGCATTGCACAACATATCTCGCCCGCGTACGAGGATGACCGCAACGGGGAATGACGCAAGAAACGGAATAATGACTCATACGGTCAAGGCGAGCAGGCAGAATATGTCGTGGTAGAATTTACCAGAAACCACGAAGGAGGATCTCGCAGAAATTGCGAGTGGAGGCAATGGCAGAAGCTAGAAGAAAAACCAGCTGAGGGGAGCTTGGAAGGATACTGCTCACTGCACCCTTACAGGGACAAAGAAACGGACAAGCTCAAATCCACACACCTCCTCAAAGAGTGCAGAAAATTCCTAATGCTCTGACAGGCGTACCCGAAGAAACATCAGAGCGCCACTAACCAGGGGTACCTCAACGATCTCGACTTCCACTCGATAGAAGCCAAAGAATTCACCGATCTCGAAGTCGACGATCACTTTGCTCCAAAGACTCGAGAACCTCTCCTAGCGCACATCTACAATGGCTGATCCGACCGAGAGTATGGAACGGCAGACAATCCACGTTGCGCAAGAAACATGGGAAAAGGCAAAGGCCGTGGTGGAAAACAACACCGCGCTAGAGGAAAATGCCACCTAAGAGGACCTGACGGCCTATCACTACCTCGTCGAATAAAAACCAAGAGATCATACGAGAAAGACGAGCACTCCATGAACGCAAACGCCTTATAGACATCTCGAGTCAACGAAGGGCTGAACTATCAGCCATAAACGGAGGGTCAACGGGACATGCACCGAATCAAAACGGAAAATACGTCTCCACAACTGTCAACATGGACTGAGAATTACTCAGCAGGACTACGAGAAGCCTTGAGTCCTCCTTCATGCTGATTAACGAACATGGCAACGTGGTGCCCAAGACCCCCACGGCTGCAGTTCTCGCAGACACAACATACATGCGAATCACTCAACCTGTGGATGGTGACCCTCGGGCAGAGCAGAATCGCCAAGCAATCAGGAGATTGGGAATGGTAGGATCTTCACTCGCAACAAAGGCGCCCAGAAAACACGCCACACCATACACTGCCACACTACCCGGAGGAGGATCCCCCTGCCGCCACGGAAACGCGTCCCCAAGGTGCGAGACAGAGGATCACCTCGGCAACACCACAGCAGAGACCCGCGACGAAGACTCGCGACATCATGACGACAACTCGCGACATCGCGATGACGATTCGCGACATCGTGACGATGAACTGCGATGCCGCGGAGAGGAACCGCGATGTTGTAGTCGGGAACCATGCACGACGCCACAACAGAGAGCCGCGATACGACGACAATCGTGGCCTCGGCACACACGACGCCCGAAGCGACATCGCCCAACACAAAGTCGATAGGGCTCGCGCCCACCGAAACCGAACGTACTCATCCTCCGGGTCTGATGGAGAAGAAGCCCGCGGCACGCTTTGCTTTAGTCGCGAAATTCGCGAAGCAAAGATGCCAAAGAAATTTAAGCTCACCACAGAAGTACCCAAGTACGACAGCTCCCGGGAGCCGAGAACTTCGCTATCGGACTACCTGACCGCAATCAAATTCCAGAGGGGCAACAAAGTGAATGCCATGCAGTATCTAAACCTGCACCTCACGGGAGCTACCCGAAGCTGGCTTGAGAATCGACCTTGCGGGTGCTACAGATATTTCGACGATCTTACTCGCGACTCCGAGAAGAACTTCCAAGCGACGCGAAAGGCCTACCTCTGTCGAGAATTGCAGGCTTGTAAGCAGGAAAGGGATGAAACAACCCGCGAGTACATCCAGTCAGTGGAGGATCCACGGGGTATGCCAGGTATGCCGTGGCATACCCCGGGATGTCCGGCTTTGCTGGTCTCGTTTAGGCTTTTCCAAGCACGTCGGTCATGCACTCGATTAATCCCTCAGATCCTTACAACCTCACGGCCCATCTCCTGAACTTGTGCACGTGTTGTAGCTAACAAGTTACGGCCGGGCATATGCATGTGTACGTACGCACAAAACGAATGTCTCTAGTACTAAATTATGTCTAGATCGATACATATATTTTTGTGCATCTTTATGATACTACCTTCGATCCGAATTAATGGTCGGAGGGCTAGCCAAAGTTTTGCCTAATCCTTGTGTGAATATCCGACCATTAATTCGGATCGAAGGAAGTAGTTAATTTGAGACGGAGGGAGTATATTAATCGGCTATCGGCCAATAAGATAGTATACTAACCGGTAGCACGTGGACATATAGGCATGCATTTGTTTTTGAACGTGGATATATACCTGATGTATATTGTGAATGCATTTGTAAAAAAAAGTCCAGATTTAACACTATGACACTTGGACGCATGCTTTTCAACTAAACCCAACAACGCGATACGACTTTGGTCGGTCGAGAAATGCATTTTTTTCTAAAATTAGCCTATGATGATGAAGGAAGGAATCCAAGAGTTGAGCAAATTACGGATAAAAAAAATGAAACATTGTAAAATCCACCACTTCAAATCCTTCTCCGATTAAAACGACGACGAAAGAGCAAACTCGGGAGCAAGTGAGAATAACTAAATGAAATTACAAAATATTTTTTACTAAATGCATGTCAAAAAAAATGTGCGGCATATCCTTTACTAAAATCCTAGATCCGCCACTGCATCCAGTGGTGGATAACCCTCAGAAACATAGCGGAAGATATATCAGAGGAAACAACAGTAGAAGCCTTTCGAAGGGGAGTCCGAAAAACCGCGTTCAGAGAAGAACTGGGACGCAGCACGCCCAAAACTATTGGCGAGTTGATGACAGTAGTCAACAGATGGGAAAACAGAGAGGACTCGCTACGCAATGAACAAGATATCTCGCCCTCGTGCGAGGATGACCGCAACGGCGAACGCCGCAAGAAACAGAAGAATCTCTCATACGATCAAGGCGAGCAGGCAGAATATGTCGTAATAGAAATTAGCAGAAACATCGAAGGAGGATCTCGTGGAAACTGCGAGTGGAGGATGATACAGATCAACGTGATCCGAGAGGGTTTTGGACCAATCTTTCACGACGATCGAAGAACAACAAAAGATGAGCAGATTTGATCTACTCCATGACACACGCAATAGATTCTCACGAATCAGCAAGCAAAACAAACGATATTGGTGTCCTCCGACATAGGACATTTTCTGTATTCTCAATCTCAAATAATTTCAACTCCTCTATTACATGGCTGCACTTGGCTTTATGTAGTAGCCAACTCAAATTGACTTACAAGAAAACCAACAAGAAAATTAAAATAACTTGATATAGATCCATTTTTTCTCAACAGAAAATAAAATGACACGCTGAAATAAAATAACTTGGCCATCACGATTGCTTTTCTCCCTGTTTGTTTCTGGTCTCCTGTTTCCGCTCGTATCCAACGAGAAAGTTCTGCTGCTCACGTTTGGAAAGTGCTGATACGATTGGCTCAGTTTTATGTAGAACTAGAAGGATACCCCGCGCGTTGCTGCGGGGATCGCTTTAGAAATCACATTATATTATAATCAAAACTTTATAAGGGATGTGATACATTATGTTTTCTAAGTGAATATACAAAATTAAATTGATCATAGTATATATATTTTACATTATTAATATAAATAATTAGATGGTTTAAGAAATGAATGATGTGTAGTTTGCATGGTTTTAGAAGTATACCCCGCGCGTTGCAGCGGGACTCATTTAGGAACTATAATAAATTTCATATGCACTATTTCAATGCAGAGGGCGGGGATCTCAAAGTCATTTTCTAAAAACACATGTACGATATATTATGTTGTCTAAAGAAACATGTAAAAATCAGTTAATCTCGACATAGTAATTTTAATAGACATGTGATGAGTATGCATTATAAATTGTTAATTTAAAAAATTAGATGATTTAATAAATGGATGATGTGTTGGTTGCATGTAATAATTAATAAATATTAGTGGAGATGACATGGACTATTAATTGGCTAATAGGATGGATGATGTGGATAGCTTGCATGTTGAGTTAGAAAAATAATTAATGCATGTTAGTCGGGTTTTGCTTTATAAAAAGTATAGATATGAAAGAGTTTTTATTAGCGACGATCGGAAGCAATCTGAAGTAAAATAAAAGGAAAGCGTACATATTTGCTTTCACGCAATGAAGGAAAATATTTAGAAGTGTCCTGATTGGATACATACAAAGTGTAGATTTGGTTGCTATTCATGTGAGAGGTTTCTTGGCCTGCTCACGTACTTATCCTGCTCCTTGCGTCCGATTTTCTGCCGGACAACTTACTATAGTTTGTGTTTCTCTTTACTGGGCACATTTTAGACCTCTTGCGGGCACTATAGAGAAGAAGAATTTGCTATCATATTTTTTTCAGCGAGAGGAAGAGGAAATAGCTGCAATGTTTTCACTCTTGTGTGAAAGTACAGGATTTGGCATGTGCATTGACAATTGATCATTGGAGCTTCATCAACGTTGTAAGCCTCGAGATGGTCGAGAAGCTGGAGTTCCCGTGGATGCCACATCTGCGACCATATTTGCTATATTTCAGTAACCATCAGCTTGCCATCACACACCAAGTATGGATACACTGTCACTTGTGTCTGTTGTCTTATGCGGTGTGTTGCGACGTGATTCCACTTCAGTTGGTTTCATGTCATTTGTTGTTGGGGAAACCATGGACCGATGAGCACAGAGTAATGATGTATCAATGTATTCCACCGCAGTATGCCGTGAATTTTAGTAAAAAGGTGTGTCATCTGAAAACCATAGATACCCATATATATACACTTTGGAGAGATAAAAAATTGCAGAAGAAGAAGGAGGCTCATGCAAAGCTGAGAGAGCTCGAAGATGCAAAGAAGAGGGAAGCCGAAGCTGCTGCAATTTCTATGGTAGCTGACATTGATGCACCTACTTTGGAGCCTATTCGCCTTATAGTTGCGGCCGATATTGCTGCAATTCTTGTTGTTTTTGCAGATTTTATTGTTAACGTCCATGTGGTCGATATTCAGCTTGTTCATGGCGATTTTGCTGCAGAAGATGACTTGAAACCGAGGACGGTTTCGCCTGAAGGGGGAGGATGATATGACACCTCCTATATCTGCTACGTATATTTTTTTTCCTGCTATTGACGATCTCCGGCCATGACTATTGTTCCTGTTCCCCGCGCAAGAAGAAGATTAAAGAAGGCGTGGCTATGCTTGAAAGATTTTGGTGGAGCGTGCTATGTTTGAAGGAGTCCGGATGGGGTCCACCTGCACGCGAGGCAATATGGTGCACCTACAAAAGAATCATTTTTATTTCAGCGTGTCAATTTATTTTCTGTTTAGAAAAAAGTGGGTCCGTATCAAGTTATTTTATTTTTCTAGTTGGTTTTCTTGTAAGTCAAGTTGAGTTGGCTACTATATAAAGCTAGATGCAGCCAGTAATAGGGGAGTTGAAATTATTTGAGATTCAGAATACAGAAAAGGTCCTATGTCGGGGGACACCAATATCGTTTGTTTTGCTTAATAATTTGTGAGGATCTGTTGCGCGTGTCGTGTGATGACCCACAAGTATAGGGGGTGTATCGTAGTACTTTTGATAAATAAGAGTGTCAAACCCAACGAGGAGCAGAAGGTGCTGACAAGCAGGTTAGATAGAGAATTCACTGTAAACACTAGCAAACGGGTTTTCAGTTGTTTTGAATATAGCAGATAAATAAAGTGTGAGTAAATAAAGTGATGGGATCCGATGAATATTAAACTTATGCCAAGTTGATTATAGTCTTTATTGCATATGTTATTTTTGATCTTTCATGCTTTCCGTTGCTAGTGGTTGCTCTGGCCAAGTAGTTGCTAGTGACTCCAAGAGGGAGTATTTATGCTCGATAGCTGGGTTCATGCCTCCTTTTCGCCTATGCTCGAGTGACAGAAATGTGACGGGGGAGGATGTGTTGTTGCCACAAGGGATAAAACAGCGGTGTGAGTGTCCGCGTGCACAATCATTGCTTACATTACACACATTGCTTAATGTGATTATCTGTTGCTTGCAACTTAATACCTAAGGGGGTTCGGATGATAACCTGAGGGTGGATTATTAGTCATAGATGCAGTTGGATTACGTTCTATGTATATTGTTGTAATGCCCACACTAAATATCATAGTAGTCATCATGTCATGAATGTGCACTACGGTGCAACCTCTATTTGTCAATTGCCCAGCTGTAATTTATTCACCCAGCATGCTATCTTTTATGGAGAGACACCACTAGTGAAGCTATGAACCCCGGTCCATTTTCCTACACTGTTAAACAAACCACTACAATTCCATGCTTTCTTTACTTACTGAAAACATACATCATTTTCCACACTATACGTATAATCTTTGTTTTCAGCAAGACCGGTGAGATTAACAATCTCACAGTACCGTTGGGAAAAAATATTTTGGTTGTGTTGTGTGTAGGTTCCATGTTGTTGCTAACACCGGTGAGGCACCATCACCACCGTTAGTGGCATCAACCTTCCGAAGATCCTCTTTCTCCTACTGGATTGATAACCTTGGTTCTTAACTGAGGGAAATTCTTACCCCTGCACTTAATGTTCATGATATCGCTTATCGGGAACTTATCGGTCGACCCCCGATAAGTGGTAAATCGGCCGATTTATCGGGATATCGGCCGAAATATCGGAATATCGGCCGAAATATCGGCCAATTTATCTTATCGGCCAGACACCGGTAAGCGATAAATTGGCCGATTTATCGAAATATCGACCGATATCCTTAACAGAGCCTGCACTCATCACACGCTTCTCTTGGGATTCCCAACACACCATCCATAGTAAAGAATTTTTGGCGCCATTGTCGGGGACTTAAAATTCATCATCATCAAGAAGTCTCCCTGTCAAGGCACCATCAAGGTGTAGCAACAGTGCGCCCTTCCACCTGAGCTGCATCAACCTTCGGAAGTGGTTTCTTTCTCCTACTGGTCGATTCAACCTTGGTTTCTTTCTGAGGGAAACTTGCTACTGTGCTCTTCATACCTTCCTCTTGGGGTCTCCCAAAGAATGTGTGTTACACGCGCATTAAGCTAATTTCTGGCGCCGTTGCCGAGGAGAAAGAGGATTTCTGCAAGGGGAGTATCTCACCTCCAATCATTTTTCACTTTGTTATTGTTTTGCTTGTTACTTGCTTTATCATGTTTGCTAGCAATGTTTGATGTCTTTGAAACTAGATCTTATTGGCAAGGTGGGTTCACGGATGAACAACAAAAATATTGTAAGGAACACCGCTTGTCACAAAAATGATACAATTGTGGGAGCAAATTAATAAATTGCATAACTATGCTAAAAACTTGTGCTCTACTTATAATGTTACTTATTGCTTTGATAAAGCTTGTTGCTGTAGGAGGTATAAAGACCTCCCTTTTCAATGTGAGTATAATGATAATGTTACCATATCTTCTTATGTTAAGGGAAATTATGACTTTTATGACGTGGAACAAATTGAGGAATTTATTGCTTGGAAGGGTGCATTCGAAATTGCCTATTTGCTTGAAACTATTGATGATGCACCTTATAAATACGAGATTTATGCTATACTTGAATATTGCTTTTATAATTACAAGGATTGTAATTACTACATACTTAAATATCTTAATAGATGCTCTCCCCCAAAGGAGGAGACTAATGCCTTACAGGAACCTATGGAAGAAGAAATTCCTGAACCTGGAAGCTCATTGGATGAAAAAGAGTAGGAGATTGATGATCAAGAGGAGGAAGAATGGAGTAGGTACCCATGTCTACCTCCCAATTAGAGTAACTCTTTAACCCATACCTTATTTGATTTCCCTCCATTCTTACGAAAGGAGGATGAGTGTTATATTGATAATTGTGATGATCCTATTGATTCTTTTGAAATATCCCTTTTTGATGGAATTGATATTGGCTATACTTGTGACCTTGATACTACTATGAGTGAAACTTGTGAGAATGATATTGCTACTGTTATTTATGATAATCCTTGCTACTTTGATAAATCCTATGATAATCCTATGTTTGCTCCAACTATTGATATGCATGATAATGAGGAAGTTGGTTTAGAAAATTTATATGATAATGCTCTAGATGATGGTCCTATGTTACTTGATATTATAAATCATAATACTACTGAAAATGGGATTGCTATTAGTAGTCCCATACCTTTTATGAGTGATCAATCATCTCTTTTCGATATTGCTAAAAGTGAAAAAAGAGGTATTTATTTTTAATTTTGATCCCACTATTTTTAGCTTGATATGAATTGTGTGTTTTTAGACCATGACAAACATGCTTTATGTAATAATTATTTTGTTGAGTTTGTTCATGATGCTACTGGAAATTGTTATGATAGAGGAAAATATGGTTGTAGGAATTTTCATGTTACTAAAAAACGTCTCTTTTTGTTGAAAGTTTTGGAATTGCTCTTGTTCTACCTTCCCATGATTTCTAGTTTGTGCTTCTTTAATTTATTTCTTTACAATATTCCTATGCATAGGAAGTGGGTTAGACTTAAATTTTTGTATACTTGCTACTTTATGCTTCTTCACTTTAAAACACTTGATTCCATTTTTCTGAGCCTAGCTAAAAGGCGTTAAAGAAAATCACTTCTTGGGAGATAACCCATGGTTTTATTTTTTTACTTTGTTTTACTCTGTTTTCTTTGAGTAAAGGGGTTGTATAATTCTATAGAAACTCCTTTGTATCTTTATTTTCATATATTAGTTGTGCCAAGTAAAGTTTCTACCGAAGGTTGGAGATGGTTTTTGATTTCTGCGCAGGAAACGGATTGCTTCTGTCCATTGTAAAAAATCGCATAATTCACATGAAGATCAAAATGACCTGAAAGTTTTTGTGCTTATTCCTCAGCTAATTCTGAAACTTTTTTGTTTTTACGTTTTCGATCTGAGCAACTTAAGTGTCCCGAAAAATTCGTCTTGACAGACTGCTCTGGTTTTGGCAGATTCTGCCTTTTTGTTTGCATTCTCTCTTTTACTATGTCGAGTGTATTTATTTGCTCCACAAAACATTGGTGGATGTAGCTAATGTTTAAAAGTATCAATAATGCTTGTGTCCTTGCAAAACATGTGAATTTTTATTTGTGCACTAACCCTCTAATGCGAATTACATTGAGTATGGTGTGAAGGAAGTTTTGAAGGGTCAAGAAAAGAGGGTGATATAATGTGATCAAGAAGAGTACAAGGCAAAAGCTTGGGGATGCCCCATGGTTCATCCAATCAAATTCTAAGAAGACTCAAGCGTCTAATCTTGGGGATTCCCAAGGCATCCCCTTCTTCATAAACAATTTATCAGGTCACTTCTAGTTAAACTATATTTTTATTCGGTCACATCATATGAATTTTACTTGGAGCGTCTGTTTGTTTTTCTTTTGTTTTCTTTTTTTTCCTTGCTTCCATAATATTGTTGTAACCTAGCATTCTTTGTGTGGGAGAGAGACATGCTCCGCTTTTTCATACGAATACTCGTTATGCTCGTATTCTTAGTTTTCTTCTAGTTGCTGCAAAATTCCCTTTTAGCTCTTGTTTTTCATGCATCTCTTATTCAAAGCTGTTAGTTTTAGCAGAGTTGTGTTAGTACCATCTTGTTTCATTGCTATATCTCTTGGATAGTTTTCGTTTAGTATAAAATGTTTGGTGTTGGAAAGCAGTAGTGCAGCTTGCGTGCTTCTAACGATGCAAATAGAAGCTTGTATAAACTGTGGCTAGACTTTTTCTTGTTATGTTAGATGTTATTTTAATTCTATGCTTAGTAGCTGTTATTGTAGCATGACTTGTCTCAAATAGCTGAGAGTGCTTAATGTTCCATTGAAAGAATCATGAGTTGTTGTTGTCATATTGAAGCATGAATTTGTAATGTTCTCCTTCAAATGCTTTATTTTGTTGACTTGGCGCATGATTACACCATGTTTATGACTACAAACCAGTCACTTATAGCCTCTATGATCATTTAGTTTTTAAACTTGTAATACCCTTTATGCTTTGATTAATAATGTTTTTGTCGCTATGCATGATTATGGCCATTATTTCTCTCTTAATTTGTCGCTCCCAGTCTTTTGCTAGCCTTCACCTGTACTAGGTATAAGCTCTACTCGTGCATCCAACTCCCAAAACCCAAAGTGCCAAATGTGTCGACCATACCTACCTACATGTGGTATTTAACCACCACTCCAAGTAAATTTCTCACGTGCTACCTTTAAAACTTTCAAAATTACTCCTGTTTTGTGCCCCTGATTTAGCTCATGAGGATGTAAATAGAGAATCTTTATCTCACTTGTTGATTGGAATTTGCACACCTAGAATAGTGGCTTCATCCGCTTATCCAAATGATAGAAGAGCTGGCAGCGGGGTCTAGTAGGCTTGTGACGTACTGTATTTTCTGTTTACCATTCGTTCACATAAGCATACACCTTTCTAAAAAATGTTTTCAATACCTATTTTTAATAAAATAAAAATCTCTAGCACATGAGTTAATCCCTGCTTCCCTCTGCGAAGCGCCTTTCTTTTACTTTTATGTTGAGTCTCCATCTTCTAACTTTACGCACAGTTCATAGAGCATAGTTGCCATTATGAGTTTAATGTGCATTTGTTCCTAGAATCATTATTAATGGATTCATGATGTGTTATTATTTGTTGTCTAATTATTTTTTCTAGTCATCCACTTGAACTTTGAAGGTGTCCTGACATTTATGTTTTTCCCCACTCTTAAGGACAAGCGGAATATTACTTTGCTATGTTTTCTCTATGCTAGAAACAAACGTATAAATTTCAAGTGCATTATTATTCATGATCTTATTTGTGTTAATTTTCATCAGGCAAGGTGATTGCTAAGTTTCATTGTTAAAATTATATCTATCATGCCTGTGTTTTAAGTTTATGATATCAGCTTTACATATTCTTTTACAATTTAGATGATCAAGTTTATGTTGGTAGCATGTCACCTCGGAAATAATTTGTTTTTATCGTTTACCTAATCGAGGACAAGTAGGAACTAAGCTTGGCGATCTTGATACGTCATAAACGTATCCTTAATTGCTGATGTTCCATGTTGTTTTCATACCATATACTACATGTTTCCTTTACACTTTATTCCATTTTTATCGATTTCCTGGGACTAACCTATTGACAAGATGCCACAGAGCCAGTTCCTGTTTTCTGCCGTTTTTAGTTTCAAAAAAGTTGTTCTGGAAATATTCTCGGAATTGGACGATTCAAAGCCCAAAAGTCTTAGAATTCTCGGAGGATCCACGAAGTCCAAAAGAGAACCGGAGAGGGGCAGAGGGGTGCCCACACCATGGGTGGGCGCAGGTCCCCCTAGCCGCGCCCAGGGGTGGTGTGGCCCCCCTGCTCGCCCACCAGTGTTGCCCTCTCGCCTATATAATCTCCTCGAAGGGTTAACCCTAAGTACCAGATCCTTTTCCACCAAAAGCATCTGCAGCCGCCGTCATCGTCAACCCTAGTTCGCGATGGTTCTGGAGCTCTCCCCGGCACCCTGCCGGCAGGGGAAATCATCACCGGAGGGCTCTACACCACCATGCCCACCTCAGGAATGATGCGTGAGTAGTTCGTCCTTGGACTACGGGTCCATAGCAGTAGCTAGATGGTTATTTTCTCCTCTTTATGTCTCATGTTTATATCTTGTGAGCTTCCCTACATGATCAAGACCATCTTATTGTAATGCTATATGTTGTGTTTGCTGGGATCTGATGAATATTGAATGTTATGTCTCATGATTATCAGTCTATCGTGTTCTTTTCATGTGTATGTTATTTATGATCTTGCATGCTCTCCGTTCTTAGTAGATGCTCTGGCTAAGTAGATGCTAGTAATTCCAAGAGGGAGTATTTATGCTCGATAGTGGGTTCATGCCTCCCTTTCACTCACGCTCGAGTAACCGAAACGTAAACGGGTGGGGGATGTGTTGTTGCCATTAGGGAGAAAACAACAATGCTTTGTCTATGGATGATGTTATTGTTTATATTACACACTTTTCTTACTGCGATTATCTGTTGCTTGCAACTTAATACCCAAGTTTTGCTCGGATGACATTCTGAGGGTGGATTATTAGTCATAGATGTAGTTGGATGACGGTCTATGTATCTTGTTGTAATGCCTGCATGAATCACATACTAATGATCATGTCATGCAAATGCACTACGGTGCAGCCTTTATATCTGTCAATTGCCCAGCTGTAATTTGTTTACCACACATGCTATGCAAGACAAATAAGATGCGTGGTGAACAAATTACAGCTGGGCAATTGACATAAATGAAGGCTGCACCGTAGTGCAATGCAAGACATAAATATTATTATGTGATTCATGCGGGCATTACAACAAAATACATAGACTGTCATCCAACTGCATCTATGAATAATAATCCACCCTCCGAATATCATCCGAACAAACATTGGGTATTAAGTTGCAAGCAACAGATTATCGCAGTAAGCAAAGTGCGTAATGTAAACAATGTAAACTAAGTAAACAAATTACTCACGCATCACTTCGGAGGAGGGCATGGTGGTGTAGACCCCTCCGGTGATGAATTCCCTTCCCGGCAGGGTACCGGGGAGAGCTCCAGAACCCTCCTGATCTCGGGATGACGATGACGGCAGCCTCGGGTGTTTCTCGGGATGAAGTGGTATATTTTTAGGGTTGTTGTATTGGGGGTATAAATAGGCGAAAAGGCGATGGCGGTGGACGCCCGAGGGGCCCACACCACCCCCAGGCACGACGGGGGGGGGGCGCCGCCGTATGGTGTGGTCCCCCTGTGGCCCCCATCCTGGCCTCTTCGAGACTCCATGGAACCTTCGGGAATTCTAAGACTTCTGGGCTTCGAATTTTCCATTTCCGGGAATACTTCCATAACAATTTTTCTGAAACTAAAAACAGCAGAAAACAGAGAACTGGCTTTGTGGCATCTTGTCAATAGCTTAGTTCGGAAAATCGATAAAAATGACATAAGTGTATAGCAAACATGTAGGAAACAACATGGAACATCGGAAATTAAGGATAATTTTACGACGTATCAGTTACCTCTGTAGAAACCTCTACTTATCCTTTTTATTTCGTTTTTGTGCCAAGAGTAACCTCTAACTGAGAGGTAGTTCGATTTGGGAAAGTTGCTATTCTGAAACAGATTTTTGGGATGTGACCAAAAAAAATCATATCTCTCAGCAAGAACATCGTATTGCTTTGAAAAAAAAATATAAACATGCCCCGGGTTGTTATCTAACTTTCTTTGGTTTCCTACTTTTTTATTTGAGCAACATAAGATTTTCAATTTTTTTTACTTTTACTGATTGTTCTGTTTTTACAGATTTCTGCCAATATTTGCATTTGCGTCTTAATCTCTTTCTTTTGGTGTTCTTTTGAGGGGAAGATCTTTAAAAAGAAGTTGTGACAATAGCTAATATTTTAATTTAAGTGTGATACGTGTGTTGAAACTGAACCAAATGGATTTATTATTTTGATTACACTAACGTTGCTAATGAAGATTGTGGAGAAGTTTTAGGTGGAGGAAGTTTTCAAGTGTAGGGAGAGAAGAATGATGTGATAATATGAAGGATGGACAAAATCTCAGTTTGGGTATGCCCATGTCACCCCAAGACATATCAAAGAAGTAAACGCGTCAAAGATTGGGGATGCCTTGGGCATCCCCTTATTCATCAAAAAATATCAGGTTTCTTTCAAAACACTATATTTTTATTGCTTCAGATGATATGTGTTATTCTTGGAGCGTCTTTTTATTTTTCTTTAGTTTTTTTTATTTACAATAGATTTTGGTTGGATCCTAGCACTTTTATTTTGGGAGAGACACGCTCCGTTTTCATTGCCTAGAACACACTACAAGAAATATGTTGATACATGACCATTTTATAATGACCTGACATGGCTATGGCAGAACATCGCATGACCAAAACGATTGGTTGGTCACAGAGGGCTATATGACCATTCCATTAATAAGCTCGTTGACGATCAAATAAGACGCTCGGTATGTGACCTTCATATTTTGGTCAAAAGGGGGTCATGAATGATACTCCATGACCTTTCAGTGACCAACATTGAGAGTCATGTATCAACATATTTCTTGTAGTGACACTCTAGTTTTCACTCTTATTGTTCCGCGAGTGTTCAGTTTTTGCTAGTACTGTGTTTGCTCTTGTTTTTTACTCGAATTTTGTTAGAGCTTGTTGGTTTGCTTCAATTATATTTGATTAACTCTCTGGTCTTTCATAGTTATTTTCTTTGAGGGTTGTTTCGAATAAGTTGATTGGTGTTGGAGAAGAGTAAATTGTTTCATGCTTATAGGGGTGCAATAGGAAGCTTGTTTTGAATGTGGTTTAGGCTTTGGAATGGCATGTTAGATGTTATTTGAATTATGTTCTTAGTTATTTATGATGTAGCATGACTAGTCTCAAATAGCTGAGAGTGCTTAATGTGCCATTGAATTTAATCATGCGTTGTTCTCTCATATTGAAGCATGGTATTGTGGTATTTCTCCTTTGAATGCTTTATTTAGATTGAGTTGGTGCATGCTCACACCATGTTATGACTACAAAAAAAGTCAATTCTAGACTTGATGATCATTTAGTTTTTGACTTGTAATATCACTTCATGCTTTGATTAATGATGTTTTCTCGCTATGCATGATTGTGGCCGTTATTGCTCTCTTAGTTGGTCGCTCCCAGTCTTTTGCTAGCCTAAACCTGTATTGAGTATGAGCTCTACTCGTGCATCCAACTCCCAAAAACCAAAGTATGCCAAATGTGTCCACCATATCTACCTATATGTGGTATTTGACCGCCATTCCAACTAAATTTCTCGCGTGGTACCTTTAAAACTTCAAAATTATACCCTTTTTGTGTTCTTGTGTTAGGTCATGAGGAAGTAGTTTAAAGTTTATTATAGTTTGTGTCAAGAAATGTTCGTCTTTCTCCTTTCACCCAATGAGTATGGAATCTGTGCTCATTTAAATTTGCAGAGAGTTGGTGCCAAATAATAACAAAAAGACACTTCCCCATGGTTTGATGAAAGGCGGTGGGTACCCGTGAACACGGCTAGCCCTGGTTTGTGAAAATAAAGGAGGGGGGAAGTGCCAAACTAATAAACAACGGAAACCGCTCTCAAAAGTCTAATCACTTCTATTGACATGGAATATGATCAATTTTTCATTACCATTCGTTGACATAGACATACACCTCTCTCAAAATTGTTTTCAGTATCTCTATTTTATCAAATAAAATGCTCTAGCACATGAGTAATCCCTGCTTCCCTCTACGAAGAGCCTTTCTTTTACTTTTATGTTGAGGCTTCATATTATTACTTTATGCACCAACTAAGAGAGCATAGTTGTCATTCTGAGTATAATGTGCATAGTCCCAAAATTTATTATTGATTGATTCATGATTGTGTGATTTCTGGCTATCAAATTATTTGTATCTAGTCACCATTTAAACTTTGAAGGTGTCCTGGCATTTATGTTTTGCTACCACACGAAGGAATATCTGGATACTACTTTATTATGTTTTTCTTTATGATTAAAACAATCGTATCATTTTCAATGTTTTATTATTCATTTTATTTTGTTTGTGTTACTTTTCATGTGCAATGTGGTTGCTAAGTTTACATTAGTTGAAATATTTTTATCATGCCTTTGTTAAAGTATTTTTATCTCAGCTTTACAATGCTTTTGCATAACATTGATCAAGATTTCTGTTGGCTTCATGTCACCTCAAAAAGTATTTTGTTATCACTTACCTACTCGAGGACGAGCTGGAGTTAAGATTGATGCCTCCCCCTAGGCCGCAGACGGTGGGCCCCTGGGGGCCTGAGCACCGCCTCTCGTCCCGCCTTCGCCTCTGTCTTCGTTCCGGGTAAAAATTGATCTCCGTGGATTTTCAGCCCTTTCCGACAATATTTCCTTAAGAACTTTTCTGAAATACAAAAACAACAGAAAATAACAACTGTCCTGGGGCA
Organism: Alopecurus myosuroides; assembly: GCA_028641055.1. Classification (NCBI taxonomy): domain Eukaryota; kingdom Viridiplantae; phylum Streptophyta; class Magnoliopsida; order Poales; family Poaceae; genus Alopecurus; species Alopecurus myosuroides. Next base: position 299,246,646 of record CM054060.1, on the reverse strand, counting down.
TCTGTTAATAGGTTAGTCTGTGAAAACATCCGGAAAACGAAATAAAACATGTAGAAAACAAAAGGTATTAGGTAGAAAACAAGCATGGAGCATAAAAAATTATAGATATGTTTGCAACGTATCAGAGTCCAATCCGATTCCACCTAGGAGGGGTGGTGCAGCCAGCCTTTGGATGCCCAAACCGACCTACCCTCCTATGGTAAGTCCCTTTTGCTCCACATATATAAAGGCCCCAAGCACTTCAGGCAAAACACACAATTGGCCAAGTGGCTCCCTCTCTTTCTAGTTGAATTACAGGGTCTAATTAGATCTTCTCTAATGGAATTAGAGCTTCTTCTAACTGGGTTTTGAGGTGTCCTCTCCCAATTTGATCTAGCCCTAATATCTCTCCCCCCCATGTGTTGGGATCTCTCCACCTCAATGTGCACATGTGGTTCCTATTTCCGGCCGGTGAAGCATTGCAGGACTTTGATGGACATATGTGTGCGAACTCTCATAGGGGTAACACCTAAGACCCTCACTCTGATGGATCCGGAAGCCTAGACACGGGGAGATGGAAACAGTCCCACTGCTAGGTTTAGCCGTGGGACTATTCATCAGGCATCACCGACATCATCATCGACACTTGTTCCACGCTTCATGTCGGTAACGATAAGATCTATCCCCGCCTTTACCTTCATAGTAGATCATGTGTGTTGCCTAAGACAAAAAAAAAAATCTGCACGCGACACAATAAAGAGGAGGACGAGGGCAAAGACGAGCACCACGCCGGTGACAATGATGGCGACAACGCCAATGACAGCGACGATGAGCATGGTCATGACGACGGCGATGAACACGGGCACGACTCTGACGATGACGCACCACCGCCAAAGAGGCAGGAGAAGTCGGATTAGCATTAGCATTAGACGCACCACCAGCGAAGATGCAGAAGAAGTAGAATTAGTATTAGGATAGCATTAGTATTAGTAGCAGTACCAGTGGTAGTCCTAATCTTTTGAATCATGTAATGGAATCCCCGTTTTGTAATGAAATCTAATGTGAATAGTAAAATTTTCTAATTAGTTTATTTTTTATTCTAGTTTTAATCTTCCAAATTATTATTTATAAACGGAAGAAATTACCTTGTTGATCATGTTTTAATCAATGATTTTAGTTAGAAATCAACTGTTGATCATGTTAGCAAGATTCTAAAAGGCCATGTTCGGCCCTACCTGTCAGCATTTCCAGGGGCCTAGTCCGAGCCTATCTGTCAGCATTTCTAACTGGCCCACTCGTAGGGTGTAGGGGTGGGCAGAACAAACCGAGAAACCGAACCCGAACCGAGACCGAACCGAACAAACCGAATTATAAGGTTAATTTGGTTTTTGGTCCATATATCGGTTCGCAACTTTAGAAAACCAAAATTATATCGGTTAGTTCGGTTTTTAGTCCATGTTAACCGAACTGACCGAAAGAACCGATTCATCATGCGATCAAATATTTTAAGACCATGTGACAATCTATATCTATAGAAATAAAACAGTTGTCCCGTTAAAAATATCTATCATTATCAACACAATCTCCACCTAAATCCTATTTATTGCTTTCTCTTATGCAACTGCAACTAAAGTTCACAACAAATACATACACATCCATATGTCGTGTAATATTAGCTGCCATGACACTAGGGTCACACGTCAATGTCGTCCCGGCGAGGCTCCGCAACCCTATCCACCTAGTTTTGCTATCTAATTCTTGATTTGATTTTTTTGCATGTTACAATCTCGGTTAATTCGGTTTAAACCAAAAACCGAACCGAATTTCTGAAGAACCGAATTGTCGGTTCCTGAAAAATGATAGGTTAATTCGGGTGTCACTTTCTAAAAACCGAATTATTATAAAACCCGAAAAACCGAACCGAAAAGGACGAAATAACGGTCATGCCAAGTAACGGTCAAACGAGGTTGACCCGACGAAGAAACGCTTGGCTGCCTGCTAGTCTCGAAAGAGGAAATTATGGAAAAAATGAGAAAAGCTCAGCGAATAGGGCAAAACTTAGAAAAACTAAGAAAAGTAGGGGACATAAGTAATAAACCCTAGGTAATAACATCACACAACGCAAAACAATATCGATTATGTGGCATGTAGTTAATGATGAGAGAAGTGTTTGTGATAACATGGCTAGTTAGTGTAAAATGACACATATAAAAACAACACGAGTCTATGGCCTAATAAATACAGTATTGTATGACACAACATATATGTTATTACCCACTAGAGAGGTAGCATAGACTACTCCCTCCGCCCTTGTTATTAGACACATTCCTAAAAACATGCAGTCCCGCCTCTTAGGCACATTTGCATTAATTGTCTTCTAATTAGTGGATGGTTGCTTCTCTCTATCCATCTTCAATGCATGCAATATTTTAGCCCCAATGAATGATACTTAAGGCCCAAATAATTGCCATATGTGACCTATAAACCAGGACAGCTTCCGTGAGCTCCTCCCCATCTTCCGATTATGGGAACTCCTCCCTGCCATCTTGTCGTCATTGCATCGAGCAAGCGCATCAGGAAGAGGCCACGCGTCGTCCACTGCTAGAGAATAGACCTTTAGTCACCAAGATACTTGTTTACTTGAGATGAACTATTGGCTGATAATTATTTATTGTCACCAACATCCTTAATTTCCGTGGTTTCTAAAATCTAGTTGTTGAATGTATTTAGAAAAAAACATTGAATTTATTGGTTACTAAAGACCAATCTTTAGTTACCAGCCCTTGGTTACTAAAGGTTCAATAGAGCAATAGTAACCAAACTATTATATTATTGGTGACAAATGGTACATATATAGCCACCAAACTGCATGGTAACTAAGGTCTATCACAATGCAAGTCGCTTAGCATGGTTTCATAGGTATTTTGCTTATGTGGCACTATAGTTATTGAAGAGAGATAGTGAGGTTGCATCTTAGGCCTTCCGTAATGCATGGTTTCTTAGCGCGGTATCCTAGATACCGTTGAATTATAAGATACAATCATCCTAATGCATGGTTTCTTAAGTGTCGTATCTTAGTGGACTAGTATTTAATAAATTTGCCCTCGTGTTTGCATTTGATTGGCCTAATCACATTTTTTGCCTATGATCTCGTGCAAGAGCCGTATACTAAATAAGATACAACTACACTCTCTTTCTTCAATAAATAGGGTGCCACATAAGCAAAATGCCTATGATACCGTGTCAAGATACTTCCATTAGGGAAGGCCTTAGCTAAGATACAACCTTGGCACGTGGCCATAGGCAAAAAAGGCTCTAGGCCAATCAAATGCATGCATGAGCCCAAAATCATTAATTTAGATACAACATCTAAAATACAATGCATTGTACATGTTGTCTCTTAAGTTTTTATTAGACATATGATAACGTGCTAATATACGGTGCATTGGGACAGGCCTAAATGCCATCTTTATTGTAGTTTTGCCGCATCAAGGACACGCGCCAAGAGGAGGAGGAGGAGTCGCGTCTCGGGCCGTGGGAGTTGGCCGAAGGCGGGGGAGGAGGAGGAGTACGAGGCCGAGAAGCCCATACGGTCGCGCGAGGCCGAGGCGCCCGAGGTGGACGACCAAGACATAATAGAGGAGCATCGCATGGTGAAAGATTTCTTCACAAAGAAGCTCGAAGGGGAGATAATCGCTATCTCCGATTTCGACGAGGAGTAGTATATGAGTACGTTAGAAGTAAGATTTGTCGGTTATGTATAACATTTCTTAGCCCTTTTGTTCGTGAATATTAATTATGATCTATGAAGTTATTTATAAACATAGTAAACATATTGTGTGCAAATTTCCAAATGTTTCTTGAAGTCTACACGTGTATGCAACTAACCATTAAAGGTCTCGCCACTGGTAGAAAATAGGCCTATAGTCCCGGTTCGCAAAGGCCATTAATCCCGGCCGCGCAACCGGGACTAAATAGGCGCGACTAAAGGCCCCCCCTTTAGTCGCCCCCTCTTACGAACCGCGGCTAAAGACCCGTCCACGTGGGCGGGTGGCGTGCGTCGGGGGTGGAGGACCTTTAGTCCCGGTTGGCCACACGAACCGGGACTACATGCTTTTTCGTTATTTCTTTAATTTATTTGGATTTCTAATTATTTTTCACTCCCTTTTTTCACTCCCTTTTTTCACTCCAATTTTCCACTCCCTTTTTTTTCTAGAATTTTTATTATTTGCTTAGTGTCTAACTACAATTATCTCTAGTCAAATTTCTTACTCGTGGTCAAACTTCCCGCTCGGTCACCCATCCTCCCACTACTCTAGCACTAGCACACTTAACTTCCGAGTTCCATTCCGTCTCACGTCCAAGTGTTTCGCACGCATGTATGTGATACTAATATCATATCAATCCTATTAACATGTTGGTCGATGCCACATTTCTTTATTGTCTGAATTTCAAATAAATCTTTTAATAAACAAAAGTAATGATGTAATTAATAATTTTGAATAAATAAATAAACATTAACTTTTTAATTTGTATTATTTCTAAAAAATATTCAGAAAAATAAAACTAATTCATTTTAAAATCTTAAAAATATTATTAATATATCAAAATATTCAGAAAAATAAAACTAATTCATTTTAAAATCTTAAAAATATAAATAATATATCAAAATATTCAGAAAAATAAAACTAATACATTTTAAGATCTTAAAAATACAAATAATATATCAAAATATTCAGGAAAATAAAACTAATTCATTTTCCCCTTTCCTAAATGCAAAATAAAATCTGATAAAATTCATGAACCAAACCATATGAAATCTAAACCATATAAAATTTGCAGATCCAAGTTTCGACTATTATTTTGGACACAAGAACTGTTTTGGCAATGACTATCTGTGAGAATGATTTGAACCTAACTTTTAAAATACATAACCAAAATGGAAAAACTAAAATGTTCTGGATAGATATTGAAAAGATTTATCCATAGCACTTAGCTTCACATCAAGGTAAACAACCAAATGAAAATACCATCCTTTTTAATAAAAGACCAGTAGGCTCTTCTATTATTTTTAGAATGAGTTCAAAAATGTATTTTGAAGTAAATCCAACTGGATGAGTTTGGTATTGACTAGATCTATGTTTTCCTGTCTTAGATTAATTTTTGGACCTCTAGATTTATTTTTGGTGAACAGATATAGAAACAGTAGTTTTTGGTGAACAGATATATAGAAACGGTAGTTTTTCTGTTTTGTTTTCTTGATGTGTTTTTGTTTGTTTTCTTGATGTGTTTTTTTTTGTTTGTTTTGAAATGTGTGTTTGACATAATATATAAATAATATAGCTAGGAATTAATATAGAAATAATATCCATTACATAATAATATATCCATTACATACTAATATATCCATTACATGCATATATCGAACGCAAGATGCGGTACACAAAAACCATCTACTCGAGCTCCGTCGAGTAGATGCGGAACAACTCGTAGGCAACGTATGCATCTATGGCTGCATAATCGAGGTTGATCCGGTCCAGTGGGTTCTTCCCCCAATACATGTGATTCTTGGAGGGGAAACCAGACTTCATGGTTTTGTAGTCGGCGTGGATGAAGGCAGTTGCCATCAGAGCCATCCCGGTCTTGTGACCGTACAACTCATCAAAATGGATAAGGTCCTGAAGATCAATGTAGTGATCTTCAGGTATCACAATACCCAAGCGCATCAACTTCTGCCGGTCTTGAGTGATGTCAACGCTGCAGAAGTCGTACCCCTTGTTGACAAGAAAATCAACAAGTTCCGGAGAATGCTTTGAACCACTGCAACAACAAAAATAGAACAGGTGTTAGATATGTTGCAACACATGTATTCTTCCAATGCAACAAACAAATCGAAAATGCAACACTATCCTACAAGAGAGATTGTACGTGTGCGTTACCTTGCCCATTGGAAGACCAACACGATCTCCTTGAAGGCAACATCCCGTTGATTCGCCGTATACTCTAGATCAAGCCCGAAGAACTTATGGTGTTCATCGGCTTCTTCATAGAGATTGCTCAAATGCTTAAGAAGACCGGGGAGCCTCTCGCACATATTGGTGTAGGCCAAGTCGAGACTCTTGCGGCATGGTGTGGCCACACGGAGAGTGTTCCAAACTTGAGAACCCATGGGTGCTTGGTGGAGGAAGAAGAGAGGAAGAAGAGAAGAGAGAAGAAGAAACAGAGACTCTCGGGTGCGCACTGTAGCAATGGACTTCTGCCTCTCGCTCGCGAAATAAAACCGCCGCGCGGGAGGCGAGCAGTTTGTATCTTTAGTCGCGGGTGGCCAGGCCAACCAGGACTAAAGACAGGGAGGCCAGCAGACTTGATCATTAGTCGCGGGTGGCCAGGCCAACCGAAATTAAAGCCCTCCATGCGCTTCCCAACCCACGACGCATGACCTTCAGTCGCGGGTCTCCTCCGGAACCGGGACTAAAACCCCTTTAGTCACGGTGCGCAAAGTTTGGGGACTGATGGGGGCGTATGGAAGGACTTTTTTCTACCAGTGCGCGGGTCTCGGACGCGGGCAAGTTTATACAACCGGGTGCATTCTTTTGAGACATCTTACACAGGCACAACTCGATTGTTCCGGATATCATACATGTTTACTTTATTGTAATTGTCTGCATAAAATTTCATCTTGCCGCTTTTTGCAGTGAAAACGCTAAGTTTTTTTTTTGAACAAGGCAACATAGGGCGAAGAGCTCACCTGAATTTTTGGATTAAAAAGGGCCAGAAGACCAAGGAAATTTTTACAATTTAAAAACGCTAAGTATGACCATTGTGTTCGCGTCGTTTTTCTTTTTCCGTCCTGCCTATAAATTGATTTGACCGCAATCGGAGCCAAGTTCATCTATCATCTGAACAATGCGCACACCATTGAAGGCATGGGAGATTGGGCATGGACCTCACGCTGTTGGAGTCAGAGGAGGAGCTGTCCCTACAAGAGTTATCTATGGGTCGCTCACCCCACCTCACGTGGCCTCAAGCGCAGGCGCACGGATCTGAAGTAGCTATATTGACCTCATGGTAGAAGATCCTCCGAATTTCTTGACGTTGGGGTTGATTCTAAAGAGATACCACTTCCTCATGAATTTATCTTAAATCGGTGTCGTTGGACGGGCCTCCGGCCAGTCCAGTCAAGAGGAACTCCAAGAGCATATGTTTTTGCAGGTGTCTATCGCATCGGCGCGGCGTGAGGAAGCGGTGGTGCATCACGTGATCGAGGATCTTTTGAGTCTCTTTATGAGGGCCGGATGTGTGCGTTGTTGCACACCAGGAAGGGGGCCATGAAGCAGGCGCGGTTTTGGATGGGCGCCGCGGTAAAGCGCATGGCCGAGTGGAAAGCCGCTCGCTCTGGCAACTCGCTCCCCGATGTTGCCGAGGCCTCTGGCTCCTACAACCCGTTGTACGAAGAAGTCGTGCTTCTCTCTGACGACGACTAGTATAGATTGAAACGAGATAAAGTTTTGGTCTAGAATGTAGATTAAAAGGGTACAAAGGGAGTATGCAAGTTATTAGTCTAAGTTACTCTCTATTGTGACCCGGCTAAGTGGGTTAGTTTAGGTGGAATGGGACACAGAGACCGTTGGCATGTCCATCCCATTGAAAATTTTACGTCCGACGTAAACCTTGAGCCTCCGATGAGCTGAGTATAGATGCAAGTGGGGCGGGCCTGGGATATCCCGTCTCCCGCATAACCCATCCACCGGGACTAATCGGAATTAGTGGGAATTTAGAAAGTGGGACACGTAAGTCCAGCGGGGCCCGTCGGATAACCTGCTCATCTATATTCAGCTTGCTCAACACCACCTAATTAATTTCTTCATCCGCCTTACACAACGGGTTATATATGGAATTAGTGGGACGGCAGGGCTAATCCCGCCGGCATAAACTGGAACCTCACATTCGGGATTATTTGGATTTGCTGGTGGGATGGGAGACGGGCTTGGCGGCAGGCCCATCCCACCTGCATCGTTAGAGCTGAGACTTCAAACGTGGTCCGAAGGATTGCATTGTCGGACACGACACATGGAGTATCGTACGGAAAGCAACTTCGATTTTAATTCTACCAGGGACTCAATTTTACTCCTAATTAATCCTACTCGAACTCTAGCAACAAGATTGACGACAACAATATCTGTCTGGCGGAAGGGTTCCTCGTCTTTCTTCTTGGCTGCCGCCAGCGCCTCTATGCTCCTATTCTCCTTTCCCTTGTGGAATCCACTATTAGCGCCGTAATATCATCTCGTCTGACAGGTTTGAACACCGATGGGGCAGGGCGTAGGCAGATCTTATCACCGTGGTGTCGATTCTTTTCCCTCCGCTAGCTTTCCTGCTCGTCCGTCGATGCTTCACCAACTACCGGTGACAAAGACGGCCTCGACCTGCACCGCGGAGCACGTGCAGGGCAGCCATGTGTTCAGCATCTTCGGGTACAGCAAGCTTAGGGGCGCCGGCCTCGGCAAATTCGTCACGTCCAGCGTCTTTTCCGTCGGAGGACAAGAATGGGCCATCCGCTTCTACCCTGACGGGATTGGCGAAAACTCCAAAGATCACATCTCTGTTTATCTTGAGCTCTTGAGCAAGGACGCCAAGGTGCACGCATCCTGTGACCTGAGGTTGGTAGACCAGAGCACCGGGCTCTCAGCATCTGTGGACATGACAACGCCGAGGGTGTTCAATCACAAAGATAACACCAAGTTTGCTCCACGACGTGGTACCTTCTATAAAAGGAGCGAGTTTGAAGCATCTGGTTACCTTCGGAATGATAACCTTGCGATCGAATGCGTCATCACCGTCATGAAAGAAGCCATTGTGTCTGAAACCAGATCATGCCCCAAACTAGATGTGCCACCCTCTGACATTACGGCACATCTTGGCAAGCTGTTGGAAGCCAAGGAGACAGCAGACGTCATATTCAGTGTGGGAGGAGAGACTTTTGCTGCACACAAGATCGTCCTCGCCATGCGGTCACCTGTGTTCAAAGCAGAGTTCTACGGGCAGATGAGGGAGACGGGAGGGCGACAGACCGTACCGATAAAAGACATGCAGCCTAATGTCTTCAAGGTCCTCCTGCATTTTCTCTACACAGATTCCTTGCATATCATTGATGATCTCGAGGGGAATGATCGTACTGAAATGATTCGGCACTTGCTTGTGGCCGCGGATCGATATGCTATGGAGAGGCTAAAGTTGGTATGTCAAAGCTTCCTTTGTGAGAACCTTGATGTGCAGAATGTGGCAACTACCTTGGCTTTAGCCGACCAGCACCATTGTGATATTCTGAAGGAAGCTTGCATCGAATTTATCTCGTCTTTAAATACCATGGATGATCTGGTCGCAACCCAAGGGTATGTGAATCTAAAGAGAACCGGTTCATCTATCTTACTAGATGCAGTTGTGGAGATGAGGGGGAGGTCCCACAAGAGACCTAGATCAGCAGAATAGTTTATCCTACCGTTGAATCAACAGTAGTCGAGCTATTTTCTCAATCACCTAATGTGAAATGTTACTTCAGGTTTGGCTGGGGTGATAAATGTTACTATTTGGTTATCTGCAAGTTCACTGGTCTGAAAGCATACCTACTATCTAGTTTTACATGATCTTCCGCTTTTTTTTTTATCTTCTTCAGTTCATGGTTAGTTAAATATTGGATGTCTAGAAGCTAAACATTGTCATGCCAACTTCTGACATTGAACAGATGTTCTAGAGAATGTAGAAGTGACATACACATTGTATCAGTATTAGTTGCGGTACTTTGAAACTGAGCTCTGTACCCTTCAAATCGAGAAAAGCCGGAGTACAATCTATATCTCTCTGCCGCACATAATTCTTGGCGTGTTCTGATCTTGTGGCTGCAGATCGATATGCTATGGAGAGGCTAAAGTTGGTATGTCAAAGCTTCCTTTGGGAGAACCTTGATGTGCAGAATGTGGCAACTACATTGGCTTTAGCAGATCAACATCATTGTGATATTCTTAAGGATGCTTGCATTGAATTTATCTCGTCTTTATATACCATGGATGATCTGGTGGCAACCCAATGGAGACTTTGATTAGCAAAATAGTTCATCCTACCGCTGAATCTACAGTAGGCAAGCTATTTTTCTCAATAACGTCATATGAAATGTTAATTCAGGTTTGGCTAGAATGGATAAATATTACTATTTGGGTTATCTACAAGTTCAGTGTTCTGAAAGCGTACTTACTACCCAGTTTTACGTAATTTTACGTTTTTTATCTTCTTCACTTCATAATTGGTTAAATATTCGATGTCCACAAGCTAAACATTGTCACCAGCTTCTGACATTCAAACAATTGTTCTAGGAAAGTGACATACGCATCGTGTCAGTATTAGTTGCATTAATTTGAAACTGAGCTCTCTACCGTTCAAATCCAGAAAAACAGGGTGTCATCTATAGCTCGCTGTATTTACTATTTAGTTGTGTTTTATTCTAACCTAGCTCGGTCACACATAATTCTTCGCATGTTCTGATCTCGTGGGTATCTCCTCATTGTTTGATTTAACAGTATTACTTTAGAACAAAACAGTGTTTCTAGAGAGCATACTATTTTGATGAATGAGCACTTATAATATTATACTATTTTTATAACAGGGAGTAGTTCACAAATCAGTGCTCAGCGTTTCTAGGATGCCCCTTTTTTGGTACCTAAGTTCATTTATTCAGATATCAGAAATTTGTATGTTAACTTAGGAATTTTCTCGCTTCACAAATTGTTTCATCAGGTTAACATTTGCACTACGCTTGAGTCCATACTTGGTTTTATCACCACATTTGAGTTAGTATAATTAATATTCTTATGCTAAAAGAAGGATCCAAGCCTTTCGTTTATCATGAGTTATATTGAATACTTCAAATAATTAATATGGATGCTTGCACAAGGGACTAAATCAAAATTAAAATGACAGATCCGTCGGCTCCCTCGCTCTGCTCTGCTCCGCCGCTGGCCACCCCGGCCCCGGCGGCCACCTTGCCTCTGTGCTCCGTTCCGGGAACGTCGTCCACGCACGCATGCATGGCAGGGGCCTCGTCACCCTTCTCCCTGTCGCCCTCTCCCCCCCCTCTCCGCTGGGGACGCGCTCGGCCCGAGGGGGCGTGATGATCGTTAGCGTGCGAGTCGCAGCTCCGACTCGGAGGGTTCCCAACGTTCGTACCGCGAGGTGGTGGAGGGCTCGTCGGGGGCGGCGGAGGCCGCGACGCAGCAAGTGAGGCCGTCGGTGCTCAGCATGGTGCGACAGGCGTTCGACGTGCTGGACAGCTTTGATGATTCGATGGAGGAGGTTACCGAGACGATGGACCAGCGGCCGCTGGAGGCGCCGGAGATGGTGGAGGCGCCATGGGAGCTGCCCAAGCGCAAGCGCCCTCGTGGCCACCGCGCTGGGAGGCAGGTGGCTGACAAAGCTCGCCGCACGCCGCGTGAGGCGGGGAGATTCCAGGTCTGTGCTTGCTGCGTCGCCGGCCGGAGCATCGTGCGCGGGATTGGGAGGTAGGTCCTGTGTGCATTCGGTGTGAGAAAGATGGGCACTGGTCGAGGGACTGTACCGAGCCGTGGTGCGATTTGTCGGCGCCGGGCGTCGTGGTCCAGAACGACGTGGGTGTGGCCAGTGCGCCCCTCGCAAGGGTGTTCCGGTCGGCTGCTCCGGGGGGAGGACGCGCGTCTGCCTTCGTCCCCCCTCCGCCTCCTCTCTCTGGCGTGTGGTTGGGGTTTAGTGCGGGGGCAAGCTCGGACCCGCAGCTTCGGCGCGAGTTGGAGACCACTGTGATACCGTTTACGGCGGCGCGAGAGGCCGTGGTCAGGCCTAAGCGGCCGGTGTGCGTCTTCAACCGCTCGCAGCGAGTGGATGATGCTGAGATTGAACTGGAGAACAAGGTGATGGCTTTCGATGATGGGTCGCAGTGTTCCCTGTCGGCGTCGAGGGTGCGGGAGGCGGTGATGGATCTCCATGACCTCGCGTTGGGTTCGTTTTCTGCGATTCCTCACCATGGGGGCAGCTTACTCCTGTTCTTTGATGATCGGCGCGACTGGGATCGGATGATGGTGGAACCTTTTGTCAGGACTCTATCGGTGCACCTGCGCCTTGTGTCGTGGTTGCGGCGCGCTCGCGCGGTGGCGGACGCCCTCGTGGCTCGTGTGGACGTCGAAATCTCGGGCCTTCCGGACAATTGCTGGGGTGTGGATGCCGTGGAGACTATTCTCGCCCCGGCGGCATTGTCGTGGGATAATCACGGCAGATGTTACCTGGGGTAACTGATCTTGGGGCAAGTCGACACAGGTATTCGGGAGAGGGTTTAGCTCGAAGGAAAACATGGCGAAGAGCAATCTAAGAACCGGAAAGCAACTCGCCGGCTCTCGATATTATTATACTGGGTACTCGATAACAGGTGTTACAACTATGACTTGAATCTCTGGCAAAACTAAACCTAGGGGCCGGTTTATAAAGCACCCGTACACCCCTAACTTGCCCTTCAAGGCACATCTTTGAGTCCTACTCGAACTCCGCATATAAAGCCTAACTTTCCTTATCGCAACCCACAAGCCGGGTTACGCATCTCACAAGCCTTTGGGCCTTCTAGTAACCTCTTTACCCCTATCCGGGTATTGCTCAGTTCACCTCGGGCCGGATTATACCTTGAAGTGGGCCTACCGGATTACTATCCCCCCATCAGTAGTCCCCAGAATAGCCTGGGCTTCCAAGATTTACTCTTCGAAGTGCTGGCTATTCCCTGCAGAAATATTGGATACAAGAATACATAAAGATCAAGATACAATATGCTGACAAGCGGCTGGGATTGACACCCAGGGGATCAGGTAGCAACCCGGCTTTCCCTCAAAGGCTCTCCCTCAATCTTCCAGACCTGAGTCTTAATAGGAAACTTGATGATTTCACATCCTCCTCAATAACTGTCGCTGTTACTAGGAAGGAAATTCCCCCTTCCCCTTTCTCGGGATCATATTGGCCCGTTCACGGAATGCGCCTTTCAAATTTCAAAATGTCCAACCATTACTCCGCAACTCCCGGGTTTCGCCCGTTAGGATGAGTTTTTCCACCCGGTTTACTATAAATAAACCCCAGGAAGCAAACTCAACCCTTAACGGCTCACTTTCCCCATTTCTCTTCTTCCCAAGCTCAAGCTCGCAGAGTGCCACCACGGGAACCCCACGTATCTCGCCGGAGCCCATCCGCCTTCGCTTGCGCTCCGCCACCGCGCGAGCCGCTCCAGCCCCCGAATCCACCGTCAAGCCTCCGATTCGCCAGCCAACGGTCACGAAAGGACACGAATCTTGCGCCATCTGTCTCCGCAAGGCCTTACTCCAATCTCCTTCGGTAAGTCCCTTACATCCTCCAGCTTACCCTCGCAATTTCTTGGTTCTTCCTCAGATTAGATCTGGATCGAGCGGTCCGCAATTTATCGGGCCGCGCCGGATTAGCTCACGGACACTTACCATAAACGCCCCTATGGATAGGATTCATAGCTCATATTACTCCCCTAACTCCAGTAATCATTAATTTGGTCGTAATTTTAGAAATAGGATTCCCAACCTAGGCTCGGGCCACCTAAGATTTCCGCCCTTGTTCTCCTTCCTCAGAAAATCTTACTCCTCCGGCTCATTCGCAGATGGTAAGCATATAAGTATCCCCCTAACTTCTCCAAACACTTGCTTCTACGGAAAGCTCTATGGATTTCATAAGGTCACTTGATACCCGGACAAACCATACTCGACCCAGCGAGGCAATAGCCGGATTATGTTCAAATTGCGGGTAACCGCTTTCCTGCTAACTTCCAAGTTTTTGTTCCTTACGTCTTTTTCTTCAATGCTTTACCAGGTCAACCCCATGGCACCCAAGAGGCAGGGGAAACAGCCGGCCAAGGCTAGATCCACAAACTCCATATCAGCCAATTGGGGGAAGTCCTCCGTCACCAAGGCCAAACTGGAGGAGTTGGTCGAGCTTGGAACCCTACCTCCACAGGAGTCTATCCACTGGCGAGTGCCAGGCAATGAAACCCGGCCTTCTCCAGCGACAGATGAGGTAATATGTTTTGTTGAGCATGTGACCCGGGGCTTTAGGCCTCCCGGTCACCCCTTCTTCCGTGACGTCCTAGACCATTACAACCTCCGTATCTTCGATATAGGTCCAAACTCCATTTTGAACATCTCCCATTTTATCGTTCTTTCCGAATCTTACTTGTGCACTCCGCCAAGTCTAGCCCTCTTCGTCGAACTTTTTCAGTGCAAGCCGTGTCGCGAAAGCGGCGACGGCGCACTTCTCACTTGCGGCGGGGTTTCTATCCAGCGCCGCAAGAACTCCCTGATGCCTCCTATTTCTCTCAATTCCCACGTAAAGCACTGGCAGCTTTCGTACTTCTACTGCCAGGATACCTCTCCACCCGGTGAAAAGAAGTTGCCGGGTTACTCGGAGGGTCAACTTGACATCTCCGAGAAATTCAACGCCTTCGCTTCTGATTCGGAAAGAGAGGCGATCTTGCCTTTGTTAGCTAGGATCTCCATCTTGTCCGCCCGAGGCCTCATCGGGCTAAACCTGGTGAAGACCTGGGTTAGCTTCCGTATTCAGCCAAACTCCATTCGTGAGAAGCTGATGTGCGAATACTCGGGTCAAACCACGGACCCAATCCGATTCTCTACCCGCACCCTTGCTCCAGGTGACATTAACAAAACAATTAAGGGTTTCTTGACAGAGAAGCTCGAGGTAATCCGGGGCATAGCCGGATTAGAACCTTTTACCCTCGAGAATCCAACCCCCGCAGTAAGTTTTCCACCTTTTGATTTTGACTTCTAACAACTTACTTTTATTCGCTTCTCTTGACTCGATATTAATCACTATCCTGGCATCTTCTCCTCAGGCCGATGATGACTTCTGGACAGTCGATACCCCTCCTAATTCCGAAGACGGGGAGGAGGAAGACGACGTCATTGACTCGAATGAAGGTACATACCTGATTCCCTTGCACACGTTATATCCTGCCTTTTCTTCTTCTTCATGCTGTAACTCGGATATTTTTCAGAGCGAGAGGACCAAAGCGAAGAAGAAGAATCGGACAGCAGGGGCGGGCCCACCAGCGAGGAGGAAGAGCTGGAACCGACCACCAAAACCGGAACAAAGAGGAAATCCCAGAGGATAGCCCTCCAGGTTTTTACTTCATATCCTTACACTTTGGTTTTTTGTTCCCATAACGTCACTCCGGGGCTAACACCATTTCCACCCCTTTTGATCATAACCGAAGGAGCCACCCGCGACTAGGCGCCGAGTAACCCGGAATCATCCGGGCAACGAGACCCCTAATCCGGTCGCTTCGCCGCCCCCGGTTCAACATCCTGGTATTTGTTGTAAACAAAATTTCTTTCCGGTCACTCCTTTGTAACGTAATCCCAGACTTTTCTTGCCATTTTTCAGTCTCTTCCGGGTCTAGTGACGGCTTCCCCTCGAACTTCCCGGTGAACACCGGGTAAGCGCCTTTTCCTGATATTATACCGAGCTTTCATCCCTTTTTTCTTTTAACCAGAGATTAATTGTGCCTTTGCACCTTCTTCAGAGCCACGGTTATTAGTAGCGACCAGGAGGACACCGAGGCTAAGGTCCGGGTCGAGAACGAGCCGGCCGACGATGCCTTCACCACAGCTGGCAACGAGCAAGTGTCGCCATCGGAGCCAGCTAGGCATGACGCCGAATATCCAACCGCTTCACACGCAGACGAGAAGGAGAAGGGAGCAGCTTCAAGCGCGGGAGGGGGACCAAACTCCGACATTCGGATGACCCGGGTGCCACCTCCTGTTACAAGAAATGCTCCTTTTCCCACTTTCCAGGTATCCGAGCCATCTAACTCGGATAACGCTGACTTTAACCAGCTGATGAGCGCTCTTCTTGCCATGAAAGCTTCAGAAGGGACTGTCCTAGAACGTATGGCTGCAGCACATCAGGTAACTTTTACTTGATGCTCCTTATTATACATCCAGTCCCCAAGTCCCGAGTATAATAAATTTTTTTTTTTAATTATCCTCGGTACTTCGCATAATACTTTTCGGTAATCACTTCCTCAGATGAAATACTATCGTGACACCCGGCTTATAGCTTTACCCGGCTTTTGCAGGCAGAGATTTCTCAGTCAGATGAAGCGTTACTTAAGGCTGAGCAGCTCCTGCTGGCTGAAGTTAAGCGTAGGGAGGCCCTTGAAGCGGAGATAAAGACTTTGAAAAAAGATGTCTCCACATACAAGAAAAAGTACAATGCTGCCCAGTCCTCGCTGAATAACCTGTCGACTCAACTTACGGACACTTACCGTATCTTGCTAAGTAAGTTTGCTATTTGCGATTAATTTGCGTATCTCTATCTTGCCGCCAATATTACTGATATGCTTTTGCATGTTTCGATTGCAGGTGCTAATCTTGCTACTCCGGAGGAGAATGCCATTACTCAAGTTAAAACTCTGAAGACTATGCTCCGGACGTTTTTTGCCGGCACGAAACTTTTGCTGGATGCTATCAAGTGGCCTTCTGAGGTATACCCGGGCGAGGAGACCCTTATACAGGCCTTTTCCACAGCACCTGGATGGATTGAAATACTGAAGCGTTCGTCCTGCCGAATTGGGATGACCCGGGCTTTAACGCTGGCGAAGGCTTATTTTCCAAAGCTTGACCCGGCGAAGATAGCATCCGGGTTCCCAGAGTTTAAAGCTGACGGATCCAAATTCAAGCCCCAGGATTTCAAAGCTATACAATCTGCGGTACGTCCTTCAGCCACAGCTTTGGCCGACAAGATGGATCTAAGCACGATCATGAGCTCGTATGATTCTGAGGGCAAGGTTATCCTGGTGGAGGCACCCCCCCCCATTGATATGTTGGACAAATGGTCGACTGATCTGGCCAGGAGGAAGGAAGAGGCTGCAAAGAGGGAAGCAGAGCTGGGCGTAAAGCCGTCTACCTCTACCCCAGCCGTGCCTCCGCCTGTTCGTCCAGATGTGAAGAGCCCGGGTAAAACTGCTGGCAAGGCCAAGGAGCAAGTCCAAGACTTAGACCCGGAGGACCGCTCTCAGGACGCCGAGTAGGACGCTGCCTAGTGCTTTGCGTTTCTCGAGACTGCCATGATGATTTTTTTTTTGCGGTGCGCCTGTGCACCATTGATGCTGATACTATGACTGTATGCTTGTTAACTTATGATAACTTCTTTGCCTCCCCTGGCTTTTGATAATCTCGATCCTTGTGTTACTTATAAGCTTATTCTCGATACTTCGAACTCTTGTTTTCAATTTCCTTTTGAGACTCGGCTAACCGAGTATCGTAGGTTTTGATAGACGAACTTTTCTTTAAGTCCCCAATACTCGGAAATTAAGGATTACAGACTTTGGTAGTTAAACAGTTTGTTTCTGTTTCGAAGTCCCCAGTCCCCATGACCCAAAGTACGAGCTAGGGGGGCGTGGCCTTTCTCAGATGACATACTGCTATTTACCAAGCTGAATACCGATAGTTGTTTTACATAAATACTGAAGTCATGCTTAATACTTGTTGAGCTTCCGGCTTTTCTAGCCTTATACTCTGCATGGACTTGTGGTTTAGATGACCCTTTTGATTATCTTGTACTGTAAGCCGGCTTTCGCGTGGATACCATGTCGTTGCATCTATACGAAAAACAAGATCAAGCAAGCCACATTGGGCTGCATAGTTTGATTGTAATCGTACGTGAACAGATCATGCCACTTTAGTGCGAGTCACATCGAGCTTAAGTAAGAATAACCAAGAAATTTGGCTCCTTTGTCCAGTTATAAGATTGCAGCTGTACCCGTTTTTTCGAGTAATCAGCCCCCATAACTCATAGGCATCATGGCCGGGTCTCCGGGTTTTGTGATTACTTCTTGAAGCAGATCACCCCCCGGAGACCTATATTCATGTAATGTATTTCGATGATACTGATGTATTGATAGTAACAATGTTACTTACTTGTAACTGAAGCAAAGACCATGATAAGACTCGAAACCATCTTCTTTTATTGATAAAAATTTCTTTTTTTTGAATCAGCAGGCCGCCTCATTAAAAACCTTCCAGTCCCCTTAGGTACCCTGGATAGGAAAAGAGTGCGTATGAAACCTGCCGCCCATTACACTGCTTTAGTTATTCTCGAGAATCGGCCTTGCGTTGATACGGCCGATGCACATTCTCCACTTGCTATGCCCTTTCGTAATGAGTACCGGATTTGCTAGCCAGTCCGGGTATATCTTCCTTGAAACGTGATCAACTGCGGATGGTGGTACGTCTTCTTCTTCCCTGCTGAGAGTTTTGAAAGTATTGCTCCTGATGAAGCCTACCATCTTAGGGTTTTGTTCTGCCCTAACTTTTGCTTTGTCCCCCTCAGGGGTTGGCTTTTTTGACGTTGTCCTCTCTTCTAGGTCTACCTGAGAACGGTAATGTTTGAGCTCTTCCTTCCTGCAGGCTTGCTCGGCCATTGCCGCGTCTCCCTCATCGCACTCAGCTGCTATATCCCGGTTTCCGTGTATTGTAATGGTCTTCTTGGGACCCGGGATTTTCAGTTGTAGGTACACATAACACGGTCTTGCCATGAACTTGGCATAAGCCGGCCTTCCAAACAATGCATGATAAGGACTGCGCAACTTTACTACCTCAAAGGTAAGCCACTCGACTCGATAATTATCCTTTGACTCTCCAAAAGCTACTTCCAGTGCCACCTTTCCTTCAGGGCATGCTGAGTGACCCGGCACTATCCCGTGAAAAACTGTTGTACTCTTTTGCAGCTGCGATTCCTTTAAGCCCATTCGCAGAAAAGTTTCCCAGTACAGGATATTGATACTACTTCCTCCATCCATCAAGACTTTTTTCAGCTCGTAGCCGTTGACCTGTGGTGCCTCTACCAAAGCTAAGACTCCCGGGTGATCAACTCTATCCGGGTGATCCTTCCTGCTCCATGTTACCTCTTGTTCTGACCACCTCAAATACCTTGGAACAGCGGAAGAGACCGAATTAACTGCTTGTTTCAGTATCTTCTTATCCTTGTTAGAGCCTCCTGTAGTGTGCACATGATATTGACCCAGCTGTTTGGGGTTAGCTTGAAAACCTCCTGCTCCATTTTGATTGTTACCTTGATTTCCGGCTGGCGGATTGCCGGCTGGGGACGGCCCGTTACCCAAGTTTCCACCTAGACCCGGACCTCCTCCCCGGCCCGCACCTCGCATAGCTCTGTTCACTTCTTCGTTCTTCCACCTTTGTAAGTCGGCACATTGCTCTAGTGAATGATTGGCCGGCTTGCCATTCCTGCTATGCTTCGGGCACGCCATCCTAAATATGTCCCAACTGTTGCTTGGTCTTGGAGGTCCTTGGTAGTGTCCCCCATTGTGATTCCCAGTATTAAAATTCCCTTCGGATCTAGGTCTTGAAGACCCGGCCTCCGTGTTGGCTACAAACTCGGAATTCCCGTCGAACGGGCGCTTGTTTTGGCTACTTCCATTATTGTTTGGCGCCGACCCATTGCCGGTTTTCCCGCTGCTACTTGCGTTTGCTTTTGCTTTCTTGTCGTCAACTTCCTCCTCTGTGGTATCCGTTGCAGCGTGTTTGTTGCACGCATCCATTAACTCTCCCATTGTAACCTCCGCTGCATTCCTACTAGATTTCATGCGAGTTAGCTTTTGTACTAAAGGAACGTACTTACATGTTTTTGCCATAGCTTGTAGCGCGTCCTTAGGCTGGATATCCGTAGACGAGTGGAGTATCTCCATAACCCGGCGTACCCAGCTGCGTGCCGATTCTCCTTTCTTCTGAACGCATCTTTCTAAATCATCAATAGTAAATAACTTTCTGCATGTCCCATGAAAGTGCTTGACGAATGCGGTCTTTAGCTCCTCCCACGATTTGATCGATTTTTCCGGTAGGTTGGTGAACCATAACTTTGCTGCTCCCTCTGACATCATTAAGTACATGAACTTGGCTTGGAGGTTCTCGGATGCGTTGCGAATTGACATTGCCATCTCATAGCTGCTCAGCCACGTTTCTGGATCCATTGTTGGCTCATAATTTACTACTTTCCCCGGTTCTTTGAACTTCTCCGGGTAAGGTTCTGCTCTGATATCGTCCGAAAGGCACTTTGGTCCCGCAAGGGTGGTTGGGGCCGGTCTTGCCCGGGAAACGCGTGACCCGGCTGGGGGTACCGCGGGGTGCGGCACCACCGGTAACTCGTGCGCTGCAGACCCGGCCCCGGCTCTTCTGGCTCTGGAACTGTCCACCACCGCCTGCGCTGCTGATACTACTGGTGCTGTCTGGATACGCGGTGGAGGCGGCATTTGCTGCTGCTCTTCCCTTCGTTGTGCCGCATTCGTTTGAACATGGCCCTGTTGCTGGCTGGCGTACGGCGTCCCATGCATCCCGCTCCTATGATCCGGGTAATTGGCTTGCTGTGCTACCGCGGTGTGTAGTAGATCGATTGCTCGTCGGGTTCCTTCCGCATGAGGCGAGTCTCCCACAGGGATCTGGTTTAATGCGAGCGTTGCTGCGTACACGTTGTCCATGGGATTGTTGTAATGACCCGCTGGTGTGCGGAATCGTGATGGTGGTGGCGGCATGGTATTGCCGGCTGTCACCCCTGTCGGTGGCAGAGGTAACCCGGCTGGCGCGTTTACCGGATGTGCTCCCGTTGAAAGTCGCGGTATGGTCCCTTGGTTCGTCGGTGGAATCGGCTGATCTTGAGGCGTAAACACCAGGGCAGTCGGGTTAATAACCCCTCCTGTTGCCGGCAGCATAGTTCGGTGTCTTTGGTGCATCCTTGTCGTTTCCTCCCGGAGCCGGGTCTCTCGGTCATCCAATTCGCGCTGCCGTGCGACCATCCCCTGCCTTTCTGCTTCCACTTGCCTTCTTTGCTGCTCCAATGCACGACGAGCCACGTCCAGGTCTCTTACACGCTCCGCAGCGTTTTCCGGGGTAATAACTGTGGCCAAGACCGTGGGGTCCAAAATCAAATTATTATCAAACAGAGCCGGGTGACGCGGGTTTGAGGGGCCCGCCCCCGGTGTCCGGTTTGCTTGGAACCCGAACATATTTGCGTGTCGCTCCTCGTCTGCTGGGCGACTGGTGACAGACGCCGACTCTCCATCGACCTGGGCCAAGACCGGGTCAACTGCTCCTTGCTGCTGGGCTGCTGCCTGAACCGCCCCGGCTGGCGCCGCGGCCGCGTTTTCTTGATTGAGATTGGTCGCGGGAGCCGCATAAACTGCAACCCGGCGCATGATGCCCGGTGTAGATTCGTATTGTTCTTCCTCGCTGTTTTCCTTTTCGTATCGATCCTCCAATAGATCCCGTATGGACTCGGTATCATCCTCCCTCTCTATCTGACCCGTCGTTCCAATCGACTCTTCTTTTTCCGATCGGACATACGTGTCTTTCCCTGACACAGAGTCAGATCCAATATTATCACAATTCGAACTGGAAGTACATACCATACCGATGAAGACGTTGATGCTGCCGACCGTCACGATGGATCCGGTTTCGAGATGATCCGACTCTGGCCCCCAGCCAGAATCGTCCACCATCTTTTCTCCTTTGCTGTTGACGTAGATTTCTCCGACGATGAGGTTCTTCATGCTCTTCCGAGCTTCTCCCGTGATGTAAACACCTTTGGACGCAGGCCCCACGGTGGGCGCCAACTGTCGTGGGATAATCACGGCAGATGTTACCTGGGGTAACTGATCTTGGGGCAAGTCGACACAGGTATTCGGGAGAGGGTTTAGCTCGAAGGAAAACATGGCGAAGAGCAATCTAAGAACCGGAAAGCTGAACGGACAACGACGTCGCCTAGAGGGGGGGGGGTGAATAGGCGATTAAAACTTTTCCGGTTAAGGCTTGCTAAATGCGGAAATAAACTAGGTGTTTAAATTAACAAGCATACAACCTAAATATTCTAAGGACAACTAGATGCACCAACAACTTATGCTAAGCAATACAAGTAACAAAGTGATAGCAAGATGTATAACTTCAAGCTCGAAGGCTATCACAATGTAAATTGCATAAGTAAAAAGCTCGGGTATAGAAATAACCGAGGCACACGGAGACAATGATGTATTCCCGAGTTCCTCCCACAAAGGAGAGTACGTCTCGTTGGAGGGGTGTGAGCTCGCCACGAAGGCCTACTCAACGCCACAAAGGCCTCACCCTATTCTCCGATGAACCCCGCCACAAAGGCCTAGTTCACCTTCCACTATTGGCAACCTTCAAACCCGAGGCACGCATCCACAACTCAATTGGAGGCTCTCGGTGTCACCACAATCTTGGGGCACACATCCACAACTCAATTGGAGGCTCCCAAGAACACCACAAGTCGTCTAGGGTCCAAGACCCAAGAGTAACAAGCTCACAAACTTTCACTTCCACGAATCCTCGTGGAGAGAGCAAACCGATGCAACCGATGCAAATGGCAAGAGCACAAGTGCTCAAATCCTTCACTCTCAAATTCCAACAAAGCAACAAATGCTTATGGGGGAATAAGAGAGGAAGAACAATGGAGGAGAAACACCAAGAACTCCAAGATCAAGATCTACTAGGTTTCCCTCACTAAGAAGGAAGATGGATTGGTGGAAATGTAGATCTAGATCTCCTCTCTCTTTTCCCTCAAAGATATGCAAGAATCATGGGAGGAATGGAGAGAGGGGCAAGCTTTCCAAGGTCAACAATGGAGGAGAGAGAGGGGAAAAATTCGTGCTTGGAAGACCTAGCTCTTTGGGGAAGAAAGGGGCCTTTTATAGGTCCCCACGAAAAAGAGCCGTTGCAGGAAAAACTCACACCGGAGACTCCGGTGTGAAGACCGGAGTCTCCGGTCTGAACCGGAGTCTCCGGACACTCTCCGGACCCTATACAGTACGCGACACCAAGGGGGCAACCCCTGGGGGAGTTTTTGGTCCGGAGACTCCGGACTGCACACCGGAGACTCCGGACTACCGGAGATTCCGGCCCTAAGTCCGGAGACTCCGGACTGGCGAAAACTGCAGAGACACCAATACTAAAACATTCATAACTTTTTCATCCGGACTCCGTTTTCGATGATCTTTGGCTCGTTGAGTTCGCAATGAAAAACTCTACAAGATCATGCAGAGAAACATCACTGCCCAACAATGGAAACTAAAACCAAATGTAGAAAGGTTTAACCTCTCTAAAAGGAACAACCGGTAAAACCTCCATCACCGAGACGAACATAACTTTTGCGGATGAACTTCGAAAGAGGTGAATCCAATTGGGTTGGAAAGATAACAGCAAGGAGTATCCAAATAAAAATGAATGGAGAAGTTACCACACATGGAAGGTGTGGAAACATTCTCAAAGCTGAACCGGATATTTTCTCCACCGAAAACGCAACAAGTTTTTCTTACGAAATCCGTTTTCGAGAAACCAAGGCTTGTCATGAAGATCACGACAAGCACTAAAACCCAAAGGAGACAAATGCCAAATAAGAACCAAGAAAGATGATATGCAAAGTATGCAAAGGTTTGAGCTCTCCATAATGATTCGATCGAGTTACTCACTTGAGAGCCCCTCTTGATAGTACGACTATCTATCCTATAACCCGGTCTCCCAAAGACACGAGACCGGTAAAATAGAAAACCTATCAAGATTATACCTTTGCCTTGAGCATTCCACTTGAGCTAGATGATGACGATCTTGACTCTCTCAAGTAGGATCTTCTTTCTTGATTGCGCTTGCTAGCACAAACTCCGCTTGATGAAGACTTGCAAGTTGCTCCCCCATACACCATTATGGGAGAGACTAGCTCCCCCATACACCATTATGGGAGAGACCTTTCGGCAAATCTTCACAAGACCACAATCTCCAAATGGGTGGCAAGCATCAAGCATAGGATACCTTCTAGATGTTTCACTTGAGCTTCCACGTCAAGCTAGATGACAAACACCGCTTGACGAGGACATAGACCATGGGCAATAAGAAATCTTCCTTTTGGCTCATGCCCATGGAAAGATACCTAACCACACATAGAGATGCGACACACACATATCATGGGTTAGTTCACAAAGCTATATTGACAATTTCTTACCATACCATGAGATACACAATCCCACTTGGTACAACTTGTAGCTTTGTGTGTTGATCGCGAGCTTGATCAACCTTGTATCTTTGCTTCTCACTTCTAAAGATGATGTCTTGAAGATGATAATGAAAGATCACCTAATCCTTTTCTTCAAGACACACTAGCAATAAGCTCAACTCAAACCAAGACCATTCTTCATATAAATCCATGAAAATAACAATGGCCATCAAGGAAGCTAATAGAGTTCAACACATGAACTCCATTATTTCCTATGGACAAGATCTACAAGGATAACTCAATGCAAACATTAGTCCATAAAGGATTGTCATTAATTACCAAAACCACATATGGGGGAACCATGCGCTTTCAATCTCCCCCATTTTGGTAATTGATGACAATCCCTTTTTACGAGGGTTTATATGATGAATAAAGCAAACATGCTAAACAAGAGCAAGGATGCAATAGCATGGAAAGGAAAATGCTTAAGAACGAAACTAAAGCATAAACCAAATTCCCTTAAACCCTCTAAACTTCTCCCCCATTGGCATCCATTGCCGAAATGGGAAAAAAGAATAAAAGGCCAATATAGTAAGAGCTCCCCCATATTGTATGCATTCCTCATGATATGAGTGAAATCAAGTGCATATCTCCAATTATGAATAGATGGAGGGAGATCAAACTATATTGAGGATCCAAATATTTACAAGAAAAGTCAAATTTGAAGGAAACTTTCACAAAGAAGCAACCAACCAAAGGATCCAAAAAACCGATTGACCAAAATCAATAATTTGATAAGATCAACCAAGTGTTCTAGAAAATCAAGAGGGAACTCCCCAAGGTACATGCACAATGTTAGGTTTGATTTACTATATAATGTGAACAACATGGAATCATCACTCCCTTCTAGATAATTTTGAACACAAACAAGAGCAAGAGACTAGATTGGAAATGAAGCAACGCAACTTGCAAACAAACAAAAGTTGAGGAAAGAAGATCAAGAAGTGATAAATAA
This sequence comes from Alopecurus myosuroides, assembly GCA_028641055.1. Classification (NCBI taxonomy): domain Eukaryota; kingdom Viridiplantae; phylum Streptophyta; class Magnoliopsida; order Poales; family Poaceae; genus Alopecurus; species Alopecurus myosuroides. Next base: position 299,221,547 of record CM054060.1, on the reverse strand, counting down.
AGACTTACTCAACCGAAATAGATGCGTGTGACAAGGAAAAACATTTTTAGGAGACTAATAGGATGATAGAATCATCAACATAGTCTTTCAATATAAGAGGCACATAGTGCATATCATGTCTTTCCCATACACACAAACCATCAAATGATAAAACACATAGGTCCACAAGCTTGTTAAGATGCAAAAGGAATACCAAAACAAAAGCAAAGCTTGTGCCTTTTAGGAACCACCAAGGAATATAAAGCAATAAAAAGTGGTCACTAAAGAAATAGAATATCAATTAAAGATGTAACTATTATCGTGTGTATAAGTTTCTAAGTGGACAACAATCACAAAGATATATATCCACAAAGAAACATGCACACACAAAATAAGTACAAAAGTGAAGAACATGATATCCAAGATAGGTTCATTAATATACCAATAAGATTTTTGCTTGAAAGCAAAGCACTAAGCTTAATTTTATCTTAAAGGGCTATAAATGAACAACCAAAACTCATCAAAGCATCACAAATATCACAAGGGAAAAGTGATAGTTGGAATGCTTTGAGAAAGGTAACGCATATCACAAGAGATTCAAATGGTTTTTTGAGAATTAATCAATATTGCATATGAGAGACTTCAAGTAGAAGTTGCTAGATTAATATACTTGGGATTGGTGAATCATAAAATAATTATAAATACCCCATTAGTATGTAATCATCCCGGCTTACTCATGGTTGCAATAAAGATGTTTTTGAAAAGACATTTGTAAGAACCAAAAGAAATGCAACAAAGGGAAATCATGCAAAGAAGCAACCTACACAAGGTTGAAAGCTAGAAATGTATGCATGAGATAGATACTTGTTACCGAGATGACATTGGTGATGAAGAGGATGCGAGTTTCATAATCATCGTAGCTTGACTCCTATAATACCATGGTGAGAGAACACCTTCCTTATGAATGGAGCAAGCAACCAATGTATCTCCATTGTACCTAAAAAAAATTCAAGTACAAAATGGTACCCAAACTCATTGGGTCCGAAGTAGTTAGAACAACTACAATATATAGGACAAACTCAACATAAATATGTGAATATTAATGTGAATTTGAATTTCATGCACATCTTAGCCACTTAGGATTAGATGGAGTTTATCCTATATATTGGATCAACGAAAGTAAGCAAGCCAAAATATATACATAGTAAATATGCATGCACAAAACTTTCAAGAACCAAAACAAGATACAAATTGGACAAAGAACTAATTAAACCAAGAAGCCACTCACAAGAGTGAAAAGAAAGAGAATTGTCCAAAATATATCAAGACCCAAATCAACACATGATTGAGGAAACCAAATAGAGAAGATACAAAAAAAACATCAAAGAATAAACAAACCCTCTACACTTTTCATGATAGCACACAAAGTACCAAGAAAAAAAATGTTCGTCTTCCAAAGAGACACGTCATTGGGATAAAATGCAAATTTAAAGACAACAAGTGTTCAAACGCATATAGGATAGTTCTTCCAATAATAGTGCATTATTTATGATCTTGCATTTGAATACAAAATGCACACAATGGAATAATTACTCTCCATATATATTATTCAAACACTAGTCATGTTTAAATAAAAACAAATAGATGCAATACCAATTTAAGGAATGGTGATCTACTCAAAGTAGGATAGCTTCCCCAAGAATAGTGCAACCCAAAGAAGTATGACTTTGAACACAAGTGCACAAGTATGGGATCATTGCTTTTCCTAACTCAAGAAAACATAAAACAAATTTTGAGTAGAGCAAGGAAGACACAAAGGAGTTTGAACCAAACAAAATCCTTGGCAAGAAACAAGGCAATAATAGAGCAATGGCCAAGGTAAATATGATCAATAAACTTACCACAAATTATTATAACTTGTCAAAGACAAGAGATGTATGGAGATATTTCTCGGTGGTAGATTTGTTCACAATCATATTCACAAAACATAAGCATGTGGTAAAAGAAAGGAACAATAAAAAACATGCTTAGGAAGAGATTCTTGAAGGCAACAAACAAAACCCGAAAAGCAAGGCAACAAGAACTCTCTAACAAACAAGATAGCAAAGAAGAGTGACACAAAGTATTTTAAGCAAATATGGAACTTGTTTGAGCAACATGCCACTTAGGAACAAGATAACTAGAATATCAACTCTAGGTGGCAATACCTCACATGTTCACATTTTCTAGGCTTGTAATATGCACATAGCTTATTACTCCCCCATAATGTGATAGTCCATTAATCTCCCAAAGAGCCAACTAAGATAAGCAATGAAAGCAATGAAGGCTCAACACAAAGAACACAAGTACATGGAGTGCAAACCAACAAACATAACTAGATTACTCAAGATAGGTAAGTAGGAAGCACAACATATACAAACACATGCTAGAAACAAAACTAACATATGCAAGGGAGCAAGCAACTTTCAATGTATATAGAATTAAATACAAGTTACCGCTTGGAGGAACAATGGGCAAGAGATATATATAATCCAAGTGACTTGGCTTGAGGAAATATAATTGATGAAGATCCCTTAATTCTTCATAAAATAGCCAAGTCTCCAATGCCCTCCAACTCCACCTATTGATCAAGTTTGAGCTTGTTGGTCCCCAACCAAGTTGGGTCCTAAGAGGTTAGTCACAATAGGTTTGGCAACCCAAATGGTTCTTTTCTTGACACCACTTGGAGCACCAACATACTTGGCAAACACATTGCCCACATTATCCTTCCGAATGGAATAGGCATTATCAACAAGGATAGGGTTGGATAATGTACCATTAGTGCATGAAGAAGCAAAGTGTCCCTTCTTGCGACAAAGGTAGCAACATCGACTCTTTTCTTTCTTCTCAATAGGCTCCTCAACAAGAGGAGCATTGGCTTGAGTCTTCTTAGGAGGTGGCCGTTGTTCAACTCGTGGTTGAGCATGAGATTGAACAATAGGACGCTTCCCTAGTTGCTTCTCACTAAGAGGCTTCTTCTTCAAAGGGCAAGATCTAACATGGTGCCCTTCAATCTTGCACTTGAAGCAAATAATCTTGGCCGAATCTTTTTCTTGTTCTTGGCCCTTCTTCTTGTCAATAATGGACTTGTTCTTGATATTGGAGTTGAATCCAAGTCCACTCTTGTCATTGGGAAGTCTTCGCACTCTCAACATCTTGTCAAGTGTGGAACTCCCTTCATGACACTTTTCCAAGTCTTTCTTCAAAGAAGTGACTTGGGCCTTGAGCTCTTTATTTTCCTCTACATGGTTAGAAACAACACAAGAGCTAGAGGAAGTAGATGCTTCATTGTTAGAGCAACAAGGCAAGGAAAGCAATTCATCACACGATGTAGAAACATTATGGGAGGATGAATTACTAATACTAGAACAAGGCAATATAGCATTAATAGAAGAGATTGTTCTAGTAACCACATGAGGCTCACAAGATGTTACCTTTGTAGTGATAGCCTCAAGAGCTAATTTTAGCTTGGTATGGGATGCTAGAAGATCCTCATGAGAGCTAGATAGCTTTTCATGACTTACTTCCAATTTCCCACACTTGCTAGTCATTAACTCAAGTTGAGCCCTTAGCTCAACATTCTCCTTCAACAAAGATGCTTCACAAGATGTGGAGTTAGTAGCACAAGCATCATTAGAAATAGAAGAAGATAACTTGGCAAGCTCATTATTTAACCTAGAGTTTTCCTCAATTAGATTAGCATTGCCAACAACAAATTGAACCTTTTCATTTTTAAGCACTTTATATTTAGCATTGGTATGGTCACGTGCTTTAGTGAGATAGGCTATTTGTTCATTATAGAGCTCCTCGATAGATTCAAGTTTCTCCTCAAGAGTAACTCGGAGCTCATACTCTTCCTCAAGAGACATAGTGAGGGATGCCTTTTCATCGGCATCACTTCTTTCAATCTCACCTTTCTTTTCAATGATTTTAGCGCTATAAATAGCAAAAGCCAATATTTCACTAAAAGGAGTGATAGCTTTACTACCTTTAGGGAGATCTAGAAGAACCAACTCACCCTTCTCCATTAAAGAGACTTCATCCTCAAACTCTCCATAAAATATATCCTCATCCTCATCCTCATCATCACAAGATGTAGTGGGTTCCAAAGGTGGAGATACCTTTGAATCCCTAGCCATAAGGCACATATGAGAAATGGATGGCGATGATGAAGATATACTAGAAGCGCCATTAAGGTCCATGTCTTGTTCCACCAAAAAATGGGATTCCTCTACATTGTTAGCCACACAAGTACTAGAGGAAATGGAAGCATTGTTTTCATGAAAACAAGACATAGGAAGCATATCATCATGAGATTTAGTTGAACAATTATTACATGATATGCAAGGACTATCAATACTAGCATGTATGGAATTTTGAGTGCTAGAAGATGTTAAGTCCAAAGATAGATCATTGCAATGGGATAGAGATGAAGTATAGTCAATAGAAAATTCACTATCCACAATGCAATTTCTATCACCACTCACCATATCATTACCTTGTGACAAATCACATGTTGGTGGAGTGGAGAAAGATGTGAACTCATCACGGCCGGAAGTGGATGGAGAACAATCCTCCTCAATAATATTGGACACATCATATATATCTTGAAGTTTTGTCCATAGCTCATGAGCGTTCCGAAAAGGCTTGATTGATTCAATAACTACATCGCTCAAAATGCACAAGAGACCATTAGATACAAGAGTATCGAGATAAGAGTTTTCCTCATCCTCTAAAGATAAATCTTGAGAATCCTTTGGAGGAGGAAAATCCATATCTACAATTCTCTTAACATACTTTGGACCCATGTCCTCAAGAAAATTAAGAATGCGAATTTTCCAAGCATCATAGTTTCTACCATAGAATATAAAAGAGGGATCATGTTCTATTTCTCTAAACGACATCGTACTCTCTAGGATGTAAAGCCTAATAAAGAGAGACGAGGCTCTGATACCAATTGAACGGACAACGACGTCGCCTAGAGGGGGGGGGGTGAATAGGCGATTAAAACTTTTCCGGTTAAGGCTTGCTAAATGCGGAAATAAACTAGGTGTTTAAATTAACAAGCATACAACCTAAATATTCTAAGGACAACTAGATGCACCAACAACTTATGCTAAGCAATACAAGTAACAAAGTGATAGCAAGATGTATAACTTCAAGCTCGAAGGCTATCACAATGTAAATTGCATAAGTAAAAAGCTCGGGTATAGAAATAACCGAGGCACACGGAGACAATGATGTATTCCCGAGTTCCTCCCACAAAGGAGAGTACGTCTCGTTGGAGGGGTGTGAGCTCGCCACGAAGGCCTACTCAACGCCACAAAGGCCTCACCCTATTCTCCGATGAACCCCGCCACAAAGGCCTAGTTCACCTTCCACTATTGGCAACCTTCAAACCCGAGGCACGCATCCACAACTCAATTGGAGGCTCTCGGTGTCACCACAATCTTGGGGCACACATCCACAACTCAATTGGAGGCTCCCAAGAACACCACAAGTCGTCTAGGGTCCAAGACCCAAGAGTAACAAGCTCACAAACTTTCACTTCCACGAATCCTCGTGGAGAGAGCAAACCGATGCAACCGATGCAAATGGCAAGAGCACAAGTGCTCAAATCCTTCACTCTCAAATTCCAACAAAGCAACAAATGCTTATGGGGGAATAAGAGAGGAAGAACAATGGAGGAGAAACACCAAGAACTCCAAGATCAAGATCTACTAGGTTTCCCTCACTAAGAAGGAAGATGGATTGGTGGAAATGTAGATCTAGATCTCCTCTCTCTTTTCCCTCAAAGATATGCAAGAATCATGGGAGGAATGGAGAGAGGGGCAAGCTTTCCAAGGTCAACAATGGAGGAGAGAGAGGGGAAAAATTCGTGCTTGGAAGACCTAGCTCTTTGGGGAAGAAAGGGGCCTTTTATAGGTCCCCACGAAAAAGAGCCGTTGCAGGAAAAACTCACACCGGAGACTCCGGTGTGAAGACCGGAGTCTCCGGTCTGAACCGGAGTCTCCGGACACTCTCCGGACCCTATACAGTACGCGACACCAAGGGGGCAACCCCTGGGGGAGTTTTTGGTCCGGAGACTCCGGACTGCACACCGGAGACTCCGGACTACCGGAGATTCCGGCCCTAAGTCCGGAGACTCCGGACTGGCGAAAACTGCAGAGACACCAATACTAAAACATTCATAACTTTTTCATCCGGACTCCGTTTTCGATGATCTTTGGCTCGTTGAGTTCGCAATGAAAAACTCTACAAGATCATGCAGAGAAACATCACTGCCCAACAATGGAAACTAAAACCAAATGTAGAAAGGTTTAACCTCTCTAAAAGGAACAACCGGTAAAACCTCCATCACCGAGACGAACATAACTTTTGCGGATGAACTTCGAAAGAGGTGAATCCAATTGGGTTGGAAAGATAACAGCAAGGAGTATCCAAATAAAAATGAATGGAGAAGTTACCACACATGGAAGGTGTGGAAACATTCTCAAAGCTGAACCGGATATTTTCTCCACCGAAAACGCAACAAGTTTTTCTTACGAAATCCGTTTTCGAGAAACCAAGGCTTGTCATGAAGATCACGACAAGCACTAAAACCCAAAGGAGACAAATGCCAAATAAGAACCAAGAAAGATGATATGCAAAGTATGCAAAGGTTTGAGCTCTCCATAATGATTCGATCGAGTTACTCACTTGAGAGCCCCTCTTGATAGTACGACTATCTATCCTATAACCCGGTCTCCCAAAGACACGAGACCGGTAAAATAGAAAACCTATCAAGATTATACCTTTGCCTTGAGCATTCCACTTGAGCTAGATGATGACGATCTTGACTCTCTCAAGTAGGATCTTCTTTCTTGATTGCGCTTGCTAGCACAAACTCCGCTTGATGAAGACTTGCAAGTTGCTCCCCCATACACCATTATGGGAGAGACTAGCTCCCCCATACACCATTATGGGAGAGACCTTTCGGCAAATCTTCACAAGACCACAATCTCCAAATGGGTGGCAAGCATCAAGCATAGGATACCTTCTAGATGTTTCACTTGAGCTTCCACGTCAAGCTAGATGACAAACACCGCTTGACGAGGACATAGACCATGGGCAATAAGAAATCTTCCTTTTGGCTCATGCCCATGGAAAGATACCTAACCACACATAGAGATGCGACACACACATATCATGGGTTAGTTCACAAAGCTATATTGACAATTTCTTACCATACCATGAGATACACAATCCCACTTGGTACAACTTGTAGCTTTGTGTGTTGATCGCGAGCTTGATCAACCTTGTATCTTTGCTTCTCACTTCTAAAGATGATGTCTTGAAGATGATAATGAAAGATCACCTAATCCTTTTCTTCAAGACACACTAGCAATAAGCTCAACTCAAACCAAGACCATTCTTCATATAAATCCATGAAAATAACAATGGCCATCAAGGAAGCTAATAGAGTTCAACACATGAACTCCATTATTTCCTATGGACAAGATCTACAAGGATAACTCAATGCAAACATTAGTCCATAAAGGATTGTCATTAATTACCAAAACCACATATGGGGGAACCATGCGCTTTCAAAAGCAACTCGCCGGCTCTCGATATTATTATACTGGGTACTCGATAACAGGTGTTACAACTATGACTTGAATCTCTGGCAAAACTAAACCTAGGGGCCGGTTTATAAAGCACCCGTACACCCCTAACTTGCCCTTCAAGGCACATCTTTGAGTCCTACTCGAACTCCGCATATAAAGCCTAACTTTCCTTATCGCAACCCACAAGCCGGGTTACGCATCTCACAAGCCTTTGGGCCTTCTAGTAACCTCTTTACCCCTATCCGGGTATTGCTCAGTTCACCTCGGGCCGGATTATACCTTGAAGTGGGCCTACCGGATTACTATCCCCCCATCAGGCATGGTTGGAGCGGCTGCATCACGAAACAAGGAATAGGCTCGACATGTCGACGTTCAAGGTTTCGGAGTGATGTGTGGACGTGGTGGCGATACCGCCCGAGCTAGACTTCCATGTCCCGGAGCCGTTCGGGCCGCCCACGGTAGAAGAGCTCGCTGCGCCGTCCTCTCTTGTTTCCCCGCCGGTGATTGCGATGATGGTCTACCCTCTTTCGATCAAGGTGGCGCATGCGATGGATTACGGGTGGCGCGACCCCTTATCGCCGGTTGGGGGTGGGGGTGGTGGACGCAGTTGGGCGCCACCTTCCGGTGATGATATAGGCTTGGCCTCTAGGGTGGCCCGATCTTCACGGATTGACGCACGAGAGGTGGGGAGATTGGGAAAAACGCGAAGAACGCACGAAGAACACGATGAACTCACGCACACAAAAGGGGAGATAACTCGTGAAGCCTACGAGGGATCGCAAACCCAAGTCAACAACACGCTAATTGGAACCGATTTCTCTCACCGGCCAGTCCACCGATCCAACAGAAGCCACAAGGGGAAGGTTGGCAAGAACTACTAGAGTCACAAGGTGAAAGAGTAGCTACTTGGAGAGATCTTGATACATTCCAATAGATGAATATATGGAGTAGTCATGGATCCCATGGGGGAGGTTCTCCACATGGGAGGGGAAGCACAAAGCCCAATCCTATCTCAAGTCAACTCTATCCCTAGAACTAGCCACCTTGGTCCCTTATATAGCCTAGGGGGGTAGGTGGGGGAAAAAGGGCATCTTCTCCTTGTCTTCGGGCAGCAGCAGGGAGGCCGGCCTGGGGGGCCGGCCTGGCCGGCCAGTGAGGCCGGGGTGGGAGCTGGGCGCCCCAGCCTGGAGGCAGCCGGCCTGGGGCCGGGGCCTTCGGGCAGGTGGCCGGCCTGGCTCCCATGTGCAGCCGGCCTGAGGCCGGGGTGGGAGAGGGGGAGGCCGGCCTCTTCTGTTGGTTGGCCGGCCTGAGGGAGGGGGAGGCCGGCTTGGCCGGGGGTTGAGGCCGGGGACCCCGTTTCCCTCTGTTCTTCCTCCCCGAAGCTCCGATCTTGATGCCGTCTTCTCCCACTTCTTTCCTATCTTCTTGGGAACCGTCTTGGGCATGTTCTTGAGCATCAAGGACACCGTCTTGGGCTCCATTGTGGGATCCCCCCTAGGCATGAAGAGGGGCATTTCATGAGGTAGCGCACCGTTCACCAAGTCACCGGAAACATACGGAGATAGGAGTGAGTTCACCTTGTTGTGCATCGATGTTGTGCTTGGTTGAATACGGTGGGCTGCATCATCTCCCCCCCCCCCCTTGAAGAAGAGTCGTCCTCGACTCTCGTTCCATCCATTGGTGAGCAGGAGAAAGAATGTTGACGACGAAGATGTCGTTGAAGTTGAGCCGCTTGTCGAAGATCATGTGACGATAGGCTCGTAGTGGGGGTGGTCCAAAGGTGATGAAGATCATGAAATGTTCCTCCTTGGATGGTTGAGGAAGATCTTGCGAGGCGGTGTAGTCGTTGAAGTTGAGCCTCTTATCTAAGATCATGCCAAGGTATGCTCGTGGAGGGTGTGTAGTCCAAAGGTGATGACGATCTTGACATGGTCCTCAATGGTTGGATGAGGATGAGCTTGAAAAGAGATGTAGTCGTCGTCGAAGAGCTCAAGAGGTGGTTGGTCCATTGCTTGCGGAAGCGGTAGAGTGTAGATGAAATTGACACATTGGTTGTTGTTGATGCTCGTGTCGAAGTCCATGTACATCGTGGCGGTTGGCATGTAGTCGTGGTGATCATTGTCGTTGACGCGCTTGTCGAACTCCATGCACATCATGACAAGTGGGATGTAGGCGTAGAAGTCGTTGTCGTGGAGGTGCTTGAGACGCGCCGTGTAGATCTTGACTTGAGGAGTGTGGATGGAGAATGCCTTGTCGTAGAAGGTCTTGTCAATCTCCATGTGGATCATGACGAGCGGAATGTGCTCCTTCCAACTCTTCAAGTCGGTGTCGATGTTCATGCGATGTGGAGAGCCTTGGATGTGGAGAAGTCCATGAGGTCGAGGATGCTTGATAGGGTCACCAAATCTCTGCAAAATAGACAACAAAGATGGAGAGAAATTTGGTAAGCCGTTAGTGTCAATAAGCATACATGTGGTTTTGCTTTCAACTATCATCTCACTATTGGTGGCTATCATGGCGGTGCCTCTAAGAACACTCATGCTTTTACCACTCATAATTGGCTTGTGGCTCTCACTCACGTGATGGTGGATCTCTCTCTCACCACTCATCTCCTAGAAGCTTGAGAGGGGACACTACAAGGCTCCAAAGTCTTGGCACTTGAGGTGTGCGCACTTGTCGAAATCGTTGCGTTGCTTGGAGTCGGTAGTGTCATAGCATGTGGCGAGGAAAGCTCAATCATATCGTCTCTTGGGTTGATCTCCAAGTAGGGAATGTTGGGCTTGCTTGGACGATAAGGTAGGTTCATGGCTTGTGTCGAAGAAGGCTCGATCATCTCCATGATGTGGTAGTGTAAGCCATGCCTTGTAGCATCCTCAAGTAGTCGATGTGGTGATGAAGTGAATCTTGCTTCTTGCCTTGATGAACTAGTGGTATCATAGTGTCCATGGCGAGGATGATCTTGATCCTTGTCAAAGGAGGGGTGCGAATAGGAGGCACACTCTTGGTGATGATGAGGTGGAGGATCCCATTCCTCATGTTGGTTATGACACTCATGGTCCTTGAACCTTGTAACATTGAGGCAAAGGGCGCTCAAGTTTTTGTCTTCATGGCCTTGATGATGCGATGGAAATCCGTGGTCAAGGTGATGCGGTGCTTCATCCAATATGGTAGGAGAAGAATCATGGATGGCATCTCCATTTGACACGGCATCTTGGTCGCCGCCTTGGCAATCCCACATTATGTGACCATGGCCCTTGCAAATGGGGCATAAGAGGTCTTCATCTTGAAGGAGAGGGGAAAGTAGGCTCATAGCATCATCATCATATATGGGAGGGCCTTCACTTCCTCCATCTTGTTGTAGGTCTTCATCAAAGATGGGTAGTGAAGTAGCAAGTTGATCAATCCCACTTGGTTGATGTCGAAATGGACGCTCATTGGGGTCTTACTCAAAGATGGGGAAAGACAAGACATACGGAGCATTCTCACTTGCTTGGCGTTGAGGAAGTATCTCATGTGGGTCTTCATCAAAGATGGGTAGCGGAAGCTCATGTGTGTCATCGAAGATAGGTAGCGGAAGATCATGTGGGTCATCCTCATTGGCTTGGCGATGGCGGTCATGATGGAGAGGATGGCGCCGGTGGTCATTGTGGTGGAGTTGAGGGAGGCATTCACTAGAAGCCATGTCGAGTGCACCTTCTTGATAATGGCTTTGGTCTTGGTGGTCATTGTGGTGACGACACACATTTTGCCTTGGAAGCCTTGAATGTGGGTGAGCACCATCCACGAAGCCATGTAGACCATAGTCATGAGTCGAGCTTGGAGAAGGTGGGTGATGAAGAATATCCGGTCGTAGAGGGTGATCTTGAAGAGGGTCACCACGGCCTTGTTGGTGTCGAGGTCGAGGTAGTGGTGATGGCGAGCAATTCTCAAACCAATGTCGTCGCGGAACTTGTGGTGGAGGATGCGGTGAGGTGGGTGTACCACTCTCTCCCATATGTCGATGATGATCATGGCGACGATCTTGGTGATGAGCTTGGTGATGATAGCGTGAAGTTTGTTGATGACGAAGCTTGCGGCGTTCCCGCACTTCATGTGTGGGATGACCCCGAAAGTCATTCGGATGCCTTGGCTTCTTGTCCTTCTCGCTTGATGGGGCCTCGATGATGTCCTTCTTGTGGCGCCGTCTTGATGTTGAGACAAATCTTGACGTTGCCAACTTGTCGGATTTCTTGTCGTTGCACCATCTTGAGGTTGAAGGGTGTTGTCTTGTGTTGGCCTTGGCATTCTCCTTGAAGTTCTTTGGTCTTGAGCATGAACCATATGACATATGATATCTTGGCCCTCGAAGCTTGGAGAGGAAGTTCTTGTAAGTGAGCTCATCCATGTCAGAGTCGAAGTAGGTGTAGAGGTCCATATTGTCCCTCATGCTTGTGTACTCGTTGTCGGTGTCGTACTCCGTCATGTTTGTGGATGCGTTGTCGGTGTAGCATGGCTCCATCTCGTCATCCAAGCTTGCGGTGTCGTAGTTGTAGTAGTGGTTCATGTCGTTGGAGCTCATGGAGTCGAAGTTGTCGTGGTTGGTGTGGTGCTCCTCCATGTCGATAATGCTTGGGGAGGAGTAGTCGGTGTAGAGCTCGACGTCGTGGTCGTAGTAGTGGTGGTGATCCACCATGTCATGCTCGTAGTAGTGGTCATCCACCATGTCGTGCTCGTAGGAGTGGTGGTCCATGTCTAGCTCGTTGTAGTCGTTGTCGTTGTTGTAGTTGTAGTTGTCCATCATGTACTCATCATGGTCATCATGGCCTCCATATGCTTCGCTCTCTCTACACATGGTTACTCACAAGCACAAGTGTATATATAGAGTGTGAAGACCTAAGAGCTCAAACCTCACCTTTTAGCAAATATTGGAACTAGTGGACCATGCCAAGAGAAACCGATAACAAAAAGAATGAAGTGACTTGAGTTCGAAAGATCCAAAAACACACTCCAAAACACACAGGGCTTATGGGTGGATAGGTATGGAAAGTGGAAAGCAAATGGAACAACCGGAAACCAAGATATTGTAATGGCAAGTAGAGAACCACAATGATCACAAAGCAACAACAAGTCGATCTCCAAAATGTATGGAAACGCACGCACGGAGATAAATGGGACTAGTGCAACCAAAATGTGAGCTAAGGAACCAAATGATCCTAGCGAAGACTATAAAGCTCGTGTTGCACAAGTACAAGGAGAGCCGCTAGTTCGATTGCAAATTATTGGTGGGCTAAAAGATTTACACACAATGCACCACCTACGAGATGTTCATCGATCTTGCGCGCTTCCTACAAGTTTTATGGCAAGTGGTGGCTTCCTTTTTCTCTCTTATTCTTTCTCTTCTCTTCTCTCTCTTTTCTCTTCTCTCTTTTGCTTTTTCACTTTTTGCTCACTCACTTTGTGCCAACATATGAAACTATATGAATTAGCGCATACAACGGTCGCTCGGAAACTACACGGTACAAATGTGAAAAGCCCAAGCAATCAAAGATGAACTAGCCTCAATAGGTAAGGTAATCACAAGGTAAGTTGGCTCACAAAGGAATGGCAAGAGGGAGAAGATTCGGGATGATTATACCTCTCTCCGACGATCTTCACCCTATAGGCTGGAAACTTTCGTGCTTTCTCACGAAATTATGCTTCAATGGATGATGGATCTCCAGTAATGGTGATGTAGATGATGTAATTTCCTACAAAACGAGCTAAAGATCACTCAAATCGGAGTCCCGAGTCAAAAGTTATGGCCAAAACGGTGAAGGAACGCGGCAGTTTTCGGGGAGGCCGGCCTGGCCGGGCTTTGAGGCCGGGGTGGAGGCCGGGAGGCTCGGGTAGGGGTCCGGCCTGGGGTCCTTTGAGGCCGGCCTGGCCGGGTTTTGAGGCCGGGCTGCCCTGGGACACGATTTTGACCCGATTTTGACTTTTTGGGGCGGAAAATGGCTCTGAAAAACACCAAATCGAAGGGGAAAAAAGGTGGAATTGAGCCACGAAAACGCAAGGGAAGGTAGATCAACAAGTTTAGCAATAGATCGACGGATCAAAACCTACCAAAACGCACTCAAATCACAGATTGATCCAAAAGTAAATTGGGGCTATTTTTGGTGGAAATTTTCGAATTTAGCCAAAAACAAGAAAAAATTTGGGGGAAAGAGGGTGTCAAATCCGTGGCAACCTTGCTCTTGATACCAGATGATATGGGCTTGGCCTCTAGGGTGGCCCGATCTTCACGGATTGACGCACGAGAGGTGGGGAGATTGGGAAGAACGCGAAGAACGCACGAAGAACACGATGAACTCACGCACACAAAAGGGGAGATAACTCGTGAAGCCTACGAAGAATCGCAAACCTAAGTCAACAACACGCTAATTGGAACTGATTTCTCTCACCGGCCGGTCCACCGATCCAACAGAAGCCACAAGGGGAAGGTTGGCAAGAACTACTAGAGTCACAAGGTGAAAGAGTAGCTACTTGGAGAGATCTTGATACATTCCAATAGATGAATCTATGGAGTAGTCATGGATCCCATGGGGGAGGTTCTCCACATGGTAGGGGAAGCACAAAGCCCAATCCTATCTCAAGTCAACTCTATCCCTAGAACTAGCCACCTTGGTCCCTTATATAGCCTAGGGGGTAGGTGGGGGAAAAAGGGCATCTTCTCCTTGTCTTCGGGCAGCAGCAGGGAGGCCGGCCTGGGGGGCCGGCCTGGCCGGCCAGTGAGGCCGGGGTGGGAGCTGGGCGCCCCAGTCTGGAGGCAGCCGGCCTGGGGCCGGGGCGGGGGCCGGGGCCTTCGGGCAGGTGGCCGGCCTGGCTCCCATGTGTAGCCGGCCTGAGGCCGGGCTGGGAGAGGGGAAGGCCGGCCTCTTCTGTTGGTTGGCCGGCCTGAGGGAGGGGGAGGCCGGCTTGGCCCGGGACCCCGTTTCCCTCCGTTCTTCCTCCCCGAAGCTCCGATCTTGATGCCATCTTCTCGCACTTCTTTGCTATCTTCTTGGGCACCGTCTTGGGCATGTTCTTGAGCATCGAGGACACCGTCTTGGGCTCCATTGTGGGATCCACCCTAGGCATGAAGAGGGGCATTTCATGAGGTAGCGCACCGTTCACCAAGTCACCGGAAACATACGGAGAAAGGAGTGAGTTCACCTTGTTGTGCATCGATGTTGTGCTTGGTTGAATAAGGTGGGCTGCATCAGGTGACGTCGATGGTTCGGGCCACGGTGGTGCCACGGAGGGTGGAGGGGCATGTCATTCCACGGGTGGTGGTGGGCGTGGCCCAGCACGCCACGTCGGTGGTCCTGGACATTCGAACGGAGCGTGCCAGAGGGGACTACATGCGACTATGTCATCGAGGGTGACAGTGGGGCCGATCGTACCTCCTCTCTCTCGCCGCCAGCGCAAAAGGAGGAGGGAGTGGGTGCAGCGGCACGCTAGTCGCGACGTGCTCCCGCTCGTTGGGGACGCTGTTCCCGCGCCTTATCCTGTCGTGGGTGAGTCCGTCCAAAGTGGGGAGCCAGGCGTGAACTTTAGGGTGGGCCAGGTGGAGGTGGTGGTTGCGGAGATGGGGCCGCCTCTGCGCGCCTGCCATGGCGCCGGAACCTTCGCGGAAACTTTCCCTGGCCAGTGCTCCCACTCCTCTGTCTCCTCTGGCGTGGTACGCCTGCGTGAGGAAGAAGGACAGGACCAGGTACCCGCCCCTGACGTAGAAAGGGTGGGTGAGGCCTAGGGTGATGTCGGGCCTGTCGCTTTTGACCATGCTCCTTTTGACCTGGTCGAGGGCATGCAGCTGTCGATCGTGGGCCCTGGAGCTGACGAAAGCGAGGCAATGCAGAACGGCCCTCCTACGCTCTGGATATGTGAGGGGGAGGCCGTGGGGGTGCTCGGGGTAGGCTCTATCGCTGGGCCTAGGCAGCCACGGGCCTACGCGGTGGATACGCTTGGCCTGGACACTGCACTCTCTCGCACTGAGGCCACTCTAGGTCACGCCACCGTGGTTGTGCTGGATTCGCTTGCTGTGGGGGTCCTCATGCGCAAGCTAGGGTTGATCGGCAGCGATGACGCACCTTCTTCCGAGGCCGTGGAGGCTTACCAAAGGATGTTCGAAGTGCAACTGGAAGATGATATGATGCTGTCTATCGGGGAGCTTTACGGGTGGACATTGGAGTCTATCAGGAGAGGCTGATCGCCGGGCGTACTGGAGGCTGGGGGTGGTCAGCCGGTTCTGGCGTGACCCCTCTAGCGGCTCTCTCTTTAGGGTGCACTCCTGTTCCTATGTTATACGAACCTAGAGTGATTGTGCTCAATGCGCGAGGGCTTAATGAGCGCGCGCGTAGGTCGAATGTCAGATGCCATGTCTCTACGACTAGCGCCACCATCGTTTGTCTCCAGGAGACCAAACTTGCGGTTGTAACCCTCTCGATTGTTATGGAAACCCTCGGGACGGAATTTGATGCTTACTTCTGCTTGCCGGTGGTGGGGACTCGAGGGGGGATCATTGTGGCCAGGGTGAGTGCTAAGGTTTGCTTAGACGCTGAGCATGTCGACGTGAACTCAGTAACTGCCCGGGTCTCCCTGGTGGGGTGAGGCCACCCCTGGTGGCTTACGAATGTTTACGGTCCGCAAGATGATGCGGATAAGATCGCGTTCCTCACGGAGCTGCGCACGATGTGCTCTACAATGCCCGGCCCCTGGGTGCTCTGTGGAGATTTCAACATGATTTACAAGGATGAAGACAAAAACAATGGTAACCTTAATAGACGGATGATAGGGCAGATGCGCCGTATGCTAAGAGACTGCCAGCTGAAGGAGGTCTACCTTCAGGGCCGGCACTATACGTGGTCGAACGAGCGTGATACCCCCACACTTGTTAGGTTGGACAGGGTGTTCTGTACCTCAGATTGGGAGGAGATTTTCAAGAAGTACTCACTCTCCTGCCTAGCCTCGGTCGTGGCTGATCACTCCCCCTTGGTCCTCGATTGTACCTCCCGGGCGGCGGGCCGCAAGCGATTCTAGTTCGAGCATTTCTGGGTGAAGCTCGATGGATTCCATGAGGTAGTGGAGTCTGCCTACGGGGTCATTGATGGCAACCCAGACCCGTTTTGTAGGCTGCATGCCAAGCTTAAACGCACGACGCGCCAGTTGAGGAGCTGAAGTGACAAGAAAGTAGGGTGCATTAAACTTCAGCTCTCGGTTGCGCGGGAGGTGGTCTTGAGACTGGACCCCGCTACGGAGTCGAGGCAACTCTCGACGGATGAGCGGGCCCTTCGAGCCAAACTCAAGCAGACCCATTTGGGGCTCGCTTCGCTGGAGCATACCATGGCGAGGCAACGGGCGAAGATTTCTTGGCTCTCGGAGGGGGACGCAAACACGGCCTTCTTTCATCAGCATGCAGCTCACGGGAGGCAGAAAAATTCGATCCGCGGTCTCAGGGTGGATGGGATGGAGGAGTCTGGTCATGGCTCGATGGCTTAGGGCGATGTCCTGTCACTTTGAGTCTCTCCTTGGCACCTCGCTAGACAGGGATTGCTCACTTGACCTGGAATTCCTGCGGTTGCACCCTGAGGTCGACCTCTCGGAGCTCGAGGCCCCGTTCTCGGCCGAGGAGATCTGGGAGGTTATTCAGCGACTTCCACGGGGAAAGGCGCCTGGGCCGGACGGGTTCACTGTCGAGTTCCTTCAGAGTTGTTGGGCCATAATCAAGGAGGACTTCATGGCCGCGTTCGACAAGTTCTTTTTGATGTGTGGCAGAGGGTTCCAGGGGTTGAATCAAGCCCTGATGATTTTGCTCCCTAAGCACCCTGATGCGGCTGCTGTGGGGGATTTCCGTCCGATCAGCCTGATCCATATTTTTGCCAAGCTGGTTGCCAAAATCCTGTCCCTCAGGTTGGCCCCTCTGCTTGGGAGGTTGGTTGAGAAGAACCAAAGCACCTTCATTTGCAAGCGCTGCATCAATGACAACTTCCTGTTGGTTCAGCAAACTGCGAGGCTTCTTCACGGGTTAAAGGAACCCAGAGTGATGCTCAAGCTCAATATAGCCAAGGGGTTTGACTCTATTTCATGGGTCCTCCTCTTCGAGGTGCTTCGGAAACTCGGGTTCGGAGATAGATTCCGCGCGTGGGTGGCCATACTCTTAACCTCGGCAAGCTCCATGGTGATGCTTAACAGTGAGCCGGGCCCCACCATTTGGCACCGGAGGGGTCTGAGATAGGTGACTCCTTATCCCCTCAGTTGTCTGTGCTCGTGATGCGCACGCTTAACAGGTTGCGGGTTCGAGCCACATATTTGGGCCTCCGCAGGCTTACCCGTCGGGACTCGATCACTTCCGTCTCGCTTTACGCAGATGATGTGGTCATCTTCTGCCACTCTGAGCCCAAGGAGCTCCGTGCAATTCGTAGCATACTCGCAATTTTCGGGGATTCTTCGGGCCTGCGAACCAACTTCGAAAAATGCTCGATCTCCCCAATAGGGTGTACCGACGAGGAGGCAGCTCTCACGGTAGCTACCATAGGGTGTCAGATCGCCCCCTTCCTGGTGAAGTATCTCAGGATCCCCCTGGGACTCCGTAGGCCATCCGGCGATTCGCTACAGCGCATCATTGATAGGTTGGCGGACAAATTCCCTCTTGGAAGGCTGCTATGATGCCAAAGGCAGGGCAACTCGCGCTGATCAAGGCGGTCCTAGCAGCAATCCCCCTCCACTAGCTTACGGTGTTGAGCGTTAACAAGAAATGCCTGAAGAAGATGGAGAAGGTCTTTGGAGGCTTTCTTTGGGTGGGTAGGGCTGAGGCCAAGGGTGGGCACTGCCACGTGAATTGGGCTCGGGTATGTCGACCGCTGCGCTTGAGCGGACTTGGCATTCCAGACCTATTCCGTACCTCCGTTAGCCTTCGGGTGCGCTAGCTGTGGAGGAAGCGCACCGATCCGGACAGACCTTGGAAGGACTTGGATATGAAATTCTCCAAGGTTGAGCGCGCCATCTTCTAGGCATCCACGGAGATGTCCCTGGGCAATGGAGCGGATGCGCTGTTCTGGGTGGATAAATGGACTGATGGCAGATCACTCAAAGAGTTGGCGCCGGCTCTGTTCGCGCTCATCCCTAAGAGGTGCTGGAAGCGCCGGACGGTGAGGGAGGTGCTTATGGAGCACAGCTGGATTGGGGACATTGGGGGGCTTGCACCCCCTCGCCCTTTGGCAATATGTGCAGACCTGGAGGCTCACGCAAGAGATTCAGCTGTCCGAGACGCCGGATAGGTTGCTCTGGCGTTGGACGGGAGACGCTGAATACTCCTCGAAATCATGCTATGAAGCCTTGTTATGCGGCTCCATTGAGTCCACGATCTGGAAGCTCACCTGGAAAACCTGAGCCCCGCCTCATGTGAAGCTCTTTGTGTGGCTCGCATGCATGGACCGCTGTTGGATGGGGGAGAGGCTTGCGAGCAACGCATTGCCCCACCCCGCGCGCTGCCCCCTGTGTGATTAGGTCCCTGAGTTGATGTCCCACATCCCGACGGGCTGCTCCTTCTCCCGGACGCTCTGGTTCGAGGTGTTGTCGTGGATTCGATCCACCTTCAGGCCAACGACGACTTTGTTGGTTGGTGGCCCCTGACCCTGCATTCCACCCCTCGCCTGCTTCGCAAAGGCACTACATCGCTTATCATGCTTACGACTTGGTGGATCTGGAAACAACGCAACTCAACATTCTTTGACAATGCGAACCCATCGGTCAACGCTCTCTTAGCAACTATCAAATCAGAGGCTCACGATTGGGTGCAAGTAGGGGCAAAAGGTCTCGGGAAGCTCCTTCACTAGTCTAGGTCTGCTTAGTTACTTGGGTTCAGTCGTACCGGATGGGTGACCTCTTCGTAGGCTTGTACATAAACTCTATCTTTCTATCAATGCAATGAAATGCAAAGCTTTTGCATTTTCGCAAAAAAAAATGACATCAGTTTAAAGAATAATCCAAAGTAATATTTCTATTCTCCAAAACAATGTACATTGTCAAACACAAAAATTGCCATGGTACTTGTGGTCACAAGGCTAATGATTCTAGTAAGTTGACGTACATGCCGTGATTGTTGAGTCTTGTATTTTGAATTGCACATTCATGAAGTTATTAACAAATGCAATGTCTGATAGATCTGAACGTTTTATAGTATTTTTATAAATTTTTCTCAATCTAGTGCAAGGGAGCTCATGCGTGAGTGCGTAATAGGGGCGATGGCTCAAGGTCTTGGGCGGCGGCGGCGGCTTAGGATCTCTAAGGCGGCGAGGCAAGGGAGGCAGTTGGGGTGAACAACGAGTGGGAAGGTGAAAGCACTAGCGGGAAAATCAGGAGAGGAATAGGTGCTCTCAGTTGGTAGCAGAGAGTGAATAATCAGGATAGGAATAATGATAAAATAAGCAAGAAGAGGGAGCGGATAAACTAAGGTTGGTAGCAGAGAGTGGATAATAGGTCCTCCCTTATTTCTTCCCCAAATTTGAGGGACAGATAAAAGATGGGGACAAATTGTGAACACATTTGGACAAATAAGGGATGTCCTTGGGATGGATTTTGGACAAGTTGAGACAAATGGACATATATAGAAGGTTTAGGGGATGCCCATGATCTTAGGCATACTGGTAAGTTATTTAGAGAACAATTAGACTTACTCCTTTAGAATATCTTATCCACATTTTGAAGCCCCGTGATAAGACAAACTCTTACGCCCGACCGAACCTGTACTTGACTCTATTCCCCTCCCCTTATCCTCTCGTGAGGCGAAACTTCTCGAGAGTCATCCCCGGCGAACTGGGCCGACCCGAGGCCGTCCTTGGCGGTGATGCCGACGGGGAAGGGCTAAGGCGAGGTGCCAGAGTCTGTAGATTAGCTAGTAGAGTTTTTATAGTTAGTTTTCTGGTTTGCTTTGTTGTTGCAGCTTGGCGACGCGTTGGGTCCTTCCGGCCGGATCCGGCATGGCCTCGTTGTTCTCCTCTTCGTTGCGGAGCTCCGATGGATGGAGCCAGATGTGGTGAAGCGGGGTGTTGCGAAGATCTCCATCAATAAGGTCGATGATGCAAGGGCTCCATATCTGGGAGTCTTTCATGGTCGCCGGCCTTTGTCTGGGATGAATTCTTCGCTGTTTGGGCTGCCCATCGAGGTGGTGGGGCTAAGATCGGCCGCCGGGTTCTTCTCTCTGCTAGCGATTCGTTGTTGGAGTTTGTGCAGAGGTTGGCGATTATCCAGGTTGTTTCGATGAAGTTGACTGCTTTGCTCAGTGCCTCGGCGACGAAGCCCACGACTGGGGCGGTGTCGAGTACCTGCTCAGCGAGGCCCTCGGTGCCGAGTTGCTGTTGCTTCAGCCGGTTTTCGGCATGTTGGAGCACGACCTGGATGTGGCTGTCCGTAAGTGAGATGGGCTCTGTTCCTACTCATGCACGGTGGCTATTGGATTTTTCCTCGGTTGTTTCTTCGGTGCTCTTGGAGGAAGATGAAGAAAGGATGGAGATGTCAAAGTCTAGGATCCGTGCGGTGGCGGAACTCTCCCGCATTCAGGTGCTCTATAGGAGGTAATTTTTACAGCACGAAGAACATGTCCAGAGATACTTATTGGATGCAAAGGTTTCTTCAAAAAAAAATTGTGTGCGGCATCCACATTCATCCTGCGAGCTGCAATTTCATATGCCTACATGCTATGCATCGAATTTCTTGTTAACTATTGGCCATGTCAATTATGCATCCTTGTTGTTCGGGACATGCCGGAGGCGGGTGAGATCGTCTCTGCTGCAGTTTCTCAGATTCAACGACAAGGATCCCCCTGATCTGGGCTCGGTGACGCATCTTCGAGATTTACAACCCAGTTCCAAACCTCATAGGCCCCTTCCAAGGCGACTGCTGGTTGAGCCGCTAGTTTTACGATTGGTTAGGGAGCAAGAGGCTCTTGAAGAGTACAATGGCAGTGTGTTGCGTCCGATTTCTCAACGGACCCTGGTAGGCTCCTGTTGTACTTTTCGGCATAGTTGTCAGCTCTCGCCTTTACTTCATCTGAGATGTATCTGTCTTTTCAACCCTGAATATCAGGATGATTTTTGTAGTCACAATGATGTAATCTGCTCTTATCTAATGAACTGATTGCAGCCCCTTTGGGGTAGCCTTTGTTCAAAGAAAAAAAAAGACAAACTCTTACGGGTTCCCTAAAGTCATTTAGAGTGCAGCATAATCGTCTAAAGGTCTTGGAGCATATGTGTAAAGTTAGAGCATGTCTAACAGGCCCCTATAGCGCGGGCACCCCGTAAAATTCCGGCGGCATACGGGTGCGGGCCAAAACGGCCGTCTAGCAGCCCCCGTATGCGGCCCGGCCCTTACGCAAAATTTAGGGGGCCTGCGAAATAGCCCCCGCCGCCCCCTACAAGTAGTGGGTGAGGGTCGGGGTGGGGGTCCAACCCCCCATCCGCAACCCTAGCTCCGCCGCGCGCCGCCGCAGCTCCGGTGAGCAATTCCGCGCGCGCCGCCGCCCCATTTCTCCTTCCACCGCCCCTAACACCTCCGCCTCCCGGCGATGAATTCCCCCAACGGCTCGAGCTCCTCCACCGGCCGCTCCAAGCGCCGCCACGAGCCGGAGACGCTCGAGGAGGCGTGGCGGCTCCACTGCAAGCATTCGATCGCAGGGAGCCGCCGCGCCGCCTGGAAGTACGTGGCGTGGCCGGCGAGCATGCCGCCGTCGCTGGTGGACTTCGCGGAGGGCGGCCGCTACTACTCGGCCGACCCGCCGCCGAGGCCGATGTGCGGCCCCCAATTCGAGAAATGGCGCGCCGAATGGGAGATGCTGCAGCAGTGCAAGCGGGGCCGCGGCGGCGCAAGCAGAAGCGGAGGAGGAGGCGCGGCGGTGCAAGCTGTGCCGGCGACAGCGGAGGAGGAGGAGGCCGCGTTCGCGGAGGCCGTCGAGCTGTCCAAGAAAGAAGCCGAGGCAGCGGCGCGCGTGGAAGCGGAGGAGGAGGCGAGGGCCCTCGCCGACGTCGAGGCCTTCAAGGCGATGGAGGCTGCCGGCGACGTCGTCTTCATAGACTAGATTAGGCTAGATGGACGAGCTCGAGCTCGATTTCGTGTACCAGCAATGGTGATCAATAAAATCGAGTTCATCGGATTCTCCCGTGAAGTTTAAATTCAAACATACAGGGCGGCGATAGGGGGTCTGCTAGATGAACGCGTTCATCTGAGCACAAAAATTCCTCGATTTCGTGTGCAGGGCACTCTACACGCGATTTAGGGGGCGAAAATGTAAGGGTTCTGTTAGACATGCTCTTAGACTCCCCAAAACTAGACACTAAAAAACAAATATCGCGTGGGACACTCATTAAGTGGATCACTAGTATTATTTTTTTTCTAAATTTGGGCAAGTCAAACTTTTATATTCTTTGACTTTTGAAAAAAAGTTATACACCATTTTTATGGAATGGAGGTAGCAGTCGGGTACTCATCTTCCTCCCCATTACCCCTTGCCCACTTGGACCTTCCTGCTTCGGCCATTCTCCTATCCCGCTTTGACTCCGCCGACAGCCAGCCCGCCACTCCGCTTGTGGCCTCCACTGCCAGGAGCAACTAGTTCGCGCGACTCGTGCAAAGGGCAGCTAGCTCGTGGCCGAGCAGCTAATTGGTGGGGAATCAGCAGAGGAGCTGGAGTTGGTGAGGAATCAGCATCTGGTGGACGGCAACCAGTGCCAGACAGGAATCGAGTTAGGCCCGCTGGGTGTGCTCTGCGCCCGCAGTTCAGGGGATGCAGCAACTCGCGGCGACCTGGCGCAGTGGCAGGCTGTCGACTCCGTGCTGGCTAAGCGCGCCGGCGTACAGAAGCTGGAGGCCAGGGCAGCAGGTCAAGCCTTGCGCGCTCCCAAGGTTGGCCGCGTGATTGTTGTTCAATTATGATGGATTTTTGGAAGTGCTTCTTTGTATGTCGTGACTAGTTATTAGTATGTTTCTAGTTACTCAGTGCGATTTCACATGACTCAACTGGTAGTGTTTATTGTACAGAAGCAAACAAAATGATGAAATTAAACATAATAGTACGTATTCTGTTGTCCTGAAAACTGTTGTACCAATGCTGACAGGATTGATATCCAGTTGTTTTTGCTATTGTTGTAGCAGCTACTGTCTCCAGTTTAAGTTATAAAAACCTAATCATGGCCAGTAGTTGCTTGCACCTTACATTCATCTTGTTTGGTTACTCATGTACCTCAAATTTCCACATGCCTCAAGTGGGTAGTATTGTTGTGCACGAAGCAGAGAAAACGATAACATTTTAAGTTGATAGTGCATATTCTGTTTTCCTGAAATATGTCATATGCAATGCGGACATGATTGATTTTGACAGAATTATGTATGCTTCAGCTCAAATCATTTTACACTGTTACATATTTTTACATGTCCATAGAATGAAATCACTCTTCACCCTAGAATGTTGTTTGCAAACCAAGTACTGGACTCACACCTATAAGAGAAGCTTGTTCGCTTGAAATATGGCTAAACCAGAGTAGCAGCTTAGTACGAACAAGTCTTCATAAACCAAAGTGAACTGTAGCAGAACTAGCCAAAATACCTCGATAAGGCTAATTGATCATACATCACCCCTACACCAAAGAACGCACTGAAGGCAATCACAAAGGCCACCTTGTAGTCAGTTTGTTTTCTTAGCAGAATGACGGCTTGTTGTGCTTCTGCAGAATCACATCTGTGAGTGAGTGTAGAGCCGCACAACTTTGGGTTCCCATAGAAACTAGAATTTTGAAATGTTTTAAGCTGGCCTCCAGATGGAATAGGCCCTTCTAGATCATTGTTCGAAATGTTGAATGCTGAAAGGAAGTGTAGGCTGTTCAGTCCAGCTGGGATTGCACCTGTGAGATTGTTGCTGGACAAGTCTAGCCCCTGCAAGTTTGTGAGGTTGCAAATCGATTGTGGGATCTGCACAGATAACCTGTTGAAGCTGAAATCAAGTACAGTAAGCACTTCCAACTGACCAATCTGTGGGGGAATTGAACTTGTGAAGTAGTTGTTGTAAGATCAATATGTTTCTGTGTCTACTCGGTACTCAATAGAGCCGAGGGTATACGAGGCAATGCGGCCTCGAGAGCATACAGAGAAGGAGTCGGGGATCGAGTCCTAGTCGAAGGAGAGTCCTATACTCGTACGTAAAGAAAGCCCAAGTGGGTTTTATTCAATAACCGACTTGGTTACAAATCTATCGCTAATACCCGCTAATAGTTGTGGCCTAGGTTCAACAGTGTTGGGAAAGATGCAAGAACGGTGCTGATGACGGACACTTCGAGCGGTGCCCAGGGGATGTCCGAGATCGCCATCGACCGTTGGGTACCCCGCCCACACATTCCCGGCGATTGGCTCAGGAGTTCCCGGGAACGGGAATTCCCGGAGTTGATTTCTCGTTCGGAGGCGGATTACACGTCGCTGTTGGTTCCGGCCGACTCGCCGGAGACGCTCGCCTCGGGTACCCTCATTCTCCGTCATGATGCAGAGAGGTTGGTGCTCATCGACAAGGGGGAAAGGGTCCTCGATGCTCGCTGTCTCCGGGAGGCGGAAGAGGTTGAGATCGGAGCCGCGATTGTTTTTCCGGCACATGTGGCGAAGCCGCGGGCGCTGCTCCCACCATCGGCGGCGATCGTGCCGATCAGGAGCACCTCGATCGCAGGCGGGAGTTCGAGCGAGCCCAAAGGGTCAAACATGCAGGATGCGGTCAATGGCGGCCCAAGCCCAGCGGCAACAGTGTTAGGCCCAGCCAATCAACATAAGGAGGCGGACCTAGGGTTCGATCCAGCCAAAGCGCCAGTCTCTCTCCCCGACCTCTTCTCCCACTTCTGGAGTGAGCCTAGGGTTTCGCAGGCGGCGGATCCGACGGAGACTTTCGGGTGGTGGAAGGGGAAGGCGGGAGGAGACTCGAGGTCGTTTGCTCAGGTCGCTGCAGCTCCGCCGCGCCGTAATCCATCCGGCGTGCACGTGATGGGGGACCGTGGAGGGCGATTTGGAGGGCGCAGAGGGGGAGGAGGCACTGGCAGTGGGGGGGGGGTGGGGTCACGGCAACGGAAATTAGGACCTCCCTCCAGGCCGTAACCTCGTGTGGCACCGTGATCCAGCACCTGGGGTGGGCGGAGGCCCTTCGAATGCTGGATTCGATCGGTGGGAGGCTGCTACAACACGAGAGAAGGACAAGGGCAAGCAGGCGGGGAAGAACCCGCCACCAGCACCAGCGAGGCCTTCCGGATCTCCTCCGACAAACACGCCTCCCTGCTTCAACTGCAATGTGAGTGGTCACCTGGCTGCGAGATGTCCCACTATACGATGTGAGAGATGCGGGAGGCTCGGTCATATGGCTCAAATCTGTCAGGCAATTCTTCCTTGGGACTGTGTAGCGGCGATGTGTGGGTTCCAATCTCCTGGACATGGTTTTTTCTTTTTCCCTGATGCTTCATCTGCTAAACAAGAAAAAGAAAGGTCGTCTAATCTTGTGATCACCGTAGTGGAAGGTAACCCTACTGCTAGAGAGCTAGAACTTGAATTCACTGAATATTTGCGCTCGAGTTGGAGATGTACTGCGAGAAGAATTAACAATGCTAAATTCACTATGCAGTTCCCTAGTCCGAGAGAGGTTAAGAGGACTTGTTATTTTGGGGGACGTATGGAGATGAAAAATTGTAAGGCTCTGCTTTTGCTTGCTCCCTGGTCTGCTGCGGTAGGGGCTAAGGGAGTTTTGCATAAGGCGTGGGTGAAGGTCCGTAATATCCCCGTGGATAAAAGATGTGACGCCAATGCAGCCTATGCAGGTTCTCTTGTTGGAGTGACCCTGGAGGTTGATCAGGCAACACTCCACAAGCCAGAGTTCTGTCGTATCCTTTTGGGTTGTAGGGATATTTCTAAATTGCCCAAAACTGCAGAAGGTGTGCTTGGTGATTACTTTTACGACTTCATGTATGAGGTGGAAAATGTTGTGGAGCAAGGGCCCCCTGCTAGTCAGAGCATGATTCATGTGAATGACTCTTCCATGCACCCTTCTCCTAAGAGGCACAGAAATGAGCAATTTAGAGAGAGTTCTGTGGCATCCCCTTAGGGGCAGAACACCTCTGTTAGTGCTGTTGGTATTGGGGCTGGTAAATCTCTTTGTCAAACTCTTCCTGTGTTAACTGAGCATGAATCTGAAGAGGAGAGTGAGGAGGATGAAAGACTCCTTATTGATATTATTGCTAATGAAAATAGGAAAAAAGTTATAGAGGGGTCTGGTGTGCAGATGGCTATGCAGGACCCTCCTATAGAAGAGAATGTGTCTCTTGCGCAAAAGAATATGTCTCCTGAGATCAACATGGTGCAGCAAATTGATAACATGTCCCCTTGTGAAAAAAATGGGTATGAAAAGAATGTGATAAAAAACAGGGAGGAGGTGAGAGTGCAGGCTCCTATAACTCCTACTGTAGAAAAAGAAACAAATATGTTGGGTGTGGAGGAGCAAAGCAACAGTTTGGTGGTGTCTTGTGTACCCACACCTGTGGAAAAACAGTGGCCAATAGAACCTATTGTGACTGAGATTGAGAGTGGCAGTCCCTCTGGGGGGTTTGTGGCAGATGCATATTCTGTCCAATCCCCTCCCTCGGCTGATTCAGGTATGGGGGAGGACAAGGAGATTCTTGGGTGTGTTGCAGATGAGGTGGGCAAGCGTAATCAAGAGGAAAAGATGGGGGATATCATGAAGAGGGCCGCTGCAGCATCAAGGAAAAGAAATCTTGAATGTGAGTCCACCTCCTCTAAAACATCTAATTCCTTTTCGGTTTTATCCAACCTTGAAATTATGTCTCGTGCGGCTTTGATGGGTATTGACATGCCATCTGATAATTTTGAGTGTATCACCATTCTTAGAGAATTAGAAAAATCTAGAAGTAATCTTGCTGAAAAAAATAAGTCGATCTCGGATATTCCTCTTGTGACTGTGCATGATGGTGGTGTGAGGACTCCTTTACGTTTAAGCTGGCTTAGTGATGAGGATCTTGATGAATCCTTCACTGTAGTAAAGTCTAGGAAAGAAAAAAGAGGTGCTAAGAAAAAGAATGTTACTGTTTCTTGACCTATCACTAGAGGACAGGTAAAAAATGACATGGCTGCCGTGGCTCCTGGTAGGCCTGTTAGACAAAAGAAAACCCCTGTTAAATTTAAATGATTGGCGGTTTTTGGAATATAAGGAGTGTGGGAAAGAAAGGCATTTCAACTTGTCTTCTTGATACTATTGAAGAGAATAAATTGTACTTTATTGGCATCCTGGAGACAATGAAAAAGAAATATTCCCCTAGTTTCTTCAAGAAAATTGACCCTTTTAATAAATATTTCTGGAAGTGGATTCCTTCTGTTGGTAAATCCGGGGGTATTTTGTGTGGTTTCAAATATGACTCCTTAGAAGTGCAAAATGTGAAACTTGGTAAACACATGATACTTGTATACTTGTGGGATAAAATAAAGAAATGTAGATGGGCCTGTGGTGTAGTTTATGGCCCTGCTCATGAGGACTTAAAAATCAACTTTCTGTCCGAGTTGGCTTCTTTTTGCAATTTGATTGATTGTCCTTTCATTTTTGGTGGAGATTTCAATATTTTGAGAGATGCTTCGGAAAAGAATAAACCTTATATTTTACCTCATTCTTCTCATGTTTTCAATTCTGTTATTAATTCCTTTTGTTTGAGAGAAATTAAGATGGTTGGAGGGAAATATACTTGGTCAAATAAATAAATAAAACCTACCCTTGAAAAGCTTGATAGAGTTCTTATGTCTCCTGCTTGGGAATGTTTGTTTCCTCTGGTGTTGGTTAGAAAGCTGGTAAGAGATCAATCTGACCACAACCTTTTACTTTTAGACTCTGGCGATATTCCTTCTATGAATTGTAGAAGGGAATTTAAGTTTGATAATGCCTGGTTATGGAATGAAGATTTTCTACCTAAGGTTGCTGATATTTGGGGGGCTCCTGTTAACAGCAGTGATCCTATTGATATTATTAATATAAAGTTGAAAAGATTTAAGAAATTTTTCAAGGGTTGGGGTCTAATATTTTTGGAAAATTTAGAAATAAGAAAAAAGAGAGAGGAGTTGGATATTATAGAAAAGTTAGAGGAAGATGGTGACCTGTCTCCTGGTACTTGGTGTAGAAGGGCTTTTATCCAAACTGAGATTTTCAAAATGAACACCGAGGAGGAAAAGTATTGGTATCAAAGGGCTCATGCTAGATGGTTGTTGCAGGGGGATCTTAATACATCTTATTTTCATAAGATAGCCAATGGGCGTAAGAGGAAAAATACTATGCTATCTTTAGAGGATAATGGGGTGATGGTGGAAGGTACCTAGAACCTAGTGAATCTTGCCACAGAGTACTACAAAAACTTATTTGGGCCGGCTCCTGGAAATATTTTCTCACTGTCCCCTTCGTTATGGTCTAGTGAGGAGACTTTATCTGAGTTAGATAATGAAACCATATGTAAGCCTTTTACTATGGAAGAAGTAAAATCTGGCCTTTTTTCTATGGAAGATAGTATACCTACTGAATTTTACCAACATTGCTGGGAGATTGTTAAGTTTGATATCATGCGTCTGTTTGAATATTTTCATAAAGGAGATTTAGATGTGCAAAGGCTTAATTATGGGGTGATTACTCTGCTTCCTAAAGTAGTTGAGGCCAATAAGATACAACAATTTCGCCCTATTTGTCTTTTGAGATGCATTTATAAATTGATTACCAAAGTGTTAACCTTGAGATTAGAACCTTTAGCCTATAAGATGTTTAGTATTCATCAAAGTGCTTTCATCAAAAACAGAAATATAATGGATGGTATAGGCTCCCTGCATGAAATTATGCATCATGCTCATGTTAAAAAACAAACTGGTATTGTGTTAAAATTAGATTTTGAAAAAGCTTACAACAAGGTTAATTGGGATTTCTTGTTATGCTGTCACAAAGCTAAAGGTTTTAATGATTTGTGGTGTACTTGGATTAAAAAAATTCTTTATAATGGTACTGTGAGTGTGAAAATCAATAATCAAGTGGGGGCTTATTTCCAGAGTTCAAAAGGGGTGAGACAGGGGGATCCACTGTCACCTACACTTTTTAATATGGTGGGTGAAGTTCTGACTAAGATGGTTTTGCAAGCCCAACAAAATGGCCTGTTGTGTGGCATGGCACCTGATTTACTGGATAAAGGGATCGCCATTTTACAATATGCGGATGGTACGGTCTTATGCATCTCTCATGAGGAGGGTAAACCTATTAAGCTGAAAATTTTGTTACATGTGTTTGAACTTATGTCAGGTTTGAAAATAAATTTCGAGAAGAGTGAGGTTTACCTTATTGGGGGGATAACAATGTTGCCTCCTTTTATTCAAGTTTGTTCAGCTGTAAGGTGGGGCAGCTCCCCATGAAATACCTAGGTGTGCCTATTACCTTTTCCAATTTAAAGTTGATTGATTGGGAATTCTTAGACATTAAAATGCTTAAAAAATTAGATACCTGGATTAGTGATTCGGCTTCATCTGGTGGTAGATTAACTTTACTCGATTCTAGCCTCACTGGTATCCCCATGTACTATATGTCGATGTTTCTGTTGAGCAAAACTTTTGTCGAGAAATTGGATAAACATAGAAGAAGGTTCTTTTGGGCGGGTAAAAGCAATAAGAAGAAGTACTATATGGTTAAGTGGAATAGAATTTGTCGCTCTAAAAACAAAGGTGGCCTAGGTGTGAAAGACTTGCATCGTCAGAATGTTAGCCTCCTATGTAAGTGGTGGTGGAAGTTAGAGATGCATTCGGGTTTGTGGCAGCAAATAGTCAAGGCTAAGTATCTAAAAAATAAATCAGTTGCTACGGTCAAACCTAGAATTTCCGATTCTCCTTTTTGGAAGGCGTTGTTGAAAGCTAAAGACACGTATATGGCAGGAAGGAAAGTTGTGTTACAAAAAGGCGATATTGTGCGTTTCTGGAAAGACCCCTGGCTTGATGGTTATCCCCTATGTGTTTCTTTTACTGGTTTATTCGATATCTCTCAGGTGCAAGAGTGGACTTTTGAGAAAGTTCAGGCCTCGAATTTTGTTATCCCCTTCCGGCGGAGGTTTACTCCTGAACTTGAGGAGCAATGGAAATATATTGTGGATCGTGCACATGGGAGACCTGGGGGTGATCAACCTCATAAGATTACTTGGTCTTTGAACACTAATGGCATCTTTTCAACAAAGTCTGTGTACAACTTGTTAGAGGCTAACCTATCAGGTTCAAACAATAGGTGGATATGGAAGGCTAAGATCCCTTTGAAGATTAAAATCTTTCTTTGGCAACTATTCCGAAATGCAGTACTTACGAGGGATAATTTAAAAAAAAAAGGAAATGGCTTGGGAATCCTACTTGTTCTTTTTGCAATGAATTGGAAAACTGCTACTCATTTGTTTTTCTCTTGTTCCCATGCTAAAGTGGTCTGGGGAACGTTGGGGGCTGTTACAGGTGCCTCTTCTTGTCCCAGGTCTCTTTGGCAAAGTTTGGCTTGGTTTTACAGATTCTTCCCGAATGATAAAAAGTTTCATACCCTGCTGCTTGCTGCTGTGTGTTGGGCGATATGGAATGTTAGAAATGAGATAACATTTGAAAACAAGATTGTGAGGTCTCCTTTGGTTGCTATATACAACATGTGTTCTTTGTTATGTTACTGGGCAGGTATGTACGAACCCAGCGAGTGTGAGAAGATCAAGGAGGGGGCGGCGAAGATGATGCGCAAGGCGGCGCTGCTGGCTGGACAGTGCAGCCCCAGGACAAGTGAAGGGAGGGACCGGGTTCTGCTACGGATTACAGATGGCTCGGAGATGTGATTTCCCCAGTTCTGTTACCAGTTTGGTGTAGTTGTGTTCTGTGAAACTCCTGGACATTTTGTATGGTTTGTGTTTTGTCAGACCCCTGGACGTTTTGGTAGTATAGGAGGTAGGTTTTTTGCCCCGTAGTGCGATTCTCGAGTCGAGATCGTTTCAGCGGGTTTTCCTACCAAGTATCTACCCCTTTTTCTTTCTTGTTGTGTTTGTTGAACCCTTGTATTTTCGTTGATGAAAGTTAATGGAAAGGGGATAGTTCCCAGTTGGAAAAAAAAGAACACAGTATTTATTTTTTTCGCGAAAACGCAAAAGCTTTGCGTTTCATTACATTGATAGAAAAAGAAGAGTTTTACATGCTCAAGAAAGAGCAAACACCACCACCACAACACAACACAGCAGAGAAAAACGTTTACAACTCGCCAAATCACGAGCATAGAACGCACTCCACATCCGGCTAGTCCAAGGACAGCCACCAAAACTACAAAGCAGAAGAGCTTGTCCTAAGCCGAGCAACATCGCCGCGTCTCAACCGACGCCGGTCACCTATGAAGGCCGAAACCTTCACTTGAACTTCCCTTGTCGACGCACCATCCACCCTTGATGTCTGAGGTGGCAAGTAGATGGAGGGACTTGGTCGGTCCCGAGAAAGGTGTCGTCTTCGACTAACCAGCGACAACGTTCATAGCGCCTCTGAACATCAGCCTTGGACGACAATGAGCACCGGAGGAAATAACCAAGAGCTCCTAAGTCGTGTCTCCAAACGCGATGCTCCCAACGGAGGAACGACGCCGAGGGCGCCGCCATCACGCCGATCAAACGAATCTAGGCTTTCGCCTGGAGACATCCACCAAACCGAGAGAGTGGGGGAGATGTCGACATAACTCGGCGACGCCTCCAAGGAGGGAAACGACGCCCACAGGCGCCATCGCCGCCCGCACCGACCGAAGAAGGGCAGGACTTTCGTCCGTATTTTGCCGTCCACCTCCCACCCTACCCGCCAGATTGGAATAGGCGTCCTTGTCCTTCGCACCGCCGCCACCGCAGCCCCACGCCATTGTAGTCAAGGCATGTGGTATTGAAGTGACGGACTAGTGTTAACAGGCAGCTTGAAGAGCCTTGGGTCCAAATGAATTATGTTTTCAGTTGATTTTAGCATTGGCATCTCCATCAAAGTTAATGGGATTTCTCCTGTAAGTCTATTGTCTGACAAGTCCATATAGAAGAGATTATTTAGGGAGTTGATCCAGCCTGGTATTGGTCCAGTGAGTTGGTTTCCCTGTAAAAGTAACATCTCCAAATTTGTGAGCCTTGAGATCCATAGAGGTATTTTTTCTGTCAATTGGCAATGTTTGATGCCCAAAGTCTGAAGATTCTCAAATCCATCAATTGTGTAGTCATCTGGCATGACCTCTTCCATGAAGTTTCCGCCGATAAGTAGGGTGGTAAGGTTCCTGCAGCTCTTTAGGATGTTAAGTGCATTTGTTATGTTTCTGAAAGAGTTTGCACCAAGCGATAGGAAAGTGAGGTACTTTAGATCGTTTATTCTTGGTGAAAGCTGCCCATCTAACCTGTTGTTAGGTACCCGCAGTGCTGTCAGATTGCTGCAAGAGTATATGCTTTCTGGAACTGTGCCTGAGAAGTTCTTGAAGTAAACATCGAATGTCTTAAGATTTGGCAGGTTGGAGAAATTGACCTTTGCACGCTGTCCACTGAAATTGTTTACCTTGAGGTCAACTGTTATGAGATTTGTGCAGTTGCTTAGACCTGATGGTAGCTCACCTGACATGTTGTTATTGTTCAAATGCAGCTCTTCCAATTTCTTGACCCGACCTATAGAATCTGGAATTGTGCCACTGAATTTTTTTCTCTCCAAGATCAAGGATTACAAGATTTCTGAGGTTGGTTAAGCGTGTACCATCAATAGCTCCATGCAAGTCATTGTTAGGAAAAGACAGAAACTCCAACATGGTAGCATTGAAGAGTTCATCTGCAAGTGTTCCACTGAGGTTGTTGTAGCCGGCCCTAAGCACTCTCAGCTTGAGCAATCACCAAGCATTGGGGGAATGCTGCCACTGAATTTGTTGAAATAAAGTTCAAGAACAGAGAGGGATGGTGAGCTGTTACAGAAATGAGTTGGTTTCTGTCCTGTAAAGTTGTTATTGCTAACATTGAGTGATGCCAAGTTTCATTGCTTTCCATTTGGTGGATGGAAACTGTCCTGCAAATAAATTACTTGACAACTACCAATCACAGACATATGTTCTTTTGTCTAGCGTAGAGTCCATCAAACCATCCGAAGCACAGAGGCCTCCCGGGTCGCTTGTGGCGACTCCGGTCTCCGGAGGCGCAGCCACCACCTCCTTCAGAGCCTCTCCCGTACCACCCCATCCTCCTCGCCGCCGCCGGAGGAGGCCGTCCGCCGGCGGACGCCGGCGGCAAGGCGTTTTTTCTTTTTTTTTACCTCTTTTTGCCCCAGTGTTTCCTCCGCACACAGCCATGTGCAACAAGATCTCTTCGGCGTTTCTGGAAACGATGGGGATGTCAATCCAGGCAAGGTCCTTGGCACGCCTTCCTCAGCGATCATCCAGATGCCATACGGCGCATTCCATCCGAAAACCCAAGAACCGTCCAGATCGGATCTGGGATCGGTCGGGAGGCTAGGTCCGAGCGTGGTCTGCGGTGCGCTTCCTGCAGCGGTTGTCAATGCGCTAAACTGCGTGACCCCGCGCGGATCTCCGCAGATCGACACGCATCTCGGTCCCAGGCAACGATCATGCATGAAGATCTCCGGGCACGCCGGAGTGCTGGCGCTCGTGGCAGGCGGTTCAATGGCTCGATTGCTATCCTAGCTACGCCACGTGATTTGTCAGTGTTCGGCCTCTTGATTGGGCAACCGACGAGTGGCTGGACATATGCCCATGCTTGGTGTCCAGACTTGGCCATGGCGGAGCACAGTTGTTGATGGTTTGTTGTCTTCAGCACCGTGAAGATCCTTTCCGTCAGCTATAGGAGACATGCATCTGTTGTTTGAAGAAGATCAGCTTCGCTTGGAGTTACCACCTTGCATGCTCGTCTCGAGTCGAGAGTGGGCTATTGTTCCAGGAAGTGCTGGCAGCGTTTGGGGGAAGAAGACACTTCACTGTTTGTTGTGCGCATGCGGTTCAAAAATCGTGCACATGACATTTGTGAGTCGGACGATCGGATTTTTGCAGCAGGTTTCTCGGCAGGTGGGGACGATGACACAGGTTGACTTCGTTCTTGGCGTGTTCTTTGAGCACTGGTACAATTTTCGGGGCGAAAACCCTTGGTCTGACATTCATTTGTTGTACCGCGCAATGGCGATTCCTTGTTGAAGGCATTGTGTGGAGATTGGACCTCTCCAGGGTAAAAATCCAGGATCTGACTTTGGTGGTGAGACCGGACGACGACAGTGTTTATGCACTGTTACCTTATTGGAGGCGTCGTTTTGGAGACCTTTCTCGGAGTCTAGGTGTCGTCAAAGGTGGTGGTTTGTTTAGTTGATGTTGCAAGTCTCATTGTCTGGACAGGGTCCTTTTATTTTTTTTCTTTTCTTTTTTTAGCTGTGTGCATCCTTAATGTTGAGAGTTGCTCTCGACATTATGTTGTTGCAGAGGCTGGATGTATTTGGTATCATCTTGGTATTAATATATTTCCTTTATCAAAAAAAAAAAAAATTACTTGAGTTGTTCAGTACCTGCAGAGGCTGGCCAGGGGTTCAAGATGACAGCTCGTGGAGTGTTCCATTGAGCTGGTTAAAGCTGACATCAAGGATGATGATGCTGGACGACACCAATTCCAGCGGCAGACCACCGGACAGCGAGTTGTGAGAGAGTTGGAGGTACTGCAGCCTGGTGAGGTTTCCAAGGGACCTGGAGATGTGCCCCTCGAGGCCCTTTGAAGCCAGCATGACAGCCGTGACCATTCCATCTTGCCTGCAGGTGATCCCTCCCCACCTGCAGCAATCCGTGCCCTCCTACCATGAGGCTGCGAGGCCACCATCATTGTGTGTCTTGTATAAAAAATGGAGTGACTGGATAGTTTCTGATGAAACTAGCATGGAATCCAGATTCTCGAGTTGTTCCCTGGCTTCTTGGTAAGGCATCGATGGTCTTATGAAGAAGGAAAATGAGATGGACAAAGAAGTGGCTCCCTGGCTCTTGCTTCCATCATATGTTTTTTCCTCTTGCAGTCATAATTACCACAAGGAAGCTAGATTGGGTCAAGGACTCTGTTTGCTGTTGTTTTCGATTCTACCGTCTTGGCACCTTCACTGGCACATTGTCATGGACCTTGACTGGGATTTGTGGTTATCATGGGAGGTGGGCCATCCTATCTTGTACCCGGTAGTGTGAGGAATTGTAGTGGCAAGTGATTCAAGTCGTAAAGGTTTAGTTGAAGAGTTTGTATCCAGTTTTGGTGATCTTTTAGTAAGTGAAGCTGCACTTAACATCCTTTGTAGTCTCTGTATGAGTATTTGTCACTGATCCGTGTAGCAGTTTTTGCTCTTAAGCTGAAGCTTATCATCATTAATTTCACAAAACCACATGTTTCACCAGTATCATCACTTTGGTACAGATGTGAGACGTGGAATCATGGGGGCTGGTCCATGACGATGTGGACGGCGTGCTGTGCCAAGAAATTATGAAGGTGTGTGGCAATGGAATGCCCAGCTCGTGGTGCACGGGGAGACTAACCGGTCGTCTTCTTCTGCAGCTGCTGTGCCAAGAAATCATGAAGGTGTGTGGCAAGGGAGTAGAATCCAAAAACAATAATTATGTTTTACTAGCCAGTAAACTTGGGACAAGTGATGTTATATCCATGATGGTTTACGCAGCTACTAGCATACCACTTTCCTGAACTTATAATATAGAGACTAGAGCCACATTATGATATGAGCTGTAGTTGACACTATGGGTTTGTTTTCCTGGAGCTGTAGTGATTTATGAACACTCTTTGCTATAATAATATCATACCACTACCCCCACACATGTATCAGAGTGCATAAGAATAATGTGTTTGCACAACCAAGTAGAGTAATACAGATTGGTACGGCTGCAACTTGCATCTGCGCACCTTGATAAAAAAAACAACAAGTTCTTCTGGCTTTGCAACTTCTTTATTTCTTAACGGGCCTCTCTTTTTTCACCCTGGAGAAAAAAATATGGATTGGTACTTACTCCACTGAATTGCCCGGTCACGCGCTTCCGCCTTTATGGTGTCGACCAGGGAGGCCACCGAGGGTTGGGCACTTTCGAAGACCGCTGCGTTCCGATGCTCCAGATTGACCACGCCGTTAGCATAATCAGCGACGAGGTGCCCTTGCGCAGAGCACCAGGGACGGCGCCGAGCGCCCGTGTCCACCAATCTGAGAAAACAGGTACTGCAGAAATCACGGAGCAGCTGCTGAATCAGTGTGGCACTGTAGGTCTGTAGCACTGTCTGGCATCCCTATTCTGATAATTTTCGTGGATATTTCTGAAATTTATTTCCCCGCTTGTTGTTTGCTGGATAATTGCGATCTTAGATTGGATTTAGATGGCAACTGAGTCGAGCGTTTAGGCCCCACTTGTTTTTCTACGAACGCGGCAGTCTAGCTTACTTGGCTTAACTCTGTTACGCTGTTGGTGGTGCTCTGAAACCTCAACTTCCTGTTAGATTGCTAGTCTACATATTTCTGTGTTCCATGTCCACCTCTGATCATCCAAGAGATATTAATCGCCCTCCGCATCTGT
Organism: Alopecurus myosuroides; assembly: GCA_028641055.1. NCBI lineage: Eukaryota > Viridiplantae > Streptophyta > Magnoliopsida > Poales > Poaceae > Alopecurus > Alopecurus myosuroides. The sequence continues at coordinate 299,184,293 of CM054060.1, read as the reverse complement.
ATCAAACTAAATACGGAGAAAAAATTAAATTAGTCACACATTCTTTTAAAACCAACATGTGCCTCGGGATCCCCGCTGAAGAAGCCCAAGCACACCTCTGCTAGTGCCTCAAGCCTCCTGGGCGATCTCGCTTCGATCTGAGCCTCCTGGGTTCCCAAGCTGTTTCGATGTAGCAAAAAAGTAGTTCTGCGTTGTATTCCTCTTCGAGAAACTTGCTGCTTTCTAGCCTCTGAGTAGGAATGCACTCTCTAGCTGTAATAAATCTACTTTCCTGTTGGATGATGCAAGAACTCGGAGGTTTTTCTTGCTTGCAATGAAAAATCGGGGACGAGATCCCTTTTATTCTACAAAAAAAAACCAACATGTGTACACACTGTTGACCTTGCTCAGTCACAATTCATGTTACCGTTACAGAGGTACAGAGTGAATATCTTACTCAAGATATCATGTTTACTATGGATCACGTCAGGTTTTCGGATGGTGATAACAATTGCAAGAATTTAGTCAAAATATCTGGATAAGACTAATCGATCATATAAAACTCCTACTACAAAGAAAGCACTAAAGGCAATCGCAAAAATAAACTCAGTGCCAATCCCTTTTGTGGAGACAATGATGCTTTTTCTTGAATCGTAATAGTTTGCAATCACAGGGCAACACAATTTGGGGTTTCCATCAAAGCTAGAACCTGGAAATGTGCTAACTTGGCCCGTGGTTGGAATAAGTCCTTCGAGGTCATTATTGGAAATGTTGAATCGCGAAAGGAAGTGCAGATTGTTCAGTGCAGCTGGAATTGCACCAGTGAGATGATTGACGGACAAGTCGAGCACCTGCAGATTTGTGAGGGTACAGATTGCTTCTGGGATCTCTCCAGATAATTGGTTGGAGCTCAGATTGAGGAAAATGAGTGCTTTTAACTGACCAATCTTCTCGGGTATCTGACCAGTGAAGTTATTGGCACCTAGATTCAGTACTTTAGGCAAAGCACTGGGCATGAGGTATTGTTTGAATGGACTCTTTAGATAAACAGGCAGCTCAAAGACCTTTGGTGCTGTCTTGTCTGATTCCAGCATTTGCATCTCCATTAAGGCACTTGGAATTTCCCCTGTAAGGTTGTTCGTTGATACATCCAGATAAAAGAGGAAGTTTAGGCTGCTCATCCAGTTCGGTATTGTTCCAGTTAATTGATTGTTGTGTAAAAATAATATCCCTAAATTTGTGAGCTTCGATAACCAATGAGGTATTGCTCCAGACAATAAACAATCATTCATTCCAAAAACTTGAAGATTCTCAAACCCACTAATGCTGTCGTCCTCTGGCATGGTCTCATGCATGAAGTTGAACCCAATAAAAAGGGTGGTGAGATTCCTGCAACCGCTAAGGATCTGAAGTGTTCTTGTAGTATTCATAAGAGAAGTTTTAACAAGTGACAGGAATGAGAGAGACTCCAGATTGCCTATTTTTTCAGACAATTGACCAGTGAAGTGATTGCTAGATAGCCGTAGTGCAGTCAGCTTGCTGCAGGAGTATATGCTTTCTGGAATAGTGCCGGTGAAGTTATTGTACAAAAAATCTAAATTCTGTAGATTGGACAGGCTTGAGAAGTTGACCTTGGTAAGTTCTCCACTGAATTGGTTGCTCTTCAGGTCAAATATCACGAGATTTGTGCAGTTTCTCAAAGCAGATGGCAGCTCCCCTGACATATTATTGTTGTTCAAATGGAGCTCCTCCAATCTCTTCAGCTCACCTATAGAATCTGGAATGTTGCCGCTGAGCTCATTCTTCCCAAGATCAAGGATGACCAGATTTGTGAGCTTGATAATACCACTAAGCGCTCCTTCCAAGCGATTCCTAGGTAACGAGAGGTGCTCTAGCGAGGTAACCTTGAAGAGTTCATCTGGAAGTGTGCCATTGAGATTGTTGTAACCAGCGCTGAGCAATTTCAGCACAGAACAATTACTGAGCCCTGCTGGGAGGTTTCCACTGAATTGGTTAAAACTGAGCTCAAGCACAGCAAAAGATGGCGCGCTAACACATGGCGTAATTGGCATCTGGCCTGTAAAACTGTTGGTGCTTGCATTAAGCACGACCAGGCTCTTCATCACCTCCCATGTTGTGGATGGAAACTTTCCTGTAAACAAGTTGCTTGAGATGTTCAGTACCTGTAGAGGCCGTGCAGGGGTTGAAGATGGCATCTCACTTAGGCCTCCTGTCAGGCGGTTGAAACTGACATCAAGGACAATGATGCTGCTGGATGAAAGCAATTCCAGTGGCAACCCACCGGACAGCGAGTTGCATGACAGGTTGAGGCGCAACAGGCCGGTGAGGTTGCCAAGGAATGGCGAGATGGATCCCTGAAGACCTCGAGAAGCCAGCAAAATATCAGTGACCGTCCTATTGGGGCTGCAGGTAATCCCTTCCCAAGTGCAGCAGTCCGTATCGCTCCGCCATGATGCCGTGAGGCCACCATCCCACGAAAGCCCATGAAGGAGCCGGAGAAGGGAGCTCTTCTCCCGCTCCGTGCAAGAGCTGATCGGAGAGACCATGGAGACCAGCAGCAGGAGAGCCAGACTAAGGGAAGGCATGTGAAATTTCCTTGTGTACATGTTGTGTGAAAAATAGATTGGCTGCATGCCTGCATGGTCTTGCGACGAAACTAGCATGCTACCAGGTGCTTAAATTGTACCTTGACTGGGTAAAGCGTCGATGGTCTAAGAGCATGAGAAAGAATCTTTCCATTCTGACCGTGATGCTTGTGTAGAACGGAATCAGTGGCTGTGGCGGGCTTGGCAGCAATAGTCTTGTTTGAATTTCCCGGCGATGTCCATTTGATGCAATTTAATTTCTTTCCAGTCACTGATAATGTACGTGTGGTGGGAAGAAACAGAAAATGTTTTCTTGAGTAACCACTCATATGCTATCTTGTTCTGAACTATCAGGTATAGAAGGTTGAGCACAGTCGGCAAAACCTGTTAGCCTACGCAAACCTGTAGCTAGTTTACTTGACTTGACTCAAGTATCCTCATGTGTAGTACACGGCAAGTCATTGGTCAAGTCTTCGTATTTCCTTAGCAAATAAGAGTAGCAAGGTAATTTCCTGGTAGCTTCAGCTAGCTAGTTTCCTTGAGATTTCCTTTGTCGGTGTACTCCCTCCGTCTCATATTAATTGTCTCAACGTTGGACAAAAGTGAATGTATTTAGACATATTTTAGAGTTAGATACGTCTATTTTGTCCAACTTTAAAACAATTAATATGAAACAGGGGAAGTATAAAATGAGAAGGCCATGCTGCAACGTTCAAGGCAGCACCACCCAATTCAGTCTGTGACTCTCCAACTCCACTCGTGTGTGCGCACGCGCGTGTTTCCCGTCCCGGTAACCAGGGCCGGGCCGATAGAATCTGGGACCCTGCAGGGCTCTATCTCAGAGGAAAATTAAAGTAATCCTAATAAACAATTCTAGTGTACATGACAAATCTGCATTGTAGAAACACAATATACAAAGATGAATACAATAAAATTAAAGTGATACGATATCACATATTAATTAGAATTTGAGATTGTGCATAAATGTTTGGCAATTAGACGAACCATCTAATTCACCTAGTCGTGTGTCCTGTTCCCTTTATGATGAACTGATATAATGTGCTTAAATTGTACTCCCTCCGTTCCATATTAGATGACTTTCAAATGGATGTATCTAGACACATTTTAGTGTCTAGATACATCCATTTGAAAGTCATCTAATATGGAACGGAGAGAGTACGCCTTGACTGGGTAAAGCGTCAATGGTCTAAGAGCATGAGAAAGAATCTTTCCATTCTGATTGTGATGCTTGTGTACAACGGAATCAGTGGCTGTGGCGGGCTTGGCAGCAATAGTCTTGTTTGAATTTCCCGGTGATGTCCATTTGATGCAATTTAATTTCTTTCCGGTCACTGATAATGTACGTGTGGTGGGAAGAAACAACAAATGTTTTCTTGAGTAACCACTCATATGCTATCTTGTTCTGAACTATTAGGTATAGAAGGTTGAGCACAGTCGGCAAACCTGTTAGCCTAAGCAAACCTGTCGCTAGTTGACTTGACTTTGACTCAAGTCTCCTCAAAGTGTAGTACACGGCAAGTCATTGCTCAAGTCTTTGGATTTCCTTAGCAAATAAGAGTAGCAAGGTAATTTCCTGGTAGCTTCAGCTAGCTAGTTTCCTTGTGATTTCCTTTGTAGGTGTATAAAAGGAAAAGGCCATGCTACGACGTTCAAGGCATCACCACCCAATTCAGTCTTTCACTCTCCAACTCCACTCGTGTATGTGTGCGCGCGCGTGTTTCCTGTCCCTGTAACAACAGAACCTACCCACAATATTTTGCATTTCATAGGTGAAGCTGCATTTTGTCAGAACTAGCATGGTATTTTGCATTTCATAGGTGAAGCTGCATTTTGTTATGTTAGAACTAGCATGGTGGCCCTCGCAAATGCGAGGGCACCATCTTTAGGATTTTGAGAAGTACTCCCTTCGTTCCATAATATAAGATGTTTCAGACTTTTTCCACGTTCACACATATTTATATGTATTTAGACATATTTTAGTGTATATGTCCACTCATTTTTAGTCCGAATCTAGACAAAATGTGAAACACCTAAAACATCTTATATTATGCAACGGAGGGAGCATTTGTTTTCATCCTACACATATTGCTCTCATTTAGCTCTCTCCTTGTAAAATAAATGATTTTTCATACAGTGATACATTCCTAAAGCTTTGGCATTGATATTCACTATTGCATTGGAATTATTGAACTTGAATGGATTGAGTACATCAAGATGAAGAAATTAACGTAATAAGCGATATTCGAAAAAGATTCGGTCATGCCAGAAACCTCAGTGCGCATGGGGCACTCAAAAAGGGTACAAAGTCTTACAGAAAGGGGAAATCTGGAATTCTACATTTCTATTCCTTAGTGATAGACTACTATATACAATACTACATGGGCCTCATATGGGCCAATACTACAGGAGCCTCTACATATAACAGAACACACTTAACACCCCCTTTCAAACTCAAGGTGGATTTGAGAAATTATTTGGATAATCTAACACATTGAGTTTGAGACTGTGAAGACGATGATGCTCTCTGGTTTGAGCTTTGGTAAAGAAGTCTGCAACCTGCAGTTCAGATGGGACATATTGAAGAGCAATGATTGACTGCTGGCACTGAGAACGCGTGAATGAAGCATCCACTCCAATATGCTTAGTCAACTCATGCTTGACGGGATCATTTGCAATCTGTATAGCTCCAGTATTATCACAGAGAAGAGGTGTAGGATCCTTGCATTCCACACCAATATCAGACAATAACCAACGGAGCCAAACAATTTCTGAAGTAGTGGTGGCAAGGGCTCGAAGTTCTGCCTCAGTACTTGATCGTGACACTGTAGTCTGCTTTTTGGACTTCCAGGCAATGAGAGAAGTGCCAAGAAATATGCAATAACCAGTAACAGATCGTCGATCAACTGGATCACTCGCCCATGTCGAATCAGAGTAAGCATAAAGCTGAAGCTGAGTCGAACACGCATAAAACAAACACTGTGAAGCTGTCCCCCTCAAATAACGTAGCACACGAAGTAAGTGGCCATAATGAACTGAGGTGGGAGCACATACAAATTGGCTGAGCACATGCACAGCATGAGCAATATCTGGTCTGGTGACAGTAAGATAGACAAGACTACCAACAATATGGCGATACCGAGAGGGATCCTCAAGCAAAACACCATCAGTGCTACGAAGATGTACATGGAGCTCCATGGGTGTAGTGGCAACCCGTGTGTCAGTAAGACAAGAGCGCAAAATCAGATCCTCAATGTACTGATGTTGAGATAGAAAGTATCCATCAGTTGTAGACGTGACCTCAATCCCTAGGAAGTAGCTAAGAGGGCCCAAATCAGACATCATGAATTGCTCACTGAGGCGCTGCTTCACAAAGGCAATATACTCCACGTCATCTCCAGTGATGAGCATGTCATCCACATAAAGCAACAATAGGGTGCGTCCATGCTTAGAAGTGTGAGTGAATAAAGCTGGATCATGGTCACTAGGGGAGAATCCAGCAGCACAAACAACAGAACTGAAGCGCTCAAACCAGGCTCGAGGAGCTTGCTTGAGACCATATAGAGCACGTCGCAGGCGACATACATGATCTACAGGAGCATCAACACCGGGCGGGGGTTTCATATAAACCTCTTCATGTAAATCACCGTGAAGAAAAGCATTCTTTACATCCATCTGAGAAATGACCCATGAACGGGCTGCTGACACGGCTATCAGAGTGCGAACAGTTGTCATGTGTGCAACAGGAGCAAAGGTCTCATCATAATCACGACCATGTGCTTGCTGAAATCCACGGGCAACAAGACGAGCTTTATAGCGTGCTACTGATCCATCAGACTTGGTCTTGATCTTATACACCCATTTACAAGTGATAGGAACAGCCTGGATAGGTAAAGGAACAAGATCCCAAGTACCAGTACGCTCCAATGCTGCTAGCTCTTCCAACATGGATTCCCGCCACTCAGGAATAGTCATAGCCTCTTGATAAGTGGTAGGCTCACATACAACACCAACAAGTGGAACACGATAGCGGTCAGGAAGAGAAAAAGTACCACGATCACGAAGACGGTACTTGGAAGTCGAGGCAGGTGGCTGATCGTCGGGTCTTGCATCAAGGGTACTGGCTGGTCCATCAGAAATAGAAGTAGTGGAAGGATGATCCTGAGAGGAAGCACGAGGTCGACGACTATAATGGTATGGAAAAGTTGATACATCAGGAACTGGAGAAGGAATTGATGGAGATGTTTCAGGTGATGAAGGCGACAAATCCGAAGGAACTAGGATGTCAGGAGAAGGGTCAAAAGAGGGAATAGGTGGGAGATGGAGAAAAGAAATGGAATCTGGAGGTGATGGAGACTTAGGAATAGAAGAAGAGTGGAAATACGGGCGGTCCTCCACAAAAGTGACATCTCGAGACATGCGAACACGACGAGCAGAGGGATCATAACATCGATATCCCTTATGCTCAAGGCTATACCCAAGAAAAATACACTCAACTGACTGGGCGGTTAACTTGGTACTTTCCCGAGGTGCCAAGAGAACATAACAAGTGCAGCCAAAAACACGGAGATGATTATATTTAGGTGGGGAGCCAAACAGGACTTCTCCTGGACTTTTTCCCTCAAGGCGAGAGGAAGGCTGAATATTGATGAGATAAACAGCGGTGGAAATAGCCTCAGCCCAAAAGTGCGAAGGAACAAAAGAGGCAATCAAAAGAGTGCGAGCAGTCTCAATTATGTGACGATGTTTACGTTCTGAAACACCATTTTGAGGATGGGCACCAGGACAAGAAAGCTGAGGGAGAGTACCCTCCGAAGAAAGGAACTGACGAAATAAACTAGACATGTACTCCCCTCCCGAATCAGAACGAAAAATTCGAATAGCAGCAGAAAATTGGGTACGAACCATGCAAACATAAGACTGGTATATAGACAACAATTGAGAACGATGCTTCATGAAGTAGATCCATGTATATCGAGAGTAATCATCAACAAATATTACATAATACTTGTGACCACCCTTAGAAGCAAACGGAGCAGGACCCCAAACATCAGAGTGTACAAGATCAAAAGGGCAACTGGACATAGAAGTACTGGTAGGATAGGGAAGTTGTATCTGCTTGCCAAGTTTACAACCCTTACAGTCAAATCTAGAATCAACAGACACATTACCTAAGACTCCTTGATGAACTAAGGTAGATAGGCGAGAACCACATAAGTGACCCAAGCGATGATGCCACAAGGGGAAAGTAGTAGTGGATGCAGATCCCAAGGCAGGGGCTAGAACAAAAGGATGATGATGACGGCAGACTCAAGTAATCAAGAACATAGAGTCGCCCAGGAGAGCTTCTATGGCGATGGCCAGTACCAATGAGTGCTTGAGTCCGACGATCCTGCACAAAGCAAGAGCTATTATCAAAACCAACGAAACAATTCATGTCCGTAAGTTGGCCAACGGAAATGAGACTCATGGAGAGCTTAGGTACAAGGGACACATCAGGAAGAGTAATCTGAGAAGTGGAAAGAGTTCCATGATGAGTAACCGAACAAGTTGTCCCGTCAGCTGTTTGTACACAAGTACCATCCGTAACTAATTGACATGATGCAAGTTGTGAGGCATCTGAAGTCATGTGAAACGAGGCTCCTGAGTCCAATACCCAAGAAGGAGAAGTACCTATTGTTGGAGTAGAAGTGGCAGACCCGCTAGAAAATTGGTGAGTTGTATGTGGCTGAATAGTCACGGCAGCACTAGCTGAGGCTGCAGACGAAGGAGGAGCAGCAAGCGTCACAGAGGCACTTGTAGCATGCCGAGGTGCACTAGTCCTTTGAGAAGCACTACGCTTGGCCCTTAGCTCAGCCAATAACTCAGGATATAGCTTGAAGCACTTATTAATACGGTGACCGGTCTTCTTGCAGTGAGTGCAAAACATCTCACCAAACGACGATGCAGTAGCAACACCTGGCTGAGATCCCACCATTGAAGAAGAAGCAAGAATATGTGGGAGAGCCGTTGAAGAGGTGGCAAGTGAGCGAAGACGGGTCTCCTCGGCAAGCAAAGATGAGAGTGCCACAGCCATATTGGGAAGCTTGGTACGACTAAGAAGTTGACCCCTGATTTGCTCGAAATCTTGCCTAAGTCGCATCACAAAATCAAACATCATGTTCTGCTCCTCATACAGCTCCTTAGCTGCACACTCCTTACATCCAGAGCCAGCCTTTGGTACCATAGAATCAAGCTGTCTCGACAATCGTGAGAAAGAGCTATGAAATTCTTCTACAGACATATCTTGCTGCTGAAGGCTCTGAAGATTCTGACGAATGGAATAGCGAAGGGCTGCACTGCTCTGTTGATAACGCTGCTGAAGGTACTCCCACATTTTCTTGGCAGAAGGAAGATCGATGAAATTCATTCTAATAGAAACTTCAGCATTCATGCACAAGAAGCCCATAACGCGATTATCAATGCGCTGCCAATCAGCAAGCTTCTTTCCATCTTCCATTTTCTCATCAGGAGGTACATCGGTGAGATGAGAAGCCATCCCAACTGATCGAAGCTGCATACGAACAGATGCAGCCCACTCACGGTAGTTCAGACCATCAAGCTTGATATCTAAGGTCAAGAGAGAACCACTCCCGTGGAAAGGATCGGATGACATGTTTGACAAGACTCACAAGAGATGGCACACACACCTCTAATGACTACCAATAATCACCACAACAACTTCAGCACATTGCAAAGGCAAAAAGATGTACCAATTTGGGGGAGGAAAAACTTTAGGAACAGCTGGGCGATGTAGGGTTACCAGCAGCAGTCCAAGAGCTCCTGTGACGTGACCAGGAGCTGGTCCAGCAGCACCAACCAAGAGCAAGTGTCGACCAGGAGCAGAGGGCGGAGCAGTGAGCAGGGGCAGGAGCAGGGGCAGGAGCAGATGCGGCCAGGAGTAGGGGAAGCAGGGATAGGCTACATCTCCCACCTGGTGTGGAGTGGGGGATGCACTCGCCGGAGACCTGGCCGGCGGCAAACTCGCCGGAGAAGGTCAATGACGGTGGGCGGCTAGGGTTCCTTGCTCTGATACCATCTTACAGAAAGGGGAAATCTGGAATTCTACATTTCTATTCCTTAGTGATAGACTACTATATACAATACTACATGGGCCTCATATGGGCCAATACTACAGGAGCCTCTACATATAACAGAACACACTTAACACAAAGAACCTGAGATGCAAGTAATGGCTGAATAGCCAGCCTTGGAGAAACACTAGCCCAAGACAAGTGTCATCCGGACTTACTTGATTGATTGAATCGAGAGATGGAAATGCCATTGAGAGATTAGAAGGGATAGAGACAAAGACCCCGATACTTCAGATAGAGGTCGTGCTTCTGCTCAGTTTTATCTGGATATCTCCTTATGACTATAAAAACTAACAAAATTATTTGGGAAAATATAAAAAAGAACCATTATTATTTATTCATTTAGTAAGATAACCTTCTAACATAGTCAGATGTGGAATTGTGAGGATGTCGACCAAACTAACTTACAATCCACATGCCTGCTACCTAGATCATATGTCAGACGCTTTGGTCCGGAGCATTAGTCCCCAATATATTACCAAACGGGACCAGACGGGGACGGGGCAACCGTTCGCGTCGCCTCGAACGCTTTTAGTCTCGCGTCGAAACACGGCGCGGGACAAAAAGTCGTCTGGCAACCGTTCGCATCGCCTCGCACACTTTTAGTCTCGGGTCGTAACATGGCCCGGGACTAAAAGTCGTTGTGGCAACCGTTCGCCTGGTCTGAGAGCATTTAGTCTCGGATCGTAATACGGCCCGGGACTAAATGCCCAAACCGTTTGCCTCCCGCGCTTCGGAAGTTGTTCCACCGTCGGGAGGCTCTTAAAACAGAGAAAAACGCCTCATTTGCTACAGTACCATGGCCTCTCTTCTTCCTCTTACTCTCCTCTCTTCATTCTTCTACATTCTCCATCATGGGACTAGAGATTATGAACGGGAACACACATGGTCGGAAGATCAAAGTCGCATACACGAACAAGAGCAGTAGGGTTCCGGATTTTCTTGACCTCTTGAAGCAATGGCTTCGCGAGGATGGCGGGGATTTTCTTGGCCTTGATCTTGAGTACACGGCCGATCAAAAAGAAGTGGCCGTCATCCAAATTGCTCACAAGAGGCGTGTCTTTGTCTTCCAATGGGCAAGGTAATAAGCACAAACTTTCTCCGGTCGATTTTCTCCTCTCTTTCTCTTTTCCCATTTTTCTCCTTGATCTTATTTTGATTTTATATATAGGATCGGAAATTGCATAGGATAGCAACATGTACGTGTGTATCTATTTGTATTCATATAGCAATGTGTATTGGAAATTCCATTTATATTCATATAGCAATAATGTATTAGAAATTGCATAGGATAGGAACATGTACGTATGTGTATATATATCAGTTAATTTACCTATATATATATCAATGAGAGTGTACACCTAAGAGGACATACTCTCTCGTGGTAAAACTGATGGTGCGAACGCACTACCGGGTCGCTGGGTGAGCCGGTTTAGCATTTTTTTTAGTTGAATCGACTAATTAATTATTAACCTTATCTCGTTGTATGGATCATGACTAGTTCAAAAATCAGTTACGTAATAATTGGGATTCGCTTGCACGGGTATTAATACCCGGCCGAGACTCCGACTCTGGCCTATACGGTGGCAAAGATACCAAATTCTGGCGACGTCCACCCGATGCGCTAGGGTGCGCCGATCCAAGATATGCAAGCCGGAGACGTAAGAAATTTGCATGCACTCATTTGTATTGTTGGATGTCAATTTCCAAAGTTGAACTCTAGCTGCTTCGTTTGTTACAGGTTGCATTAGAGAAGTTCCACGAGGGAGACTAATGCATGCTTCACTGCTGCCAGCTGCGCGGGTGGACGATACGGCCCGATGATGGTCCCACCGGCGAGCACGACAACGCCGACGACCAAGACAAGATGAGATATGGCTAGCGGCGGCTAGAATGCACCGACGACACTTGGCCGGTGGCAGGTCGACGACTACCGGAAGGACATGCATGAGGCTGACGGCGGCTCGACGACGGAGACGAGATGTGATCGGGCGGTCACTCACGCCGGAGACAAGATGGGATCTGTCAAAGCTTGATGACGGAGGTGCATGTGATTGTTGGCGCATGCCCGACTCGTGTGAGCCGATGGCCGATGGCCGATCCATCCAGTCGAGATGCACACGAGCAAGAAGTCATGTAATCAGATGGATGGATGTAATACTTTGGCTGATGACGGTCAGCTGTGATTAGCAGTACAACGCTAACCTCGCATGCAACAAGCTGATCGTTCCTGCTCCGATGAATTTTCTAGCTAGCTCACAAGACATGCACGAATCAATATGTATATACTTCTCCATGGAGGACATATACTTCTGCACTTTTTGTACAACACATGATTTTACTTCTTTTTGGCAGCATATACTTCTTTGGATCAAATGAAGTATATACGATAATCAGTACATAAAGTCCTAATCTAGCAAGTTGCAGTATGTACTTTTTAATAGTGCGATATAAGAAAGCAGTATATAAAATTGTTGCTTTGAGACTAGCTAGTATGCTGATATCTTGTCCAGGTTTCCTGTTTTGCCTGGCTAAGTGTACAATACATGCAACTGGTTGCGTATAATCCGTATGTAGCCCGAATTTTAAACAGTACGCATATACTGCAGACTAGTACTCCCTCATGATCAAAATATAAGATGTTTTAGCATTTTGTAGATATAATGTATCTAGACATGTTTTAGTGTGTAGATTCATATGCATGTTACACTAAAACATGTCTAGATACATATTGTCTAGAAAATGCTAAAACATCTTATATTTTGATACGGAGGGAGTAGCATATATACCCACATGTAAATCAGTATATACCCCATAAAAACTATATCACCCCTTCAATAAAGCATTATATACCCTTTTTAAAATAGAGGTACATGCTTCATATAAAATGAGGTATATACTCTGTCGCAAAATAATATGGACTGCGTAGAAGAATTTGTATGCACTGCATGCACATACACCACTGCCCCCTTGAAATTGAAGATAGAAGACATACTTGTATATACCACATGAACGGAGCAACCGTTTAGCTAAGCCCTATGGTATACGGTCACATAAAATTGTACATGCTATACTCTTTTTTATTTCATATACTGCTTTTCATTTGCTATGCAATTAATCTGAGAAAAAAATCAGTATATACTCCACTGGAATAAACAAGTATATATGCCTTTAATATAATTGCCAAGCAACAGATACCACTTTGGAACTAACAACTAAGCAGTATATATACCACCGAGAAAAGACACCCTTAATTTGCAAGCAGTATATACTCATCCCAAAAGAGAAGTATTTACCTTCTCCACAAAACGAAGTCCTTTACCTATTAAATAGTTTATACCCTTTTTTTGCCCTGGGTATATAAACTTAAATTAACAAGCCTTATATTCTCCTAAGGAAAATACAACTAATTGAATCTGTACAATATACTTAGTTGAAAAAAAGTCAAGAACGAACACATCAGTTTGTTGTTTGAATTAAGTATCACGTTCCTAGCCTCTAGGAGAAGCTACGGGTGACAAGTAGGGAACAAGGGAAGTCAGTTAGCTTTTTAAAATAAGTGGTACGGCTGTTACTCCCTAATAAAGTTGTTGCATGCGCGAGACAGCTTAGACATCCTCTTTATCCGTTTGTTTATTAACTATCGGGTATATCCAATCCATTCGGCCTGTTACATAGGTGTATGTACACCTAGGTGTATGTACACCTGGGAGTATAAAGGTGGACTCCTATATATATATATATTGCTTGGTGTGATGTTTTTATGTTTGATCCCTAGAAGACTTATGTGTCCTTGTTTAATTATATTTATTTTAAGTCCTTGTTTAATTATATATATATGCATGATCGATCTGAGCAAACTTGATGAAGCAATTGATGTATATGTGATGAAATTTTGGAAATTTAATTTGACATCCGAGCTATGTTGAAATGTGAAGTAAGAGAAAAAAATATCTATCTAAAAATAATATAATATGTTGTACACATCGATCTATATATATAATTAATGATAAAAAATTTGATATGTAAGGTATCGATCATATATATTTGAACTTCTCTATTTTTCTAATCTACTTAGACAATATCATTTGCCAATTTTCAATTTTACAAATATTCATTAATATAAATAAAGCAACAAAATTAATTATTATTTAAATTAATTAATGATTATTTGAATTCAAGACTATTATTACTTATTTATTTATGTTTAACTAATTAATTTTTGAATTTACAAAATAAAGACGTGCGACATCATAGTTCAAAGGTTAACATGATTGACACCATACTATTGTCAGTAAGAGTGTGTTGAGAGTGAAGGAACCTAGAAGTTAAGCGTGTTGAGAGTGGGGTAGTCTGAGGATGAGTGATCTCCTGGGAAGTGTCAGTTCAGAATGAAAAAAGAGTGATTAGAGATAAAAATAATTGAGATTAAGGGAGAATGATTAGAGATAGAAATAATAGAGACTAAATGAAAAGAAATATCAGAAATTAAAAAATCGATTCCCAGGTTGTATTACCACCCAGGACTAAAAGTCCTGCCCCGAGAGCGCCACAGGAGCTCCCCGTGGGCTGCCCTTTAGTCGCGGCTCGTGGACCGGCGGGACAAGAGGGGCCTCTAGCTAGTCCCGTATTGCCATCCGGGACTATAGCCCCTTACGGCCCGGGACTAGATGCTCATTTTCTACTAGTGTCTACGCCCCTCTATCTTTTACGCATGTCTATGTAGTGTATCTGTTTTTTCCCTATTGTATCATCTAGGTTGATGTAGTATGTATTTCAGTAAGGCATTTGTTCTAGGGTATGTGATTTACCAATATAAATCGATGAACTTTGGTGACAGGTGATTTTATTAAATTAAAAGCCTTTTAAATATCAAGTTGGATACCCAATTTGCGTTACATGTGTGATGGGTGTAAGTTTTTTTTTGAGCGTGTATGGATGTACTGTGTGTTTCAAAAAAGTTACCTGTAAATTTTGTATTTCTCTAAATATTCTGAAGACATATAATGAGAATATGTTTGATCAAAGTCTACGGGGAAAGTTTCAGGACAAACACGCACGCATGCAAAAGTCCCACAATATGCAACAATCTAGCAGACAATTTTTGTGATGATGTGCATGCATCCATTCCATGTAAAACTAATTTATATAAATATGATGTATTGATGTGGATTTTCAATCACATAATTAGACCTATCGATGATAGCCCGATAAGTAAAATATTCAATTAGACAATTCTGGTTAGATCTTATAGGATATATCTAGTGTGCAAATGTTTAAAAAAATTGTGATTTCATATTTCTCAACAATTTGAGTTATTTTTAAATCTTAGTGTACCAAAGTTTACTCATCTTGCCTCATGTATTTGGGTTTCTATCCGACGTCTCTATTATCTATTAGGCGTATCTTTTTTACATTGAGGGTCAGATAAAATTAAGGGTGGACTAGCCCATGGAGTTATTGGGCGAAGTTAAAATCTGACTCTGAATTGACTTAAAGTAGTTACGCATGGTGTCGAACCATTCTAATGGTACAATTCCACTAACAAAGCCAAGCAAAATATTTGGTTGTGAAACATAAAAAACTATTTGTTGGGGCGTTCTAAGAGTGTATAATCAGACGGTGTGGTATTGTAGTTATTACTTAATATGACCAGATATTACATGGATCATCAAATTTTAAGAAGAATCGGTGTGTGGGAATTATGCATTCATCAGATGGATTTTCCGCGATGTATCTTTGTCCATTATCGCCACTGATGGACATTGACGCTGGTAGACGCTAGTCAAGAAGATTAAGCGCGTTCCTCTCAAATCTCCCATATGAATATGTTCACATGTCACCATCTAGGAGATCGCAAATTCCTCCACGACCGGCTCGCCTAACTCCAACCGGCGAGCGTACCTAGCTGAGAAGATATAGATGGTAGTATTGTTTTTTGGCAAAGATAATTTTCTTTTTCTTAGGTAAGATGGTTTGATGCGAATTGGGATTTCTTTCTGCTCTTAATTTCCTAATAATTTAGTCCTAGCCTAACGACCCTAGAATCCAATCTGACCAAAGATCAAGCAACATTCAGGTTTGCGCCTCTAGGGTCCACCCCTCGGCTGCTACGCAAGGGCACATCCTCGATGGTCATGCTCACGGCATGGTGGATCTGGAAGCAGCGCAACGCAATCGTCTTCGACAACGGTAGCCCCTCGGTTGGCGCCTTGATAGGAACTATCAGGACCGAGGCCCGCTCGTGGGTGTGCGCCGGAGCTCGTGGCCTCGGGCTTCTTCTCCCCTAGTCTAGGTAGTGGGTTGAGTTGTTTGGCGGGGGGTCGCTTGTTCTCAGGCTTGTACATAAACTCTCTTTTCTATCAATGCATCGAAACGCAAGGCTTTTGCGTTTTCGCGAAAAACATTCAGGTTTGCCTAATTTAAGAGCTATTGCGGAGGGTTGCAAACATGCTAGCGAATGGAGTGGTCGGAGATCAATCTAGAAAAAGTGTATTGTGTATTACCTTTCAGTAGGTGTGTATCTCAACATGAAGGTTGCTGCCGCAGAGTTTCTCGTCAATCTAATTTGATTGTGAGCACCCAACCGGGATGAAGATGATTAGCAGTCAAGTAGATCGGAAACGTCCGGGACAGCGGCAAGGTTCCTTCATGTCTGGTAGTCTGGGACGTTACAGAGGCATATCGGCCATAGGCCATGGCCATGGTGGCCGAGATATTGCTAGGACATCAGGCGTGCAACTATTCTCAAGAAAAAGTAGATGTTACAGTAACGAAATAATTAAACGTGTACGTTTACTTATGAAAAAGGTACATGTTACGTGGGGAAATAATTAGATCCAAGGGTCTATGTAATTTGGGGTGATGTGGATCAACCTGGTTCCTCCAAAAAAAAACCTTAGAGCATCTTCAGTCGCGCCCCCTAAAGGCCGCCCCCAAGCGCCTTCCAGTCCGGACGGCCTCCGAGCGCGCCCACTCGCGTCCCCATTGGGCCTTCCCGTCCGGACGCCCCCTTATTTCCGTCCGGCAAATCTAGCCCAACCCCGCCTCCCAGGGGTTCCCGTGGGGGCGCCGGACGAGTCGTTCCGCGCCGCGGGCCCGTCTTGCCAGCGACACAAGCGTCCACCAAAAACATTTTCCGTCCCAGGCGCCTGCCATTTCCCTTCCTGCCGCCCATCTTTCCCGCCCCTTCTCGCCTCCTCTCCCGCCGCCGGCGCCATGCCTCCGAAAGGCCCGCCGAGACCGCCGCCGAAGAATGCGAAGGCCGGCTTGCTCGGCGTCAAGCACCGCGTGCTGTAGGCGCGTCCCCCGAAGGAGCGTCCGGAAGGCATGACCGACGCCGAGTGGGCGGCCGACCAACGACGGCGCAACGCCTCCACGGTGGAGCGTCGGCTGCGACACGAGAGGTCGGAGGCCCGGAACGCGGCGGCGAGCCTGGAGCTGCTGGTCAGCGCCATCGGAGGAGGCAGCCCGGGAGGTGGATCGAGCTCGTCGGCTTCGGCGTCGCCGTTCCGCGCGGACGCCGCGAGCACACCGCGTTCGCAGTCAAGGCTTTGTTCTAGACCAGGTCTATCCCCCAACTTCAACGAGCCCGGCGGCTAGGCCGACTAGGCGTACGGCTACGCCGGCAGCTACGGCGGCTTCGACCCAAACGCCCAGTTCAGCGACGGCGCGCCCAGCGGCACCGGGACGGGACTCGACCTGAACGAGGCGTACGAGGTGTCCCCGGGGTTGCGCCGGGACGGCGCGGCGTCCGCGCAGGCCCAGTCCGGGCGCACCCTGTCGTTCGAGGACGGCGCCCACCACGTGTTCGATGCCGGTCCCCGCGCTCTTTTCGCCGACCAGGCGCCTCCGGTGGCTACTCCTTCGGCACCCAAATGCAAGATGGTGGCGAGAGCGCCGTTGTCGACGAGGAGTAAGACGTCGACAACGCCGATGAGGACGACGATCAAGAAGGATATGGATCCGGCAACGATGTGGAAGAAGTCGGCAAGGATGGGAAGAAAAAGAAGAGGAAGGGTGGAACCCGTGGCATAGCTTGGACGGTGAAAGAGGACGAGTGCTTGATTGACTCATGGAGTGCCATTACCCAAGACGTGGTCACGGGTGCCAACCAAACGAGCGACTCGTATTGGAAGCGATTCCTCTCGGAGTTTGATGAGCGTAAGTACCAAATGCCATATGTGAAATATGTCATGGATCGCAATCAAAATGTGCTCGCTCATAGATGGGCCACAATCCAAAAGTCGGTGAACAAGTTTCAAGGAGCCTCTGAGAATATCACGGCGAGGCCGAAGAGTGGCAAGAATGCAAAAGACCAAGTAAGTTTGTGTGTCTCATCTTCTCCTATGCTATCACAACATTCATGCATCCCCTAATCTTGACTTCTCTTGTTGCTAGCTCGTTGATGCTATCACCTTGTACAAGGCTATCAACGGGGTCAAGGATTTGTGCTTCTACATTGTTTCAACAAGTTGCAAAACAATGAGAAGTGGAAGAAGCATAGGCTCCGACTCAATAAAAAGCCTGGAGATGCTCAAATTGAGGAGGTGGTGCTCATCTCAGAAAGGCCAATGGGAAACAAGAAAGCAAAGGCGGCAGCGGCGGCGACGAGCTCGGAGCGAGTGCACGCCGCAATTGACAAGGTCATGGAGAACGTCACGAAGAACTAGGCCGAGAAACGTGCCGCAACCGAGGCCAAGTGGGCGGAGTTCTCCAAAAAGACGGACAAGAAGATCGAGATTGAGGCCGGCAAGGCGGCGTCCAAGAAGAGGCAAGGTGACTTCATGATTCTCACGACGGACACATCGAACCTTGATCCGCAGACGAGGGCGGCGTGTGAGCGCATGCGTGCTCAAATCTTCGCCGAGATGGGCCTCGGTATGGCGTCCACGGTGACCAACGGGGCGGCATCCTCGGCGCCCATGGAGCGGCACGAAGCGAACCCGAGCGGCGGCAGCAACGAGACGCCAGGCGAAACCCAGTGCACCGAGCCAGCCGGCGATACCCAGGGCGCCGAGCGCGCCAGCAAAGAGTTCCACGGTTACACCCCCGACCCCGGCTTCCTCGGCTCCAACGACGTCGTTAACGTCGATTGACCAACGCCGAGCGCGCCGGCGATGAATTCGTATGGTTTTGTAATGCCAAACCTTTAAATTATGGCCCAAAAACATAATTTTGTAAGACTTTATTCATTTTTGTATTTGCACAAATAAAAAACTTAGGAAAAAAAATACTTTAGGGTTTTTGGTTGGGGGCGCCGACTAGGGAAGGGGCGCCCCCGTGGGCGTGGCTTCGTCCGGACGAGCCCCCAAAGGGGCTCTTTAAGCGCCGATCCAGACGCCTATTAGGGGGCGCGACTGGAGATGCTCTTATATTGCTTTTAGTATATACTAGTAAGCATGTTCGTGCGTTGCAACGGAAGAAAAACGAACAACTTTTCCCTAAAATGACCGACCTGTCTAACCCTAGACTCAACTTGCCCATTTTGCACATTCTCCCCAATAGAACACGAGCGGAGTTGATCTCCAATAGAACTATCATCTGAGAGAGTTTAAATCTTGCCTCTTCGGTTTGCACCGATATTCCAATGAACTATATATACAATTCTCACTTTCCAAATTCCATTGATCAGTATTTATTTATTTCGTGTAATCCCCAAATCGATACAAACAACTATATCCACGTACAAGATTCATACAACGTATTAAAAGTAATTTTTTTTAACAATTTGAAGTATGTAATACTTGTGCGTTGCTGGAAACTATTAAAAAATTAAATTATGAATGAATTATGTTCAATATTTCTTATGAAAATCCATGTACTTTTGACAGAGAAAACAACCGATACGGCCATATACACGCCCCAACTTCAAATACTTTAATTTTGTACTCTAGAAACATAAGATACATTGATTCTCTGCCGCATAGTTCAAGCATATTTGTCAAGTTCATAAAAATCAACTCTTAAGCACCCTTAGATTAAAAGAATCATAGGTAAAAAAAAATTGAATTGCTGAAATTAGACTGGTTACTTAAAAACAAGATAAATTACATAATTAGCAAACATGCAATTCACAAATCGACCCCACTCCATGGGTCATTCTCCAATACAATTGGAAGTGTGTGGCACCAAAGAAACCATAGATTGTCGCATGAATTTTACAATTGAAGATGATTGAAATGACCAATTACCCGATCGCATGATTATGGACGGAATTTTACAATTGAAGATGATTGAATGACCAACTACCCGATAGATCTCAACTTCTTGGGTTCTATGACAATCGTGTGCATACGAGATCTATATATGGACGGAATTTTGTGTGAAAGGTGCAGGAAATCGAACATGATATGATTCAGAGTTTGATATGTACATGATCTAGTTGAGCCAGTTGAGAGCACGGGGTGGGAGCGCACCGGAAGCGCACGGCATCTATTGGTCGTGAACACAAATAGAAGAACGTATATGAAACAAAACGAAAACGAAAGAGCCGATGGACGGGAAGATACGCTAAACGGACAACACGAATACATGCCAAACCGTGTGTGAAGGTAAAACGGTAAAATTAAGGATGGACCGGAAGAAGCCTTCATCTCTTTATTATTAGGTAATAAAATAGAATAGATATATAGTTGAGGTTTGGCTAGAGCTTGACCTCCATGATCGAGATCTTGTTGACGAACATCTCCCGTCCCCTCCCCTATCTCTCTCCCGTGTGGCGGCGCCGCACCACACCGGAGAGTACCTCGTCCCCTCCGTCCCCGAACACCTCCTCCCCCCGAGTCCCCTACCGGTGCTGCCGCTGGGTTCGTCACAGGGCCATGGCCGTGTGGTAGGCCAGCGGTGGCGGCGGCCTTCCTCTTCGCTAAGATTGGATCGGGGCGACGACGACTTGTCCTGGCCTGATCTGCAGCACTGGTGCGGGTAAGCGGTGACCTGGGACGGGCTGCTGGCGACGGATGCGGCGGGCCAGTGACGACGGCGGGTGGACGCATCAGACCCATATGGGTTTCGGCTGGAGACCGGCGGCGGCCCTCGCCTTTCCTCCTCGGGTCAACGACTCATTTCTGGGGCTGGTCTCGCAACAAGAGGACGACTGTGGTGGCGGCCTCCTTCTTCGTCGGAGGGGGTCAGCCTGATTCCAACGGCGCGGCGTGGCGGAGATGGTGGGACGCCACAGGTCGCATTAGACGCTAGGCGTCTGGGTGCGGGGAGTTCCGGGCCTCGGTGCTCGATCTGGTCCGATGGGCTACGATTTGGGCCAGTAAGGTCTGGCGAGGGCCAATGCGATGCTGGTTTGCCTCTCTTACACTGTCGTTCCTGTTGGGAGTGGTCTCACGGTGGGGCCTGCGGGGCGGAAGAATGCGGTGTTCCTAAGGTTACTATGGCGCCAAGATAAAGAACTCCCCCGCGCATGTCCTATGTTGATCTGGCCAGAGTGTCGGGCCCCGAAAGGATCCGCTGGCGATCTCCCACTAGCGATAATGCTTAGAGATTGCTGGATCTGGTGGTATTCCTCCGTGTCGGAAGAAGCGGCGCGAAGCTCTACTTTGTTGCCATCATGGGCAAATCCATGGTGAAGTCAGAGGGAGAATGTCATGGAAGCTGCGATCGAAGGACTGGCAATGGTTTTCAGAGCCTTTGCATTGATGAGGAACTGGCTCGGAGTTTCAGGAATCGTGGCAGCAGTATGTAAGCGGGGGC
The DNA here is from genome assembly GCA_028641055.1 of Alopecurus myosuroides. NCBI lineage: Eukaryota > Viridiplantae > Streptophyta > Magnoliopsida > Poales > Poaceae > Alopecurus > Alopecurus myosuroides. Next base: position 299,162,851 of record CM054060.1, on the reverse strand, counting down.
GATAACACAGGTGAAGTTCAAAGTCCTACCTTTCAGGGTGAAAATTTAAGGTATGGCCTTAATTTCTTGTGCCTGACAGTGGTCTTGTTGGAAACATTGTTTTGAGAGCGAGGATTATCTTCAGGGTGAAAACCCAAGGTCTGACCTTAATTGGTTGTGCATGACACTGTTCTTCTTGAAGACATTGCTTTTGAAGAATTGGACATCGGGTGTTGTTTTGGTGATGGTTGTGCGGCTGCTGTAAGGACTGTAACTCTGTAGCGAGACATTTCTTTTTTATTTCTTCTTCTTATTGTCTTTTGGCTATGTGCATCCGTAATGGCTATGGTTATTACGTTGTTGCGGAGGATGGGTGTAATTCGTATCTCTTCGATATTTATATACATTCTTTATCTAAAAAAATAGAATAGATATATAGATAGCCATGTGTTTCTGGCCGGCTATAGAAGCAAGAAGCTGGCTAACCGGGTTGCTCGGGAAGTCGGCTGGGTCGAGTTCGGAGAAGTCGACAAGGCTGAGTCCGGAGAAGTCGACAAGACCAGCTTGGGAGGAGCTGGTAATGTTTTTAGGGTGCTCATTAAAAGTCTTTTTCTCAGAAGTACATAGTAGGTAGGTAGATAGGATAAGCAGTTGTCATCTATAGTGTTTCCGAATCAGGAAAAGTAGTCCGCAGTAGATTCATGTCATGACTTCATGAAAATTGGCTATGAGTTATGACATCATACATCTGTCAAGTCAAGTTGGATTCGACAGGATAGTTGACTTAGGTTATACAGATTATTCCTTCACCTTTATAAGGAGGCAAATAGCAATGAGAAAATTGAGGTAAACCAAATCTCTTTGGCACACACTCCCTTCATCCTTTCTTCTTTCTCAAGGGTAACAGTTGGTATCAGAGCCTTCTAAGGTTGAGAGCTTGCTGGAGATGACGGATGTCAAGGCCATACTCCCCGCGGCTGTGCAGAAGGAAGCGAGTGGCTCAGCTGTGATCTGATGTCTAGTAATAACCATGTATCCTTGAAGCTTTGATGGTGTCCAACAATCAGTGGTGAGGCAAACAGTTTGACAAGAATCAATAAATATTTTCCGAGCTTCGCTTTCTTAGCTTTGTAAAGAGCCATAACATCTCTAAACATAGTTGTTCTAGATACAACATTGAATCTAGGGAAAGGTTTGGACATAAAGAACCCAATGTTGGATGTATGCCCAAAAGATAATAATATTTATACTTCTGTTTCATAATTATAATTCATATTACTATGTTATAACTGACGTGGTTCCTAAATATGGGATTCAGAGGAAAACTCACGCTTACATGTAGTAACATGAACACAGAAACAAACCCTAGTCTTGCCTTTTACGACTAATTCATTGTATGTTTGATGACTATGTTTTCCTAGTCATCGACATTGTTTATGTCAACATCAATGAATAACATATTGTTGGAAGGGAACAATATGGCTGGTTATTCCCAAAGTAGATTGATATCCTAACAGATTCCACTAATAGCCTGTTTGGATGTAGGAAAAAGAGGTTGAAATTGGCAATTTGGAATTGCCGGCCCGAATTCCTTTGTTTGGTGTGGGAAACAAATTGGGCTCTGGAAACGCGGTTCAATTCCGCGCGAGGCCCGCACGCTCGTCCGCCCCACACAGGCTGATTCCGAGGGTAGGAGCTCGGAAAGGCTTGGAAACGCTCCGCGCCCTTCGTATTGCTTCCCTCTCGCAACAGAAACGAGTAGGCTCTCTCTTGCTCGAGCTCGGTCCTGCGAGGAAACCAGCGGCGGCGGCTCGCGTAAGATCTCCTCCGCTCCCTCTCCATCTCCCAATCTCCCCATGCTCTCCCTCTCCCATTCCCCTCCCGCCTGTTGCTCCTATTCCCTGCCATGGCTCCAGCCCGTGAATCTCAAACCCTAGAAGCGGCAGGGGATTGGCGGCGGATAGAGGGCGCGCGCCGGCGGGGGAACGACGGCGGGAGTGGCGCTATCCCCTCCCATGAGTGGTGCGTACTGAGAAATTGTGTGGCCAACCTCAGCCAATCTGAGATTTAGTGAACGGAGGATCCAAGTACTGAAGTTCTAACAGCCAACACTGCTACAAATATCCTCTCACGAAGTTCCTCTAGATGATCAAATATGCGTATTTCCTTATCATCTGGAAGAAGCTCTCTACTCGGATAAAGAAAATTATATGTACTCGGATTCTCTTCCAGTGCAACAATTATTTGTACGTGTGATGTTGTGATCTTATACAGAATATTTAATGTCATTATGTGTACACATAATATATAAACATTTTAATATACACTTAACTATTTTTCATACATGGTACATAAGTTTATATTGTCCAAACTCAACAAAACATCTATTTCCATGGTTTGTACGTCCAAACGAGAATTGGAATTAGGTGATACCCTTTGATTCCAACCGTAAATTCCATACACAACCAAACAACCGAATTTGAATTGGAGTCCATTTCCTTTCCATCTTGGATTTGGAATTACTAGTCCAATTCAATTCCGAGCAGTTTTTCCTACATCCAAACGCAGCCTAAGACATTTTTTTCCTTATAGTCATATCACAACACGGTTATATTACAATGCATCCTTTCACCATGAGGTTATCGGGATAATGTATTCTAGAGGTTTTACTTTGCTGCTATCAAGAGTCACATCGTAAACTGGGTGAATATAAAGGTAGCTACTGGGTAATTCTAAAGGAGTATATTACCTCGATGTTCTGAGATGGGAATTACACCTCCGTAAAAAGAGAGATACATACCTGGGCCCACTCGGTATTCTTGATATCCATAAGTTATGCAGAAAATGCATGATGATGATACATCATGTGGGATATCATATAATACAGTAACGAGAAAGAGGAAACTTACCGGATAACAAGACGAGACAAAGGTATTAGTGAACCAGAAATTGTTTCACACGCAATACCAGAATTAATAGTCTCTGGTAAGTTCGGTATTGTGAGTAATGGGAGATTTTTATAATAAACAATAGGTTCAGCAGTTTATTTTTTTAGTATGTGGGAGTCAATATAGGTTTGCACGACCCCGCTATTGATTATTGAAAAGGTAAGAGTTTCAAGTTTTATGTCTACATACTATCGAACCTGTAGGGGAAACACACTTAAGTTTGGGCTTGTTTTTGTGTATATCGGTAGTTCCGGATCAACTAGGAGTATCATCGGAATGGTGTTTCTGCGTGATAGATATATTTTATATATCAGAGAGAATTTATAACGAGTGATAGAAACAGTTTCTGTTCTGCCGGAATTTATTCCGGAGTTGTAAATGTAAGGGGGCATGAGATGTCCTAGGATGTCGAAAATATACTATTGACATCGTTATATAATATCGATGATTTTTACCTATATGGTTTATGTGATTCCGGAGAAGTTTCGGGAACTTTCCATATAAGGGGGGAGTACCGGGAGGGGGCAGATTTCCCCCTCATGGCCATGCCCTAATTTTGGGGGCTGCCAGGTGGGCCCAGTGGCTCCACAAAATGGTACTCATCGTCCCAGTATTTTATTTTAATTTATTGAAGAGAAAAATAGGAAAATAAAAAGGGGGTAATAGGAAGGGAGAGAAGAGGTGGAGGTGGACTCCACCTCCAATCCGAGTTGAGCTAGAGGGAGGGGTGCGGCCACCTCCTCCTAGTTTAACTAGTACTCCCCTCCCTTATGGCAAGTCTCTCCCCTCCTCCTACTATATAAAGCACCCCAAGGATCCAAGAAAAACATACAATTGGCTCTCAAGCCACTCTCTCTTTGTGACGCACCGAGATCGGGCACTACGCAGATTTCAGCATTTCCGCCAAAATCCACATAATAACCGATTCCAGGTTGCCACTTGTGATAACATTACAACAGTTCACGGATATTCCGCAACAACAACAGAAAAGATATATACAAGACGACCCAAACGAGTCAAGGATACAACTGATACAATACAAAGATCCAAATAACAGCGGAAGAAACAACATAGTGTCCGACTACGGACAAGATACAAATTGGACTAAGAGTCCTGAAGATAACCGATGGCGTCCAATCCCTGCCCAGGCCAAGCCGGAGGGATTCCCAAGCTAACGTCGTCAGACTTCAAACCTGTTGACTGCAATGTGGAATATGCAGCCACGAAATGGATTCGTGGGTCAGTACTATTAAGTACTAGCAAGTGGATAAACCATACTCACAAGATACAAGCGTAACCAATCATCACAAGATACAAATACTTTGGGTAGAACGGAAGGAAGGGATTATTGCAAAGAACCGGCAGCGGGCTGCACTAACTAACTACAGAGACGCGCTACAACATCCGTCTAAAAGAAAGGGATAAGATAGCGTATCAGAACCAACTACAACTACTCACCAAACAATACCCATCCAATGTTACCCCCTACTAAGGAAGCAACCCAAGGAAACTCACACGGTTGATTAAGGTGACATTCATTTTTATGGTGGAGGTAATCTATATTACTAGTCAAGTTATCGTCGTTAAGTGTAAGTTGTCTGAGTACTTGTTAGCCAGCACTTTCACCAAGTCATCCATAACCGCGGACAACACGGCTTCTCGAGAAGATTAACCCTGCAGGGATGCACCAATTTGGCCGTACACGTAAGAATGACCCGCCAGATGGAAAGGCCCTTCCACCAAGCGAGGCACTCAACACAACCCAACTCTTCTTCGCATCAAGCCCAAAGAACCCCGTGCAATTGAGCGCACGGCTAATCAAGCCCCACGAAGAAAAGGGGACCCTCATAGCACTCTAAGAACGTGTCTCCCTAAATGCCGACTACAAAAGTTCCACCCTGGCGCCAAGGGTTCGCACCTGCATATGCATGTGGCAAATGGAAAACCCGAACTAAATGAGGCGATTTGGACGAGATGCGAATCGAATCAAAGTTGCGGGGGGGGGGGGGGGCGCCCATACTCGCTTCCCACATGCGGTTAGCGCGCTCATCATGGATCGGAGGACAAGACCCTTTTCCTAATTAAGTTCGACACTAGTAGGCCTCAAAACCATGCCGGGCCTCCTGCCGATGCCTTATCATCAAATTAATATTACCCAAAACATTAACATGTTGTTGATTGAATTGAAACCCAACTATCGACTAAACAGGTGATATGACAAAGGACAACAAGACTCGAGCACAAACAACACTAAGCATGCAACTACGACACGAGGGCCAACAAGGTAAACAAGCAACAGGTAATAGGAAGTGGAAGGAAGGCTATATCATGGCTGCAAGATAAACACATGATAGGATCGAGACACAAGCATCGAATCATAACGCTAGAATGAAAGCAACGGGAAGAATTGGTAACAAGTGATGAAAGGCAGCCATAGGTAGCAAGTGAGTATACTTGCCTGAGATCCAGCAAGTAGAGGTACATCCGAAGAACTTGTCGTTGCTCACATCATCTCAACGTCCTATCCGCGAAGAAGCAACGAACTAGAACAAACACCGTATGCAACAATTACTACTACGAGGGAAGATCCGGCATGATGCTAGTTTATATGCATGACAATTAATTGATGCATCAAAGTAAACCAGTTGACATGGTAAACATATTTAAATGGGCCCATATGCAATTTGGATTGCATATGGAAAAGCCCATGAATTAATGTTGAATTAAATGATCTACAAATAACCATCATGTGAAAGTCGATTAGAATGATGCATGGATGATGAAAACAATAAGAAAACAACAATAGCTTCAGTTTGATATGTTGTTTACCAAGTTTGGAATTTTATTTATTAAGTTATGAACTTTGGCATTTTAAATGATTTAAAAAAACATTTGTTGTTTTCACCAATTTTAAATGTTCAAAATAGATAACAAAATTTATATTTGGAAAGAACACAAAATTTTAGATGGAATACATATTTCATTTGTTGAATTTGGATTTTAGATGAGCAAGTTATTAAATTGACAATTTTAAATGCATTAATTAAGAAATAGTTGTTTTCAGCAATTTAATTTATTCAAAATAGAAAAAAAAAGTTTATATTTGGAAAGCTTATTCAATTTTGCATGGAAAACATATTTTATATTTTAAATTTGGAGTTCATTTGAATTATTTGTAAGCATTTGAATTCCAGGGGCTAATCTGTAATTCCAGGGACTTAAAAGAAAAACAGAAACTTTAGACAGGCCCCTGGGGGTTTTTCCCACGCAGTGCACCTCTACACTGGGTCACTGACCAGCGGGCCAGCAGCCCAGCTGGCGCCTGCGTGGCGAGTGGGTGGAGGCTGACCGTGCTCCTACGTGCATGACACGTGGGGCCAGGGGTTTGCGCGCGCGTAAACCATCAAAAAGGTGGCCTTTATTCGGCCGGAGGGGGGATCGAACCTGGGCCTGCGGGTGCGCGCACACAAGGCTTAGCCACTGGGCTACTGAACGAGTTGTGAGAGAACAGGGTGCACAGGGAAGATCTAGTGTACTGCTTGGATTTGTTTTAACTGACGAAACTGAACCCCAAAGATGCACGCGACGGTGACAGCAGAGGCGGCCGGCGGCGACCAGAACTTGGCTGCGCGTGACCGTGCGGCTCGAAGGCCCGCACCAGAGCAAGGGGAAGGAGGAGGAGGGTTGTCCAGCGGACGGAAAGGCTCACCATGGGGTGGTCGACGGCGCGGAGGTGGTTCTGACGGAGTCGACAGTGGAGATGGACGAAGGCACGCCGGGAGAAGATGGCGACGACCTGGAGTCCCTGGTGCCCCTCCGCGCTGGACGATGACGCGAGGATGGAGAGTGGATGACGGGAATTCCATCCCCGCGCGGAAGGAGCCCGGACGGTGAGCTGAGGGGCGGCGCCAGCAGCTTCAGTGGGACGTCCATGGAGGCCCCTGTCGAGTTCTTCAGAGAACTGCAGAAGGAGGGGGAGGATAGAACAGAGGGAAAAAGGAGGGCTCTGGCGGCGGAAGAAGGGGAAGGAGGAGACTAGGGCGTGCAGGTGGGTGCGGTGGTGGTTTTAAGGAGGAGAGCTAGCAGCGACGGCCGTCAAATCGATCGCAGTGTCGATGTGGGCACGGTCGATGTGCTACCGTACGAGGAAGAAGAAAAGGGGTGGGCTGATATGTGGGAGGTGGGATGGAAGATGGGTTCGGTGGGGAGCTGGGCCTCCTGGGGTGGTAGGTGGGCCGGTTGGCCTGCCTCCCCCAGAGGTTCTTTTTATTTTTTTTGTTCTGTTTCCTTTTTTTTGTAGAAGATGAATAAGAGAGAGAAATAGGAGGAATTTTGATGGGTTAAAAACATGAACTCAATTTTAATGGATTAACCACTTCAAATGCCCAAGTGCATGCTATTTAGTTTTTGAAAATTTCAAATTGTGACATTGATTTGAATTTGAACTCGAATTTACCATTAGGGTGTTAATAAAAGGGGTTTTTATTAATAAGCAATTTAATTGATTCAAATTCAAAACTATTGAAACCAAATTGAGTTGTTTAGTTTGCAATTTTTTAATTGGAAACTTTGGACATGTTTGAAAGTTTAAATTGGTTTGAACTTTTTAAGTTGTTTTGAAAACAAGGTGCACTTCATGCATGATGCAATGCAATGCAATGCCAAAAGAAAAAACAACCAACTTCTAATTGGGGAAAAAAATCCCCCGGGTGTTACACTCTTTCTCTAAAAGAATTAGAGGATTAATTAGACTGTCTAATTAGAGCACTTCTAACTGAACTAGAGTTATCTCTAATAATTAGAAGTCCAATTAGAGCATCTAATTAGAGCCCTTCTAATTGAATTGGAGCTTTCTCTAATGAGATTAGAGTTCCTCTAATTGAATTAGAGCTGCTTCTAATTAGGTTGAGGTGTTCCTCTCCCGATTAGACCCAACTTCTAACTACTCTCTCTCTCTCTCTCTCATGTGTTGAGAACTCCACCTTTATATACACTTGCGGCGTTAAATCCTGGATGACGAAGCGCTGTAGAATTTGCCCCGAAGTATGTGTGAATACTCTCAGAGCGGTAACACTTGAGACCCTCACTTTGATGGATCACAGTGCTAGATACAGAGAGTCGGCAACATCCTCACACATAGGGATGTGCATTAGGATCTTCTGCAGGCTTCATCAACATCGTCATCGACACCTCTTCTGCTACTATGGTGTCTGGTACACTATCTCGGGAACTAGATCTTGGAATTAATATTCACTTGTATCTGCATAGCAAGGTCTTGGTTGTTGCGTAGCTAGTCTGGAGAAATTTTAAATTCCCGTTGCGCAACCCAGCAGTGGTATTAGAGCGGTCTATGCGTAGGTACAAGATCTGATCTAGAGCACCGGAGTGTGCGGGTATTGCATAAATTTGTGCAAGTACGTTGGAAAGCTCTCAAATGTTTCGATTATTTATAATTGCTTCCCAATAAGCTTTGTTGTTTTGATTCTGATGGAATATCGAGATTTTCACAAACTTCTAGAAATCCTAGGACGTTCAGGTTACTCCTGGCATATCTCGTCTAGTACAAAAAAAGTGCTCTAGTAGCTTTGGGTCTCTTTATAGTCGGTCTCGTAAACAGCATTATGGAAGGGGCATGAGGATTGGATCCACACGTGGGTCATGGTTATGAATAAGTTCAGATTGAGGCTCTAGATGTTTTCGTAATGTCTGTGTTTCAGTCACCCCACAATGTCTATCTAGAAATGTGAATAATCATGCCTTATGGAAGTGTAGGTTACTTAACGCTTCGTTCCGTAAATCCTACATCCATGCTAAAAGATGCAAACAAAACGTTAGAGACATCTAACTCTATTTTGCAGGAAACGTGATGTGGTATAGTCTCGAAGTTTAGAAATTTGAGATGCTTTACCTAACACTGTTTTGTAGCTAGCAAACCATTCTAAACTGGATCATGGCGATGATGGGAAGGAGAAGGATTGCACTTGTCGTGAACCTCGACATGGCACCGCCAACGTAGGATCCGTTGGAGATAAAAGAGAACTATACTACATCACTAGTTTTTACTCATGCATGTTTTTATTGTGTTTTTTCTGTCCTTTTGATTGCGCAATAGACGTGATTATTAGGGTGATTCCTCATAAATACTAAGATAGATCGCGTTTATGACTTGTATCCAAGGGTCAACGTTTTCTTATGATTGGGAGGCAGGCATCAAGCTGATCCATGTTAATGACTTGTATCCAAGGGTCAGCATGAGTGCACTTGATGCAGCAGGATCACTTAGTTGTCTTTACGTTCAAACACGATAGACATGAGCTCGGAGCACACAGACCAAAAGGTGAAGCAAAAATCATGGTGGTAGTGATTGGCAAGTTGGCATACCCGTTGAACTTCGAATGTTGAGATGTATCCATCCTTTTTTATAAGTTGAGCGTGGATTTCGTAATACATTAAATTATGATCATGAGGAATATCAGATTTAGTGGGAGCACATAGTTAACTATTTTAACAAGTGCTAAGAAAAAAATATGAATATGTCTAAGAGAACTATTAAATTGTTGTAGATCCATGGCTCTCTAATGCGTCTGCTATTAATTTTGGTCCACTACTTGAGAAGAAACCACTTGTTTCCAATGGAAGTAGCTATGCATATTGGGTCCATGCACTAAGAATTGTTCTCATGGGTATCAATAAAGAGTATGTCCTTGATGCTCATCTTCTAGAGGATCTCGATGACGATGCTTCTGATGCAGAAAAGGATGCACACACCATGATGAGTGATGATGCAATAAATGTTCAATGTATCATGCTGAAATGTATGGATCCTAAGTTTTAGAAACGATTTGATCGTACGTCCGCGTATGATATGATTTTTGCACTCACAACCATGTACCATACATAAGCCAAGACTGAACGTTATGAAATAACATAGTCTTTGTGGTCATCTCACATGGCAGAAGGAAGCTCGCTGAGCGAGCATGTAATCAAGATATTTGGTTACAGGACTAGGCTTCAGGCTTTGGGATTTCCAATCCCGGCTGAGCTAAGTACATATTTAGCACTGGCTTCACTGCCCCCATTTTACAACACTTTCATCGTGAATTACAACATGAATGGGATGGAGAAAACACCAATTGAGATCCTTGCTATGCTGAAAACTACTGAGTTTGGTGTGAGGAGGGAAAACAATCAAGTATTGATGGTTTTCCTAGACTACACCATTCAAGTAAAAAAACAAGAGAAAGGGCAAAAGTGTTAAGGTACAGAATAAAGCCAAGTTTTCTGCATAGAGTAAGTCTGAATGTTATTTCTATAAAAAGAAAGGGCACTGGAAGAGAAACTGTAAAAGCTACCTGAAGCAAAAGGAAAAATTAACCAAAGGTGATAAAGGTATAAGAGTTATACCTGAATGTTATTTGTAATTCTTACTAGTATCTCTGGTGTTTCGATTGCTAAAATTATTGTATGCATTCGATATAGGAGCTGTAGAAAGTAAGGAGGCGGAAGAATAAAAGGTGTTGATAAGCGTCAAGCTAGGCGTATAAAGGATCATCTAAGGATGAAGACATATCTTCTTTTATTTTAATTCAAAAGCTTTATGAGCTTTGGCTCAAGTTATTGAAATAAGGTCGCATATTTAGCAACGCAATACTCTGTGGATTAATAGGACGAAGTCGTGGTTATCTTATGAGAATATTATGGATCACTCCCTTCGTAGATGATCAAGTTACAAATCTTTTGAATTAGTGAAATATCATTTATTCTGAAATATTTTGTGATTAAGTTGACACCACCTTCGTGTGTCACTATGATTTCAAACACATGATTTACTTGATGAAGGTTTGAGATATTGAGTGAATTATTTAATAAATTTCACACTTCGTTAAAGAGTGAATTTTTTTAAGTTTTCAATCACATAGAGAAGTTAACAAGAAAAAGGTTATTTATGATTTTCTTGTCAATAACATAAAGGACTTCACAAATTATTTTCGAAGTTATGTGTTAGTGATGTCTTGAAAAGTTTTCAAGTCATATGTGACTAAGTGACATAAAGTCAAACACTAAAGGATTCCTTTGCGGACAAGTTCTTGATATTACCCATGGAGTAGTATAGTAACTTACTTTTTTATTTTAGAAAAAAATTATTGTCTTTACTTTGTGTCATATTTTTTAAAGAGAGATTATAAGGAGACACATGAGTCTTAGAATCTAAAAGTTTCTAAAATGTTGAAACTTAATCCTAAGACTAAAAGAACAAAGTTATACTTTGTTGGTTGTTCCAATATCACATTGGAAATCCTCTCATAAAATGGCCGCATAAGTAACAAAGTTTTGTTACTTGGGATATGTGATTCTTAAGGAATCAATTCCTTGTTGAATTCAGTTAGAGGATAGTATTTCTTGAAGGCGTTGATGAATCTTCAAAAATAGATATCAGAGTTGTGCAAACGGAATCAATTCTAATTGACAATTCTTTTAGACTAAAACCGAGAGCCTTGCGCTTTGAGGCATGGCTTCTTATTAAGAAAATAATTAACCATGAAAGCACATAAAAGTTTCAAGGAAACTTGAAAGAAGGATGTGCATGTAAAGATGATATAAGGTCTGAAATATTCAAATGACTTAGAGTCTAAAAGTATTTTATACTTTATAGTTCAAGTTGAGAAATTTAAAGGAATTCCTGATGGAACAAAGGGATCATAAAGCTTATTTTGTCTTAAATAGTTTTATGACAAAAGTAAGAGCTGACTACTAATGACCTGGTGACTGTAGCAAAGATTTATCGATTTGTATAATAAGTCCGTATGAGAAATTGACAAAAACCGATTCCTTTGAAGGAAAATTAATCGATTTTTTGTACTAGGTACAACTCGAGGGTTTTTGTTAAGTACAGAACTATTTATACAAGGGCCAAAATTCATCTATATGAATAAAAGCCTGTTGCTACAAAATTTTGGAGTAGAAATATAATTTTAAATTAAAACAAGAGTTGTTTTCACTTCATGGAAAATTATACAAGTCTTGTTTTCGTTAAAGTTAGTGGGAGTTATTTTGATGATATCTAATTTATTAGAAATCATTAAAAGGATTTGTTTGACAGAATAGATGTACCATTAAAAATATTATTTTCTAATATACATGTGATAGCATAGTTATTAATTCACACAGGACTAAAATCTTGAGTGAAAGTTGATATAAGCGCTATCAGATATATGGATAAAGTTTTAAATCAAAATTTGAAAATTGAGAGAACTAGGTTCTCAGGAGAAAGTGGAATTTCGAGTGCAACGTCTAATGTAGAAAAACATTGGTGAGCAATGATCAAAATTTATCATTAATGATCATAGTAGAAATTTCTTAGAAAATGCATTTTGTCAAAACATGCAAAAATTAATAATTGTTGGAAAACTGAATTTGATAAAAGTTCAATCAGCTCTTGTCGGGGGGTTACCCCCGAGTAGGGTAAAGACAGGTGGTAAAGGCCGCTTACAGAAGAGAGGTTTGGCCGAGTAGCCGACTACCGGGTACTTGCTACCCGGTCGACTGCTACCCGGTCTCACCTCAAGATGATCAGAAGGAGATATCAATCAGTTTCTACCATGTCGAGTAGAAGGTTTGGCCCGAGTACAATTGGCGGGAACCTTTGGCGGGAAACTACTCGGGCAGGAAGTCAAAGGAGCCGTTCTGACACAGGATCCCGCGTATCCTGGGTCCGTACTTGGCAGCATTCGAACTACTGTTCACGTGGGGACGGTCTGTCTGACAGTGACAGCATGGAAGCAGTCGGTGGCAGGATAAGGGGGACCTACTCTGTGACTAGGTATAGTGATACCAGTCTGTCCCCTAGTTTTGCCCAACGACTTTACAGAAGCAGCCAAGACCAACGACCAAAGCTGTCAGCGGGTACTCGGAGAAAGGACAGTGTGCACACTATGTCGACACTTGTCTAGGATTTGGACGTATCCGGCTGGGCACCATGTATATAAGGTGCCCCGCCGCCTCCTGCGCGGGGCACGTACTCAGAGAGGCTCATATGCTCCCATAGTGGCTCACTAGAAACCCTAGAAACCCTAAGTCCTTGACCTAGCTCTACTCGGAGAGGGGCAAGGGGCTACTCGGTAGCGTTACCATTTGTACTGTGGCTACTCGGTGAGACACCATAATACATAGGGAAAGGCAGGAGTAGGGGTTTTACCTCCTCACGAGGGCCCTGAACCTGGGTACATCGTGTTGTTTGTGTTGTGTGGATCTTACCTCACGCGGCTACTCGTCGCGTAATCCCTCCCCGGACACCTCCAGCGTCCATCGTCCCCACATCTTTAGCCATCCCATGGCATCTGCCGTGACACCACCACGACAGTTGGCGCCCACCGTGGGGCAACCAGCGGCGCTGGCTGGAGTTTCTGTTCGGACGGGATCTTCATCTGCAGAGCGCGTAGTTTGTGGCCTTGTCCACAGATTCGGCTCCTTCGACTTCGTCATCGACAACGCCGGCTGTTTCGGCGGCAAGGCCATGCCGGAGGGCGGCTCGGTGATCTCCTTCGGCTCGCATCTCGTCTACGTCGCCACCGTTGCCAACGACGCCTACCCCGAGCTGGTGCACGACGCGGAGGACCCTCCCGCGGTTGTTGCTGCTCGCGGAAGGCCTGCATGCAGTTCTGCGTGCTGCGCTGAGGTGATGGTGACGGGCGTGGCGGCCAACGTTGGCGCAGCTGCTACTGGCACTGCGGCCGTCGTCGAGGAGGTTGACGACCCGCCCGCGGGTGGCAGGACTCACCGGCCCTACGAGAAGCAGAGCAACCTGCCGCCTTCCACGTCTACGGTCATCCCCGCGTCTGCAGCGCGAACCGGCATGCCCACTCCCACCGACGTCGAGCTCCTAGCCGTAAGGGAGCAGCTCGAGCGGCAACGCCAGGAGCTGCTCGCCGAGCAGGCGGAGTTGGAGAAGATCAGGCTTGAGCTGAGTCTAGACCAGCTTGAGTATAACAAGGCTCACGGCTTCACGCCGGTTGCCAGGAGGCCTAGCAGGGTAGGCGCAACCCGGCGCAACCTGGGCGCCGAGATGGCCACTGTTGCGGAGGAGCCCGCGCAGTCCGCCACAGCGAACACCTTCACAAGGCCAAGGTACAGCACGCCCGCCAAGACGCTGCGGGCTGCAGAGGCTGTGGCTGCCGAGTTGCCGCGCCTAGAGGGAGAGGCGCGTCGCAGGCAGCAGGAAAGGCTTGGCGAGTTGGTACTGGAGGCCGCCAGGCAGAACGAGGAGTTTCGGAAGGCCAACCCGGGAGCTGGAGCTTCGCAGGTGGTTCACTCGCACGCGGCAAGATCTAACGATCAAGCCTCATCTCCGCATCCTAGCCGCGAGAAGAGCCGCAGCGGGCGTACGGGAAGAGACAGGCAAATGCAGGTGTATGACCCGGCTGCTGCCGCGAAACAGGTTGCTGTGCCGCAGCAGCCCGGGCAGGAACACAACGCTGCAAGAGCAGGCTCTCAAGCCCATCAAGCTCAAAGCCGTGTCCGAGAAGCCGCACGCCCGGGTACTTCTCGGCAACCCGCAGCTCCGCCTACTCGGCAGAGGCAGCAGCCGCGCCCGGTGGCACCGGTCGCCGGCCCGGTGGAGCAGCCTGCTGCTATGCAGGTGGATAGGTATGATGATGGCTACTCGGCTATGGAGATGGCTGGTTATGACATCCATGACCGCGTGGGTGAGCGCGTGTTGGCGCCTGGAGATGCAAGGCACCAGCTGGACCGTATCAGCTTGTCGGCGCGGCTTGAGAGCACGGGTCCTCCTGGCCCCGAGTGCTTTGGCCCGCGCATCATGAACGAGCCGTCCGTGAAGGGCTTCCAGCTCGCGAGAGGCACCAAGAGCTACAATGGTAGCACCAAGCCTGAAGATTGGCTCAACGACTACGTCACCGCGGTCCATATCGCGAACGGCAACAGGAGATGGGCGGTGCGCTATGTGCCGCAGATGCTAGAGGGTCCAGCTCGCACTTGGCTCAACAACCTGCCCAAAAACAGCATCAACTGCTGGCTGGACTTCTCGGATGCCTTCATCAGCAACTTCACCAGCACCTACAAGAGGCCGAATAGGCCACAGCAGTTGTCGGCTTGCCGACAGCGAGAGGACGAGACGGACCGCGAGTACCTTACTCGGTGGAGCACCTTGAGGAACACCTGTGAGGGTGTGAATGAAGCGCAGGCCATCACTTGGTTTGCGCAGGGTTGCCGACATGGCAGCATGCTGTGGCAGAGATTGCAGAGGGAAATGCCCAACACCCTGGCCGAGACCATCAAGATTGCGGATCAGTACGCACTCGGTGACCCTACTCAGCCACTGATGGATTCTTCTGAGCCGAGAAGAAACTTCAACAGC
Source organism: Alopecurus myosuroides (assembly GCA_028641055.1). Lineage (NCBI taxonomy): Eukaryota > Viridiplantae > Streptophyta > Magnoliopsida > Poales > Poaceae > Alopecurus > Alopecurus myosuroides. Next base: position 299,147,551 of record CM054060.1, on the reverse strand, counting down.
AACAAGCGCAACGAGTTCCGCAACAAGCGCCGAGTAGATACTCGGTATGATCCCGAGGAAGTGAATGCAGTGAATGTTGGAGGCGGTGGTGGCCAAAGGCAGAAACCTGCTGGAGCCTACGGGCAGAACCAGAACCAGGGCCAAGGCAACAAGAAACCGTTCCGCACTGCGCAGCCGAGTAGCGGGAACTCCGAGCAGCCGAAGAAGTTTGTCTTCGATGACATGAAGGATGGTCCATGCAGCTTCCACACTCATCACCCCTCAAGGCCTGCGAACCACACTACTCGGCAATGCGAATGGTGGGATGTGATCAAGAGTGATGGCTTGCCTCCTCCACCTCCTCTGCCAGCCGCGAATGCCACTGTTCAGCCTACTCGGGCACCCGCAGCTCGGCCGCCAATCTATCCGAGAAGAGAGAATGTGAACCAGGTGGCTTTAGGAGCCAACCAGAACTTCAACAACGAGAGGTACCGCAACAACAACAACAACTACAACCGCAACAACAACAACAGAGGCAACAACAACTATCAGGGCAACAACAATGGCAACAACGGCAACAATGGGGGCAATGGCCCTAACCAGTACCAAGAGCACCATGAGAGCTATATGATCTTCACTTCCGAGGCAGTCGACAAGCAGTCACAGTATAGGCGGGCCATGGAGGTCAATGCAGTGATTCCGGCTGTCCCTCACTACATGTACTGGTGCGACCAGGAGATCAGGTGGACTCGGGCGGATCACCCCAAGGTGATGCCCAATCCGGGTACCTATGCCTTGGTGCTAGATCCCACCTTCCTGGGCCCCGAGAAGAACGTGAGGTTCAGCAAGGTGCTGATCGACAACGGCAGCAGCATCAACATTGTGTACAAGGACACACTCGAGAAGCTTGGCCTGGCCGAGAACATGATGCTGCCCAGCAAGACCACTTTCCATGGCATCGTGCCCGGGATCTCATGCAACCCGATTGGCCGAGTGTGGATTGATGTGCTATTCGGTACTCGGGAGAACTGCCGCACAGAGCGCCTGCAGTTTGAGGTGGTGGATCATCAGAGTCCCTATCACGCTCTACTCGGCAGGCCTGCTCTGAGCAAGTTCATGGCCTCTACCCATGTAGCTTACCTAAAGATGAAGATCCCCGGGCCCAATGGCATCATCACCATCTCGGGAGATTACAAGAAGTCCATGGAGTGTGCCTCTGCTAGCTCTCAGCTGGCGGAATCAATGGTGATTGCTGCCGAGAAGAAGAAGATGTACGAGGTGGTGGCCTTGGCTCAGTCCGCACAAGCTGGCGCACAAGGTGTGCCGAGTACTCAGCACGGTACTGCTTTCCAAGCGGCCAAGGAGACCAAGACAGTCCAGGTTGACCCCGAGTTCCCGGAGCGCGTGGCCATCATTGGTGCCGGGCTGGCCGAGAAATAGGAAAGCGCGCTCATCCACTTCCTCCGTGAGAATCGGGACGTGTTCGCCTGGACCAATGAAGATCTACCAGGAGTCCCGAGGGAGTTGGTTGAGCACTCTTTGCATGTGCGTCCTGACGCAAAGCCCGTGAAGCAGGCCTTGCGCCGTTTCGGGGACGAGAGAAGGAAGGCCATCGGTGATCAAATCACCAAGCTGCTGATCAGTAACTTCATCATGGAGGTGCTGCACCCGGACTGGTTAGCCAACCCGGTTATGGTCGAGAAGAAAAAGGAAGATCCCAAGGCTGCCACTGCATGGCGCATGTGCGTCGACTACACCGACTTGAACAAGGCATGCCCCAAGGATCCTTTCCCGCTACCTCGCATCGACCAGGTGATCGATTCCACTGCCGGCTGTGAACTGTTGTCTTTCATAGATGCCTACTCTGGTTTCCACCAGATTGCACTCAATCCTGCCGATCAAATAAAGACCGCTTTCATTACCCCGTACGGGGCTTATTGCTATCGTGTCATGTGTTTTGGCCTGAGGAATGCGGGTGCAACCTATCAGAGATGCATGCAGAAATGCTTGCACAACCAACTCGGCAAGAATGTGCAGGTGTACGTAGATGACATTGTCATCAAAACGAATAAAACACATACTCTGCTTGCCGACTTGGAGGAAACCTTTGCTAACCTACGCAGGTACAAAATGAAACTGAATCCGAGTAAGTGCACCTTTGGTGTACCAGCTGGAAAGCTACTCGGTTTCCTGGTTTCTAGTCGGGGCATTGAAGCCAATCCGTCTAAGATAAAAGCTATTGAAAGCATGTCTTTGCCGAGATCATTGAAGGATGTGCAGAAATTCACGGGTTGTCTGGCATCACTGAGCCGTTTTCTGGGCCGAATGGGCGAGAAGGCTCTGCCTCTGTACCAGCTGATGAAGAAGAGCGACAAGTTTGTCTGGACTCCGCAAGCGGATGTAGCATTCAATGAGCTGAAAGCAATGTTGGCTAGCGCTCCTGTCTTGGCTAGTCCGCTACCCAAGGAGCCTATGCTGCTATACATTGCCGCGACTAACCGAGTAGTCAGCGTGGTGATAGTGGTGGAGCGAGAAGAAGAAGGCAAGAGTGTGCAGCGCCCTGTGTACTATCTGAGCGAGGTGTTGTCGAGCTCCAAGCAGAACTACCCGCATTACCAGAAAATGACCTATGGTGTGTACCTGGGCGCCAGGAAGCTGAAGCATTATTTCCAGGAGCATCCCATCACTGTCGTGAGCTCAGCTCCCATCTCGGACATCATGGGTAACAAGGAGGCGAGTGGCAGAGTAGCCAAGTGGGCGATCGAGCTAGCCGCGTACGCTCCCGCGTATACGAGAAGAGAAGCAATCAAGTCTCAGGTACTGGCGGAATTTCTTGTCGACTGGGCCGAGATGCAGTATGAACCTCCTGCTCCAGTTTCCAACTATTGGAAGATGCACTTTGATGGCTCAAAGGTGAAAGAAGGCCTTGGTGCTGGCGTTGTGCTTACATCACCCAAGCGGGATCAGCTCAAGTATGTGTTGCAGATCCATTTCAAGGCATCCAACAATGTAGCCGAGTACGAGGCAGTTGTGCATGGTTTGCGAGTAGCAAAGGAGGTTGGCGTGCAGCGCATTATCTGTTATGGCGACTCAGATCTGGTGGTGCAGCAAGTCTCGGGTACCTGGGATGCCTTGGATGCCAACATGGCGTCGTATCGCTTCCTGGTGCAGTCAATGACTGGGTTTTTCGAAGGCTGTGAGTTCCAGCACATTCACCGAGCAGAAAACGAAGCAGCAGATGAGCTGTCCAAGTTGGGATCTTCTCGGCAGTCCATCCCGGCAGGGATTGCCCTGGAGCATTTGAGGAAGCCATCCATCAAGCCTTCCCCCAACTCGGAATCCATCTTTGTCCCTTCTCTGCCAAGTGAGGAATCTGACCCAATGGAGATTGACTGGGAGAGTGCTGCAGGGAACCCGGGGACTGCCGTCCTATACTCGGGGACTGCCGTTCCTTACCCGGGGACTGCCATTCCTTACTCGGGGACTGCCGTTCCCTACCCGGGGACTGCCATTCCCTACTCGGGGACTGCCACTCCGTACCCGGGGACTGCCGCCCTCAACCATGAAGCTGTTGCATTCAGTGAAGAAGTTCTCGCCAATCGATCTGGGCTGCAGAGAAGCGCTCCTACTCCTCCTGTGCAACCACCAGAGCCTGTCCCAATGGAAATGGACGAACCAGTGTTTCCCGTGCGGGAGACACCGAGTTGGGCAATGCCCCTATTATCCTTTCTAAGGGACGGCACTTTACCTGAAGATGAGGTGACTGCGAGGCAGATTCAGAGAAGATCCAAGGGCTACGCCTTAGTCCGAGATGTGCTGCATAAGAGAAGTGCCACTGGTGTGCTGCAACGCTGTGTAAGCCCAGAGGAAGGAGAAGAAATCCTGGTGGAGATACACCAAGGAGAGTGTGGGCATCACGCTTCTTCTCGGGCTTTAGTCAAGAAAGCTTTTCGGCATGGCTTCTACTGGCTCACTGCATTGCAGCAAGCTGAGGACATCGTGAGGAAGTGCGCCGGCTGCCAGATGTTCGCAAGTAAGATTCACGTGCCAGCATCCGAGTTGAAAACAATTCCTATCACATGGCCGTTTGCTGTTTGGTGCTTGGATATGGTTGGTCCTTTCAAGCCGGCTAAGGGCAATATGACACATATCTTGGTCATGGTGGACAAGTTCACCAAGTGGATCGAGGTGAAGCCTATTCGGAAGTGCGATGGAGTCACAGCTGTGAAGTTTGTGAAAGATGTGATCATGAGATATGGCTACCCGCACAGTATCATCACTGACAACGGCACCAACTTTGCAGAGGGGGCAATGGTGCGATTTTGCAGAGATAAGCATATCCGACTAGACGTTGCGTCAGTCGCGCACCCTGCCTCCAATGGGCAAGTTGAAAGAGCAAACGGGATGGTACTGGCAGGCATCAAGCCGAGGCTGATTGAGCCACTGCTGAAAACACCTGGGTGTTGGCTAGAAGAGTTGCCAGCGGTGTTGTGGAGTCTAAGGACTACCCCTAACCGGTCAACCGGCTACACGCCATTCTTCTTGGTATACGGGGCTGAGGCCGTGTTGCCAATAGACTTAGAGCATGACTCCCCCCGAGTAGCCCTCTACACTGAGGTGGAGGCGAGAGAAGCTCGAGAAGACGACGTTGACCTGCTTGAAGAAGCAAGAGAGCTGACTCTGTCACGTTCGGCTATCTACCAGCAAAACCTGCGGCGCTATCATAGCCGAAAGGTGAACCCAAGGGTTTTCCGAGAAGGAGACATGGTCCTTAGGCTTGTGCAGCGCACAGCCGGGATGCACAAGCTGTCTCCTCCATGGGAAGGGCCTTTCATTGTCAGCAAAGCGCTGCACAATGACGCGTACTATCTTGTAGATGTGCGCCCGTCGCAGGCGAACAGGGCAGATAAAGCTGGAGAGGAAACCAAGCGTCCTTGGAATATAGCTCTACTTCGTCGTTTTCATTCGTAAGCAAAGATGTGTATGTACCCTTTCATCCGAGTTGAAATTCTACTCTGCAATCTAAAATTGTTCTCGGGGACTGCCCTCGTCCAAAATTGCTCTAAGTGTTTTTTACTCGGCTCGTTCCTTTGTCTATTCGGTTGCTTCACTTCAGAACTCAAAAGTGCATTGAGTACTGTGTTTAAACCTATATGCCAACTCTTCGACTTTGCTGCTGTCCGAAACCCGGCTTCATGGCAAGCAAGAGAACAAGCAAAAGGTCAATGAGCACATGAAAATCACTAAGGAAGAAAAAGTGCAGGAACCGAGTAGATTGTCGGTTACTTTTTGTTCCTCGTTTTCGTCTTCTCGGTTAAGTGGTGGGCTGCGTTATCATGATTGTTTTCTAGCGGCTAAGTATTTGCAGTCTTGTTCTTTGATTCTTGTGACTCGAATACCAAACAAGCGACAAGTCGCAGGTAGAGCAGAGATGAAAAGACAGGATGAATAAGAAAAGCTACTCGGGGACTCGCATGGAAACACAGCTCGGCATTAAGCCATTGTCGTGCAAATTGATTAATGTCAACGTAAACCGAGTGGGCATAAAAACTGAGTAGCAAGCAAGATAAAGGTAGTCTGTTACATCTGCTCCCGGCATCCCGGGGATCTGATAAAATGTTCAAGTGAAAGAAAAGATTGCAGGTTGCTTCAAGTTGCAGTGGAGATGTTCTCGGCGCTGGCCTTGGCGGCTGCTTCCTCGGCGGCGGCCTTGGCAGCAGTTTCTTCAGTAGCAGTGGCGGTAGCTGCTTCTTCGGTGCCGGCTTGAGTGGCATCCGCTCCCGTCTGCACGACGGTGGATTCCTCCATCTCGGCATCCTCCCGAGTGGCCGTATGCTCGGAAGTGGCCGTGGCTGCCGAGACGGGTCCTGGAGCCGAGGAGGAGCCTGAAGCGTGGCCAGGAGGAGGCACCGTGTCGTCGAGAGCAGCACCTGAGGAGGTGCCAAAGTCGAGTGGCTCGCTGTCGATGTGCGCCCCTTCGTCTTCATCGCTACTCGCGACGACGGTGGCCTTGCCCTTCCCGGCTTTGCCCTTGGGAGATTCGAAGTACTCCCCAAGTTCTTCCTCATCGTCATCTTCGTCGTCCTCGTACTCGGTGTCGGGTTCGGGGACGCCATCGATGTAGACCTCCGTCTCGGCGCACTCTGCGACATCATATGCAGTCTGCTTGCGCAAGGCCACGCTGTCGGCATCAGTCTCCCACTTGGAGTCATTGCGCTTCCCGCGGATGAGCTGCATGTCCAGGTTCTCATACCAGGACGCAATGCAGAGAAGCATCACATCCGCACCAGCACGGGCTCCGGAGGCTCGCCACTTCTTCAACTCGGCCTTCACACCTTCCAGCTTGAGGGCGAGCGCCCGCATGCTTTTTGGCTCAGGATCATGGGGCCAGAACAGCCGGTGGAGCTCAAAGCCCGCATGCATCAAATCAGTCCCGCAGCCGGCCAGCTGTTCGAAGTAACCTTTGAGCACCTGCAAGCTGTCCTCGATATCAGCCCTGGTGTCGATCGGCTCGCCCAGCGAAAGGCGAACTGCTCGGGCCTTGGCTATCGAGGGCGCAGAGGTAGACTCAAGGCGAGGCCAGATATCTGAAATAGCAAGTGGCAAGATCAAAAACCGAGAAAGAGAAAAGGAAGCCGAGAAGGAATAAGACCGAGAAGAAAAGATGCAATGAAGAAAAGAACTTACCGACTAGTTGTCGGCGCAGTTGCTGCAGCTTGGTTCTCCAAGATTCCTCGTTGCGAATGTGCTTTGATTGGATCTGGCGCAGGGTGTCCATCTGAGCGAAAAGATCAGCATTGGCCTTCTTCAGAGTCTCGCATTCAGCCTCGAGGGCCCTCTCCTTGGCCTTGAAAGCGGTCTCGGCCTTGGCCTTCTCGGCGATGGCCTTGTCCCTCTCGGCGCCAATCTTCACGGCGTCTTGGAGCGCGTTCTGAAGCTGGACCTGCAGTTTCTCCATCTCGCTGGTGTGGTCCTTAATCAGAGTAATGGCCTGATCGGACAGCTGCTTTTCCACCGCCGCTGGCTGGACGCAATCTTGGTGCGCCTCAGCAAATGACTTATAATCTTCTGCGAAAAGATAAGATAAGGTCAGCAGATATGCAGAGAAGAAACAAATTCGAGACAGAACCGAGTAAACAACAAGCTCACCTTCAAGTCTCTTTATGGTGGCCTCGGAGTCTGCCACAAAAGCACGGCACTTCTCGTGCTCGTCGACTAGGGCCTTCAGGTTAGCTGCAGAGAAGGAAAGGTTAGTGCCAAAGAAAGCAGGAGCGGGCGTAAAAATAAAACGCAGAAACCGCGTAGCTAAAAGGCCTACCCTGCACTTCAGCCAGCTGCTGGCTGCTCTCATTGGCGTTTTTGCTTGCGGCCTCGGCATCTGCCTTCTCTTTCTCCAGTGCGGTGATGCGTCTCCTGGCGATGGAGTGGTTCCAGAGAAGGATGCGGTACAAGTTGGTCCGCTTGAGAACGCTATCCTGAAAACCGAGAAGAAAATGAGTTAGGCAAAGCAGAGAAGATTCGGCCCGAGTAGGAGGCTACTCGGAGAGTGTCCACCTACTCGACCCAAATCTCGGGGACTGGGAGTGATGGTGAGAAAGAAGAAGGGCGAGTAGAAGAGAAGAAAATTCAACTCGGAAAAGGCAAAAAGACTTACTGCGTAGCTCTGTTCGATATCCTCGGCGTTCTTGCGGTGCAAGAACATCTTGGCTGCGAGGGTGGCGGTGTCGGTGGAAACGGACATGGGCTGGTGTCCCAGGTCGATCTTGTTCCACTCCACGCGGTAGTGGTCGACGGAGCCAAGGGTCAAGCCGTGCCACTTATCCTCTCCGAGAACCCCGCTGTCCCACTTGGCGCTGATGTAGCCGACAGTGTCCAGTACCTGCTCAAGACCCTTGGAGGTTATTGGCTTGTCTTGGGGTCCCCGAGAAGCAATATTGGTGGGTTTATTCTGGGCTGGATCGAAGGGAGGAGTATCCCTGGCTACTGCCTTTCTCCCCTTCTGAATAGCTACAGCTTTATCTTGGGGAGGGAAGCCGATGCGGTGTTGGTGGCTAACCTCAATCATATATTCCGGGTAGCAGGGCTGGCCAGCAGCGCGAGCGCCCGCAGAGAGTGCAGCAGGAATCGGGCCGGAGTCGCGGATCACGAGTGCTCCGCCTGCGGATGCGCCTTGCTCCCTGGCCCTTTTCTTCGTCTGCTCCTTCTCGATCTTCCGCTTCTCGGGATCCTCGGGTTTCTTCCCCTCTGTCTTGGCTTTTGCCTTCTCGGCGACTGCTTCCTCGGCAGCTCGCCTCTCGGCTTTCTTCTGTTCAGCCCTGGCCTTCTTCTGCTCGGCCTTGGCTCTCTCAGCAGTTTCTTTCTCGGCTTTGGCCTTCTCGGCGGCTTCCTCCTTGGCCTTGGCCTCCTCGGCAGCCACCTTATCGGCAGTCTTCTTCTCGGAAGGGCCCTTCTCGGAGCAGTAGTCCCTCAGAGCATCAAGGGCCCGTTGCCTGGTTACTCGCCCAGGAGGGCTGGAAGTGTCCTTGCTCTGAGGAGACGAGGAGGAGGTTGGTGGTGTAGGGCCTTGTGCAGTCGGTGGCGTAGGGCCCTGCGCAGTTGGAGGCGCCGCTGCAGCACCTGGCAGAACACCACTCGGTACGCCGCCTGGCAGTGGGTAAACATCTTCTACGGTGGCGTCCGCAGCGGCGTTGTCTCCTACTTGCTGCTCGGCAGCAAGATTGTCTCGTGCACCAGCCTCTGTGCTGGTTTGCTCTTGTTCTACTTCAGGCCGCTCGGGGGCGGCAGTGTCTTGCATATCCTGGTCTCGGACCTCCTCGGCATTGCTAGCCGGAGGAGAAGGTGGTCTTTCGGGGTGGACGGCAGCGTCCTGAGCTGCCGCTTCTGATCCTGCTCCCTGAGCGGAAGTGATCGGTGCTTTGGCGGCAGCAGCGTGGGCAGTGTTGTCCTCCTCGTCGTCATCGACGTTGATCAGAGGAATTGGAGTTTCCTTGGCTTGACCGGATGCGCAAGCGGCGTTCACATCCAGGGGAGCTCTGCGGAAAGAGGAGAAGGGAATCAGGAATTGGAAGAAATTGGGGAAAGTGGTACTGCGCGAGAAGAAAGACGACCGGGAAGGAAGCTTACGCGGTAGTGGAAGAGAGCTGTTTCCTCTTTCTCTTCGTGGTGAGCTTGGTGGGTTTCTTCTTCTCGGGGGTCTCTCCCTCCTCGGCGGGCTTCTTCTTCTTCTTGGCAGGGGGCGCTCGTGCTTCGCCGCCTGTCCGTTTGCGAGTTTCGGGAGGGGCAACCGACAGAGGCTTGACGACAAGGGGCGCATCGCCCTCGTTCTCGTCCTCATCCTCGTCGTCCTTCTCCGCAGCGGCCTCATCTGAGAAATTCAAAGGAAAGAAGAAGTGAATCAGAAATAGCAATACAAGGAGTTGATGCTTCCCGGAAACAAGCAAGATGAGGATGCTATTACCGTCAGAGCCGTCGTCCGCCCAAGTGTTAAGGACGTCGCGCTTCTCGGGAGCGGGGCTGCTCTGCTCCGCGTCATCAGAGGGGGGTACATCGTCCTCCTCGCGATCCTTAGACCAGTTGTCCTCGAAGACCTCGCTGCTTTCAGTGAGCTGGCGAGTAAGAGTCTGAAAGGCAGAGAAGGATCACAAGTTAGCCGAGTACCAGAATAGAATTCTACTCGGGTAGGCGTGCACCCACAAAGCACACTAAGCCTAGGCCTTTTTCTAAAAATTCCTACTCGACGAGGCGTGCAGGCACAAAGCACACTAAGCCTAAGGCGAGTAAGCTAAGTGTCCTACTCGGTGCACAAGGCGATTGCTAGTCGAGGAAAAAGGAGAAGCTATCTACTCGGAAGGTAGAGACGAAAACAGAGTAAGGGAGACGTACCCGTAAGATTGGAGTCCTACGGCTGAACGGGAGGAACCCGTACCGCCACTTCTCGTTGAGGCTGGTCTTCAGGATGTTCCTGGCAAGCCTGGGAACGTCAGCATCATCGATCTCGACGGTGGTGGTCCTGGTGCAATCGCGAGGCCCTCCCATGTAACACATGAGGTGGCATCGCTCCTGCAGAGGAAGCACCCGGCGTTTGATCCAGCACGCTACTGGGTCGTCATTCCTGAGGCCATGCGTCTTCAGCCAGGCGAGTTGCGTCTCTATCTCGGTGGCGTTCTCGTCGTTGACGGGCTTCTCCTTCCAATTCGACCCGAGTGGAGCACGCTTGCTCCAAGGGGGCAGGTTGATGCGGTCGTCGACGGGGGCTCCATCAGCGGCGGCAACGTTCCTCACGTAGAAGAACGTTTGCTGCCACATTCGGCAGGAATCCAGCCCCTGGATGCGGGGGTGGTTCGTCCCGTTGCGCTGCACCATCATGGCGCAGCCGACGTCGGTGGCGCGGGCAACGCCCGCGCTGTCCTTCTTCCCGACGGATTGTTGGCGGAGATGGAAGTAGTGGAGCCACGTCTCCACGGTGGGCCTGATGCCGAGGAAGGCCTCGCACACCACGGCGTGGTATGCGAGGAAAACGACTGCATTGGGCGGCAGATGGTGCATCTGCAGCCCGAAGTGATTCAGGAACTTACGCATGAAGTCCGATGCTGGCAGCCCGAATCCGCGCTCGAAGTGGGACATGAACACCACGCGTTCTCCGTCCCTGGGCTTGGGCACGACCTCGTCGTCAGGTGCCCGGCACTCCACGCCGGGGGGAACCCTCCTCTCGTTCACGAGCCAGGCGAGGTTGGCTTGGGTGATGGAAGAACCGGCCCAGCAGGACTTGGCCATGGTTGCGAGTGGAAGAATCGGAAATCAGACGGGGTTGGTGGTGGAGCGAGTCCGCGGCGGCGCAGAGGCTAGTGCGGCGGCGGAGCGCTCGGTGGCGGAGAAGAACGGGAGGAAGAAGAGGAAATGAGCAGGGAAGGGGAAAAGGAAGTTACCGCGGGGGTATTTATACCTCCTCGGCGAGATTACCGTTACCGCTACGGGAGTGGGATCGATTGTGGCGTGTGGTGGGTCCTGTGGCCGGTTAGAAACGCACACACGCGAGAACCGCGCGCGTAACGGCTGCATTGGATCCCACTACGAGATCGTGGCCAGTAAATGCGCGTGATGGGACATGACGGCCGGTGGGCCCACGGCGTGAAAACTGGACACGTGGCGTCGTGTCCTGGGCAACCAAACGACAAGGTCGTGGATGCTTGACACGTAGGCAGTGCCTGCGTGAAGGGCTGGATGTTGCTCTGCGCTGCAGAGGCTCAGTTTGCGAAATTTAGCTAAGTCTTTTTACTCGGATACAGAGTAGAAAGCAAGTGCTACTCGGAAAGAGGAGACTCAAGATACTTTCCGGATAGCTACTCGGAGGACCTACTCGGCATCTTGAGGTTCGATGGCTGGGATGCAAAGGCTGGTTTAAAGCTGGCAGAGCCTAGTGAACAAGTTCGCAAGACTCAACCAGCTTCGGGGACTGCTGTCGGGGGGTTACCCCCGAGTAGGGTAAAGACAGGTGGTAAAGGCCGCTTACAGAAGAGAGGTTTGGCCGAGTAGCCGACTACCGGGTACTTGCTACCCGGTCGACTGCTACCCGGTCTCACCTCAAGATGATCAGAAGGAGATATCAATCAGTTTCTACCATGTCGAGTAGAAGGTTTGGCCCGAGTACAATTGGCGGGAACCTTTGGCGGGAAACTACTCGGGCAGGAAGTCAAAGGAGCCGTTCTGACACAGGATCCCGCGTATCCTGGGTCCGTACTTGGCAGCATTCGAACTACTGTTCACGTGGGGACGGTCTGTCTGACAGTGACAGCATGGAAGCAGTCGGTGGCAGGATAAGGGGGACCTACTCTGTGACTAGGTACAGTGATACCAGTCTGTCCCCTAGTTTTGCCCAACGACTTTACAGAAGCAGCCAAGACCAACGACCAAAGCTGTCAGCGGGTACTCGGAGAAAGGACAGTGTGCACACTATGTCGACACTTGTCTAGGATTTGGACGTATCCGGCTGGGCACCATGTATATAAGGTGCCCCGCCGCCTCCTGCGCGGGGCACGTACTCAGAGAGGCTCATATGCTCCCATAGTGGCTCACTAGAAACCCTAGAAACCCTAAGTCCTTGACCTAGCTCTACTCGGAGAGGGGCAAGGGGCTACTCGGTAGCGTTACCATTTGTACTGTGGCTACTCGGTGAGACACCATAATACATAGGGAAAGGCAGGAGTAGGGGTTTTACCTCCTCACGAGGGCCCTGAACCTGGGTACATCGTGTTGTTTGTGTTGTGTGGATCTTACCTCACGCGGCTACTCGTTGCGTAATCCCTCCCCGGACACCTCCAGCGTCCATCGTCCCCACATCTTTAGCCATCCCATGGCATCTGCCGTGACACCACCACGACAGCTCTAAATTATTATGAGTATTCTCCTCAAACATATTTTGAAGATAGTTTTTCAAAAGGGATGAAGAATAGCATTATAATGTAAGAGTTACATTATAAATAACTTATGAGATAAGTACATGGTACTTATGTGATAAGTATTGACCATGGATTAAGATATAATCTTGTGATTGTATGAATAGCAAGGGTTTAGAATTGCTTAATTGATTTAAGCATAAATTTATGAACACTACAACAATAGCAGTAAAGGGTAGAATTTTGAATACTTCTAATTTTGGCTATCGGTTCATTATATGGACTAGGTGTGGTATTTCATAAAAGATGCATGATGATCTGTGATAAACGACGAAACTGTATTCTTAGTTGATCGAGAAAGGTTTGACCTAGAATAGTCTAGGCTGCAGTTGATCTTATGATTAAGTGGTATTATGAAAGAAAAGAGTTTATTCATAATACATATAGTTCATACAACCTCAGAAGGGGTTGATGAAAAATGTCTCTAACATAATGTTTACATGAGTGTTCACTTACATATCCTAGATGTTTGATGGACTTATGCAAACAATTATTGCCAGTTGTGCAAGTGGGAGACTGTTGGATGTATGCCCAAAAGACAATAATATTTATACATCAGTTTCATAATTATGATTGATATTACTATGCTATAACCGACGTGGTTCATTAATATGAGGTTCAGAGGAAAACTCACGCTCATGTGTAGTAACATGAACGCAGAAACAAACCCTAGTCTTAACTTTTACGACTAATTCATTGGATGTTTGATGTCTATGTTTTCCTGGTCATGGACATTGTTTATGTCAACATCAATGAATAGCATATTGTTGGAAGGGAACAATATTTCTAGGTGTTCCCTAAGTAGATTGATATGCTAAGAGATTCCACTAACACATATTTGTACTTAGAATCATATCACGATACGGTTATATTACAATGCATCCTTTGACCATGAGGTTATCGGGATAATATATTCTGAAGGTTTTACTTTGGTGCTATCAAGAGCCACACCATAAACTGGATGAACATAAAGGTAGCTACTGGGTAATTCTAAAGGAGTATATTACCTCGACGTTCTGAGATGGGAATTACTCCTTTGTAAAAAGAGAGATACATACCTGGGCCCACTTGGTATTCTTGATATCCATAAGTTCTACAGATAATACATGATGATGATACATCATGTGGGATATCATAATATAGTAACGAGAAAGAGGTGAATTAACGGATAACGAGACGAGACAAAGGTATTAGTGTACGAGAGATTGTTTCACATGCAATATCGGAATCAATAGTCTCAGGTAAGTTTGTTATCGTGAGTAATGGGAGATTTATATAATAAACAATATGTTCAGCGGTTTATTTGTTTAGTATGTGGGAGTCAATATTCAATACAGGTGTCCATGGCCTCGCTATTGATTATTGAAAAGGAAAGATTTTTTCGGTTTCATGTCCACATACTATCGAACCTGTAGGGGAAACACACTTAAGTCTGGGCTTGTTTTTGTATATACCAGTAGGTCCGGATCAACTAGGAGTATCACCAAAATGGTGTTTCTGCGTGATAGATATATTTTATATAGCAGAGAGGATTTGTAACGAGGGAATGAGATGTCCCGAAATGATAGAAACAGATTCTATTACTGTCGAAATTTATTCTGGAGTTGTTATGAAAGAGAAATTGAGGCTACATAATTTACGGAGCAAATTTAAGGAGGCATGAGATGTCCCGGGATGTAGGAAATATATTTCTGACATCGTTAGATAATATCGATGATTTTATCTATAGGGGTTAAGTGGTTCCGGAGAAGTTTCGGGGATTTTCCTTACAAGGGGGAGTACCGGGAGGGGGAATATTTCCTCCTCGTGGCCATGCCCTAATTTTGGGGGCTGCCAGCAAGGCCCCCGTGGATCCACAAAATTGTACTCATCGTCCCGGTATTTTCTCTAAATTTATTGGAGAGAAAAAGAGGAAAAGAAAAAGGGGAAATGAAAATAGGAAGGGAGAGAAGAGGTGGAGGTGGACTCCACCTCCAATCCGAGTTGAGCTAGGAATGTGGGGGGGTGCGGCCACCTCCTCCTAGTTCAACTAGGACTCCCCTCCCTATGGAAAGTTGAAGGAGTTATGCCCTAGAGGCAAATAGTAAAGGAGATTTTATTATCATAACTCATATGTTCATAATGTTTCAGACCATGCTATAACTGTATTAAGCGTAAACATTAATACACGTGTGGTATGTAAACAAACCAGGTCCCTAGTAGCCTGTAGTTATACTAGTTTGTTGGGAAACAGATGGTCAAGATTTCCTGATCATGGGCATTTATGTCAGTGACAACGGAGTCATGTCATTGGAGAATGATATGATGGACACACCCATTATGTTTATCATAACGAGATAAAGTCATTAAAAGTTTAATGTTATGATAACAAAAACTTAGTGCCATGACCTTTGAGCGTGAGATGGTATCTGAATTGATATCATGGAAGTTACTTTGATTGTATCAAACGTCACACCTTGACAGGGTGATTATAAAGGTGTCTCTTGGGTAATGAAAGGGATATGCTAAGGAGGGCCATCAAGAGCGGGACTTACCAATCCTAATGACGGTTAGATACTCCTAAGCCCACTCGGTGGAGTTGCATCAATTAGCTTGCAAGCATGTGACTCGATCACGGAGATGCAAAGACACGGGAACAAGTTAAATTGTTATGTCGGTAACGAGACTGAACATGGTATAAGATACCGGATGATCAAGTCTCGAACTAACAGAGTACCACTAAGGCAAGAGGTATGGGGACTTATGTTTAAGGTTCAAAGCGACGCAAAAAACTTCGATGGATGCAAAGGGGCCAATATGGATGTCCAGATCCCTCTATTGGTCATTGGTCGGAGAGGAGTCTCGGCCATGTCTGGAGCAGCCCGAACCATAGGGTGTCACACTTAAGGGTAGACAATGTTTAAGAGTGATCTTAGTATCGAAGAGAATATTAGAGAGAGCCGGAGTCGTGCTATAATTTATCCGATAGAGATCGGAGATTTCCGAAGTTGTATCGGAATAAAGGAGAAATGCCCGATAGTGATCGGAGAGTGCCGAAAGTGTTTTGGGGACTCGAAATGAATAAGTAATATGCATTTATTATTAATTAGTGTAATTAATAATTCAATAGCATTTTATTTCATTTAAAATTGCATTTATTCCACTAATGGGCCTTCCGGACAGAATTGGCCCATTAGGGGAAAAGTGGGAAAAAGAAATAAAGAAACGGGATTATTACTCTTGTGCCCCTGATTCCTTAGTCTTGCTCACTTTTCCTCACGCTCTAAACTTGTCTTCACTTTTCCCCATTCTCTTAGCTGAAACTCTCACAATTTTTCAAAACGGGCGTTTGCCGTCCAGTCAATGCATTGACCGTCAACTGATGAGCTCGCGCTGACGAGTGGGGTCGAGTCCTCCTTTAACCATCGCGTGCCTAGTGGGACCGCAAGGAGACACGAAATCTTACCTTGTCTAAACCAGGTAGACACCGCCGCATCGCATAGCCTCGCCCCCTCCGTCGCGGCCCCATCCCTCCATCGTCGTTGCATCGCGTTCGCCGCCACTCCAACCCCTCTATCGCCGTTGTGCGCATTCTCCGCCACATCTACCTCACCTAACCATCTGGGATTTTGAAGCCATGTTGATCCAGGACTCCCGGAATGCCCTCAATCATGGAGAGTATTGGGTCGAATCAATGGCAGATACTTCATGGATTAGACCCGGGTAAGCAACAAATCCCCACTAATTGGTGTTCTAGCTAGCAAGTAAGGCCATATTTGACATTTTTTAGCTTGAATCGTTCCAATTTAGCTCCCCTGTCTCGTGCCTAACTGCAGCTGTATGTTTGAACTAAATAGGATTGATCTTGCGTTGGCTTTCCGGCTGGCATTTAGAATGGAAACTAGTGTGATGCGTGGTACTAAACCGCATTTTCTTACTTCATTTTCTATCCGGTTGTGATAGAAACCAACATTGGCTTCAGAGATTTTCTCACTACCCTCCGTTCAGCCTATCCGTGGAGCGATGCCGATGTTGTTGAATTGAGTTACTTTAGCAGTACCGAGCAAAGGTTTCTCCCACTAACTTGCGACGAGCATCCCGGGTTGTTTTTTACTCTAAATGCTAGCAGACGTTTCGGTAAACTTCATATAGATGTGCTTCAGCCATGCGCAGAACCAGTCAAGGGGAAGGGTGTTAGGGAACCATCTGTCTCTGCTAATAGCCAGGACCCTGGGACTCCTTGCAGGTCGATACCAAATAAAGCGAGTGGTTCGTGGATCCACAACATGTCTGTTGTTGAATCTGTTGCCGATAGTGTTGTTGCTTCTCCTGTACCCGCTACGGTCGCTGTAGAAGAAGATGCAGAACCTGACAAGGAAGTGCCTCAAAAAGATGATGAAGACGAGATGATGTACCCTGAACTGGTAGATAGAGCCAGTCATCAAGCAGTGGATGATGAATATCCGGAGGTGCCCATGATCCTAGCTAGGTTTGATGACACTGACGATGAAGAGGATGTAGAGAACAATGACAACTTAATTTTAGATGAATACGATGGCGACGATGTGCCAATAATTGAGTGGAACAGGGAGAATCCTGATCTTACTAAAGGCACCATATTCCAATCGATGGTGGACTGTCGGAATGCAGTAACTACATATAGCATTCTTACTGAAAATACCTATAAGGTTAAAAGGAGTGAGCCAAGAAGGTTCAAAGTTTATTGTCCATATGATACGTGTAGGTGGAGGTTGCATGCATTCCGTATGCTAAAGAGCAAACTGATTCAGGTACTCCAAGTTAATTGAGTATTTTATTTCAGATCATTGAGTAATGTTTCTCATCCCTTCTTTTTACCCTTTTTATTTTCTTTCAGATAAAGAAAAACCCACACATAGCAAGAGTGTCCACCTAGAGGGGGAGGGGGAAGGTAAAATCCAAACTAGCAAAAACTCGATGGGTGGTAGATGCAATATTGGATTGGATGAGGGAGAAACCTGATCTTGGTCCAACAACATTCCAAGGGAAGCTTTTTGAGAAGTATAAGATTCTAATTCCCTACATGAGGATTTTCACTGCTAAAGAAATGGCTCTTAACATGATTAATGGTCAATGGAATGAAAGTTTTCATTTGCTTTACACTGTCAAAGCTGAAGTGGAGATGGCTAGTCCAGGTAGTGCTATAGAAATTGACAAGCATAAAGTTCCATTCAAAATAAAAGGGAAGTCATTTGAGGAGTGCTTCCGAAGGGCTTTTGTATGTTTCAAGGCTTGCTGGCAGGGGTTTGTTGATGGATGCATGCCTTATTTGGCTGTAGATGCTACCCATTTGAATGGAAGATGGAGAGGACAGCTAGTAGTAGCTTCTGCAGTTCATGGACACAACTGGCTATTCCTAGTTGCATTTGGTGTTTTGGAGGCAGAGTCCGAGGAAAGTTGAGTCTGGTTTCTACAGAAGTTGCGCAACATTATAGGCACACCTCCAGGTTTAACTATACATACAGATTCTTGCAAAGGTCTAGAGAGTGCAGTAAAAATTGTATTCCCTGGAGTGGATCATAGGGAATGTATGCGACACCTAGCGCAAAATTTTAAAAAGAATTCCAAAGGAAAAGTTTTTGATGAGAACTTATGGACAGCATCATACACATGCAGCGAGAGGAAGCATGAGCACCATTTGAGAGTGTTGTATGCTCAGAAGAATCCATAGGTGAAGGAGTATATGGATGCACGTCATGGAAAGATGTGGTCAAGAAGCAAATTCAACACCATATGCAAAGTAGACTATGTGACCAATAATCTTGCAGAATGCTTCAATGCAAAGTTCAATTCAATGAAGGGTTATTTGGTTTGGCAAGAATTTGACAAGACGAGGCAGATGATCATGATAAAGATGGTTCTTCGTAAAAGAATTGCGCAAACACAATATGTTGGCCATGTTATACTTCCATCACTGATTAAGGCATTACATCACAAGGCAAGAGTACTGAAGATGAAATGCATTCGATCGTCGATATACGAGGCTGAGGTAGCATACACTGACAGTAAAAATAGGGAATGGATGTATCCAGTGAATCTAGCCACTAGGGAATGCAGTTGTAGGCAATGGCAGATTCGTGGGAAGCCATGCATACATGCTCTACATCTAATGACTCTGATTGGGGGTGAAGATGGTGAAGTTGATCGGTATTGCTTTGAGTATTTATCTGTTGCTAAATTTAAGGTTGCTTATGCTCACAATGTTCCTGCACTCGTGGGAAAAAACCAATGGAACATAGTAGATCCAGGGTTCAAACTACACTCTCCTTTACTGACTAGACCACCAGGAAGGCCAAGAAAAAATAGGTACAGAGCAGGTGAAGAGGGTCGTGTACCAAAAAAGAGGCGTGCAAAAAATGTGGAATTCTGGGGCATATTGCTAGGATTTGTTCCAATCCAGTGGACACATCATTTAGAGAAGAGGACCGATGGACATCAGCAAATGCAGAGGAGAATGCAGCATCAATGGAGACTGAAGATGGAGGGACCATGCAGCAACAATTGAGTCTTAAGATGCACTCCTTGTTGAAGCGGCACCTTGGTATGTGTGTGCATTCCCTTTTTTATGCATTTTGTTATCTTTTCTCCATATGTCTTATAATTTTAGTTCTCAACACTTGGATAAATGAAGACAGAGGGAAGAAAAGGTGTAGAGAGGAAGCTATAAGAGAAGAAAAGGACAGAGCCCAAGAAAATGAACTTCAGTCATCATCAGATGGCTTAGAATTTGAATCCATGGCTCTTGATGGTTTTGAAGCTATAAGAGAAGAAGAGGACATAGTAATTGTACTACTTTCTCCTTTAAGGATTACTGAACACACTGATGACCGTCAACTTGTCGTCGAGTGCTCACCGAGTGGAATTACTACGTCTCCGTCACCACCTCCACACACACATCCCCAAGGAAAGATTAGAAGGAACACGATGATTCCAAAGAGTACTCCAGATAGGGAAACCTGGTGCAAGATGGTGAAGCCATCTGCTCACACACGGAGAAGGTCGAAGATTTGAATTTGAACTATGAATTTGAATGTGATGGATTTGTAATAAGGTGTTTGTGTTGTCAACTTGAGCTCTTGTGATAACTTATAAGTCTTAATAATATTGTTTGTATTTTGGTATCATATGTGAGGCATAATGCATATTTGAAACAAAAGTTGAATTTGAAGCAATATTTGAATTTGGAACAAAATATAATTTGAGCCAAATTTAAAGTTGTACAAAACTTTCAAGTCTATTGCTCTTTAGTATGTGTTTGAGCTAAAGTTGAACTTTCACCAACATTTGAACCCCAATATTTGAAGGTAAATAGCCCCATTTGTAATCAAGTTTTTTTTCGACCTTCTCTAAATGAGGAAATATATTTTAGGTGACACCTATTCCATCTAAACAGTGTCCAATCGAAATCTCACTATTTATTGAATTAATTTTCATATTATTTATTTATTTATTGAAAAATGCTTTTAATTGAAAACCACCAAAACATGAAAAAGTAAGTCCAGAACCGTCTTATTCACTCTAAAAAGGAAGATTTGGTGATTTTTTTGAATTTTTTTTCAAAATCAAAACCCTCCTTCGCCCTCCATCGAACTCTGAACAGGTCTATACATGATAGCTCATTTGTGAGAACCCTTTTTCATGAAAATGTCCTAACACCAAGTTTATATTTTTTTTCTCATAACCATGTCACATATGACGGCTATGTGAGCTTGTCGTGCATTTTTTTTATATTTTTTTTTTGAATTGGTTATGGTCATTTGGACCTGATTTTGATGGCTCGCGTGTGAAAATGATTTTTCTTGAAAATGTCCCTATAGCATGTTTATATTTTTTTCTAGTAACTATATCTTATAAGCTGACAAACTATGCTTCGTTTCCATTTTTTTGAATTAGTTATGGTCATTTGAAGTTCTGTCATACCCTAATAACCCCAAAACCCCCCCAATAACCTCCTAACCCCAAAAGCCTAGCGCCGAACGTCAGCCATCCGATCATACCCTACTGCCAATGGTGTTGGGAATATGCCCTAGAGGCAATCATGTATGATGTAATTCCCACTGTATTCATAAAGTTATTAAGTTGTCCTTGTTTTGAACATCTGATATATGTCATTGAATATGTGATTCGATTGTGGAACTATATATTCATGTTGTTCATACTAATTGTCCTTGGTCGTTAAGGTTGTGTTGGACACACATCCTAGACTAATGTGAGTGTTGGCTGATGACACGGTTCCACTTGTCATGGGCATGGTGATGCCATTCCAACGTTCACGGACTTGGCTAAAGAGTTTAGCAAGTCGGACTGACCCACATTGAGATGCAACGATCAAGTCGTCATTTGCATGTCTCAATCAATGTAATCCTTAGACCTGAGGTTATCGCACAATTCGAGTTGTGGATCACCGACTTAGGTTCTGTCAAACGTTGTTCTGTGACAAGGCAACTATAAAGGCAGAGTTCGGGTCGAATGAGAAGCAAGCTGCGTGATGTGGATAATCAAGATGGGATTTTGCCCCTCCGAATGGAGAGATATTCTCTGGGCCCTCTCGAGTGATATGATTCAGGAAGCATGGCCATGCGCAACTCAGTTAAGTGTTAACTGTGTCTGTTGACTAAGAGTTAGTCAAGTGAATCACATATCACGGATCGAGAAGAGAGTTGAGCTATTTAAGGGATGACGATAAATCGCCTATAGTTCGACAAGGTATATCGTGAGGCAAAAAGGACTAAGATAAATATCACATTGAAAGGTATGTCGTCATGACTCAATGGAACTTGGGAGTCGGCACGTTCTGCTAGGAGCCGCTACCGATTGATCGATTGAGAGTAGGACTCCAATCGTGTCCAAGTCGCCATGAGCCTGCAGGGTCGCACACTTAAGAGCGGGAGCAAGTATTGGTTGGGTTGGACCCGAACCGGAAATGGACTGAGTTAGTGAGTCGGACTCACAGAGGGAATGGGCCACAAGTGTTGTGCAGCCCATTACCATACGCTATATAAAGAGGGGCGCAGGTTGCCCAACGGGCACGTTAGTCCACTCTCCCATGCGTTGGGAACCCTAGCCCCACTCAGTCCAGCCGCCGCACCGGACCTAGCAGTCCGCCGTCGGAGCTCCTCCTCGTACGTGTGGATACCGGCAGAGGTGCTGTACGTTCAGCACTTCGACGTTCGAGGGATTGGATCGGCCGGACCGGATCGTGGGACTGCACTGCCCCGACCAGACGCGCTACATCGATAATCCGCACCTGCGCGTCTAGTGGTAATAATCGTGGCCTTCTACCTCGGCTAGATCTTGGGAGTACCGCGTAGGAAAAGTTTTTTTGTTTTTCTATACGCGACCCAACAGTGGTATCAGAGCGGTAGCTTCTGGTATTAGGCCCGAGATCCGTACATATGTGATATGTAGTTAGCGTTAGATGTGATCTAATTGCTGTTTTGGTGGTCGGTCTATGAGATAGATCGGTTTTGTACAAGGTTGATTGGATCAATCGTACTCGGGGTTAATGGATGATCTGGTTTCCGTGATCATACTGCTAAGGTCGTGGAACAACTTACCCCTACCGGTCGGTTTCCGCCATCGGGGTATACCGTGACACATAAATCCAGTTGCGGTGATCGAAGATCAAAGAGTTTGGTCGAATCGGAATACAGATCAGATTCGGGTAAAATCGTTTTATCCGATGAAGAAATCCATGATCGGAATGCAGATGAGATCTGCGTTTTCCGAAATCAACGGGCGCTGCCCGCACCCGCGAGGGGCGCCGTCGTCCTGTCGTAGCGCCTTAGATGTCGTTGCGAGTTTCACAACGCCGGTAGATATCGTATCTATGCATAACTTGTTTTTGCAGGAAGTTGTGAATGGTATGGCTTATGTGCATGTGATGTGTGTAATCCATACATGATCTGCGTATCATGTTTTTGTCAGCCGGCTGGAGCCTAGGTGCTGTCATTTTATTGTATACCGGCCTGCGTGTCGGATTCTCTATGTAAATTTCATTTACTTAGCTAGTGTAGCTTGTTGGAGAACCCGGAAGGCATGCAAGTCGATGTACAAGTCGGCTACATGGAGTAAGATGGCACGTGACAAGAGTTGGCACGAGTCGACTTACAACCTTCGTGGAGATGGAGATCACCATGAAGAGAGCCATACCATTTCACATTATAATTGCTTTATTTGTGTTATTGTTATGCCTAGATTCTTTAATCCCTCAAAGAAGGTCTAGTCGGTCGCCCCGCCAGTGCTGCACCATCACAAGTCGTACATTCTTGGTAGTGGGCTCATAAAATTGAGGTGCTACCAATTCTTTCCGGTTAGGTGGGTTTGAGTCGGACTCTTACAAGCAGAAGCACTTGGTAATCTAGACGAGTCCATCACAACGGTTGTGGGGCTCGGGGCGAGGTAGGTTGGGAGCCGGGGCATGTGATGCCACCCAACTAACAGGAGTCGTATAGAGATACGATTGGCAAGGTGTTGCCTACCTAGATCACTTGACGGCTAGCGGTGATGCTAAAGCTCACTAGTCGGCTTGCTTATTTAGGGTCCTGAATCACTTAGCAACCATCGGAGGGATGTTGGTTCTAGTGGGAGCATAAGTATTAAAGCGTTTAATATGCTTGCTCTTTTATGAATACATGTCTTAAGTGTTTTTGCGTATTTTCTGTTGTAGATCAATGGCACCTAGCAACCTTCCTCAGTTGTCCACTTTTGCGTTGAGGTCAATCCTAGAGAAAGATAAGCTTAATGGAATTAATTTCACCAACTGGTATCGTAATCTGAGGATAGTCCTCAAGCATGACAAGAAAGAACATGTTCTAGAAACTCCACTTCCAGAAGAGCCTGATGATGATGCGACTGTCGCTGTCACAAATGCCTACCGTAAGACTAGAGATGAGTCTACGGAGATTAGCTGTCTTATGCTTGCACACATGGAACCGGACTTGCAGCAGCAGTTCGAAAATGTTGAGGCCTACGATATGATCGAAAGCCTCAAAAGTATGTTCCAGGCTCAAGCAAGGACTGAGAGGTATCAAGTCTCTCAAGCTTTGCTTGGCTGTAAGCTGAAAGACGGCGATCCACTGAGTCCGCATGTAATCAAGATGATTGGTTACATACAGTCTTTGGATCGCTTGGGCTTCTCAATTAAAGAAGAGATCGCCACTGATATAATTCTGAACTCTCTTCCTAGTGCGTATGGTCCGTTCATCTCGAACTACCATATGCATGGTATGGATAAGAGTATCACTGAATTACATGGGATGCTCAAAACGGCAGAGGCTGATATCAAGAAAGGCACCAGTCAAGTGTTGATGGTGCAGAATAAGGCTAAGTTCAAGAAGAGTTCTTGGACTAAGAAGAAGAAGGATAAGTCAGGAGGTAGCGCCCATGGCCCTGTCCAGAGTGCTCCCTCAAAGACTAAGCCTTCTCCTACAGCCGGAGCCAATTGCTTCTATTGCAAGCAAGATGGCCACTGGAAGAGGAATTGCACCAAGTATTTGGCTGACAGAGCCAAGAGTGGAGGTGTGACTTCCAACTCAGGTACGCTTGTGTGCAATGTTATAGAAATTTATCTTGCTGATGCGCCTAATAGTTCTTGGGTATATGATACCGGATCAGTCATTCACATTTGCAACTCGTTGCAGGGGCTGGTAAGAACTAGGAGCGTGGCAAGAGGAGAGGTTGATATTCGGGTCGGCAACAAGGCGAAAGTCGCTGCGTTGGAAGTCGGCACGATGCAACTTCATTTACCTTCAGGATTTATTTTGGAACTAAATAATTGTTATTATGTTCCAGCGCTTAGTCGAAACATTATTTCCGCCTCATGTTTGATGAGACAAGGTTATGAGTCGAATATTAAGAATAATGGTTGTTCTTTATATTTGAAAGATATGTTTCATGGCTTTGCACCCGTTCAGAACGGGTTATTTATTTTAAATCTTGAAAGTGAATCAGTCTATAACATAAACTAGCCAGGTCCGCGGCGCATCGCCGCGCCTTGTCAACAGTTATTTTTTGTAGTTGCGTCAAGTTTTGCTTTGTTTGTTATACCGGTGGCTCTGCTGTGGTTGGCCGGGGAGTAGCTGAAAGCACGTGTTGAGGGTGACAGCGAGTTGTTCATTGATTACATAAGTGACAGTATTTTACAGGAGTAACAGATTACAATAGGGAGGCTGCAGCCTCGAATCTCACTACATTCAAACTACAGCATGATGGTTATAAAATAGAAAATACATGGTATAACTCTAGAAGTCGGCCAAAAGAACGTGTCGCCCTAGCACCATGCTGGCATCGAACACATCCATGTTAAATTAGGCAGTGTTGTGTTATCTTAAGTAGAGTGTTATGCTATCTTAGATAGGGAGTTTTGGTTGCAGCGATGGCCCATAACACTTTTCGTAGCTTTGGCACAGTAGTCTTTGTGAGCCTAATCCGACAACATTGTCCATACATATGTATTTAACAGTGCCTTGCGAGCTTGCAACTTTTTTACGGCATAAACTAACCGGTATATATATATATGCTTCTAGCACAGTACACAATCGTTTCGTGAGATACTGTTTTGCATTGGAAAAATAAACAAACGGTACTATTTTCTACAAAATATGAGGGTTGCCCTTCTCTCAGCGACTATGTTTGAACTTCCAAAAAGTTTGATTATATTTAAATATGTCTACGAATTTTCTGCGGCCCAGACTTCTCGACAGAACTTCTAAAGTGGAGGCCTCATGGAGTCATGAAGGCGAAATGTTGTCAGTGTGTCATCGCCTCATCGGTGTTCCACTTACATGACCAGGACAACTAAAACACTTGAAAGAAGCTCTATATTCAAGATTGAAAGGTCCCACTGCAGATGTAGTTGCTTTTTTTTAATACTGCCAATGAAATGATAATTTCAGTGTATCATCATTTGAGTTATCTGAGTTACCATTCATACATATAATATATTCACCATTTTCAACAATAAGAACACAACACAAGGGCTTTCCATTCTTTACATCTTCCAAGATCATACACCAATACACATGTAAGAATAAGCATTTCCGTCACAGTAAGGAGACTGAAATACCCGCAGTTAAGAAAGAGAGAACCTCCGGGAGCCATCCAATTTCTTCATCAGACACTAAAAAAACACTACCATTCTACCAACATATGTTCCCATAAAAACCATGTGGTCAACCAACACTACAAAAGAATCACACCATAAGTCATGATCTTGGAAACAAACATGAGAGATATTTATCTAGCTATGATAAATATCATGTATGTCAGACACTTATCACATCTCAAAATCCATGTCTTTTTAGGACTGAAAAAAAATAGGTACATCATCTTGCTTATAATCATATCTCACCCGCAACATAACAATCAGTGTTTATTGGCAAAGTGAGCAGTCAATGATATATGAGAATACTGGGAACAAAAAAGGATCAAAGCCATGTTAATCCTTCTTATGCCTTTGAGAAATGATTGCTTGCAAGACTCTGCTTATTTCAAATACGAGAATTGGAGGAAGCAAACCGATGAACTAAAGCATAGACTGTACCGAAAATGATGCCAGACCATCTAATATCCATCTAGAGGAGGAACAATGCATATATTGTTGTGGGCATTTAGTATCTTCAAGGATGACAATATGCAGGTTGCATAAGACATGGATTTCTAGACGTATCAGGAACCACCTGGAAAGTTTGCTCATTCATTAAGTGCATGTGGAAGTCATGTCTCTGTACAAGTGGCTGATATTAGCAGTGAAGCTGCACATGTAAGCGAACAAGTTTAGAAAAGCACCTCACCAGTTGCTCTTCCTTTGTGCCAGGCAATTGGTATTTCTAGTCCACGCTCAAACAGCTGCACATGAAAACTGCTTTTCAACACAAACACTAATAAGTAAGAACTGTAGCATTTTGAAGGTATAAAAGTAGAAACAATACAGTGGCAAAAGCATTGACTACATTTAGATTAGCTTGCCATGTTTTCTCAGCTATGTCAACAAAAACATCTGTAGAATGGTAACCCCCTCCTCGAGAAGTTTGATTTTGTCTCCACTCCATGGAGTTCCCAGCGACATGCACATGTACACGATTATAAGAGTTTTTGGACTTGACGTATCCATTAGCTTGTTTCATTTCCCTACAATAGGAAGACAGTAATCACAAACTTAGTGGACATCATTTATAATGTCGCACTTGCATACTATGAATAAATTCAGGGGCACTTCCCCATATTTCATTGGAGAGCTAGTATCCAAGTACTGCTCCCAACCCCCTTTGCGGAAACCCCACAATAATGCACCGAAAAATAAAGGTAGGATAAGTAGTTCACAAAACATACTGTGTCCTGATTTGTGATTACAGTAGTTTACTTGAGAATATGACCCCAGATAATAAGAACTAACAATACAGATCTCAAAATTCCGTAAATATTTTTTGTTCGCATGAAATTTTTACCCTTAGAGAACAAAATAAATCCAGACAGATGATAGATCACAAAAATACCCCAATGTAAGTTCTATCGTCATAGTGATTCAGTGCTATATCATGAAAATGCACCAGAAAGGACATACAAGTGTGTATTGGCAACATAAATGGCAAATGGCGAGATCAAACCTTGGCTCCTGATCACCATATCACGGAAGCATCAAGTTCCCTCCACTGAAATAAACAGAATTCAGTGTGATGAGGAGTATATTCTAAGCCCCACTAGGATGGATCTGTCCAACCCCTTCTATGAGTTCAGCAGAGGTGTCTCCAAGACCAAGCAAATCGCAACTTCAACTTTTGAATTTCAACACCCAGAGGAGCTGGATAGTGAATTAGAGCCGGAAGGACAATAGAAGATCGGAAAACCAGACCAAATATTTAGATATTGAAAGAAGATGCAGAGAGTAAGCTGAAAATTACACCTTGCATCAATTATGTAGATAATCATTGTTGAATCTTTTTTTTTTTCGATGGAATGATCTATGTCAGCACCGTGACCAATCTGACAACACCTAATATGAGATTGAGAGAGTGTTACATTTAAATATTCATAAACTAAGTAGTGAAATAAGAAGCAGAAGGACAGAAAAGGCCAAATAGCAAAGGATGAATAATTTAAGTAAATGATCACGAAGTAATTGATCACTAAGCGCCTGGAATTAATGTTGCAAAATACCAAACGATAAATTAGTTTTGTCTTGACCTTATGTGTTGTATACTACCTTGATGAGACGTGGGCATTATATATCTTACTTGAAATATGCCTTAAACTGCTACCGTGGTACATATGGGCTGGCAACTATAATCTTTGTGCATGTCTTATTTCGAAGCTCGACATGCCATATTTCCAATTGGGTTGCTGTTAGGGAACATAGAATCTTGACAATTGCAGCTGGGTAGTGTGCACCCGCTTTCACCCTAACTGATATAGAGTACAGGTCCATTGTTTCGAAGGAGGTGGGAAAAATCAAATAGACATACTGCAATTGTGAAAGCTACTTTGACATTACACCCATCGGCAAGAAACAACAAACAATTATACAAGAACATGTAAGAGGAAAACCAAAAATCGATGGCAATAGAAAATAAAGGCCCACAAAACCACCTTTGTTTAATGGAATTGCGGCAGCCAGGATCACGAAAATCTCTCTGCATCAACATATTTCTGAGTCCATGTTAGGGGCACCCCATAGCTGCAACAGACAAAACATTTAAGTGAGCACTTGTGCCAGCTCCTATTAAACTAACAATACTGCACTATAGCGACTAAGAACTAAGGGTCTGCTTGGTAGTTCAGTTTTTCTCGGTGTTTTGGAGATACCATGGTTTCTAAAGATACTATGGTGCTATAAACTATGGTATATCTAATAATATGATATTTTTGCAGTATCCATCAGGAGGCCGGATGCTTATTTTTCATAAACCGAGAAACAGAACTGCACTTTTTATGAACTATGCATTTACTGGAAGACATAAAAACACACTAGTAGTGTATTTTTTTTTAACTTTGCTCCAAAAGAATATGGCCAGAATGAAGATCTGATAACAAAATATATTTAAAAAAAAAGATCTGATAACAAAACAGGTCGGAATGAAAATCTTAAAGTTGGCCTTTTCAATCTGATTTTGACTGAAAGAAGCATCATATGTAAACGAATAAAGTCAAAAGTAGACAAATATATTATTTAATTTGGATTAGTCACAACATTGTTCCTTTCCTACGCCAGCTCAAATCAATATATCATGTCTATTGATAAAATTAGTAAATAGGAAGCATATACACTATTAAACATGAGGAGGACATGCATTTTTTCTTGTCAATTTTAACCATTTAAACATATCAATTTAAGTTATTAACCAGGAACGTCAAGCTGGCACCTGCTGCTGAAATAAGAAATAACAGGGCTTGGGTAAAAATTAGTAAAGCATGAAAAAGACCAACACATTCACCTACGCCATGTATCAGGCTCATTCCATACTGCATGGGAAACTAACAATCTTATAACATATTGTCAATCAATGAGGTAATGTTCACATGTTCATCTGAATCTCACAGGACAACCCTCTTATTTGACTGCCTGAGATCGTTGCACTACTTACAGTGAACTGAACCATATAACGACCTCCCCAGAGCTGGCCGCCGGAGTCGAAGGAGACCGGAGCAACCAGCACTTCCCAAGCATGAAACAATGAAACAAAATCTGCATACAGTGAAAAAAAGACCCAAAGGCCATATAAGGTAAACAAAACTGACCAGACCAACCTGTTGCATACCACTATGTTGCGTGGAGCAAGAGAAATGGCGAGGCCATCGGCGACAAAGACCTCCCTACCTCAGACTCCCTTTTCTACTCAGGAGCAGCCTTCGTACTCGACCCAGCATCAAAGTCATCGCGCCTGGCCTAGACCGCATCAGCAACCACACCATGAGACCCCAATCAGCAGCGGCTTGCTAGGCAGAGAGGGGAAGAGTGTCAGCAATAGCCCCTGAAATCCCAAGGTACCGATTTTAATCCTTCCCAACTGTTTTCTTGTTTCCACAGCGAATAAAAAATTGATTGGAACAATAACAATAAGGCAATACTCTGTTCGGTACGTGCAGAGATGACTTTGGCCACCTCTCAGTTTTATATTCCAGACCATGAATTCACACGGGCTACTAATATTTCAGCTATCTGTATATTGATATTGTTATCGTTTTATTGGCCTTCTCTGAATTTAATGTTGGAAAGAATGTTGTCAACACACCTGGGTTTCAAAACCAACAACGCAACGCAACTATCATAAGGTGCATACTGTGCGTACTAAAGACATTAATTCTCAAGCATCCATGATATACCATAATATATGCATAGGCTGCCATCTACAAAGTCGGGAGGGAAGTGGAGAGGAAGGTGGAAGCGACGTGCACCTGAGAAGGAGAGGACGACACCAGTTGCAGTGATACTAACCCTGCCAAGAAATAGCGAGCACGGCAAGCAGCAAGTCCGACTCCGCCTCCTTGGCAGCGTCCACCACCACCCCTCGCCGTCGTGGAGAACTCGAAATACAGGGAAGACGACGGTCCGAGAAGAAAGCCGCGTGAGGCGACGGTGGACGCGTAAGCACCAGACCACCTGATGTCAGGACCGCCACGACCTGCGCCAGGAACTCCTGCACGTTGGCGACTGCTAGATCTGCTCCTCTGCAGCCTCCCAGATCACTCTGGCACCTCCATGGCTTCACGCTTGGGTCGTGTCGACAATAACGACGCCGACCAGACCGCTTGGGTCGTGTGGACAACAACGAAGCCGGTCGGACATGGCCGCTTGCGCTCCCGGAATTTCGAGGGCTTATCCGTGAGGACGACCTGCGTCTGCTGCGTGGACATTGGTGGAGGCGACACACTGAGCTCTGGCTGGAGCGCCGGCGGCAGGCCGATCGCCTTCGGCCGCGTAGGACGGCAAGGAGGAGCGGGCGTCAGCGATTAGGAGAAATAGGATAACCCTTTCTGGCCGCCGCCGCCGTTTCGTGTACATCACACAAATCAGGGAGAGAGCCGGCGACCACGGAAGAGCTCGTACATGGTAGATCGGGGCAAAGAGGAGACCGGGGCAGGGATAAGCTGGCTCGGGGCAAAGTGGACGGGGTAGGAGGAGGCACGCCGAGGG
Organism: Alopecurus myosuroides; assembly: GCA_028641055.1. Lineage (NCBI taxonomy): Eukaryota > Viridiplantae > Streptophyta > Magnoliopsida > Poales > Poaceae > Alopecurus > Alopecurus myosuroides. The sequence goes on along the minus strand of CM054060.1, from coordinate 299,116,972 downwards.
CGACCCATCTGCCTCTCCCCACCGGCGCGGCTCCTTGTCTGCCGATCCTTCTGCTCCGGGATGCCGCTCCTATCCTACTTCTTTCCGCTTCTCCAGCAGCATGGGAGATGGAGTGCCTGTGGATACAAACGGGAAAGGAGATAGAGGGCTCATGACTTTTCGAGAAACACGCACAGTGAGAGGAATAGTCAAAGCGGTGCTGCATCCATCCACGCGTCCACAGCCGACCACCACGACTTGATCGACCTGGCGGAGGGAAACGAACGCACGACAAACGAACGAAAGCAACGACACGTGTCGACCAACAAAAACCGGTGATGACCATCCGAATTTTGTGGGCATTTAGATTCTACGCGGTTTCGGATATAACATATGTTAAAAGGTTGAAACCAAATGATCTGAATATGACTTACTTTTGGCACTGTCGGCTTGGTCATATAAGTTGGAAGCGCATGAAGAAGCTCCATGATGATGGACTTCTAACTTCGTTTGACTTAGAGTCATTCGAGACATGCGAATCATGCCTACTAGGCAAGATGACCAAGACACCTTTTGCAAGGAGTTGTGAAAGGGCGTCCGACTTGTTGGAACTAATACATAGTGATGTATGTGGTCCAATGAGCACGACAGCCAGAGGTGGTTATGAGTACTTCATTACCTTCACTGATGATTTGAGTAGGTATGGATATATCTATTTAATGAAACACAAGTCGGAAGCCTTTGAAAAGTTCAAGGAATTCCAGAGTGAGGTACAAAATCAACTCGGCAAGAAAATAAAGTTTCTACGGTCGGACCGTGGGGGCGAGTACATGAGCCATGAGTTTGATGACCATCTAAAGAGTTGTGGAATAGTTCCTCAACTCACTCCGCCGGGTACACCGCAGAGAAACGGTGTATCGGAACGGAGAAATCGGACCTTGTTGGACATGGTACGATCAATGATGAGTCGGACAGATCTACCTTTATCATTTTGGGGTTATTGTCTAGAAACTGCAGCTTTCACACTAAACAGAGTACCATCGAAGTCAGTAGAGAAGACACCACATGAGATGTGGACGGGCAAGAAGCCAAGTTTGTCTTTTCTTAAGATTTGGGGTTGTGAAGCATTTGTCAAGCGACTTCAGTCGGACAAGCTCACGCCCAAGTCGGATAAGTGTATTTTCGTGGGGTATCCGAGGGAAACTTTGGGGTACTACTTCTACAACCAGGAAGAGGGCAAAGTGTTTGTCGCTCGGAATGGTGTCTTCCTTGAGAAAGAGTTTCTCGATCGGGAAGTCAGTGGGAGCATAGTGCAACTCGAAGAAATTCGAGAGGAACCGGTTAGGGGCGAGTCGGCGAACGCCTTGGAGGCTGAGCCGGTCGTGGTACCTACACCGGTAACAGCACCTGAACCACGGAGATCTGCCAGATTACAGAGTGCTCGAGATGTTTTACTGTTAGACAGTAATGAGCCGGCAACTTATTCGGAAGCGATGGTGGGATCTGATTCCGAGTCATGGCTTGGAGCCATGAGATCCGAGTTAAAGTCCATGGATGAAAACCAAGTTTGGAATTTGGTTGATCTGCCTGACGGTGCAAGACCCGTCGAGTGCAAATGGGTCTTTAAGAAGAAAATTGATATGGATGGAAATATTTCCGTCTATAAAGCACGACTTGTCGCGAAGGGGTTCCGACAGGTTCAAGGAGTTGACTACGACGAGACCTTCTCGCCCGTAGCGATGCTTAAATCAATTCGGATCATGTTAGCCATAGCAGCCTATTTCGACTATGAGATATGGCAGATGGATGTCAAGACGGCTTTCCTTAATGGAAATTTAACTGAGGACGTGTATATGATACAGCCCGAAGGTTTTGTCGATCCAGCTAATGCTGACAAGGTATGCAAACTTCAGAAATCCATTTATGGGTTGAAGCAAGCATCTCGGAGTTGGAACATTCGTTTTGATGAGGTAGTCAAATCGTTTGGCTTCATCAAGAGCGATCATGATTCTTGTTTATACAAGAAGTTTAGTGGGAGCAAAGTAAATTTTCTAATCTTATATGTGGATGACATATTGCTGATTGGAAATGATGTCATGATGTTGCAAGAAACCAAAGAGTCATTGGAAAGGAGTTTCTCAATGAAGGATTTGGGTGAGGCAACTTACATATTAGGAATCAGGATCTATAGAGATAGATCAAGGCGGCTCATTGGATTGAGTCAGAGTACTTATCTGGACAAGGTTTTGAAGAAATTCAAAATGCAAGAGTCCAAGAAGGGATTCTTGCCGATGTCCCATGGCATAAAACTTAGCAAGACTCAGTGTCCTTCGACGACTGATGAGCGAAGTCGGATGAGTGTGATTCCATATGCTTCGGCAATAGGATCCATCATGTATGCCATGATTTGTACTAGGCCAGATGTTTCCTATGCTCTAAGTGTTACGAGCATATACCAGGCTGACCCTGGCGAAGCCCACTGGGCAGCGGTTAAAAATATCCTTAAGTATTTGAGAAATACTAAGGAAATGTTTCTAGTTTATGGAGGTGATGAGGAATTCAGTGTAAAGGGTTACACGGATGCGAGTTATCTCACCGACTCAGATGATTCTCGTTTGCAATCGGGATACGTGTTCGTAATGAACGGAGGAGCTGTGAGCTGGAAGAGTTCCAAGCAAGATACGGTGTCTGCATCTACAACAGAGGCTGAGTATATTGCTGCCTCAGAGGCGGCAAAGGAAGCTGTTTGGATCAGGAACCTCCTGATTGATCTTGGTGTGGTTCAGGGCGCGTCCAATCCTTTGGACGTATATTGTGACAACAATGGTGCTATCGCACAGGCCAAGGAACCTAGACAACACCAGAAGAACAAACATATACTCATGCGGTACCACCTCATTCGCCAGTTTGTCGAACAAGGTGATATCAAGTTATGCAAAGTACACACGGATGCAAACATTGCAGATCCGTTGACAAAGGCGCTACCACAGCCTAAGCATGAGGCACACACGAGAGGTATGGGCATTAGATGCCTAGGCATATGATGCCAAGATGATTGACTCTAGTGCAAGTGGGAGACTGTTGGGAATATGCCCTAGAGGCAATCATGTATGATGTAATTCCCACTGTATTCATAAAGTTATTAAGTTGTCCTTGTTTTGAACATCTGATATATGTCATTGAATATGTGATTCGATTGTGGAACTATATATTCATGTTGTTCATACTAATTGTCCTTGGTCGTTAAGGTTGTGCTGGACACACATCCTAGACTAATGTGAGTGTTGGCTGATGACACGGTTCCACTTGTCATGGGCATGGTGGTGCCATTCCAACGTTCACGGACTTGGCTAAAGAGTTTAGCAAGTCGGACTGACCCACATTGAGATGCAACGATCAAGTCGTCATTTGCATGTCTCAATCAATGTAATCCTTAGACCTGAGGTTATCGCACAATCCGAGTTGTGGATCACCGACTTAGGTTCTGTCAAACGTTGTTCTGTGACAAGGCAACTATAAAGGCAGAGTTCGGGTCGAATGAGAAGCAAGCTGCGTGATGTGGATAATCAAGATGGGATTTTGCCCCTCCGAATGGAGAGATATTCTCTGGGCCCTCTCGAGTGATATGATTCAGGAAGCATGGCCATGCGCAACTCAGTTAAGTGTTAACTGTGTCTGTTGACTAAGAGTTAGTCAAGTGAATCACATATCACGGATCGAGAAGAGAGTTGAGCTATTTAAGGGATGACGATAAATCGCCTATAGTTCGACAAGGTATATCGTGAGGCAAAAAGGACTAAGATAAATATCACATTGAAAGGTATGTCGTCATGACTCAATGGAACTTGGGAGTCGGCACGTTCTGCTAGGAGCCGCTACCGATTGATCGATTGAGAGTAGGACTCCAATCGTGTCCAAGTCGCCATGAGCCTGCAGGGTCGCACACTTAAGAGCGGGAGCAAGTATTGGTTGGGTTGGACCCGAACCGGAAATGGACTGAGTTAGTGAGTCGGACTCACAGAGGGAATGGGCCACAAGTGTTGTGCAGCCCATTACCATACGCTATATAAAGAGGGGCGCAGGTTGCCCAACGGGCACGTTAGTCCACTCTCCCATGCGTTGGGAACCCTAGCCCCACTCAGTCCAGCCGCCGCACCGGACCTAGCAGTCCGCCGTCGGAGCTCCTCCTCGTACGTGTGGATACCGGCAGAGGTGCTGTATGTTCAGCACTTCGACGTTCGAGGGATTGGATCGGCCGGACCGGATCGTGGGACTGCACTGCCCCGACCAGACGCGCTACATCGATAATCCGCACCTGCGCGTCTAGTGGTAATAATCGTGGCCTTCTACCTCGGCTAGATCTTGGGAGTACCGCGTAGGAAAAGTTTTTTTGTTTTTCTATACGCGACCCAACAAATGGCAGCTGTAAGATCTGACATTCTAGAAGGAATTATGAGGACAGACCCGCGCGCCGTCTCCACGCCGTTGGATGGCGTCGACGGTTGAGATCAGAGTTTAGCCTTCTAGAAGGGAGGGCGATCCGCGGGAGGCTGGTTCTGCATCCTGATTGGTCGGCTGTTGTATTCCACAAACACATCGACACGGTCACACAGCAGCCCGTTCCCTCCTTCACCCATCGACACAGTCTCACATCAGCCCGTGCTCGCCTCCCCTTTGGACCTCGGCGACAGAGCAGTTCTTCTTACTCTCTGGTGAGATGTCGACCTCCACTTCATCCTCCCGCCCCTCGTGGCCTACGTATGGTTTAGTGTTGATGCAGCGGTGTCCGAATACCCACGCACCGTGCCACTGAAGCGGTGGACTTCGAAGGAGGAGAAAAATGGCAACTTTGGGCGCGAGTTTGTTAGATGCGAGAGCAGGACAGAGGGTGTCACACCCCAATTCTAGCACACTTGTTTTCACACAAGGAATCCAATTTTTGGAGCCAACAAAAACTTTTATGTCCCTTGTGTAATCCCTCATGTTGTATTTGAGCTATGACTATCTATGCAAGCAAGCCTTTTTTTTAAAACAAACCATTTGTTTCTGAGGTTCTGATCACTTGAATTTTTTTTCCTATTTTTGTAATCCTGGTTACCCTAACTCAAAACCCATGTGGCAATGTTGAAAACAACTTACATTTGAATATTGAGTTAAGTGGAACTAATAAAACAAATTAATCAAAGTGAAATCACAAATTTCTCAAATAAAAACAAGCTTGAAAAACAAGCCTAGTAAGGGTTTTTCACCCTTGTTTTTCATACTATAAAACTCCACATTGTGAGATTTTAAGTCATCAATGTGATCTTGAATATATATACTACATTTTGGATGAACTAGTTGGAAAAGTGGAATCACAAAAACAATGTTTTGCTTGATGGTTTTATGCTAAGAAATAAGGCAGAAAAGTGACATTTTGGAAGACAGTGCAAACCAACCAACCAGCCCTTTTTCCACTTATTTTTCACCAAACAAATGTTACTCAAAATTAAATATTTTTGCTGTTTTGAAAAGTACTAAAGATGCTTAACATAACCATGCTTGGAAAACAAAATTTAAATAATTTTAAAAGCCTGAAAAACAACCCAACTTTCAGCTAACCCCTCTGTTTTTCTTAACACTTAGCAAAATTTCAGTAACTGAAATTTTAACTGAATTTTGGATTCAGAAACAGTGAACTCGAGCCTTTTTCAAATGCTTATATCTTTTAACTCAGTAATTCTTTTGAGCACGGATTAGGGCTTCTAGAAGCTGGCCCCAACCACTCCCTGCTCTGCACCTCAACTTGCATTGAGTTTGACTAATGGGAGAGAGAGGGAGGTGACTTCAGGGAGGAGAGAAACGGGAGGGAGGGATGGGCGCCTGACAGGCTGCTCCCTATCCCGAGCCACAGTGGCGTTCTCCCATGCAATCTGCGCCCTGGCACGATGCAAGTGGTCGTCGAGCACACCTCGTCGCGTTGGAACCTCCCACGGGCCCGGAGAAAGCAACCCTGGCCGTGCGAGAGCGTGCACGAGCTCGCCGCGGGCGCACGGACACGCCCGAGCGTGCGCCACCGTCGCCAGCTCTATATAAACCACCCCCGAGCCTCAAAACCAGTGCACCATCTCCCCCTCGACTCACTGTCACTCCCCAAACCCAGCCAATGTCCCCGAGCTGCTCGCAATAGCGTGAATCGCCGGATTTCTTCCGCGGCCACCGCGGCAACGCAAGGAGAAATACACCCTCCACAGACCACTGCGGCCTCCACCACTACCATAGACGAACTCCCCTACCTCCGTAACCCCACCCTGAGTCACGCCACCTCCCCTCGTTTGCAGAGAAGCCGAAAACCTCGTCGGAGCTGCCGTGGCACCCGAGCACGTCGCCGTCAATTGGAGTGAACCCGCGCCGTTGCTGCTGTACATCTACACTGCATCGACCACGCGAGACTCCCCTGACCTCTCCCCTTGGCCCTGCAACCCCCCTAGGTGAGCTCCGTCCATCTCTCGCCGCCGTTTCTCGGTGAACCTCGCCGGAGAAATTTTAGAACAAGGAAGAGAGAGGAAGGCTGGCCGTGCGCCGTAGATCTCCAGATCTACGGACACGCTTAAATGGCGAAGCGGTACGCCCGTTCCCGCGCGTCGCGGAAGCGAGGCGGGCCGCGCCCAGGGCGTTGACCAGCCCGCTGCGCTGTTTTTATTTCTTTTTCAAACTAACCAGAATATGGCTGTTTACTTTATTCGAAAATGAAAATGTTAAGCTCAACCATAAAATGTGCAAAAATTCACAGAGGTACCTGAACGAAATCTTGAACGATGGCAACAAGCAGATTTGGTTTTGGATGAACTATGAACAAATGAAAAATCATGAACTGAGGACTGTCAGTGAGAATGTTTAGGTCATAACTTTTTGATGGAATGTCTAAAATGAGCAAACTAAAATTCCTAGAGTAGATCTTGACTGGATCTACCAGTAGGGCGTGACCTCACCCCAAGGTGAGCTACCATTTCGAAATGGTACCATTTTGGTAAAACACCAGTAGCATGTTCTATGATTTTTAGGATATATTTTATAGCACCTTTTGATGCAAATCCAATTGGATCTGTTAGATATTAGGTAGATCTATGTATCCCTAGATTTGTGTAAATTTTTGAGCTCTAGAATTAATTTGGTGACAGATCTAAGAAAATGCATGTTTCTGTTAAAAATAAAGTGAATAGTCTGGTTTTGTAAATCATTGTTTGATTATGCCAATCTGTTTTCTAGCATGTATAAGTGATTTGTTGAGTGTTCTTAGATAGTTTTACTCAACAGAGAGCCCTTGACAAAAATCCATGCATGTTTAGTATTTGTTTGAGCATTAAAATGAGCATAGTAGAAATCTCTAGTTTCATTTCATGAAATACTTGTGTTGGAATGTTTTGCTAGATTTTTATCCTAGTTATAGGAATGTTTTTACTTGGATACAGTACCATTTTGGTACTGTTATTTACTGGTTTCCTTCTCTGTAAGCTACTTTGAGTCTTTTAGAAATGCATGCATAGGTTTGATTATTATTGCTAGTGTTAATGGTTTGCACTAGAATGGCTAGTTGCATTTTTGCACTAGGAATTATTTTGTTTACACAAGATGGACCAGAGGCATAACACCTCTCAAATGGCATGGAAAACCTAGTGGAACACCCACTGGTTCCATACCATTTGGTTGAAAAACAAACTAGCTCAACTATCGTAGTTGTGGTAGTAGTAGTGCATAATATTACTACTATTGATGCATGTTTGTGTGGGATATTTTTAGGAGCTTGTATATTATTTTTATGAGTGTTTTTGCTTGCTGTATGTTGTGTTTGAGTCAAGGTGTTGGTTGGTAAGGTTCTGATAGGATGCTTTACTTTTCTTTTACGACTATAGAAAACGACGAGGACATAGTCGGGACAGGAGGGTACTACTACCATTCTGGTTGCGAGCAAGACCCGGATCCTCAGTACCTCCAAGGCAAGCCATCCTTAAAGCTTTCTATTATATTCCCAATATCTTTATGCATTCAAATACTTCTGAAGTTTTCAAAACTTGCTTGCTAAAACTATTTTATTGAGTGAATACTATTACTACTATTATATCTGTGTTATATATCACTTGCCATTAGTCAACTTGGTGTTACCAAGCCCTTAGCCACCATAAGGTATATAAATACCGTCTTAAACAATAATCTTGACTCCCTAAGTGGACCACTTTAAAATGTGCTTTTGCAAAACAAAGATGGTTCTATGAGGAGATTATGGGGGAAAGGCGGGACCTTGTTCACCAAAGGAAAAACTGTGAAGGTGTTTTCAAATGTTTTCAAAAGGCACATACCCTAGTCTTCGCTGGACAACCAAGATGTACTGCCACTCTACCCCTATATGAGTATGGGGCCTACCTGGATGCTTGCACAGATTAGTATGTGTCCTATCCCAAGATGCTATGGAGTGGATGATGCTCTGAACCGAAATGTTGCCAGGAGGGAGGAACGGGACATGCAAAGTGTGGGATTAATTTCTCCTCCGGTTGCAACAGTTGGGTCCCCCGTTTGGCGATGTGTGACATGGTGCCGGGGGGAATCAAACCTGATTGAAGGGATAGCCATGTACTAGTTTGTGTCAGAGTGGACAGTTAGGATCAACTCTCTGGTGCTTGCATATCGCTGTGTCGATCCATGGGTGGTCCATGGCAGAGTTTTGGATCTAGTGGAATGTGTACCACCTCTGCAGAGTAAAACTATTCAGAATAGCCGAGCCCTCGGATATGGGCAGTTGAAAGGCCATGTAGCTAGTATTGTGCTGAGTTTCCAAAAGATGTTTTCAAAACAGAAGTGTTGTACCCGGAAGGTACCGATGAAGTTTGGACATGTTGTTCCAAGAAGTTTTGCAAAGAAAAAGAAAACAAAAAACTTTCTTTTGTAAACCAAGTTTTACAAAACCTCTTGTACATGTGATATCGACAAGAGAAAGCAAACTATCTTATTTTCTTCTGAAGTATCTTCTTCAACAAAGATACAGATTAATATGACTGCAACTATGATGTCTTCTTACACGAACATCATTGGTAGCAAGCCCTATGTATGGCCTACCTATCTACCATATAAGCATGATGCATTTGTAAGTGTATAAAGGATGTCTTGTTGAGTACATTCAAACGTACTCATTTGGTTTCGCCCCTGGTATATACTTGCCAGACTTTGAGGAGGTACCACCTGAGGAGGAATACGAGGAGGAGTACTATTCCGACGACTACGCGAACTAGGTCCGGCTCCCGGTCAACAGCCTGTTGGTGAAAGCTTGACATGGGCTATCTGCGTTTATCTTCCGCTGTTTAGATGTTGTAAGACTTTGCCTGCCCTGCGTGGCAGTGAATAAAGACTTGGTCATGTGACCATTGGCTTATAAGACTGCTTCTATTCGTGTAATGGATATTGTATCTATGTACCACTTTCGTATGTTGTTCACGACTGATCTTCCTGGGATCGTGAATGTATGCATATGAGGGGTTCTGAACCTTCCGGTTTGGGGCCTCTACAGAGGGGCAGGTAGATCTTGGTTCCTCTCGCATCCTTTTGCTCTGAATTTTTTATTTCCAGATCTAGGTTCTCTTCTTGCATCCACAGAGTTGGGATTTATGCTTCATTATTGCGTTTTCAGATCGTGAAAAAATGCAATCATTTCGAGTGGATGGATGAGTATGTGGAGAGGCTTCAAAGGGAGGGCTTGATTGATTTCAAGGGGGCTCCAACCCTTGAGCTCAATCTGCCTCCATCCATGAAAAACATGGGGAATGCAGAGTTGAAGGGTGCTCCGACAGTGGGGGATGCAGATCTGAAGGGTGAATTGAAGAAGATGAACAAGAACTTGAAGTAGATGATTCAAGTGATGCAGTAAGCAAATATGATAGCTTTAGGAATTTTTTTTGCATTGTTGATGTAGGATTTGTTTACCTGCTGGTCAACCCTCATTAGAGATGTTGTGTATTGTTAACAGTCTATTAATTCCATGTCATGAAACCTTAATGCGATGGATCTAAATTTGTATCTCTCGAAATCATCTCAGTTTGTTTGTTACCAAGTTTTTTAGTTGACCAGATGACAATTAACACTAATTGCGTAACACAAATACCTCGAGATCATCTCTTATTCAGAGGAACAGTTTCTTCAGTTCTGTTTAGCTTCAGTTTGGTTACACCGAGTGCTAGAAAAAATCCTCCAAAAATTTGTTTGGATCTGTTGGATGGCTTTCATTGGGCCTTCTTTTTTTCTTTGAGCCCACAAACACGCGATGCTTTGATTTTTTTCTTTTAACGATGCAAAGAGATTTAATTTATTTGAGATTTGATTGCTCACCCTATTCTATTTGCTAGAGGTTATAGTAAAATACAAAGTATTCACAAAGTGCAAAGGGTTTTAAGAATGCCAAAAAAAGAAGGTAAAGAATATTTTTTTTCCATAAGCTAGTTGTCATGCACGTGCAAAAAAATGTGCTATTTTTTTAATAGTTTGATACTTAACATTATTTAATTCACAAATATGTTTTGATTTTCTGTCCTTATCTCATCATACACAGAACTAGTTCATAAATTTGTTTTTCTTACATTTTTAGTTTGAGTTCTTTTCTTTTTCACAAACTAGTGTAACTACTACTCCGTTCCACAATGTAAGACTTTTCAGCAAGAAAGTTTAGCTTGCTAGAAAGCCTTACATTATTGAACGGAGGTAGTAGTTAATAAATTTCCTTCGCCATGTACAACGCTAGCCTCTTGTAGACATGCATAGGAAAGGAAAGATCTTAGCGCCTCGGACTCGGACCAGAAACTAGTGTAAACTGACCGGATTTTAATCCTAGCGTCTACTCTAAAAGGTTGCGTTGTACATGATCTTAGTCGTGCCTAAACTTGGGGCAAACCACTTGGAAATAACATGGATACAAATAAAAAAGAACACTTCACACACCAACGATAAATAACTTAGATATAGATAGATGGGATTCTTAGATCCCTACATAGTAGGTACATAGTACGGGGAACACATGATATAAAATACATAAAACCCTAGCACATTAGCTAGGGCCGGCAACACTACGGGCGCACAACACCAACACCGTCTGGACTTCACCGTCGTCTTCTTCACTCCTCCTTGTCGTCGTCCTCGTCGTCTTCTCTCCTCCTCGAGGCCGTCAACACCGAGATAGTAGAGGAGGGTGTGCACGCGGTCTTCCGCGGGAAAGATGTTGTAGAAGTTGGTGTGGATGTTCCTTGTGGTGAATGCGACTCACATCCTCACCGGAACACACGGCCGAGCAGGTAGTACGCATCAAACCTGTTCGCGAAGTAGGCGACGACGCTTATCACCAGAGCAGTGGAGTGGGCGCGTTGTTCCTCCAGAAGGAACATGACTGGCGACCCTGCTGGGAGGTGGTTAAAGCCCACATGGAGGAAGCCACGAGCCAAGTCCGTAGAGCCCCTCCAACGTGAGAACGCCCAGATGCGCAGCACGGTCTCAATGACCCTGTTGGGGAGGGTAGCGCATCTCCGGCATGATGGGCGGGAAGCGGAAGGTGGCCGCGTTGAACTGCATCATCATGTACGTCGAGTCGTCGGTTGTGCTTTGGCTCTGGTTGGAGAGAAGAGAATGGGGAGGATGCTGTAACATCCCAAGTATGAAAACAACCCCTAGAATGTTTTATTTCTTGTTAATTTATGTTTTGCATCATGACATCATCATTGCATTTGTTTTGGCATTTGTTTTCCAATTGTTTTCAGTTGTTTTTCCTTGTTTTCCATTTGAATTTCAAACCAAGAATTCAAACCTTTGTTTCATACTTGTTATGTTACAATTTTTCAAAGAAAATCAAACCATCAAATGGTTCCCAATAACTTGGAAGCTCAAACCATTTGAATTGTTTCTTTCAATATTTCATTTAATATCAAATTCACTTAAATTCAATCAAATTACCAAAGCAGCAACTAATTTGAAATATTTGAAAACAAAATTTTGCAATTTGTTGCTGTTACATTAACTAACCTACACAAATTTTTTCCCTAATTTTTCTAACCCTAAAACTATGCTTTTTCTTCCTATTCTTTTTCAGCAAAAAAAAATAAAAAGAAAAAGGGAAAACAGAGAGGGGAGGGCAGGCCAGACCACCATACCCCACGATGCCAGCCCGCTACCCCTTCCCCCACCTCCGTACACGCTCACGTCAGCCATGGAGGAAAGCGACAGAGCTTTTCCCCCACAGCTCCACCCCACCCCCTCCTTATCTAACCCCCCAATGGGCAACCCTAACCCTAACCCGCACTCCCTTCCCTCTTTCTCCCATCTCCGCCGCCACAGTTGAGGAGGGCGCCGCCGTTTTCTCCCGCGGCCGGTCGCCGCTCGCCGACCTCGCCGCCGTCGCCTCCGTCCCCCTCCGGCCACGCTGAGACCACCCCTGCGAAGAGGGTGAGCCCCTCGACCGATTCCCACTATTTCCCTGCTTGTTCCCGTGCAGTAGACGCCGCGATTCCGGCCGTGGTTTCCGTCGCTGGCTCTGTCGTCGTTGATTTCCGGCAGAGGCCAAGCCTGAACTTTCGCGTGCAGTTTCAGTTAACGCCGCTTAGTAGGTTCAAAACCCCACAGCTCCCGTATACAGCAAACAAGCCGCAGCAGCCCACTGGTTGCGCTCGCTGCGCGCGCACCAGGAGCTCGCGGGTTCGAATCCCGGCCACCCCCTTTTTTTCTGGTTTATTTTCCAATTTGTTTTAGTACCGTTTCTGAATCTCAACCCCCCTGCGCGTTCCTTCCTGTCACGAAACAAAGCAGCAGCGCACTGGTAGCTCCCTTGCGCGCGCATCAGGAGGGCAGGGGATCGAATCCCTCCCCCGAGGGTTTAACCCATCTTTTTTCATCTTTTTTCCCAGATCCAGATCCACTTCTTATCGCACACAAGTCCCTGTAGTTACTTCTAGGTCCCTGTTAAATTCATTCTAAGTCCCTGGCTGCTATTTAAAATGGCAGAACACCCCCTAAGCTTTAAAAATGCATAACTAATTCATTACAACTTCAATTTCAACATTTTAAATATGTTTTTCATACCAAATTGAATTCTCTACCCAAATATAAATTTTGCTTACTGTTTTGAATATTTTAAATTGGTGAAATATTTGAATCCTTGTTGAATTCATTTAATTTTGCAAAATTCATAACTTGGGCATAAAAATTCCAAACTCAACAAATAAAATATGTTTTCCATCCCATTTTTCATGTAGTTTGCAAATATAAACTTTATGTTCTGTGTTGAATAATTAAATTTGGTTAAATAATTTAAACCTTGTTTAAATCATTTAAAATTGCTAAATTCATAACTTGGTCAAATTAAATTCTTTTTGAACATATAAATGTGTTTTCAAACCAGAAAATTATAATCTTTTCAAATATGAATTTTACTAAATGTTTTGAACAAATGAAAATTCAAATAAATTCAAACTTGAATTAAATTCATTTAAATCTTGTTTAAACTTGTTTAATTCATAATTAATTCATTCTAATTCCTTTTTCAACAAATGAAACATGTATTCCACCTAAAATTTTGTGTTCTTTCCAAATATGAACTTTGTTGTTTATTTTGAACAATTAAAATTGGTGAAAACAACAAATGCTTGTGTAACTCCTTTAAGAAGCAAATTTTCATAACTTAATAAACAAAATTCCAAACTTGGTAAACTTTATTTCAAATTGGATCTAATGTTGTTTTCTTTTTGTTTTCCTCATCCATGAATCATGCTAATTCACTTACACATGATGATTAGTTGTAGCTCATTTAATCCAACCTTAATTCATGGGCTTTCCATATGCAATCCAAATTGCATATGGGTCAATTTAAACATGTTATCATGTCAGCTATCTTATCTTTGATGCATCAATTAAATTGTCATGCATCATCCCATGATTGTGCATTATGCCATGTTATTGATTGTTTGTCTCTCTGCGTTGTTTGTTTGCTTCTTCTCGAATAGACGACGACGTTGAGACAAACGAGGTTTACGACACTACTTCTGAGGAGTTAGCTCAGTACCAGGCTGCTGAGTTTGCAGGCAAGTATTCACTCACATGAACCATTGTGTTCCTTTCCACATTGGATACCGATAATTTCCGTTGTCTATTCTGCTATCCTTAAGATTCGTTGCTTGTGTTCGATCCTATCACCTGTTATCCTTTAACCCTGATATAGCCTCACCTCCACACTTATACCCCATTGATTGTTGCCTGTGTCTTACTAGCATGCTTAGGGTTGTTTATGCTCGAGTCTGCTGTCCGTTATTTCTGTTACCATATTTTATTATGTTCTGGGGCTCGATGTTTAAACAATCAACCTGTTAATGTTTGAGGTAATGCTAATTTGATGATAAGGCACCGGCAGGAGGCCCGGCGTGGTTTTGAGGCCTGCTAGTGTCGACCCTAATTAGGAAAAGGGTCTTGTCTACTGATCCATGATGAGCGCACTATCCGCATGTGGGAAGCGTGTATGGGCGCCCCCCTCAATTTGATTCGATTCGCATCTCGTCCAAATCGCCTCATTTAGTTCGGGTTTTCCATTTGCCGCACGCATATGCAGGTACGAACCCAAGGCCAGGGTGGAAACTTTTGTAGTCGGCATTTAGGGAGACACGTTCTTAGAGTGCTATAGGGTCCCCTTTTCTTCGTGGGGCTTGATTAGCCGTGCGCTCATTTGCACGGGGTTCTTTGGGCTTGATGCGAAGAAGAGTTGGGTTGTGTTGAGTGCCCCGCTTGGTGGAAGGCATTCCATCTGGCGGGTTATTCTTACGTGTACGGCCAAATTGGTGCATCCCTGCAGGGTTAAATCTTCTAGAGAAGCCGTGTTTTCCGCGGTTATGGATGACTTGGTGAAAGTACTGGCTAACAAGTACTCAGAACAACTTACACCTAACTAATGATAACTTGACTGGTAATAGTCTTATTGACACAATAACTTGAACCATGATTAATCCAACTGTGTGAGTTATCCTCGGGTTGCTTCTTTGGATAAGGGGCGAGATCTAGGATGGGTTTGTTTGAGGTTAGTTATATTTGGTTACGATACGCTATCTTATCCCCTTCTTTTAGCCGGAAGTTCTAGCGTGTTTCTGTAATTGGTTAGAGCAGCCTGCTGCCGCACTTTTGTATCACCTATTCTTCCGTTGAACCCAAAGCATCTGTACTTGGTGTTGCCGGGTACACTTTGGTATCTTGTGCGTCTTGCTTGCCAGTACTTGTCTGTACTGACCCCTTTGGGGCTGTGGTTTCCGCAGACTACGTTTCCGAGGATCCCCATGGTGGCTACTACGTGGAGTATGACGAGGTTGCTGACGAGTAGATAGCGGACCCGGGCAGGATCCGAGACATCGTGGATGGGCTCCGTCTTTTCGTTTCCGGCCTCTTAGGCCTATTTGGATCTTGTCTGTACTCAGACACTTTGGATGCTTCCGCTGTGATGTAATGATGAATTGTTGGGACATGTGTCCTCTGGATGATTGTATTTGCTATCTCTGCTCTAGTGAGAGCTATTTGCAACTTATTTCAATCTTTTGTGTCTTAGAGATATGTTGTGATATCACTTGTTCCAATGCCGTTGACGTACCATGTGTGTATGTTATGAAGTACGTCAACGGAAGTAGTCGGATTTCTATGGGATGGTTTACGCAGACGATGGATAGTAGAGAATGGTTGTCACACGTTTACGTGTTGGCCTGCTCATATTGAGATGCGGGTGCCGGTATGCCCCGTAAGCCATTTGTTCTACTGTTTAGCGGACTGTGAGTATCCTCTAGAAGTCCGGGTGCGACAAATGGTATCAGAGCCTGTCTGCCTGTAGGATCCCTTTTACTGGCCGCAGTTGAGTCTAGAAACTATTTTGTAGCTATAGAGGAAAAATGAAACGTGAGAGTAGGAATTCTGTTCTTTTATTTCTTTCCCCACCCACCCTCCCTTTTCCGGTAAGGAAGTGCAACGTTGTTTTCTCTTCTCATCTCAACTTTCAAGTTAGAATTTCACGTATCCTGGTTTCTCTAGGATAGTTATATCTACTAGACCATAGGAATGGAGGTGGTTGTGACATGATTTATCATGTTGCCTACTCAGGATTGAGAACGGAGGCGTGTAAGCCCCGGAAGCAGATCCTCTATTCCTTAAGCAGTAGATATTGATCCTTTAGAAGCCCGGATGGGTTTTCCGTAGTACCTCAGGAGTGTTTGGTCTCGTGTTTCCCGAATGTTGCTTCGATATCCTGTTCTTCTCAACATCCTTTTCATCCGTTGAAACCTTGTTGTTGCTTGCCACTTCAGTTCTTCTACCGGCGTCTAATCAAAGCTTCCCCAATCATCTGCAGATGGATCTCAGGTTCTACCCGCAGGTGGTTCGTATGACTCGTTGCGAGAGCACTGCCGGTTATCCGGAGATGCTGAGAGACATGGTCACTTTTCTGGGGTTCCGTTGGGCACCAGAGTACCAGGTCTACGAGCAGCAACGAGAGTTTGACCAGACCTACTACCAGGCTATCGTCTACATTCTGTCAGATGATGGCATGAGCGTAGTTCACCGCTACGAGGCAGTGGGTTCCACAGTGGATATGGCTGTGCAGCAGGCAGCTTATGTGAGTCTCACCGTCCTTCGTGCTGACTACTGGGGATTTGACGATTCTATCTATCGCCACATCCCCCGTGGTTACATCACTTCGGAGGGAGCTCACTTCACTCTCTACGACAACTTGGATGTCTACGAGCATGATAACTCCAGGCTGCACACCACCGCTCAGTTTGTGAGGCACAGTGACGCAGTTGCCAGCACACTATCTCAGGAGTTGGCTTCAGTCAGAGAGCAGCTCTACCTTGCTTTGACTCGTCTGGCGACTTACACCACAGACTTTGTTGGAGATGAGCGCTTTGCACGTTTCGATCAGCCAGTTGGTCGTCGTCTGCCAGATGCTGGAGGTTACGAGCCGATCAGAGGTCCACTCCTTAACCTCGGTGCTGGTTACACTGCGATTCCACGCTTTGGAGCACAGGGAGTCGACGCTATGTACTTCACCACACCTAGAGTCGCTCTCAGACCACGTCAGATCTACCTGGATCGTCGTTCTACCTACTTTCGTGGGCGTGCTCCTTGCCGTACCTCTCGCCGTACTCCTAGCCGCCGTCCTGCGTGATGAGCATGGGAGTACCGATGTATCCATTCTTAGCTATGTGTAGTTATCCTTTGGCTTTCGAACCATTTATGGTGTGTTGGATATTCTGATGTATTTGAACATGTGATGATGTACCTGTTGGTTATCTATTCATGCGTCGGAATAATCTCTCTTTCGGTTTCCAAGTCTATCCTTTTCTATTGTTGTGCTAAAATGCATTTCCATTCAGGATGCCGCCAACAAGGAACAACCCGCCTGAGCCACCGCCAATAACGGAGCTGTTGACTCAGATGACCCAATTCATGGCACAGACGGCCCAGTTTCAGACTAATCAGCACAACAACCAGACGGCTCCACGAGTCAGCATCAAGGAGTTCCCCAGTCTGGGTTCGAGAGCTTTCGTGGCAACACGCGAGCCTCTGGACGCTGATGACTGGATCCGTGAGATAGCTAAGGCTCTGGAGATTGCTCACGTTGCTGAGGAAGACAAGGTCAAGTATGCCTCCTATCTGCTGAAGGGTCAGGCAGCTACTTGGTGGGAAAACTACCAGGCCATGAGAGCTGGCTTTCCAATCACGTGGGTTTGTTTCAAGGAAGCCTTCCTGAAGCACCACATTCCAGATGGTCTCATGGAAAGGATGCGTGAAGAGTTTTGCTCTCTCAAGCAGGGCAAGCTGGACGTCATTGGCTATCAGAGTGAGTTCAATCGCCTCGCTCGTTACGCTGGTGATGAGGTGTCCACTGAGGCTAAGAAGATGGCAAGGTTCCGCAGAGGTTTTAACCCGGAACACAAGTACGCCCTCACCAATATCAAGGCCAACAACTTCGAGGAGCTCGTTAACACCGCTCTCAATGAAGAAAATGGGCGCAAGGCGTTCGAGGAGTCTCGCAAGCACTCGCGTGAGGGTGGTTCCTCCTCCAACATGACCACCCCTCCGCAGAAGCGCCGCATCTGGGTGCCAAATGGTGCTGTCACTCGGGCTCCATACGCCCAAACTTCTCCAGGCTTCGCTCCCCGCCCACCCAACCCTGCTCAGATGCATGATCAAAGGGCTTCGATGGGGCAGCCAAGACCAGGGCCTCCTCGTGTCGTCACTTGCTACAAGTGCAAGCCGACGGGGCACTACGCTGACAAGTGCACACAGAGGCAGCTACCTCCACCACCACCTCGTCCCAACACAAACCAGGCAATGGTGCGCGCTCCCCCGCCTAAGGCCTTCAACTCCAACAACAGGCCTATCGGGAGGACCGCAAGGGTGAATCATGTCAAGATCGACAAAGCTGAGGAAGCTCCTGACGTCGTTCTCGGTATATTACCCGTAAACTCTTTTCCAGCTAAAGTGTTGTTTGATACCGGAGCATCGCATTCTTTTGTGTCAAAAACATTTGCCACAACAAACAACCTAATTGTGGTTCCACTAAGCAATCAAATCACTGTTCACTCCCCGAGATCACAAATGTTGACTTCCAAGATAAGTAAGGACAATCAAATCCTAATTGGAGGCCACATATTCCTTGCTTCACTCATGTTGCTGGGAAGTTCTGACATTGATGTCATTCTTGGTATGGATTGGCTGAAAGCTAATAAAGCAAGGATTGACTGTGCTCAAAAGTCAATAACTCTATCCCACCCTTCTGGCCAGATAGTCTATTCTCCAAATGAATCAAGTTCCATTCAGCTATGCAACCTCGATGCAAAACCTCTACCTTCACTTGAAAATGTTCCGGTGGTTTGCGAATTCCCTGACGTCTTTCCAGAAGAGTTGCCAGGGATGCCTCCGGACAGAGCAGTTGAGTTCGTGATCGAGCTTGAACCAGGTACTTCTCCAATCTCTAAGCATCCTTACAAGATAGGAACTCCCGAGCTGAAGTTGTTAAAGGAAAAAATTGATATGTACATGGAAAAAGGTTACATTCAACCTAGTTCCTCGGCTTGGGGTTGCCCAACTCTGTTCGTTGCGAAGAAGAATCACACAAAGAGACTCGTTGTTGACTATTGTCCTCTTAACGAGAAAACCATGTAAAACAAGTATCCAATTCCTCGTATCGATGATCTTTTTGATCAACTTGCTGGAGCCTCAGTATTGTCCAAGTTGGACTTGAGAATGGGTTACCATCAAATAAAGATCAGAAAAGAGGATATTCCAAAGACAGCCTTCACCACTCGCTACGGTCTATATGAATTCACCGTCATGTCCTTTGGTCTCACCAATGCACCAGCGACATTCCCTCGACTCATGAATTCTGTCTTCCATGAATACCACAACAAGTTCGTTGTGGTATATCTTGATGACATTCTTGTCTACTCAAAATCCGAGGAAGAGCATGAAGAACATCTTCATATCACTCTCATGAAGCTTCGCGAGCATCGTCTTTATGCCAAGTTCTCCAAATGTGAGTTCTGGATTCCAGAAGTTGCTTACCTTGGTCATGTCATCTCTCCCAAGGGCATATCCATTGATCCAGAAAAGGTTAAGGCAATTGTTGATTGGAAACCTCCAAAGACGGTGAAGCAAGTAAGAAGTTTTCTTGGCTTGGCTAGATATTGTCGTCGTTTCGTCCAAAACTTTTCCAAGATTGCCAAACCTCTCACTGATCTCACAAAGAAGGACAAGAAGTTCGTCTGGTCTCCACAGTGTGATGAAAGTTTCAATCTCCTGAAGACTAAACTCACCTCTACACCAGTTCTGGTTGGCCCAGATCCTTCCAAACCTTTCCAGATATTCTGTGACGCTTCTCTCCAAGGTCTAGGTGCAGTTCTTATGCAAGAACGTCAAGTTGTGTCTTATGCTTCACGTCAGTTGAACGCACATGAGCTCAATTATCCCACTCATGACCTTGAACTTGCAGCAGTTGTGTTTGCCCTCAAGAAATGGAGACAATACTTGTTGGGTAATCGCACTGAACTCTTTTCCGATCATAAGAGTCTGAAGTACATCTTCACTCAACCAGATCTAAACCTCAGACAAAGGAGATGGATTGAAAAGATTAAAGACTTTGATCTTACCATTTCTTACACTCCAGGCAAGGCTAATGTTATGGCCGATACTCTCAGTCGCAAGTCGTATTGCAATAATCTCATGATCATGGAAAGCCAACCTCCTCTTCATGAAGAATTCCAGAAGCTCAACCTTGGTCTTGTTCCTCAAGGCTATCTTGCAAACTTGACAGCCAGTCCAACTCTCGAGGACAAGATTCGTTCTGAACAACTTCGTGATGCTGAAATCAAGAAGATAGTAGAACACATCAAATAAGGCAAGGAGAAATTCAAGTCCTTCTCAATTGATGACAAGGGAACTGTGTTCTTCGAAGGACGCATTGCAGTTCCTCAAGTTCAAAGTCTCAAAGATGTCATTCTCAAGGAGGCTCATGAAACTCCTCTCTCCATACACCCTGGAAGTACAAAGATGTACCAGGATCTCAAGACACTGTTTGGTGGCCTGGCATGAAACGTGAAATTGCTCAATACGTTTCTGAATGCGACGTTTGTCAACGTGTTAAGGCAGTTCATCAGAAAACAGCCGGTCTTCTCCAACCTCTGGGAATCCCTGAGTGGAAGTGGGACATGATTGAAATGGACTTCGTCACTGGTTTTCCAAAGTC
This sequence comes from Alopecurus myosuroides, assembly GCA_028641055.1. Lineage (NCBI taxonomy): Eukaryota > Viridiplantae > Streptophyta > Magnoliopsida > Poales > Poaceae > Alopecurus > Alopecurus myosuroides. Next base: position 299,096,223 of record CM054060.1, on the reverse strand, counting down.
CAAGAGGGGCAACGATGCAATCTTCGTTGTCATTGATCGTCTCACTAAAGTAGCTCACTTCTTTGCTGTCAAAGAAACAATCTCAGCTAGCCAGTTAGCAGAGCTCTACACCGCAAAGATTGTTCCTCTTCATGGTGTTCCATTGGAAATAAGCTCAGACCGGGGAAGCATATTCACTTCTCATTTCTGGAAAAGCTTTCAAGAAGCATTGGGCACCAAACTTCTGTTCAGCACAGCTTATCACCCTCAGTCTCAAGGGCAAGTCGAAAGAGTCAATCAGATTCTCGAGGATATGCTCAGAGCATGTGGTCTCTCCTTTGGCATGAAATGGGAGGAATGTCTTCCATATGCTGAATTCTCCTACAACAACAGCTTCCAGGCAAGCCTAGGCATGGCACCATTTGAGGCTCTCTATGGCCGCAGATGCAGGAGTCCAATCAATTGGTCTGGAGCTGGTGAACGTTCACTCTTAGGCCCTGACATTGTTAAGGAAGCCGAAGAGAAAGTTCGCATCATTCGTGACAATCTCAAGATTGCTTAGTCTCGTCAGAAAAGCTACTATGACAGCAAGCACAGGGATATGGTCTATGCACCTGGTGACAAAGCATATCTCCGTGTAACTCCCCTCAGAGGCACTCATCGTTTCGGTGTCAAAGGAAAGCTTGCACCAAGATACATTGGGCCTTTCAACATTCTTTCAAGGCGTGCGGAAAATGCCTATCGTCTTGAATTTCTAGAAAAACTATCCAAGGTGCACGATGTGTTTCATGTGTCACAGCTCAAGAGGTGCTTCAAAGATCCAGATCATGCAGTTGATCATGATTCCATTGAACTGCAAGAAGATCTATCTTATGAGGAGCACCCTATTCGTATTCTCGATGAGACCGAGCGTAAGACTCGCAACAAGAGCACCAAGTTATTGAAAGTGCAGTGGTCTCATCATTCCGATAAAGAGGCAACGTGTGAGACCGAAGAGGATCTTCGCAAGAAGTATCCGGACCTTTTCTCTTATCAGTAGGAATCTCGGGGCGCGATTCCTTCAAGGGGGGGCGTTTTGTAACATCCCAAGTATGAAAACAACCCCTAGAATGTTTTATTTCTTGTTAATTTATGTTTTGCATCATGACATCATCATTGCATTTGTTTTGGCATTTGTTTTCCAATTGTTTTCAGTTGTTTTTCCTTGTTTTCCATTTGAATTTCAAACCAAGAATTCAAACCTTTGTTTCATACTTGTTATGTTACAATTTTTCAAATAAAATCAAACCATCAAATGGTTCCCAATAACTTGGAAGCTCAAACCATTTGAATTGTTTCTTTCAATATTTCATTTAATATCAAATTCACTTAAATTCAATCAAATTACCAAAACAGCAACTAATTTGAAATATTTGAAAACAAAATTTTGCAATTGGTTGCTGTTACATTAACTAACCTACACAAATTTTTTCCCTAATTTTTCTAACCCTAAAACTATGCGTTTTCTTCCTATTCTTTTTCAGCAAAAAAAATAAAATAAAAAGAAAAAGGGAAAACAGAGAGGGTTGGGCAGGCCAGCCCAGTTGGGCCAGCCCACCACACCCAACGATGCCAGCCCGCTACCCCTTCCCCCACCTCCGTACACGCTCACGTCAGACATGGAGGAAAGCGACAGAGCTTTTCCCCCACAGCTCCACCCCACCCCCCCTCCTTATCTAACCCCCCAAGGGGCAACCCTAACCCTAAACCGCACTCCCTTCCCTCTTTCTCCCATCTCCGCCGCCACAGTTGAGGAGGGCGCCGCCGTTTTCTCCCGCGGCCGGTCGCCGCTCGCCGAGCTCGCCGCCGCCGCCTCCGTCCCCCTCCGGCCACGCTGAGACCACCCCTGCGAAGAGGGTGAGCCCCTCGACCGATTCCCACTATTTCCCTACTTGTTCCCGTGCAGTAGACGCCGCGATTCCGGCCGTGGTTTCCGTTGCTGGCTCTGTCTTCGTTGATTTCTGGCAGAGGCCAAGCCTGAACTTTCGCGTGCAGTTTCAGTTAACGCCGCTTAGTAGGTTCAAAACCCCACAGCTCCCGTATACAGCAAACAAGCCGCAGCAGCCCACTGGTTGCGCTCGCTGCGCGCGCACCAGGAGCTCGCGGGTTCGAATCCCGGCCACCCCCTTTTTTTCTGGTTTCTTTTCCAATTTGTTTTAGTACCGTTTCTGAATCTCAACCCCCCTGCGCGTTCCTTCCTGTCACGAAACAAAGCAGCAGCGCACTGGTAGCTCCCTTGCGCGCGCATCAGGAGGGCAGGGGATCGAATCCCTCCCCCGAGGGTTTAACCCATCTTTTTTTCATCTTTTTTCCCAGATCCAGATCCACTTCTTATCGCACACAAGTCCCTGTAGTTACTTCTAGGTCCCTGTTAAATTTATTCTAAGTCCCTGGCTGCTATTTAAAATGGCAGAACACCCCCTAAGCTTTAAAAATGCATAACTAATTCATTACAACTTCAATTTCAACATTTTAAATATGTTTTTCATACCAAATTGAATTCTCTACCCAAATATAAATTTTGCTTACTGTTTTGAATATTTTAAATTGGTGAAATATTTGAATCCTTGTTGAATTCATATAATTTTGCAAAATTCATAACTTGGGCATAAAAATTCCAAACTCAACAAATAAAATATGTTTTCCATCCCATTTTTCATGTAGTTTGCAAATATAAACTTTATGTTCTGTGTTGAATAATTAAATTTGGTTAAATAATTTAAACCTTGTTTAAATCATTTAAAATTGCTAAATTCATAACTTGGTCAAATTAAATTCTTTTTGAACATATAAAATGTGTTTTCAAACAAGAAAATTATAATCTTTTCAAATATGAATTTTACTAAATGTTTTGAACAAATAAAATTCAAATAAATTCAAACTTGGATTAAATTCATTTAAATCTTGTTTAAACTTGTTTAATTCATAATTAATTCATTCTAATTCCTTTTTCAACAAATGAAACATGTATTCCACCTAAAATTTTGTGTTCTTTCCAAATATGAACTTTGTTGTTTATTTTGAACAATTAAAATTGGTGAAAACAACAAATGCTTGTGTAACTCCTTTAAGAAGCAAATTTTCATAACTTAATAAACAAAATTCCAAACTTGGTAAACTTTATTTCAAATTGGATCTATTGTTGTTTTCTTTTTGTTTTCCTCATCCATGCATCATGCTAATTCACTTACACATGATGATTAGTTGTAGCTCATTTAATCCAACCTTAATTCATGGGCTTTCCATATGCAATCCAAATTGCATATGGGTCCATTTAAACATGTTATCATGTCAGCTATCTTATCTTCGATGCATCAATTAAATTGTCATGCATCATCCCATGATTGTGCATTATGCCATGTTATTGATTGTTTGTCTCTCTGCGTTGTTTGTTTGCTTCTTCTCGAATAGACGACGACGTTGAGACAGACGAGGTTTACGACACTACTTCTGAGGAGTTAGCTCAGTACCAGGCTGCTGAGTTTGTAGGCAAGTATTCACTCACATGAACCATTGTGTTCCTTTCCACATTGGATACCGATACTTTTCGTTGTCTATTCTGCTAGCCTTAAGATTCGTTGCTTGTGTTCGATCCTATCACCTGTTATCCTTTAACCCTGATATAGCCTCACCTCCACACCTATACCCCATTGATTGTTGCCTGTGTCTTACTAGCATGCTTAGGGTTGTTTATGCTCGAGTCTGCTGTCTGTTATTTCTGTTACCATATTTTATTATGTTCTGGGGCTCGATGTTTAAACAATCAACCTGTTAATGTTTGAGGTAATGCTAATTTGATGATAAGGCACCGGCAGGAGGCCCGGCGTGGTTTTGAGGCCTGCTAGTGTCGACCCTAATTAGGAAAAGGGTCTTGTCTACTGATCCATGATGAGCGCACTATCCGCATGTGGGAAGCGTGTATGGGCGCCCCCCTCAATTTGATTCGATTCGCATCTCGTCCAAATCGCCTCATTTAGTTCGGGTTTTCCATTTGCCGCACGCATATGCAGGTACGAACCCGAGGCCAGGGTGGAAACTTTTGTAGTCGGCATTTAGGGAGACACGTTCTTAGAGTGCTATGAGGGTCCCCTTTTCTTCGTGGGGCTTGATTAGCCGTGCGCTCATTTGCACGGGGTTCTTTGGGCTTGATGCGAAGAAGAGTTGGGTTGTGTTGAGTGCCCCGCTTGGTGGAAGGCATTCCATCTGGCGGGTTATTCTTACGTGTACGGCCAAATTGGTGCATCCCTGCAGGGTTAAATCTTCTCGAGAAGCCGTGTTTTCCGCGGTTATGGATGACTTGGTGAAAGTACTGGCTAACAAGTACTCAGAACAACTTACACCTAACTAATGATAACTTGACTAGTAATAGTCTTATTGACACAATAACTTGAACCATCATTAATCCAACTATGTGAGTTATCCTCGGGTTGCTTCTTTGGATAAGGGGCGAGATCCAGGATGGGTTTGTTTGAGGTTAGTTATAGTTGGTTACGATACGCTATCTTATCCCCTTCTTTTAGCCGGAAGTTGTAGCGTGTTTCTGTAGTTGGTTAGAGCAGCCTGCTGCCGCACTTTTGTATCACCTATTCTTCCGTTGAACCCAAAGCATCTGTACTTGGTGTTGTCGGGTACACTTTGGTATCTTGTGCGTCTTGCTTGCCAGTACTTGTCTGTACTGACCCCTTTGGGGCTGTGGTTTCCGCAGACTACGTTTCCGAGGATCCCCATGGTGGCTACTACGTGGAGTATGACGAGGTTGCTGACGAGTAGATAGCGGACCCGGGCAGGATCCGAGACATCGTGGATGGGCTCCGTCTTTTCGTTTCCGGCCTCTTAGGCCTATTTGGATCTTGTCTGTACTCAGACACTTTGGATGCTTCCACTATGATGTAATGATGAATTGTTGGGACATGTGTCCTCTGAATGATTGTATTTGCTATCTCTGCTCTAGTGAGAGCTATTTGCAACTTATTTCAATCTTTTGTGTCTTAGAGATATGTTGTGATATCACTTGTTCCAATGCCGTTGACGTACCATGTGTGTATGTTATGAAGTACGTCAACGGAAGTAGTCGGATTTCTATGGGATGGTTTACGCAGACGATGGATAGTAGAGAATGGTTGTCACACGTTTACGTGTTGGCCTGCTCATATTGAGATGCGGGTGCCGGTATGCCCCGTAAGCCATTTGTTCTACTGTTTAGCGGACTGTGAGTATCCTCTAGAAGTCCGGGTGCGACAGAGGCGTAGATTGAAGTGTGGAGGACGAGGTTAGGAAACACGGTTTAAATAGCAAAGGGAGAGAAGGGGGTAAATGGAACCGCCGTTTCTTCACACTGCATCTAGGTGTCGCGGTTGTACTTCTTTTTGCACGTTTTCACATCACTTAGTCCGGCCGTGCCCCAACGTGTGGCTCGACGCGTGAAACTACGCGACAAATTAATCGAGCATGCGAGGTGCGACTGAATTGAGCTGCAGGCTAGGTAGTGACCAAATCACACGAGCGTGCGTGGCTAGGTGGCGAGCGAATCACACGAACGTGCATGGCGGGCATGCAGCGTTGCCGCTGAATCGCAACCGTGCATGGCTAGGTGGCGGCTGAATCGCAACCGTTTAAGCATGCAAGCTAGTCAACATTGCGCTCAGCAATGCCAACGTCGGCGCATGCATAGCAGGCTGAAACACTGGCATGCATAAAAGGCTGACCGCGCGCGTGGATGCTAGCAGGATGAATTTAATTATCAACAAACTCGGCCCGTTCTACGACGTACGAAGCATACAACGGCCCAACACACAATTCCACAGAAACGTAGCCGCACTTGTCCCACTTGTCAGGTCCAACGAGCGACACAGTCCCACACGGCCCCACTAGTCAGAGTTAACGGAAGACACATCAATATCGGGTGTGAGTATTCGTGAGAGTTTCACCTAAGGGGATGGGGAAAAGTGAGCAAAACTTTCAAGCGTGGGGAAAAGTGAGCAAAACTAAGGAATCATGGGCACAAGAGTAATAATCCCTAAAGAAAAAAGGGGGAGCACACATGGGTCACTTGGGGCCCATGTGGGGTGTGGCTGCCTCTCCCTTGGCCAAATTGGCCATGTGAGATTAGTCCCACATGGCTTGGCCAAGGAGAAAGGCTCCCCCTTCCCACTATATAAAGGGAGGCACCCCTCCCATTTTCTCCATCCAATTTTCTCTCTCTCTCTTCTCTTCTCCAACAATGGTTCCCTCTGGAGCCGTGCTAGGAGTTGAGGATTCTCCACTATAAGCACCCTGCTGTGCTATAGTCTTCGGTCCATCCTCTACTTCTGCAACCTTCGCTGGGCCGGAGACCGGGAGTCATACTCTACACTGTATGTGTGTAATCCCACTAGGTGTCACACTTGGGGCACTAGTCGTGAACCACTCCTCGACCTTGAGGTCGGCTTCGTTATCTTCATCGACAACCCTTGTGCAGGAGGGTAATCCCCGTTTTCGGTCTTCAAGGGTATAATCACCATTCCTTCTCTGTTACTCTACATCTGCATAGTAATAAATCCTAGCTGTTTTTCGGTTATCATTGTTAGAATTTTTTTTGTTTTTCATTTCGAAACCCTTCAAAAGTCTCTCCCCTCCTCCAACTAAATAAAGCACCCCAAGGCTACAAGTAAAACATACAATTGGCTCTCAAGCCTCTCTCTCTCTCTCTCTCTCTCTCTCTAGAAGAATTAGAGGAATAATACGAACTTCTAATTAGATTAGAGCTATCTCTAATAATTAGAAGACTAATTAGAGCATCTAATTAGAGCCCTCCCAATTTATTTAGAGTTTTCTCTAATTAGATTAGGGCTTCCTCTAATTGAATTAGAGCTACTTCTAATTAGGTTGAGGTGTTCCTCTCCCGATTAGACCTAGCTTCTAATTACTCTCTCTCTCATGTATTGAGAACTCCACCTTCATATACACCTGCAGCGTTAAGTCTTGGACGGCGAAGCGCTGTAGAATTTGCCCCGATGTATGTGTGCATACTCTCAGAGGGGTAACACGTGAGACTCTCACTCTACGGGATCACGGTGCTAGATACGGGGAGTGGGCAACATCCTCACACATAGGCTTGTGCGTGAAAATCTTCTACAGGCTTCATCGACATTCCCATCGACACCTCTTTCGCTACTATGGTGTGTGGTACACAATCTCGGAGACTAGATCTTGGAATTAATATTCTCTTGTGTCTGCATAGGAATGTCTTGGTTGTTGCGTAGCAAGTTTGGCAAAAATTTAAATTCGCGTTGCGCAACCCAGCACCGAAAACCTTCTTTTTCAGAAAATATGAACAGCAAATTGTCTACGACTATCATGCCTGCAAATGCTTCTCGAACCTTTTTCTCATTGTATTGCGAAGAACCCCCAACAACATTTTAACCATCATGATCAAATTGGTAACCAAGCTCAGTTTGTTTGTGACCCAACAACTTGCTAGGTGTAGGATTGATGCCCTGGTGTGTTGGAAACCCCAAGAGGAAGGTGTGATGAGCAAGTGGCAAGAATTTCCCTCAGTTAAGAACCATGGTTATCAATCCAGTAGGAGCAAGAGGATCTCAAGAAGGTTGATGCCACTGACGGTGGTGCTGGCGCTTCACCGGTGTCAGCAACAACGTGGAACCTGCACACAACACAACCAAAATACTTTGTCCCAACAGTACAGTGAGGTTGTCAATCTCACCGGTCTTTTTAAAAACAAAGATTAGACGTATAGTGTGGAAAATGATGTATGCTTGCAGTAAGTAAAGAAAGCAGTAAATAGTTGTGGTTTGTTTAACAGTATGAAAAAATGGACCGGGGTTTATAGGTTCACTAGTGGAGTCTCTCCATAAAGATAGCATGCTGGGTGAACAAATTACAGCTTGGCAATTGACAAATAGAGGTTGCACCGTAGTGCACAATATAACACGATGATTACTATGATATTAAGTGCGGGCATTACAACAATATACATAGACCGACATTCATCTGCATCTATGAGTAATAATCCACCCTCAGTGATGAAAGGTGTTGACCTCTAAGTTGGCCCGATCTTCACGAATCGACAAGAACGAACGAAGAACGCACGAAGAACGCGATGAACACGATGAACACGAGAGGGGGAATCGAGGGGAAATCGAGGGCAAACGCGCGGAAACACAAAAGGGGGAAGATAACTCGTGAAGCCTACGAGGGATCGCAAACCCAAGTCAACAACACGCTAATTGAAACCGTTTCTCTTACCGGCCGGTCCACCGATCCAACAGAAGCCCAAAAGGGGAAGGTTGGCAAGCGCTACTAGAATCACTATGTGAGAGAGTAGCTCCTTGGAGAGATCTTGATACAATCCTAGATGAACATCATCAACATAGGAGTAGCCTCGTAAGAGGAGTCACCTTAAAAGAGGGATACAAGGGCAAAGCCCGAAACTCTCGAAAACAATGCTCAAAACTATTCCTATCCCTAGATCTAGCCACCGGAGTCCTTTATATAGTCGGGGTCGAAACGGGGGTCGAAACGGTGCCAAAACGGTCAATTCCCGTGCATTTCGGGGCCACCCCGGCCTGGGAGCCGGCCTGGCCGGCCTGGAACCCGGCCTGGGGCCAGGGTGGGGCGCAGAGGCCTGGTGCCCGGCCTGGTGCCCGGCCTGGGGCCAGGGTGGGAGGCCGGCCCCTTCGGGCTGGTGCCCGGCCTGGTGCCCGGCCTGGGGCCAGGGTGGGAGGCCGGCCCCCTCGGGCTGGTGCCCGGCCTGGTGCCCGGCCTGGGGCCAGGGTGGGATGAGGAGGCCGGCCTGGGGCCAGGGTAGGCCGGCCTGGGGCCCGGCCTGGGGCCAGGGTGAGGCCGGGAGCCTCCTTTTCCCTCCGTTCTTCCTCCTCGGAACTCCGATCTTGACGCAGTCTTCACCCACGTTCTTCCTAGCTTCATGCGCACCTTCTTGGATGTGTTCTTGAGCATCTTGGGCACCATCTTGGGTCTCCATGTGGTGATCCCACCTATGCATGTAGAGGGGTATTTCATGAGGTAGAGCACCGTTCACCAAGTCACCGGAAACGTACGGAGGTAGGAGTGAGTTCACCTTGTTGCGTATCGATGTTGTGCTTGGTGGAATACGGTGGGCTACATCATCTCCCCCCTTGAAGAAGAGTCGTCCTCGACTCTCGTTCCATCCATTTTGGAGTGGGAGAAGGAAAGTTGACGACGAAGATGTCGTTGAAGTTGAGCCGCTTGTCGAAAATCATGTGACGGTAGGCTCGTAGGGGATGTTGTCCAAAGGTGATGAAGATCATGAAAGGTTCCTCCTTGGGTGGTTGAGGAAGATCTTGCGAGGCGGTGTAGTCGTTGAAGTTGAGCCTCTTGTCGAAGGTCATGCCAAGGTATGCTCGTGGAGGGTGTAGTCCAAAAATGATGACGAGGTTGACATGATCCTCCATGGTTGGATGAGGATGAGCTTGCGGAAGCGGTAAAGTGTAGTCGTGGCGGTCATTGTCGTTGACGCGCTTGTCGAACTCCAAGTGCATCTTGACGAAGGGGATGTAGACGTTGTAGTCATTGTCGTTGACGCGCTTGTCGAACTCCATGCACATCGTGACATGAGGGATGTATGCGTAGAAGCCGTTGATGTCGAAGTGCTTGTGACGCGCCGTGTAGATCTTGACTTGAGGAGTGTGGATGGAGAATGCCTTGTCGTAGAAGCTCTTGTCAATCTCCATGTGGATCATGATGAGCGGAATGTGCTCCTTCCAACCCTTCAAGTCGGTGTCGATGTTCATGCGTTGTGGAGAGCCTTGTATGTGGAGTAGTCCATGAGGTCGAGGATGCTTGATAGGGTCACCAAATCTCTGCAAAATAGACAACAAAGATGGAGAGGAAGTTGGTAAGCCGTTAGTGTCGATAAGCACACATGGGATTTTGCTCTCAACTCTCATCTCACTTTTGGCGGCTAACAAGGCGAGGCCTCTATGAACACTCATGCTTTTTCCACTCATTATGGGCTTGTGGCTCTCACTCACGTGATGGTGGATCTCTCTCTCACCACTCATCTCACTAGAAGCTTGAGAGGGGACACTAGAAGGCTCCAAAGTCTTGGCACAAGAGGTGTGCGGGTTTGTCGAAGTCGTTGCATTGCTTGGAGTCGGTAGTGTCATAGCATGTGGCGAGGAGGAGTCGAGCATCTCATCTCTTGGATTGATCTCCAAGTGTGGGAAGGGTGGCTTTCTTGGAGGAGGAGGTAGGGTCATGGCTTGTGTCGAAGGAAGCTCCATCATCTCCATGATGTGGTAGTGTAAGCCATGCCTTGTAGCATCCTCAAATGGTCGATGATGATGATGATGAAGATTTCCTTGGCTAGAATGGTGGCTTGAGCGTGGCCTTGTGGAGGTTGGCATGAGGTGCTTTGAAGTCAAGCGGAGAGTGTCACCCAATTCGTCATTACCTCCATCAATGATAGATGGGCCATTGACGCCGGCTCTAGAGAGGTTGCATCGTTGGTCCTTATCTTGAGGATAGGCTTGAAGAACTCGTGTCAACACTCGCGATGAGTTTGCGGCCTCATTGCAATAGACGCTTTCGTCACCATTGGTCGGCATGTCCAAGGAATTGAGAGCTAGTTGGTGCGAGGCATAGTATTGGCCTTCACTCATGTATGCATGGTCACCATTTTGGTTGGCAACCAAGATCATCTCATTGGTAGCATTGGGAGCTCTCTTGTCGATAGTCGGAGTTGTCACTTGTGTCATTGGAAACAAAGAAGAAGAATGCCTTAGAGATGATGGCAAGGGATGAGCCTCTTTGACAATGTCACATGCATCAACGTCTTCATCATAGAGTGGTAGAGTGGTCTCCTCATGCATATGGTCATGTTGATCTTGTGTCATGGGAGGAATAGCTTCACACTCTTGATGTTGGTGTTGCGCTTGTGGCGATGATGGAAGCTCATGCTCTTGATCATGAAGGTCATTGTACTTCCTCAAAGTTGGTCGCTCATGGAAGTTGTGGTTGGGTGTTGGTGGAGAAGTATCTCTCGCCTCTTGCCTTGACGAGGTAGTGGTATCATAGTGTCCATGGCGAGGATGTTCTTGATCCTTGTCAAAGGCGGGGTGCGAGTAGAAAGCACAATCTTGGTGAAGATGCGGTGGAGGCTCCCATTCCTCATATGGATGGGGACGCTCATGGTCCTTGCACCTTGTAACATTGAGGCAAACGGCGCTCAAGTTATTGTCTTCATGGCCTAGGTGATGTGGTGCTTCATCCAATATGGGAGAAGAAGCATGATGGATAGCATCTCCATTGGACGCACCATCTTGGTCGCCGCCTTGGCAATCCCACATTATGTGACCATGGCCCTTGCAAATGGGGCATAAGAGGTCTTCATCTTGAAGGAGAGGGGAAAGTAGGCTCATAGCATCCTTGCCTAGTGGTGGTCGAAGTGGGCGCTCATAGGGGTCTTCATCAAATAGAGGAAGTGAAGTAGCATGTTGAGCAATCCCACTTGATTGTTGTCGATGGTGGCGCTCAATGGGGTCTTCCTCGAAGATGGGGAAAAACAAGCCATAGGGAGCATTCGCACTCGCTTGATGTTGAGAAGGGCTCTCATTTGGGTCTTCATCAAAGATGGGCGGTGGAAGCTCATGTGGGTCATCCTCATTGGTTTGGCGATGGCGGTCATGATGGAGAGGATGGCGCCGGTGGTCATTGTGGTGGAGTCGAGGGAGGCATTCACTAGAAGCCATGTCGAAGGCACCTTCTTGAGAATGGACTTGGTCTTGGTGGTCATTGTGGTGGTGACACACATTTTGCCTTGGAAGCCTTGAATGTGGGCAAGCACCATCCACGAAGCCATTTAGACCAATGTCATGAGTCGAGCTTGGAGAAGGTGGGTGATGAAGAATATCCGGTCGTAGAGGGTGATCTTGAAGAGGGTCACCACGGCCTTGTCGTTGTCGAGGTCGAGGTAGTGGTGATGGCGAGCGATGCTCAAACCAATGTCGTCGCGGAGCTTGTGGTGGAAGATGCGGTGAGGTGGGTGTACCACTCTCTTCCATATGGTGATCATGGCGACGATCTTGGTGATGAGCTTGGTGATGATAGCGGGGTTGATGACGAAGCTTGCGGCGCTCCCGCACTTCATGTGTAGGATGACTCCGCAAGTCATTCGGATGCCTTGGCTTCTTGGCCTTCTCTCTTGATGGAGCCTCGATGATGTCCTTCTTGTGGCGCCGTCTTGATGTTGAAGGAGACCATCTTGACGTTGCCAACTTGTCGGATTTCTTGTCGTTGCGCCATCTTGAGTTTGAAGGTCGTTGTCGTGTCTTGGCCTTGGCAATCTCCGAGGAGTTCCTTGGGGGCGAGCATGAACCATCGGAGTTTCTTGACAATCGAAGCTTGGCTAGGAATTTCTTGTAAGTGAGCTCATCCATGTCGGAGTCGAAGTAGCTTGGGGAGTCGTTGTTGGTGTCGTACTCCGTCATGGTTGTAGATGCGTTGTCGGTGTAGCATGGCTCCATCTCGTCATCCAAGCTTGCGATGTCGTAGTTGTAGTAGTGGTTCATGTCGGTGGAGCTCGTGGAGTCGAAGTCGGCGTGGTGGTTGTGGTACTCCTCCATGTCGATGATGCTTGGGGAGGAGTAGTCGATGTAGAGCTCGACGTCGTGGTCGTAGTAGTGGTGGTGATCCACCATGTCATGCTCGTAGTAGTGGTCATCCACGATGTCGTGCTCGGAGTAGTGGTCGTCCACCACGTCATTCTCGTAGGAATGGAGGTCCATGTCTAGCTCGTTGTAGTCGTAGTGGTCCATCATGGACTCATCATGTTCATCATGGCCTCCATATGATCCGCTCTCGCTATACATGGTTAGTCAACAAGCGCAAGTGTATATATAGAGTGTGAGGACCTAAGAGCTCAACCCTCACCTTTTAGCAAATGTTGGAAACTAGTGGACCAAGCCAAGAGAAACCGACAACAAAAAGAATGAAGTGACTTGAGTTCGAACGATCCCAAAAACACGCTCCAAAACACACACGGCTTATGGGTGGATGGCAATGGGTTAGAAATGTGGCGAGAAAACGACAAATCAAAAGAAAATTATGTTGTCAAACGTGGAGAAGAATCAAAGAAAAGTTAGCACGAAAACCAAACCTAGTGGAGGAAAATGATATGGTGGAAACGAAAAACACACACACGCAAGCGATAAATGGGGTTAGGGCGGCCAATGGACGAGCGGAGACGAAATGTACCTATCGAAGACTAAGCTCAATGCCACACCAACGCAAGGAGGACGCTAGCTCGAACCGCAATTAAGTAGAGGCAACAAGATTCGCAATGTGGCAACCGGTCACTCTCTTCTCTCTCGCTACTCGAAGCTAGGCGTTCCTACAAATGATAGCAATTGGCATCGATCTTTGCTTCTTTTGGCTCTTTTTGCTTCTTTCTCTTTCTCCTCTCTTTTTTTTTTGATTTTTCGCTTTTTGATGATGATGATGCGGAGATGATTCCCAAATGCCAATGCCTACTCATAGCTAGACTCTCACAAGCGCAAAACTCGCACTCTCGGTGCCACAATGCGATGCCAAGCGGTGTAAAAGAACTAGTCCAAGTAGGTAAGTAACACAATGGGGTGGGGTGGTTCAAGCGGAAGCAAGTTATACCTCTCTTATTGATGATCACGGACTTGCGGCCGTGGGGGAGTCGATGTCGTGGCGATCCGTTGATGTGGAAGCGTAGGTGATGTCATGGGCGTCGCGTAGCACTTTGTTGCACTCAATTCGGATCAAAAACGACAAAGAAAAACAAGTTTCAAAATCTGTCCAAGAATCGAAGAGCAGGATTTTTCTGAAATTTTTGCTCAAATTCGAATTTCTCCCAAACGAAGAAAAAATTTGGACAAATTCAAGAATTGTGGCTGAATAGGAAGATGGGGAATGGTTTTTGTCAACAAATCTATGAAACAAAACCACGAAAAACTCAACGAATCAAGAGATCGGTCGAAATCCCTTTCGGCTATTTTTGGTCAAATTTTCGAATTTTTGGTGGATAGAAGAAAAATTGCTGGATGGGGAGGGGGTGGGGTGTCGGATTCGTGTCAATCTAGCTCTGGATACCAGATGATGAAAGGTGTTGACCTCTAAGTTGGCCCGATCTTCACGAATCGACAAGAACGAACGAAGAACGCACGAAGAACGCGATGAACACGATGAACACGAGAGGGGGAATCGAGGGCAAACGCGCGGAAACACAAAAGGGGGAAGATAACTCGTGAAGCCTACGAGGGATCGCAAACCCAAGTCAACAACACGCTAATTGAAACCGTTTCTCTTACCGGCCGGTCCACCGATCCAACAGAAGCCCAAAAGGGGAAGGTTGGCAAGCGCTACTAGAATCACTATGTGAGAGAGTAGCTCCTTGGAGAGATCTTGATACAATCCTAGATGAACATCATCAACATAGGAGTAGCCTCGTAAGAGGAGTCACCTTAAAAGAGGGATACAAGGGCAAAGCCCGAAACTCTCGAAAACAATGCTCAAAACTATTCCTATCCCTAGATCTAGCCACCGGAGTCCTTTATATAGTCGGGGTCGAAACGGGGGTCGAAACGGTGCCAAAACGGTCAATTCCCGTGCATTTCGGGGCCACCCCGGCCTGGGAGCCGGCCTGGCCGGCCTGGAACCCGGCCTGGGGCCAGGGTGGGGCGCAGAGGCCTGGTGCCCGGCCTGGGGCCAGGGTGGGAGGCCGGCCCCTTCGGGCTGGTGCCCGGCCTGGTGCCCGGCCTGGGGCCAGGGTGGGAGGCCGGCCCCCTCGGGCTGGTGCCCGACCTGGTGCCCGGCCTGGGGCCAGGGTGGGATGAGGAGGCCGGCCTGGGGCCAGGGTAGGCCGGCCTGGGGCCCGGCCTGGGGCCAGGGTGAGGCCGGGAGCCTCCTTTTCCCTCCGTTCTTCCTCCTCGGAACTCCGATCTTGACGCCGTCTTCACCCACGTTCTTCCTAGCTTCATGCGCACCTTCTTGGATGTGTTCTTGAGCATCTTGGGCACCATCTTGGGTCTCCATGTGGTGATCCCACCTATGCATGTAGAGGGGTATTTCATGAGGTAGAGCACCGTTCACCAAGTCACCGGAAACGTACGGAGGTAGGAGTGAGTTCACCTTGTTGCGTATCGATGTTGTGCTTGGTGGAATACGGTGGGCTACATCACTCAGGTTATCATCCGAACCCCCTTAGGTATTAAGTTGCAAGCAACATATAACTGCATTAAACAAAGTGTGTAATGTAAGCAATGATTATGCACGCGGGCACTCTCACCGTTGTTTTCTCCCTAATGGCAACAACACATCCCCCCTTCATGTTTCTGCCACTCGAGCAAGGTGGTGAGGAGGCATGAACCCACTATCGAGCATAAATACTCCCTCTTGGAGTCACTAGCAACTACTTGGCCAGAGCAACCACTAGCAACGGAAAGCATGCAATATCACAAATAGCATATGAAAATAAAGACTATAATCAACTTGGCATAAGGTCAATATTCATCGGATCCCAGCAAACACAACATATAGAGTTACATAAGATCAATCTCAATCATGTTAGGAAGCTCACGAGATCTAAACATGGAGGCATATGAGGATAAGAAAACCATCTAGCTACAACTACGAACCTGTAGTCCAAGGATGAACTACTCATGCATCACTCCGGAGGCAGGCATGGTGATGGAGAGGCCTCCGGTGATGATCTCCTTCCGGCAGGGTGCCGGAAACAGCTTCAGAACCCCCTGATCTAGGGATGACGGTGACGGCGGCTGCGGAAGTTTTCGGGGATTTTTGATCAGGTACCTAGGGTTTTCCATCCGAAGGGATTAAATAGGCGAAAGGGAAAAGGCGGTGGAGCTCCAGGGGCCCCACACCCATAGGTGGCGCGGCCAGGGGGACCCGCGCCACCCTATGGTGTGGCCCCCCTGTTGCCCGTCTTCAACTCCTCTTCGGTGTTCTGGATGCTTCCGGGGAAAATAGGAACTTCGGGCTTTGTGGGGTCCAATTCCGAGAATGTTTCCAGAACAACTTTTCTGAAACTAAAAACAGCAGAAAACAAGGAACTGGCACTTGGCACAAGGTCCTGGAAAACGTATAAAAATGCTATAAATAAGGGAGAAAACAAGTAGCAATTGACATAATATGATCATGGAGCATCATAAATTATAGATACGTTGGAGACGTATCAAGGATATATGCCAAAATGGGGTATATCCGGCATTGGCCAAAGGCCGGATTATCAGGGTGGCCCATAGGTAATGCAACAAAGTCTATTGGGCGGCCTAGTAAGCCGATCATGGACCAATGCGTGATCCATCTTGGAGAAGAATCCGGATGTCTTACTTTCCAAGAATAGGAATACTTTTTGTAGACTTCAAGGTTTCCTTCCTGTAAGCCCTAGTCCAACTATCTATATAAAGCCGGACGGGATCAACCTTAAAGGAAGAAGATAGAAGTTAGATCTTCGTGAGCACATCCTCGCCGAGATAACAAATTCCTACTCACCTTGTACTTTGTATACTTCAGGTTTCAGCCCTGATTTAGTGAGATTGCAGGAGTAGGAACGCCGCCTTAGCTGCGACGTACTGAACTAGGGTAAAATTGTGTATTTGTCTTTGGTTATCCCTACGTTTCCACCCACCACTCTACCAGGAGGCTTATGGCATCCCTTGCCATGAACCTAACTGTAACATCCCAAGTATGAAAACAATTCCAAATTGTTTGCTTCTTGCTAAATTTTTGTTCTCCATCATGCATCATAAACTTTTGCATTTGTCTTCTAGTGTTTTCAATTGTAATTCAAATTCAAATACATTTCATACTTGGCATGTTCCAATTGTGAATTAAAATTAAAATTTTGCAAACATTTTCAATTCAAGAAGAAATTCATATTTGTTTGGAATTGTGGAATGATATTGATTAATTCAAAATTCCATTCTTTTGAAACCCTATTTGAAATTTTAAATAGCAATTTCAAATCATTTTGGCAATTTCAAAATTTTGGAAATAAGCACACATACCTTTGATCTTACTGATTTGGAATTCAATAAAAATTATTGTTAAAAATAAAAACCCAAAAAATCCTATTCTATTTCTCTCTTTCTCTTTCCTACAAAAAAAAACAAACAGAAAAAAATATAAACAGAAAAGAAGAGGGGAGGGCAGGCCAGCCCAATTGGGCCAGCCCACCACACCCCACGAGCCCAGGCGCACCCCTCACGTTGTCGTCTTCCTCCTCTGGACGAAGACAGAGGAGGGAAGGCCTCCCCCACTGGCAGGAGCTCCACCTGCCTTCTCCCCTCTACTTAAGCCTCCGAGGCGGTGCCCTAGGGTTCCCCTCTCCCTCCTCCTCCATCTCCACCGCTGCCATTCCCTCTTCCTCCCTTCTCCTTTTCTCTGTAGTTTTCTCTGAACCTCACCACCTCCATGGCCTCCATTACCGGAAATTGAAGCTCCAACCGCCGCCGCTACGCTCGCCGCCAACCCTCCGAGACGGCGGGAACGGAAACCCCGTGGTCTCCTATCCCTCCTCGCATCCTCGACGGGGCCTGGGAAGCACCGAGTCGCCGCCGCCAAGCACCGATCGCCGCCGTCTGTTCCCTGTCGCCACCGACCGCCTCTTCCCTGTCGCCGCTCCCGCTCGAGCCCGAGGGTGAGCACTCGCCCTCTCCCCTCTCTCCTCTCTCCTCTCCCATCTCCCCCTTCTCCTTTTCCCTCAGCACCCACGCCGGCCACAGCGGCAGCGCAGCAGCGCCTGGACGCCGTCCGTCGTCTCCTTTTCCGTTCGCCGATTGCGTGTTCGTTAACTGAATCGAGATTCAGTTTCGACAGTGGCCTTAATGTTACCTCAAAAGCCCACGCCCCTATATCCATCAACAAAGCCGCAGCTAGCCCACTGGTAGCACCCCCGTGCGCACACCCAGCAGCCCCGGGTTCGATTCCCCTTAGGCGCAAAGCCACCCCCCTTTTGCCTCCTTTTTCTTTTTATTTTCTCGAATTCCAGAAAACAGATCTGAATCCTTAATTGTAAAATCAATAACAAATTGAATATTGATCCAATTTCAACGATTCAAATTGCTATGTATTCAAAATCTTGTGCTCTTTCTGTTAATGTCAAAGTTACAACATGTTTCTGTAAAATTTTTTGCATTAAATAATTAAATACAGAAAATGCAATAAAAATTTGAAACTTTGGAATTTCATAACTTGTGTTCTGTTCATCCAATTTGAGCAAACTTGGGCTCTAAAAATTTGTCTTAACAAACTCTACACATTGGTATTTTATTTGGTCACAATTGAATTAACTTTGAACATGTTTCCCTCTGTTTACTAAAAGGGGCAGAACAAAAATGACTATGAAAAATTGCATACTAAATTCAATAATGATCCAAAAATTATGTTTAATAGCTCAAAATGTTCAGTGAAACATTTGCTACATGTTTTAAATCTTTTCAATACCATTGTTTACTGTTTTTCCTAATTAAAAGTGGTGCAATGATTCAATGCTTTAATTAAACCTTTTAAATTGCAAAATTCATATTTTGGTCAAATTCATAACTAATTCAAATTTAATTCAAATGGCACATATAAAATATGTTTTCCATGCAAAATTGAACCACCTTTCCAAATATAAACTTTGTTTCCTGTTCTGAATAGTTAAAATTTGGTTAAATAATTTAAACCCTGGTTAAATCATTTAAAATTGCTAAATTCATAACTTGGTCAAACTAAATTCTTTTTGAACACATAAAATATGTTTTCAAACCAGAAAAGTATAATCTTTCCAAATATGAATTTTATTTAATGTTTTGACCAAATAAAAATTCAAATAATTTCATACTTGAATTAAACTCATTTAGATCTTGTCCAAACTTGTTTAATTCATAATTAATTCATTTTAATTCCTTTTTCAACAAATGAAATATGTTTTCCACCTAAAATTTTGTGTTTTTTCCAAATATGAATTTTGTTATCTATTTTGAAAAACTAATATTGGTGAAAACAACAAATGCTTGTGTAACTCATTTAAGAAGTCAAATTTCATAACTTAATAAATAAAAATTCCAAACTTGGTAAACCACATTTCAAATTGAAGCTACTGTTGTTTTCTTATTGTTTTCCTAATCCATGCATCATTCTAATCAACTTTCACATGATGGTTAGTTATAGATCATTTAATTCAACCTTAATTCATGGGCTTTTCCATATGCAATCCAAATTGCATATGGGCCCATTTAATTATGTTACCATGTCAACTAGCTCATCTTTGATGCATCAATTAAATTGCCATGCATCATCCCATGATTGTGCATTATGCCATGTTATTGATTGTTTGTCTCTCTGCGTTGTTTGTTTGCTTCTTCTCGAATAGACGACGACGTTGAGACAGACGAGGTTTACGACACTACTTCTGAGGAGTTAGCCCAGTACCAGGCTACTGAGTTTGCAGGCAAGTATTCACTCACATGAACCATTGTGTCCTTTCCACACTGGATATTGATACTTTCCGTTGTCTATTCTGCTAGCCTTAAGATTCGTTGCTTGTGTTCCGATCCTATCACATGTTATCCTGTAACCCTGATATAGCCTATCCTCCACACCTATACCCTGTTGTTTGTTGCCTGTGTCCTACTAGCATGCTTAGGGTTGTTTATGCTCGAGTCTGATGTCCGTTGTTTCTGTTACCATACTTATTATGTTCTGGGGGCTCGATGGTTAAACAACAACCTGTTAATGTATGAGGTAATGCTAATTTGATGATAAGGCACCGGCAGGAGGCCGGGTATGGTTTTGAGGCCTGCTAGTGTCGAACTCAGGAAAAGTTCTTGTCCTCTAGATCCATGATGAGCGCGCTAAACGCATGTGGGAAGCGTGTATGGGCGCCCCCCTCAATTTGATTCGATTCGCATCTCGTCCAAATCGCCTCATTTAGTTCGGGTTTTCCATTTGCCGCATGCATATGCAGGTGCGAACCCGAGGCCAGGGTGGTAACTTTTGTAGTCGGCATTTAGGGAGACACGTTCTTAGAGTGCTATGAGGGTCCCCTTTTCTTCGTGGGGCTTGATTAGCCGTGCGCTCAATTGCACGGGGTTCTTTGGGCTTGATGCGAAGAAGAGTTGGGTTGTGTTGAGTGTCTCGCTTGGTGGGTTTGATCCCCGTCTGGCGGGATATTCTTACGTGTACGGCCAAATTGGTGCATCCCTGCAGGGTTAACTCTTCTCGAGAAGCCGTGTTGTCCGCGGTTATGGATGACTTGGTGATAGGGCTGGCTAACAAGGATTAGACAACTTACACCTAATTAATAATAATTTGACTAGTAATAGGCTTAATGACACAATAACTGGAACCTTCACAATTCCAACTGTGTGAGTTATCCTCGGATTTCTTCTTTGGATAAGGGGCGAGATCCAGGATGGGTTTGTTTGAGGTTAATGGTAGTTGGTTCCGATGCGTTATCTTATCCCTTTCTTTTAGCCGGATGTTGTAGCGTGTCTCTGTAGTTGGTTAGGCAGCCCGCTGCCGCACTTTTGTATCACCTACCTTCCGTTGAACCCAAAGCATCTGTACTTGGTGTTGCCGGGTACACTATGGTATCTTGTGCGTCTTGCTTGCCAGTACTCGTCTGTACTGACCCCTTTGGGGCTGCGTGTTCTGCAGACTACGGTTCCGAGGATCCCCATGGTGGCTACTACGTGGAGTATGACGAGGCTGCTGACGAGTAGATAGCGGACCCGGGCAGGATCCGAGACATCGTGGATGGGCTCCGTCTTTTCGTTTTCGGCCTCTTAGGCCTATTTGGATCTTGTCTGTACTCAGACATTTTGGATGCTTCCGCTGTGATGTAATGATGACTTGTTGCGACATGTGTCCTCTGGATGATTGTATTTGCTATCTCTGCTCTAGTGAGAGCTATTTGCCACTTATTTCTATTTCTTTATGTCTTAGAGATTTGTTGTGATATCACTTGTTCAAATGCCGTTGACGTACCATGTGTGTATGTTATGAAGTACGTCAATGGAAGTAGTCGGATTTCTACGGGATGGTTTACGCAGACGATGGATAGTAGAGAATGGTTGTCACACTTTACGTGTTGGCCTGCTCACATTGAGATGCGGGTGCCGGTATGCCCCGTAAGCCATTTATCTACTGTTTAGCGGGCTGTGAGTATCCTCTAGAAGTCCGGGTGCGACAAATGGTATCAGAGACTGTCTGCCTGTAGGATCCCTTTTACTGGTCGCGGTTGAGTCTAGAAACTGTTTTGTAGCTATATAGGAAAAATGAAACGTGAGAGTATGAATTATGTTCTTTTATTTCTTTCCCCACCCACCCTCCCTTTTCTGGTAAGGAAGTGCAACGTTATTTTCCCTTCTCATCTAAACTTTCAAGTTAGGATTTCACGTATCCTAGTTTCTCTAGGATAGTTATATCTACTAGACCATAGGAATGGAGGTGGTTGTGACATGATTTATCATGTTGCCTACTCACGATTGAGAACGGAGGCGTGTAAGCCCCGGAAGCAGATCCTCTATTCCTTAAGCAGTAGATATTGATCCTTTAGAAGCCCGGATGGGTTTTCCGTAGTACCTCAG
Organism: Alopecurus myosuroides; assembly: GCA_028641055.1. NCBI lineage: Eukaryota > Viridiplantae > Streptophyta > Magnoliopsida > Poales > Poaceae > Alopecurus > Alopecurus myosuroides. The sequence continues at coordinate 299,074,603 of CM054060.1, read as the reverse complement.
GAGTGTTTGGTCTCGTGTTTCCCGAATGTTGCTTCGATATCCTGTTCTTCTCAACATCCTTTTCGTCCGTTGAAACCTTGTTGTTGCTTGCCACTTCAGTTCTTCTACCGGCGTCTAATCAAAGCTTCCCCAATCATCTGCAGATGGATCTCAGGTTCTACCCGCAGGTGGTTCGTATGACTCGTTGCGAGAGCACTGCCGGTTATCCGGAGATGCTGAGAGACATGGTCACTTTTCTGGGGTTCCGTTGGGCACCAGAGTACCAGGTCTACGAGCAGCAGCGAGAGTTTGACCAGACCTACTACCAGGCTATCGTCTACATTCTGTCAGATGATGGCATGAGCGTAGTTCACCGCTACGAGGCAGTGGGTTCCACAGTGGATATGGCTATGCAGCAGGCAGCTTATGTGAGTCTCACCGTCCTTCGTGCTGACTACTGGGGATTTGACGATTCTATCTATCGCCACATCCCCCGTGGTTACATCACTTCGGAGGGAGCTCACTTCACTCTCTACGACAACTTGGATGTCCACGAGCATGATAACTCCAGGCTGCACACCACCGCTCAGTTTGTGAGGCACAGTGACGCAGTTGCCAGCACACTATCTCAGGAGTTGGCTTCAGTCAGGGAGCAGCTCTACCTTGCTTTGACTCGTCTGGTGTAACATCCCAAGTATGAAAATATCCCTTAGAATGTTTTGTTCCTTGTTTAATTAAAGTATTGCATCATGTCATCATGTTTATTTATTTTGTTTGCATTGTTTACTAATTGTTTTGCATCTGTTCTTAATTGTTTTCACATTTGAAATTCAACTTATTTTCAAACAATTGTTTCATACTTGCTCTGTTACAATAGTTTAGATAAAAATCACAAATAATAGCAACCAATTTGTTTCACTTTATTCCATAATTATCACTTATTAAAATGATGGTTTTAAATCAATCATTTAAATCCCAAATCATATTTAAAATTCAAATCAAGCATCAAACAGCAACCAATTTGAATTCATGCAAAATATAAAACAATTTTAATCAATGGTTTATAATTAACATAGGGGTTACCCTATTTTAAGGTTTGTTTTTATCAATGATCATTTAATATTAAAATTCGTTCAAATTTTGGTTTAATTAACAAACAACAAGTTTTGAAAACTTTTGGAAGACAAAAGTTGGTTTCTAGTTGCTATTTAAAAAACTAAACTAACCATATTTTTTTTTCCAAATTTTTGCTAACCTAAAAGCCTTCTTTTTCTTCCATTTTGTTTTCAGCAAAAAAAAAATGAAACAGAAAAGGGAAAAAGAAGCAAACGGACGCGCGCGCAGCACCTAACTAACCGGCCCAACCCACCTAAGCCTCTACCTCGCGCGCAGCCAGCCCGCAGCGGCCCGGTACCGCTTCGATGCGCGCCCCACCTTCTGTTCCAAGTACGGCACGCATCTCCGCCGTGCCACGTCGCCGTACGGCATGCCCGGCGGCCAGGAGAGCCCCGCGGGCCCTATTTAACCCCCCTAGCTCTCCGCAGCCACCCTAGACCTAACCCTACACCCCTCTCCCCTCGAGTCCGCCGCCACTTCACTCTCCCTCGCCGGAATTCCTCACTGTCACCTCACCGGAGAGCGAGCTCTCTGAATCTCCGATGGCGCTGTCCACCTCGTTGCTCTACCTACCCTCCTAAACCTCGGAACCAGACCCCCTCGACTCCCTCTCTCTGTTGGACACCGCAGCGGGGCCGTGGACGACGTGGATCACCGCCGCCATCTGCTGCATCGATGCAGGCCGCAAGCTTCCCTCGACCATCTGCATCCACGACGAACGCCGGTGAGGCCACCGTGCCCACCCCCTCTCTCCCTCTGCTTGCTCACGCCTCCGTGCACGCACTGCACACGCGTCAACACACACCAGGTCACCGCAGCAGCGAGCGCGAGCACACGGTGATCGTCGACGGCGCCGCTCCGTTCACTGTCAAAGATTCAGACAAGTGTTTGTTCGTCAGAAATTTCAGATCCACGTTGTAACCTTAACCTGTGTGCATCTCTGTCAACTGACAAGAAACGCGAGCAGCGCACTGGTTCAGTAAGCGCGCACACGAGCGAGAGGTGCAGGGATCGAATCCTGCTCCTCGCATGGGATAAATCCCAAACCTTTTTTTCCAGCGCGGCTGACAGGCAGGGCCCGCATGTCAGCCTCCCTGGTAGCCACGCAAGCGCACGGTCCCCTGGGCCCCCCTGGCAGTGTCTGGGGTAGGAATCTATGCGTATAAAAAGTTTAAAACATTTTCTGTAATCAAATCCAAGTCCTTTTATTTAGCAGATTGGTCCCTGATTTTAAAAACCTAATAACTTTAGTTTTATAATTCCAAATTACAAAAATAAAATATGTGTGCTGGTCTAAATTAAATTGTTTACCTTTTGGTATCATTTGTTTCCTGTTTTGAAATTTCAAAATGCAATTCAAATTTGAATTCAAATAATTCAATTGCAATTTGATAAAATTCATACTAATTCCAAATAATGCAAATAAAATATGTTTTCCATGCTATTTCAAATAACCTATTCAAATATAAATTTTTTTCATGGTTTGAATAATTTAAATTGCCTAAATAATTTAATCCTTGTTTAATTCATTTAAATTTTGCTAAAATCATAACTTGCTCAAAATAAATTATTTTTGAACATGCAAAATATGTTTTCAAACTAGAAAATTATGAACTTTTCAAATGTGAATTTGAATTTATGTTTTGAACAAATAAAATTCAAACTTGTTTTAAATTCATTTAAAACTTGTTTAATATTGTTTAAGTCATAATAAATTCATCCTAACTCCTATTTCAAAATTTGAAACATGTAATCCAACTAAAATTTGGTATTCTTTTCAAATATGAATTTTGTTATTTTTTTTGAACACTTTAAATTGATGTAAACAACAAATGCCTGTGTGACATGTTTAAGTGACCAAAAATTTCCAACTTAATAAATAATTTCCAAAACTTGTTAAATTCCTTTTCCACTTGCATATTTTGTTGTTATTTTGTTGTTATCATCATGCATGCATCATGCTAACAACTTTCACATAATAATTAATTGTAAATCATTTGTTTCCACTTAATTCATGGACCCTTTTCCATATGCAACTCAAAATTGCATAGGGGTCCATTTAATTTGTGTTACCATGTCCCTTAGTTTATTTTGATGCATCTATTAAATTGACATGCATCAACCCATGATTGTGCACTATGCCATGATAATGATTGTTTATATTTCTGTCTTGTTTGTTTGCTTCTTCTCGAATAGACGACGACGTTGAGACAGACGATCTTTACAGCACCCCTTCTGAGGATCTAGCTCAGTACCCGGCTGCTGAGTTTGCAGGCAAGTTATCACTCACATGAACCATTGTGTTCCTTTCAACATTGGTTACCGATACTTTCCGTTGTCTATTTCTGCTAGCCTTAGTAGTAGTTGTTCTGTTACGAACCTATCACATGAATCATTTAACCCTGATATTGCCTCACCACCACTCCTACAACCCTATTGTTTGAGCCAGTGTCTTACTAGCATGCTTAGGTTTTTTTGCTCGAGTCTGTTACCCGTTACTTTCAGTTACTTTATCTTTATTATGTTCTGGGGGCTCGATGTTTAATCAATCAATCATGCTAATGTTATTGTTAGATAATAATTTGATGATAAGGCACCAGCAGGAGGCCCTGTGTGGTTTTGAGGCCTGCTAGTGTCGACCCTAATAGGAAAAGGGTCTTGTCTACTGATCCATGATGAGCGCACTACCCGCATGTGGGAAGCGAGTATGGGCGCCCCCCTCAATTTGATTCGATTCGCATCTCGTCCAAATCATCTCATTTAGTTCGTGTTTTCCATTTGCCGCATGCATGTTTTTGCGAGCCCAGCGCAGGGTGGAACTTTTGTAGTCGGCATATAGGGGGACACGTTCTTGGAGTGCTATGAGGGTCCATTTTCTTCTGGGCTCGATTAGCCGTGCGCCCAAGGTTCTTTGGGCTTGATGCGAAGAAGAGTTGAGTTGTGTTGAGTGCCCCGCTTGGTGGGAGGCATCCCATCTGGCGGGTTATTCATACGTGTATGGCCAAATTGGTGCAACCCTGCAGGGATAATCTTCTCGAGAAGCCGTGTTTTCCGCGGTTATGGTTAACTTGGTGAAAGTACTGGCTAACAAGTACTCAGGACAACTTAAACCTAATGATTCACAATCTCACACCCAATGATTAACAACTTGACTAGTAATAGGAATATTGACACAATAACTTGATTCATCTTTAATCCAACTGTGTGAGTTATCCTCGGATTGCTTCTTTGGACAAGGGGCAAGATCCAGGATGGGTTTGTTTGAAGTTATCTTTCAGTTGGTTACAATACTCAATCTTATCTCCTTTCTGTTAGCCAGAAGTGGTAGAATCTCTGTAGTTGGTTAGCGCAGCCAGTTGCAACATCTTTATATCCCCTTCCTTCCGTTGAACCCAAGGCATCTGTACTTGGTGTTGACGGGTTACACTTTGGTGAACTGTGAGTCTTGCCTGTCAGTACTGGGATGTACTGACCCCTTAGGGGCTGTGGTTTCCGCAGACTACGCTTACGAGGATCCAGGTGACGGCTACTACGTGGAGTTTGACGAGGCTGCTGACGAGTAGTTAGCGGACCCGGGCAGGATCCGAGACATCGTGGATGGGCTCCGTCTTTATTTCAGTTTCCGGCTTCTTAAGCCTAGTTGGATTTGTCTGTACTCAGACCCCTTGAATGCTTCCGCTGAGATGTAATGATGTTATGTTGGGACATGTGTCCTCTGGATGATTGTATTTGCTATCTCTGCTCTAGTGAGAGCTATTTGCAACTTATTTCAATCTTTTGTGTCTTAGAGATATGTTGTGCTATCATTCTGTTTCCAACCGTTGACGTACCATGTGTGTATGGTATGAAGTACGTCAATGGTAGTGTCCTGATTTCTATGGGATAGTTTACATCGACGGTGAACAGTAACGATTGGTTGTCACACATAAGTGTTGGCCTACTCGTAAGAGGACGCGGGTGCCGGTAAGCCCCGTAATCCAATCAAAATACTGTTCAGTTCGTACGGTGAGTATCCTTTAGAAGTCCGGGTGCGACAAATGGTATCAGAGCCTGTCTGCCTGTAGGATCCCTTTTACTGGTCGCAGTTGAGTCTAGAAACTATTTTGTAGCTATATAGGAAAAAAGGAAACGTGAGAGTAGGAATTCTGCCATTTTTCTTCTTTCCCCACCCACCCACCCTTTTCTGGTAAGGAAGTGCAACGTTGTTTTCTGTTCTCACCTAAACTTTCAAGTTAGGATTTCACGTGTTTTGGGTTCTCCGTAGTACCTCAGGAGTTTTTGGTCTCGTGTTTCCCGATGTTGCTTCAATATCCTGTTCTTTTCAACATCCTTTTCGTCCGTTGAACCTTGTTGTTGCTTTCCACTTCAGTTCTCTACCGGCGTCTAATCAAAACCTCCCAAATCATCTGCAGATGGATCTCAGGTTCTACCCGCAGGTGGTTCGGATGACTCGCTGTGAGAGCACCGCCGGTTATCCGGAGATGCTGAGGGACATGGTCACCTATCTGGGGTTCCATTGGGCACCAGAGTACCAGGTCTACGAGCAGCAGCGAGAGTTTGACCAGACCTACTACCAGGCTATCGTCTACATTCTGTCAGATGATGGCATGAGCGTTGTCCACCGCTACGAGGCAGTAGGTTCCACAGTGGATATGGCCGTGCAGCAGGCAGCTTACGTGAGTCTCACCATCCTTCGTGCTGACTACTGGGGGTTTGACGATTCTATCTATCGCCACATCCCCCGTGGTTACTTCACTTCAGCGGGAGCTCACTTCACCCTCTACGACAACCTGGATGTCTACGAGCATGATAACACCAGGCTGCACACCACTGCTCAGTTTGTGAGGCACAGTGACGCTGTTGCCACCACACTTTCTCAGGAGTTAGCCTCAGTCAGGGAGCAGCTCTACCTTGCTTTGACTCGTCTGGCGACGTACACCACAGACTTTGTTGGAGATGAGCGCTTTGCACGTTTCCATCAGACAGTTGGACGTAGTTTGCCAGATGCTGGAGGTTACGAGCCGATCAGAGGTCCACTCCTTAACCTCGGAGCTGGTTACACTGGGATTCCACGCTTTGGAGCACAGGGAGACGACGCTTTCTACTTCACCACACCGAGAGTTGCTCTCAGAGCAGTCCCGATCTTCGTGGATCGTCGTTCTACCTACTTCCGTGGGATTCCTCCTCACCGTATCTCTCGTCGTACTACTCACCGCCGTCCTGCGTGATGAGCATGGGAGTATCGATGTATCCATTCCTAGCTATGTTTAGTTATCCTTTATCTTTCGAACCATGTATTGGTCTGTTGGATATTCTGATGTGTTTGAACATGTGATGATGTACCTGTTGGTTATCTATTCATGCGTCGGAATAATCTCTCTTTCGGTTACCAAGTCTATCCTTTTCTGTTGTTGTGCTAAAATGCATGTCTATTCAGGATGCCGCCAACAAGGAGAAACCCGCCTGAACCACCTCCGCTCACGGAGCTGTTGACTCAGATGACTCAGGTCGTGGCTCAGATGGCCCAGATCCAGGCTAACCAGCACAACAACCAGAATGCTCCGCGAGTCAGCATCAAGGAGTTTCTGAGTATGGGTCCGAGAGCTTTTGTGGCAACACGTGAGCCTCTGGATGCTGATGACTGGATCAGGGAGATGGCCAGGGCTCTGGACATTGCTCACGTTGCTGAGGAGGATAAAGTCAAGTATGCCACCTACCTACTGAAGGGTCAGGCAGCTACCTGGTGGGAGAACTACCAGACCATGAGAGCTGGATATCCTATCACCTGGGGTTGTTTCAAGGATGCCTTCCTGAAGCACCACATCCCAGATGGTCTCATGGAAAGGATGCGTGAGGAATTTTGCTCTCTCAAGCAGGGCAAGCTGGACGTCATTGGCTATCATAACGAGTTCAATCGCCTCGCTCGATACGCTGGTGATGAGGTGTCCACTGAGGCCAAGAAGATGGCAAGGTTCCGCCGACGTTTTAACCCGGAACTGAAGTACGCTCTCACCAACATCAAGTGCAAGGACTTCGAGGAGCTCGTGAACACCGCGCTCAATGAGGAAAATGGGCGCAAGGCGTTCGAGGAGTCCCGTAAGCACTCGCGTGAGGGTGGTTCCTCCTCCAACATGACCACCCCTCCGGAGAAGCGCCGCATCTGGGTGCCAAATGCTGCTGTCACTCGGGCTCCATATGCCCAAGCTTCTCCAGGCTTTGCTCCCCGCCCACCCAACCCAGCTCAGATGCAGAGTCAGAGGGTTCCAATGGGGCAGCCAAGGCCAGGTCCTCCTCGTGTCGTCACTTGCTACAAGTGCAAGGATACTGGACACTATGCTGATAAGTGCACTCAGAGGCAGCTACCTCCACCTCCTCGCCCCAACACCAACCAGGCAATGGTTCGTGCTCCCCCGGCTAAAGCCTTCAACTCCAACAACAGGCCTGTCGGGAGGACCGCGAGGGTGAATCATATCAAGGGCGACAAAGCTGAGGAAGCTGCTGAAGTCGTTCTCGGTATATTACCCGTAAACTCTATTCCAGCTAAAGTGTTGTTTGATACCGGAGCATCGCATTCTTTTGTGTCAAAGTTTTTTGCAAAAGCATACAACCTAGTTCTGGTTCCGCTAAGCAATCAAATGACTGTTCACTCTCCGGGACCGCAAATGTTGACTTCCAAGATAAGTAAGGACAATCAGATCCTAATTGGAGGCCGCATATTCCTTGCTTCACTCATGTTGCTGGGAAATTCTGACATTGATGTCATTCTGGGCATGGATTGGTTGAAGACCCATGAAGCTAAAATTGACTGTGCTCGAAAGTCAATAACTCTCTCTCACCCTTCTGGCCAGATAGTCTATTCTCCATATGGATCAAGTTCTGTTCAGCTGTTCAACCTCGATGCAAAACCTCTTCCTGCAATTGAAAATGTTCTGGTGGTTTGTGAATTCCCTGACGTCTTTCCAGAAGAGTTGCCAGGGATGCCTCCGGACAGAGCAGTTGAGTTCGTGATCGAGCTTGAACCAGGTACTGCTCCAATCTCTAAGCATCCATACAAGATAGCTCCTCCTGAACTGAAATTGTTGAAGGAGCAAATCGATATGTACATGGAGAAAGGTTACATTCAGCCTAGTTCCTCCGCTTGGGGTTGCCCAACTCTGTTTGTTGCCAAGAAGGATCAAACAAAAAGACTCGTGGTTGACTATCGTCCTCTCAACGAGAAAACCATCAAAAACAAGTATCCAATTCCTCGTATCGATGATCTTTTTGATCAACTTGCTGGAGCCTCAATATTCTCAAAGTTGGACTTGAGGATGGGTTACCATCAGATAAAGATCAGAAAGGAAGATATTCCTAAGACAGCTTTCACCACTCGCTACGGTCTATATGAATACATCGTCATGTCCTTTGGTCTCACCAATGCACCGGCGACCTTCTCTAGACTCATGAATTCTTTCTTCCATGAATACCTCGACAAGTTCGTTGTGGTATATCTCGATGACATTCTAGTCTACTCAAAATCCGAGGAAGAGCATGGAAAACACCTTCGTCTCACTCTCGTGAAACTTCGCGAGCATCGTCTATATGCCAAGTTCTCCAAATGTGAGTTCTGGATTCCAGAAGTTGCTTACCTTGGTCATATCATCTCTGCCAAAGGCATAGCCATTGACCCAGAAAAGGTTAAGGCAATTGTTGATTGGAAACCTCCTAAGACGGTGAAGCAAGTCAGAAGTTTTCTTGGCTTGGCTAGCTATTGCCGTCGTTTCGTCCAAAACTTTTCCAAGATTGCCAAACCTCTCACTGATCTCACAAAGAAGGACAAGAAGTTCGTTTGGACTCCACAGTGTGATGAGAGTTTCAATCTCTTGAAGATTAAACTCACTTCCACACCTGTTCTGGTTGGCCCAGATACTACCAAACCCTTCCAGATATTCTGCGATGCATCTCTCCAAGGTCTAGGAGCAGTTCTTATGCAAGAACGTCAAGTTGTGGCTTATGCTTCACGTCAGTTGAACCCACATGAGCAAAACTATCCCACACATGACCTAGAACTTGCAGCAGTTGTGTTTGCCCTCAAGAAATGGAGACAATACTTGTTGGGTAACAAAACTGAAATCTTTTCCGATCATAAGAGTCTGAAATACATCTTCACTCAGCCAGATCTAAACCTCAGGCAAAGGAGATGGATTGAAAAGATTAAAGACTTTGATCTCACCATTTCTTACACTCCAGGCAAGGCTAATGTTATGGCCGATGCTCTCAGTCGCAAGTCATATTGCAATAATCTCATGATCATGGAAAGCCAACCTCCACTTCATGAAGAATTCCAGAAGCTGAACCTTGGTCTTGTCCCTCAAGGTTACCTTGCTAGCTTGACAGCCAGTCCAACTCTCGAGGACAAGATTCGTTCTGAACAACTTCGTGATACTGAAATCAAGAAGATTGTAGAGCACATCAAAGAAGGCAATGATAAATTCAAGTCTTTCTCAATTGATGACAATGGAACTGTGTTCTTCGAACGACGCATTGCAGTTCCTCAGATTCAAAGCCTCAAAGATGTCATTCTCAAGGAGGATCATGAAACTCCTCTCTCCATCCACTCTGGAAGTACAAAGATGTACCAGGATCTCAAGACTCTGTATTGGTGGCCTGGCATGAAACGTGAAATTGCTCAATACGTTTCTGAATGCGACGTTTGTCAACGTGTTAAGGCAGTCCATCAGAAAACAGCCGGTCTACTTCAACCTCTGAAAATTCCTGAGTGGAAGTGGGACATGATTGAAATGGACTTCGTTACTGGGTTTCCAAAGTCCAAGAAGGGCAACGATGCAATCTTCGTTGTTATTGATCGTCTCACTAAGGTAGCTCACTTCTTTGCTGTCAAAGAAACAATCTCAGCTAGCCAGTTAGCAGAGCTCTACACAGCAAAGATCGTTCCTCTTCATGGTGTTCCATTGGAAATAAGCTCAGACCGTGGAAGTATATTCACTTCTCATTTCTGGAAAAGCTTTCAAGAAGCATTGGGCACCAAACTTCTGTTCAGCACAGCTTATCACCCTCAGTCTCAAGGGCAAGTCGAAAGAGTCAATCAGATTCTCGAGGATATGCTCAGAGCATGTGGTCTCTCCTTTGGCATGAAATGGGAGGATTGCCTTCCATATGCTGAATTCTCCTACAACAACAGTTTCCAGGCAAGCCTAGGCATGGCACCATTTGAGGCATTGTATGGCCGCAGATGCAGGAGTCCAATCAATTGGTCTGGAGGTTGTGAACGTTCACTCTTAGGCCCTGACATTGTTAAGGAAGCCGAGGAGAAAGTTCGTATCATTCGTGACAATCTCAAGATTGCTCAGTCTCGTCAGAAGAGCTACTATGACAGCAAGCACAGGGATATGATCTATGCACCTGGTGACAAGGCATATCTCCGTGTAACTCCCCTCAGAGGCACTCATCGTTTTGGTGTGAAAGGAAAGCTTGCACCAAGATACATTGGTCCTTTAAACATTCTCTCAAGGCGGGCAGAAAATGCTTATCGTCTTGAACTTCCAGAAAAACTATCCAAGGTGCACGATGTGTTCCACGTGTCACAGCTCAAGAAGTGTTTCAAAGATCCAGATCGTGCAGTTGATCATGATTCCATTGAACTGCAAAATGATCTATCTTATGAGGAGCACCCTGTTCGTATTCTCGATGAGACCGAGCGTAAGACTCGCAACAAGAGCACCAAGTTCTTGAAAGTGCAGTGGTCGCATCATTCCGATAAAGAGGCAACATGGGAGACCGAAGAGGATCTTCGCAAGAAGTATCCGGACCTTTTCTCTTCTCAGTAAGGAATCTCGGGGCGCGATTCCTTCAAGGGGGGCGTTTTGTAACATCCCAAGTATGAAAATATCCCTTAGAATGTTTTGTTCCTTGTTTAATTAAAGTATTGCATCATGTCATCATGTTTATTTATTTTGTTTGCATTGTTTACTAATTGTTTTGCATCTGTTCTTAATTGTTTTCACATTTGAAATTCAACTTATTTTCAAACAATTGTTTCATACTTGCTCTGTTACAATAGTTTAGATAAAAATCACAAATAATAACAACCAATTTGTTTCTCTTTATTCCATAATTATCACTTATTAAAATGATGGTTTTAAATCAATCATTTAAATCCCAAATCATATTTAAAATTCAAATCAAGCATCAAACAGCAACCAATTTGAATTCATGCAAAATATAAAACAATTTTAATCAATGGTTTATAATTAACATAGGGGTTACCCTTTTTTAAGGTTTGTTTTTATCAATGATCATTTAATATTAAAATTCATTCAAATTTTGGTTTAATTAACAAACAACAAGTTTTGAAAACTTTTGGAAAACAAAAGTTGGTTTCTAGTTGCTATTTAAAAAACTAAACTAACCATATTTTTTTCCAAATTTTTGCTAACCTAAAAGCCTTCTTTTTCTTCCATTTTGTTTTCAGCAAAAAAAAAAATGAAACAGAAAAAGGAAAAAGAAGCAAACGGACGCGCGCGCAGCACCTAACTAACCGGCCCAACCCACCTAAGCCTCTACCTCGCGTGCAGCCAGCCCGCAGCGGCCCGGTACCGCTTCGATGCGCGCCCCACCTTCTGTTCCAAGTACGGCACGCATCTCCGCCGTGCCACGTCGCCGTACGGCGCGCCCGGCGGCCAGGAGAGCCCCACGGGCCCTATTTAACCCCCCTAGCTCTCCGCAGCCACCCTAGACCTAACCCTACACCCCTCTCCCCTCGAGTCCGCCGCCACTTCACTCTCCCTCGCCGGAATTCCTCACTGTCACCTCACCGGAGAGCGAGCTCTCTGAATCTCCGATGGCGCTGCCCACCTCGTTGCTCTACCTACCCTCCTAAACCTCGGAACCAGACCCCCTCGACTCCCTCTCTCTGTTGGACACCGCAGCGGGGCCGTGGACGACGTGGATCACCGCCGCCATCTGCTGCATCGATGCCGGCCGCAAGCTTCCCTCGACCATCTGCATCCACGACGAACGCCGGTGAGGCCACCGTGCCCACCCCCTCTCTCCCTCTGGTTGCTCACGCCTCCGTGCACGCACTGCACACGCGTCAACACACACCAGGTCACCGCAGCAGCGAGCGCGAGCACACGGTGATCGTCGACGGCGCCGCTCCGTTCACTGTCAAAGATTCAGACAAGTGTTTGTTCGTCAGAAATTTCAGATCCACGTTGTAACCTTAACCTGTGTGCATCTCTGTCAACTGACAAGAAACGCGAGCAGCGCACTGGTTCAGTAAGCGCGCACACGAGCGAGAGGTGCAGGGATCGAATCCTGCTCCTCGCATGGGATAAATCCCAAACCTTTTTTTCCAGCGCGGCTGACAGGCAGGGCCCGCATGTCAGCCTCCCTGGTAGCCACGCAAGCGCACGGTCCCCTGGGCCCTCCTGGCAGTGTCTGGGGTAGGAATCTATGCGTATAAAAAGTTTAAAACATTTTCTGTAATCAAATCCAAGTCCTTTTATTTAGCAGATTGGTCCCTGATTTTAAAAACCTAATAACTTTAGTTTTATAATTCCAAATTACAAAAATAAAATATGTGTGCTGGTCTAAATTAAATTGTTTACCTTTTGGTATCATTTGTTTCCTGTTTTGAAATTTCAAAATGCAATTCAAATTTGAATTCAAATAATTCAATTGCAATTTGATAAAATTCATACTAATTCCAAATAATGCAAATAAAATATCTTTTCCATGCTATTTCAAATAACCTATTCAAATATAATTTTTTTTTCATGGTTTGAATAATTTAAATTGCCTAAATAATTTAATCCTTGTTTAATTCATTTAAATTTTGCTAAAATCATAACTTGCTCAAAATAAATTATTTTTGAACATGCAAAATATGTTTTCAAACTAGAAAATTATGAACTTTTCAAATGTGAATTTGAATTTATGTTTTGAACAAATAAAATTCAAATAAAATTCAAACTTGTTTTAAATTCATTTAAAACTTGTTTAATATTGTTTAAGTCATAATAAATTCATCCTAACTCCTATTTCAAGATTTGAAACATGTAATCCAACTAAAATTTGGTATTCTTTTCAAATATGAATTTTGTTATTTTTTTTGAACACTTTAAATTGATGTAAACAACAAATGCCTGTGTGACATGTTTAAGTGACCAAAAATTTCCAACTTAATAAATAATTTCCAAAACTTGTTAAATTCCTTTTCCACTTGCATATTTTGTTGTTATTTTGTTGTTATCATCATGCATGCATCATGCTAACAACTTTCACATAATAATTAATTGTAAATCATTTGTTTCCACTTAATTCATGGACCCTTTTCCATATGCAACTCAAAATTGCATAGGGGTCCATTTAATTTGTGTTACCATGTCCCTTAGTTTATTTTGATGCATCTATTAAATTGACATGCATCAACCCATGATTGTGCACTATGCCATGATAATGATTGTTTATATTTCTGTCTTGTTTGTTTGCTTCTTCTCGAATAGACGACGACGTTGAGACAGACGATCTTTACAGCACCCCTTCTGAGGATCTAGCTCAGTACCCGGCTGCTGAGTTTGCAGGCAAGTTATCACTCACATGAACCATTGTGTTCCTTTCAACATTGGTTACCGATACTTTCCGTTGTCTATTTCTGCTAGCCTTAGTAGTAGTTGTTCTGTTACGAACCTATCACATGAATCCTTTAACCCTGATATTGCCTCACCACCACTCCTACAACCCTATTGTTTGAGCCAGTGTCTTACTAGCATGCTTAGGTTGTTTTGCTCGAGTCTGTTACCCGTTACTTTTAATTACTTTATCTTTATTATGTTCTGGGGGCTCGATGTTTAATCAATCAATCATGCTAATGTTATTGTTAGATAATAATTTGATGATAAGGCACCAGCAGGAGGCCCTATGTGGTTTTGAGGCCTGCTAGTGTCGACCCTAATAGGAAAAGGGTCTTGTCTACTGATCCATGATGAGCGCACTACCCGCATGTGGGAAGCAAGTATGGGCGCCCCCCTCAATTTGATTCGATTCGCATCTCGTCCAAATCATCTCATTTAGTTCGTGTTTTCCATTTGCCGCATGCATGTTTTTGCGAGCCCAGCGCAGGGTGGAACTTTTGTAGTCGGCATATAGGGAGACACGTTCTTGGAGTGCTATGAGGGTCCATTTTCTTTTGGGCTCGATTAGCCGTGCGCCCAAGGTGCTTTGGGCTTGATGCGAAGAAGAGTTGAGTTGTGTTGAGTGCCCCGCTTGGTGGGAGGCATCCCATCTGGCGGGTTATTCATACATGTACGGCCAAATTGGTGCAACCCTGCAGGGATAATCTTCTCGAGAAGCCGTGTTTTCCGCGGTTATGGTTAACTTGGTGAAAGTACTGGCTAACAAGTACTCAGGACAACTTAAACCTAATGATTCACAATCTCACACCTAATGATTAACAACTTGACTAGTAATAGGAATATTGACACAATAACTTGATTCATCTTTAATCCAACTGTGTGAGTTATCCTCGGATTGCTTCTTTGGACAAGGGGCGAGATCCAGGATGGGTTTGTTTGAAGTTATCTTTCAGTTGGTTACAATACTCAATCTTATCTCCTTTCTGTTAGCCGGAAGTGGTAGAATCTCTGTAGTTGGTTAGCGCAGCGAGTTGCAACATCTTTATATCCCCTTCCTTCCGTTGAACCCAAGGCATATGTACTTGGTGTTGACGGGTTACACTTTGGTGAACTGTGAGTCTTTCTTGTCAGTACTTGGATGTACTGACCCCTTTGGGGCTGTGGTTTCCGCAGACTACGCTTACGAGGATCCAGGTGACGGCTACTACGTGGAGTTTGACGAGGCTGCTGACGAGTAGTTAGCGGACCCGGGCAGGATCCGAGACATCGTGGATGGGCTCCGTCTTTATTTCAGTTTCCGGCTTCTTAAGCCTAGTTGGATTTGTCTGTACTCAGACCCCTTGAATGCTTCCGCTGAGATGTAATGATGTTATGTTGGGACATGTGTCCTCTGGATGATTGTATTTGCTATCTCTGCTCTAGTGAGAGCTATTTGCAAATTATTTCAATCTTTTGTGTCTTAGAGATATGTTGTGCTATCATTCTGTTTCCAACCGTTGACGTACCATGTGTGTATGGTATGAAGTACGTCAATGGTAGTGTCCTGATTTCTATGGGATAGTTTACATCGACGGTGAACAGTAACGATTGGTTGTCACACATAAGTGTTGGCCTACTCGTAAGAGGACGCGGGTGCCGGTAAGCCCCGTAATCCAATCAAAATACTGTTCAGTTCGTACGGTGAGTATCCTTTAGAAGTCCGGGTGCGACATCTGGCGACTTACACCACAGACTTTGTTGGAGACGAGCGCTTTGCACGTTTCGATCAGCCAGTTGGTTGTCGTCTGCCAGATGCTGGAGGTTACGAGCCGATCAGAGGTCCACTCCTTAACCTTGGTGCTGGTTACACTGGGATTCCCCGCTTCGGAGCACAGGGAGTCGACGCTATGTACTTCACCACACCTAGAGTCGCTCTCAGACCACGTCAGATCTATGTGGATCGTCGTTCTACCTACTTTCGTGGGAGTGCTCCTCACCGTACCTCTCGCCGTACTCCTAGTCGCCGTCCTGCGTGATGAGCATGGGAGTACCGATGTATCCATTCTTAGCTATGTTTAGTTATCCTTTGGCATTCAAACCATTTATGGTGTGTTGGATATTCTGATGTATTTGAACATGTGATGATGTACCTGTTGGTTATCTATTCATGCGTCGGAATAATCTCTCTTTCGGTTGCCAAGTCTATCCTTTTCTTTTGTTGTGCTAAAATGCATTTCCATTCAGGATGCCGCCAACAAGGAACAACACGCCTGAGCCACCGCCAATCGCGGAGCTGTTGACTCGGATGACCCAAGTCATGGCGCAGATGGCCCAGTTTCAGACTAATCAGCACATCAACCAGACAACTCCACGGGTCAGCATCAAGGAGTTTCTCAGTCTGGGCCCAAGAGATTTCATGGCCACACGCGAGCCTCTGGACGCTGATGACTTGATCCGTGAGATAGCTAAGGCTCTGGAGATTGCTCACGTAGCTGAAGAAGACATGGTCAAGTATGCCTCCTATCTGCTGAAGGGTCAGGCAGCTACTTGGTGGGAGAACTTCCAGGCCATGAGAACTGGCATGCCAGTCATGTGGGATTGTTTCAAGGAAGCCTTCCTGAAGAACCACATTCCAGATGGTCTCATGGAAAGAATGCGTGAAGAGTTTTGCTCACTCAAGCAGGGCAAGCTGGACGTCATCGGGTATCAGAGTGAGTTCAATCGCCTCGCTCGGTACGCTGGAGATGAGGTGTCCACTGAAGCTAAGAAGATGGCAAGGTTCCGCAGAGGTTTTAACCCGGAACTCAGTATGCCCTCACTAATGTCAAGGCCAACAACTTCGAGGATCTCGTTAACACCGCGCTCAATGAAGAAAATGGGCGCAAGGCGTTCGAGGAGTCTCGCAAGCACTCGCGTGAGGGTGGTTCCTCCTCCAACATGACCACCCCTCCGCAGAAGCGCCGCATCTGGGTGCCAAATGGTGCTGTCACTCGGGCTCCAGACGCCCAAACTTCTCCAGGATTCGCTCCCCGCCCACCCAACCCTGCTCAGATGCATGATCCAAGGGCTTCGATGGGGCAGCGAAGGCCAGGGCCTCCTCGTGTCGTCACTTGCTACAAGTGCAAGAAGACGGGACACTACGCCGACAAGTGCACACAGAGGCAGCTACCTCCACCACCACCTCGTCCTAACATAAACCATGCAATGGTGCGCGCTCCCCCGCCTAAGGCCTTCAACTCCAACAACAGGCCTGTCGGGAGGACCGCAAGGGTGAATCATGTCAAGATCGACAAAGCTGAGGAAGCTCCTGACGTCGTTCTCGGTATATTACCCGTAAACTCTTTTCCAGCTAAAGTGTTGTTTGATACCGGAGCATCACATTCTTTTATGTCAAAGATTTTTGCCACAACAAACAACCTGATTGTGGTTCCACTAAGCAATCAAATCACTGTTCACTCCCCGGGATCTCAAATGTTGACCTCCAAGATAAGTAAGGACAATCAAATCCTAATTGGAGGCCACATTTTCCTTGCCTCTCTCATGTTGCTTGGCAGTTCTGACATTGATGTCATTCTTGGTATGGATTGGCTGAAAGCTAATAAAGCAAGGATTGACTGTGCTCAAAAGTCAATAACTCTGTTCCACCCTTCTGGCCAGATAATCTATTCTCCACATGAATCAAGTTCCATTCAGCTATGCACCCTCGATGCAAAACCTCTACCTTCACTTGAAAATGTTCCGGTGGTTTGCGAATTCCCTGACGTCTTTCTAGAAGAGTTGCCAGGAATGCCTCCGGACAGAGCTGTTGAGTTCGTGATCGAACTTGAACCAGGTACTGCTCCAATCTCTAAGCATCCCTACAAGATAGGAACTCCCGAGCTGAAATTGTTGAAGGAACAAATTGATATGTACATGGAAAAAGGTTACATTCAACCTAGTTCCTCGGCTTGGGGTCGCCCAACTCTGTTCGTTGCGAAGAAGGATCACACAAAGAGACTCGTTGTTGACTATCGTCCTCTTAACGAGAAAACCATCAAAAACAAGTATCCAATTCCTCGTATCGATGATCTTTTTGATCAACTTGCTGGAGCCTCAATATTCTCCAAGTTGGACTTAAGAATGGGTTACCATCAAATAAAGATCAGAAAAGAGGATATTCCAAAGACAGCTTTCACCACTCGCTACGGTCTATATGAATTCACCGTCATGTCCTTTGGTCTCAGCAATGCACCGGCGACCTTCTCTCGACTCATGAATTATGTCTTCCATGAATACCTCGACAAGTTTGTTGTGGTATATCTTGATGAAATTCTTGTCTACTCAAAATCCGAGGAAGAGCATGAAGAACATCTTCATCTCACTCTCATGAAGCTTCGCGAGCATCGTCTCTATGCCAAATTCTCCAAATGTGAGTTCTGGATTTCAGAAGTTGCGTACCTTGGTCATGTTATCTCTGCCAAGGGCATAGCCATTGATCCAGAAAAGGTTAAAGCAATTGTTGATTGGAAACCTCCAAAGACGGTGAAGCAAGTAAGAAGTTTTCTTGGCTTGGCTAGCTATTGCCGTCGTTTCGTCCAAAACTTCTCCAAGATTGCCAAACATCTCACTGACCTCACAAAGAAGGACAAGAAGTTCGTTTGGTCTCCACAATGTGATGAGAGCTTCAATCTCCTGAAGACTAAGCTCACTTCTACACCAGTTCTGGTTGGCCCAGATCCTTCCAAACCTTTCCAAATATTCTGTGATGCTTCTCTCCAAGGTCTAGGTGCAGTTCTTATGCAAGAACGTCAAGTTGTGGCTTATACTTCCCGTGAGTTGAACGCACATGAGCTCAATTATCCCACTCATGACCTTGAACTTGCAGCAGTTGTGTTTGCCCTCAAGAAATGGAGACAATACTTGTTGGGTAATCACACTGAAATATTTTCCGATTATAAGAGTCTGAAGTACATCTTCACTCAACCAGATCTAAACCTCAGGCAAAGGAGATGGATTGAAAAGATTAAAGACTTTGATCTTACCATTTCTTACACTCTAGGCAAGGCTAATGTTATGGCCGATGCTCTCAGTCGCAAGTCGTATTGCAATAATCTCATGATCATGGAAAGCCAACCTCCTCTTCATGAAGAATTCCAGAAGCTCAACCTTGGTCTTGTTCCTCAAGGCTATCTTGCAAACTTGACAGCCAGTCCAACTCTCGAGGACAAGATTCATTCTGAACAACTTCGTGATGCTGAAATCAAGAAGATTGTAGAACACATCAAAGAAGGCAAGGAGAAATTTAAGTCCTTCTCAATTAATGACAAGGGAACTGTGTTCTTCGAAGGACGCATTGCAGTTCCTCAAATTCAAAGTCTCAAAGATGTCATTCTCAAGGAGGCTCATGAAACTCCTCTCTCCATACACCCTGGAAGTACAAAGATGTACCAGGATCTCAAGACACTGTATTGGTGGCCTGGCATGAAATGTGAAATTGCTCAATACGTTTCTGAATGCGACGTTTGTCAACGTGTTAAGGCAGTCCATCAGACAGCCGGTCTTCTCCAACCTCTGAAAATCCCTGAGTGGAAGTGGGACATGATCGAAATGGACTTCGTCACTGGTTTTCCAAAGTCCAAGAGGGGCAACGATGCAATCTTCGTTGTCATTGATCGACTCACTAAAGTAGCTCACTTCTTTCCTGTCAAAGAGACAATCTCAGCTAGCCAGTTAGCAGAGCTCTACACAGCAAAGATTGTTCCTCTTCATGGTGTTCCATTGGAAATAAGCTCAGACCGTGGAAGTATCTTCACTTCTCATTTCTGGAAAAGCTTTCAAGAAGCATTGGGCACCAAGCTTCTGTTCAGCACAGCCTATCACCCTCAGTCTCAAGGGCAAGTCGAAAGAGTCAATCAGATTCTCGAGGATATGGTCAGGGCATGTGGTCTCTCTTTTGGCATGAAATGGGAGGAATGTCTTCCATATGCTGAATTCTCCTACAACAACAGCTTCCAGGCAAGCCTAGGCATGGCACCATTTGAGGCTCTCTATGGCCGCAGATGCAGGAGTCCAATCAACTGGTCTGGAGCTGGTGAACGTTCACTCTTAGGCCCTGACATTGTTAACGAGGCCGAAGAGAAAGTTCGCATCATTCGTGACAATCTGAGGATTGCTCAGTCTCGTCAGAAAAGCTACTATGACAGCAAGCACAGGGACATGGTCTATGCAGCTGGTGACAAAGCATACCTCCGTGTAACTCCCCTCAGAGGAACTCATCGTTTTGGTGTCAAAGGAAAGCTTGCACCAAGATATATTGGTCCTTTCAACATTCTCTCAAGGCGTGCAGAAAATGCATATCGTCTTGAACTTCCAGAAAAGCTATCCAAGGTGCACGATGTGTTTCACGTGTCACAGCTCAAGAGGTGCTTCAAAGATCCAGGTCGTGTAGTTGATCATGATTCCATTGATCTGCAAGAAGATCTCTCTTATGAGGAGCACCCTATTCGAATTCTCGATGAGACCGAGCGCAAAACTCGCAACAAGAGCACCAAGTTCTTAAAAGTGCAGTGGTCTCATCATTCCGATAAAGAGGCAACGTGGGAGACCGAAGAGGATCTTCGCAAGAAGTATCCGGACCTTTTCTCTTCTCAGTACGAATCTCGGGGCGCGATTCCTTCAAGGGGGGCGTTTTGTAACATCCCAAGTATGAAAACAATCCCAAATTGTTTGCTTCTTGCTAAATTTTTGTTCTGCATCATGCATCATAAACTTTTGCATTTGTCTTCTAGTGTTTTCAATTGTAATTCAAATTCAAATCCATTTCATACTTGGCATGTTCCAATTGTGAATTCAAATTAAAATTTTGCAAACATTTTCAATTCAAGAAGAAATTCAAATTTGTTTGGAATTGTGGAATGATATTGATTAATTCAAAATTCCATTCTTTTGAAACCCTATTTGAAATTTTAAATAGCAATTTCAAATCATTTTGGCAATTTCAAAATTTTGGAAATAAGCACACATACCTTTGATCTTACTGATTTGGAATTCAATAAAAATTATTGTTAAAAATAAAAACCCAAAAAATCCTATTCTATTTCTCTCTTTCTCTTTCCTACAAAAAAAAAATAGAAAAGAAGAGGGGAGGGCAGGCCAGCCCAATTGGGCCAGCCCACCACACCCCACGAGCCCAGGCGCACCCCTCACATTGTCGTCTTCCTCCTCTGTACGGAGACAGAGGAGGGAAGACCTCCCCCACTGGCAGGAGCTCCACCTGCCTCCTCCCCTCTACTTAAGCCTCTGAGGCGGTGCCCTAGGGTTCCCCTCTCCCTCCTCCTCCATCTCCACCGCCGCCATTCCCTCTTCCTCCCTTCTCCTTTTCTCTGTAGTTTTCTCTGAACCTCACCACCTCCATGGCCTCCATTACCGGAAATTGAAGCTCCAACCGCCGCCGCTACGCTCGCCGCCAACCCTCCGAGACGGCGGGAACGGAAACCCCGCGGTCTCCTCTCCCTCCTCGCATCCTCGACGGGGCCTGGGAAGCACCGAGTCGCCGCCGCCAAGCACCGATCGCCGCCGTCTGTTCCCTGTCGCCACCGACCGCCTCTTCCCCGTCGCCGCTCCCGCTCGAGCCCGAGGGTGAGCACTCGCCCTCTCCCCTCTCTCCTCTCTCCTCTCCCCTCTCCCCCTTCTCCTTTTCCCTCAGCACCCACGCCGGCCACAGCGGCAGCGCAGCAGCGCCTGGACGCCGTCCGTCATCTCCTTTTCCGTTCGTCGATTGCGTGTTTGTTAACTGAATCGAGATTCAGTTTCGACAGTGGCCTTAATGTTACCTCAAAAGCCCACGCCCCTATATCCATCAACAAAGCCGCAGATAGCCCACTGGTAGCACCCCCGTGCGCACACCCAGCAGCCCCGGGTTCGATTCCCCTTAGGCGCAAAGCCACCCCCCTTTTGCCTCCTTTTTCTTTTTATTTTCTCGAATTCCAGAAAACAGATCTGAATCCTTAATTGTAAAATCAATAACAAATTGAATATTGATCCAATTTCAATGATTCAAATTGCTATGGATTCAAAATCTTGTGCTCTTTCTGTTAATGTCAAAGTTACAACATGTTTCTCTAATAATTTTTGCATTAAATAATTAAATACAGAAAATGCAATAAAAATTGGAAACTTTGGAATTTCATAACTTGAGTTCTGTTCATCCAATTTGAGCAAACTTGGGCTCTAAAAATTTTTCTTAACAAACTCTACACATTGGTATTTTATTTGGTCACAATTGAATTAACTTTGAACATGTTTCCCTCTGTTTACTAAAAGAGGCAGAATAAAAATGACTATGAAAAATTGCATAATAAATTTAATAATGATCCAAAAATTATGTTTAATAGCTCAAAATGTTCAGTGAAACATTTGCTACATGTTTTCAACCTTTTCTATACCATTGTTTACTGTTTTTCCTAATTAAAAGTGGTGCAATGATTCAATGCTTTAATTAAACCTTTTAAATTGCAAAATTCATATTTTGGTCAAATTCATAACTAATTCAAATTTAATTCAAATGGCACATATAAAATATGTTTTCCATGCAAAATTGAACCACCTTTCCAAATATAAACTTTGTTTCCTGTTCTGAATAATTAAAATTTGGTTAAATAATTTAAACCTTGGTTAAATCATTTAAAATTGCTAAATTCAGAACTTGGTCAAACTAAATTCTTTTTGAACACATAAAATATGTTTTCAAACCAGAAAAGTATAATCTTTCCAAATATGAATTTTATTTAATGTTTTGACCAAATAAAAAATCAAATAATTTCATACTTGAATTAAACTCATTTAAATCTTGTCCAAACTTGTTTAATTCATAATTAATTCATTTTAATTCCTTTTTCAACAAATGAAATATGTTTTCCACCTAAAATTTTGTGTTCTTTCCAAATATGAATTTTGTTATCTATTTTGAACAACTAATATTGGTGAAAACAACAAATGCTTGTGTAACTCATTTAAGAAGTCAAATTTCATAACTTAATAAATAAAAATTCCAAACTTGGTAAACCACATTTCAAATTGAAGCTACTGTTGTTTTCTTATTGTTTTCCTCATCCATGCATCATTCTAATCAACTTTCACATGATGGTTAGTTATAGATCATTTAATTCAACCTTAATTCATGGGATTTTCCATATGCAATCCAAATTGCATATGGGCCCATTTAATTATGTTACCATGTCAACTATCTCATCTTTGCTGCATCAATTAAATTGCCATGCATCATCCCATGATTGTGCATTATGCCATGTTATTGATTGTTTGTCTCTCTGCGTTGTTTGTTTGCTTCTTCTCGAATAGACGACGACGTTGAGACAGACGAGGTTTACGACACTACTTCTGAGGAGTTAGCCCAGTACCAGGCTACTGAGTTTGCAGGCAAGTATTCACTCACATGAACCATTGTGTCCTTTCCACACTGGATATCGATACTTTCCGTTGTCTATTCTGCTAGCCTTAAGATTCGTTGCTTGTGTTCTGATCCTATCACATGTTATCATGTAACCCTGATATAGCCTATCCTCCACACCTATACCCTCTTGTTTGTTGCCTATGTCCTACTAGCATGCTTAGGGTTGTTTATGCTCGAGTCTGATGTCCGTTGTTTCTGTTACCATATTTATTATGTTCTGGGGGCTCGATGGTTAAACAACAACCTGTTAATGTATGAGGTAATGCTAATTTGATGATAAGGCACCGGCAGGAGGCCGGGTATGGTTTTGAGGCCTGCTAGTGTCGAACTCAGGAAAAGTTCTTGTCCTCTAGATCCATGATGAGCGCGCTAAACGCATGTGGGAAGCGTGTATGGGCGCCCCCCTCAATTTGATTCGATTCGCATCTCGTCCAAATCGCCTCATTTAGTTCGGGTTTTCCATTTGCCGCATGCATATGCAGGTGCGAACCCGAGGCCAGGGTGGTAACTTTTGTAGTCGGCATTTAGGGAGACACGTTCTTAGAGTGCTATGAGGGTCCCCTTTTCTTCGTGGGGCTTGATTAGCCGTGCGCTCAACTGCACGGGGTTCTTTGGGCTTGATGCGAAGAAGAGTTGGGTTGTGTTGAGTGTCTCGCTTGGTGGGTTTGATCCCCGTCTGGCGGGATATTCTTACGTGTACGGCCAAATTGGTGCATCCCTGCAGGGTTAACTCTTCTCGAGAAGCCGTGTTGTCCTCGGTTATGGATGACTTGGTGATAGGGCTGGCTAACAAGGATTAGACAACTTACACCTAATTAATAATAATTTGACTAGTAATAGGCTTAATGACACAATAACTGGAACCTTCACAATTCCAACTGTGTGAGTTATCCTCGGATTGCTTCTTTGGATAAGGGGCGAGATCCAGGATGGGTTTGTTTGAGGTTAATGGTAGTTGGTTCTGATGCGCTATCTTATCCCTTTCTTTTAGCCGGATATTGTAGCGTGTCTCTGTAGTTGGTTAGGCAGCCCGCTGCCGCACTTTTGTATCACCTATCTTCCGTTGAACCCAAAGCATCTGTACTTGGTGTTGCCGAGTACACTATGGTATCTTGTGCGTCTTGCTTGCCAGTACTCGTCTGTACTGACCCCTTTGGGGCTGCGTGTTCTTCAGACTACGGTTCCGAGGATCCCCATGGTGGCTACTACGTGGAGTATGAAGAGGCTGCTGACGAGTAGATAGCGGACCCGGGCAGGATCCGAGACATCGTGGATGGGCTCCGTCTTTTCGTTTCCGGCCTCTTAGGCCTATTTGGATCTTGTCTGTACTCATACATTTTGGATGCTTCCGCTGTGATGTAATGATGACTTGTTGGGACATGTGTCCTCTGGATGATTGTATTTGCTATCTCTGCTCTAGTGAGAGCTATTTGCCACTTATTTCTATTTCTTTGTGTCTTAGAGATTTGTTGTGATATCACTTGTTCAAATGCCGTTGACGTACCATGTGTGTATGTTATGAAGTACGTCAATGGAAGTAGTCGGATTTCTACGGGATGGTTTACGCAGACGATGGATAGTAGAGAATGGTTGTCACACGTTTACGTGTTGGCCTGCTCACATTGAGATGCGGGTGCCGGTATGCCCCGTAAGCCATTTATCTACTGTTTAGCGGGTTGTGAGTATCCTCTAGAAGTCCGGGTGCGACACTGATTAAGAACACTCGACAGTTGATGCCCACCATGGGGCCAACAGCGTCGGGAAACACATTCCGAGCGGGGATTCTCGGCGGAATTAGAAACAAGATAACTGTCGGAAGCCTGGAATTCAAAAGAAATGTCGGACGCTTCATCGACAACATATCCTATCTGCCGAGACGGAATCACCTGGTAAGTGCTTGCGTCCTTCGTATTGAATCTGCTAACATTTTCATAGGTTTAACGGAGGAAGCAATGGGTTTCCGTTTTTCCTGGTTTATGGCGCAAAAGCAGTGCTTCCTACGGACATGCTCCATGATAACCCAAGAGTGTGAGCATACGAAGACTAGGGTGCCGAAAACGCACGACAGGATGCCGTTGATATCTTAGAAGAAGAACGAGAGCTTGTTCTACAAAGATCCGCCATTTATTAGCAAGGACTACGACGTTATCATAGTCGGAAAATTAGACACCGTTCTTTCAAACAAGGTGATTTAGTGCAAAGATTGGTGCAGGAAAGGAAGCACAAATTAGCCCCAGTTTGGGAGGAACATTTGTCATTAGCAAGGCTATGAAAATGGATCTTACTATCTTGTAGACATTCAGGATACAGAAGATGATCCTAAAAGACCGAATCGCAAAAGAAAGAGAAAAATAGATGTAGAACTGGGAGAAACAAAGAGACCCTGGAGCATCCAGCAGTTACGTCCCTTTTACACTTAGTTCAAATTCTATGTAAACATCTTTGAGATCATGAAATAAAGTTGTCGGAATTCATGCATTTTTATCTACCTTATTGTTATTGTTTAAAGCATAAGTACCGTCTTATCTATTTCGCAATGATCTTTCAAATTGCTTCAATGTTAACCCGAATTTTGCATTCGTGCTCGGAGTTATAAATTTGAATGCTTTACTAGCCTAAGAAGGCTTGAGGAAACCCAGATTGTGCCAGCGTGCCTGAGTTTCATACGTTTTCAAAGTTCCTTTCTTTTTCCTAAGTATTATCTGATAGTTTGTATGTTGGGTCACTGGAATTAGTAAGTAAAAATGCCTAAGTACAATCCATGTTTTCGAGTTTCTACTGATAGGTTTGTACCCAGTCACTTGGCATGAAGATTAAGTACTTTCGATCCATTTCAGCACTAAGGACAGTCAAAACGTATAAGCCAGAGAACTTAGAAGGAAAAGGAACTAAAACCCAGAAAACTTGCAAAGACTAAGAAATTTACTGCAAAAGGGGGATACTTGTTTATACAAAGATAGATAGCATTAAAATGGATGTTACATTGAAAGAATAGTAATGCTTCTATTTTGTTCCTGCTAACTACTTAGGAATCAAGCCGCCTCTTCAGAATCCGAGTCCTCCTCTTCGCCGCTGGGGTCCTCGAGAGTTGCCGGAATCTCGTCCTCTGGGTAGAAGGTGGAGATCGAAACCATTTGTGCTATCTTTGTAGCATGACCCTTGACAGAATCGAAGATGCTGGCTCTCTACGCTTCCGTGTATCCTTGGGGGATACCGGTCGACACGCGACAGGACTTTGCGGTGGTGTAGTGCATACGTATTAGCCCAAGGGCCATGCGTGCACCACCGCGAGCTGTGGAGCGGAACCAGGATTCCTTCTGGTTCACCACCTCCCCGATTGCTTCCGAAAGCTTGCTAACTTCCGAGATTTCTCCTACTTGGTCGGGAATGTACTTGTTCACACGTAACATCCCCGCGGTCTTCAGCGTGGCGAAGATTCTCCCGAAAGCTTGGATTCTGTCAATCTGGGTAAGCAAGGGGTTTCCCTCTGTTTAATTCAACAAAGAAAAGTTAGAAAAAACAGAGGAGGAAAAAGGAAACATACTGTAAAAAATATAAGGAGAAGTATCCGGTAAAAGAGCTAAATCTTACCGAGAATCTTGTCCATTTCAATGACTTCTTCAAGGTGTTGATTTAGAGCGTTCTCTAGGTCCAGGATGGTGGCCTTGTCCTTATCGACCCGGGTAGAAGCCTTGGAATCGGCAATCCCAAGAGCCAGCTGGCTGGCCTCCAGGTATTTCTGGAGCTTTACATTGATTTTGTAAAGCTCCGAGTTTTCCTTGCGGAGGTTCTCGGCATTGCTAGCATCTTCAGTTATTTGTTTGTCTTTCGCCAAAGAAGCTGAAAAGCAAGAAAAATGAAGAGTTTAAGACTCGAAAAATGACTTAGAATTTTTTTCACAAAACAGCAGCGCGGATAGATGAAATATTTACCTGCTGATTCCTTCAGCTCCCGCTGAATAGATGCCAACTCCGAGTCTTTATCTTTCCATGTTAATCGTTTCGGCAGTATGCTGAAACATGGACAAGAGAAGTATCTCTTAAGTCAAAAAACAAGCAAGAATAAGGAGAAAGTATTCAGTAAAAAAGAATACAGTTGACTAAATGCTTGGGGGCTAGAGATATTTACCTGGCTCATTTTCTGAAGGCCTGTCAAATTGTAGGAAAACTCCTTTGCATACTCTGCAAAGAGGATTCCAACATGGCAAAGGACGTATTGCATGACCTGCCGAGGCGAGAACACGTAATTATTCCTAACTATAAGCCCGCCTTGTGGCCAGGGACGGATTAATGGAGCACGAGCAAAATGTTTCTTTGCCCATGGATGAATATATCCGTGTTCGTCGAAACAGTTTTCTTCTTTTACCTTAAACTCGAGATTGAAGTTGGGGATTGGCTCCTCCTCTGGAACGTTTGAAGGGACCCCCTCCTCCGTCACCGCCCTTTCCCTCGCGTTCGACTCGGGCGCAACGGGCTGGCTGGATTGCAACGGATATTCTCCCTCCCTTGCAGCCGAGTTTTCGTCCCCCGCAGCTATCGGAGTATCTGGCACAGCAGCGGGAGACGGCTTTGCTCCTCGTTGAGCAACAGCCTTGTGCTTCTTCTGGCCCTTTACCTTCAGAGTGGTAGGGGCAAGGCTGAAAGAAAAATAGAAGAAAATGTAATATCCCAGTGTTTGGGAAGTTATAAGGATCTAAATATAATATGTGCATTTGCAAAGCATGCATCTCAAAATACGGGAAATTTTGGCGCGAAAGTTTACACGAATCAAAGTGACCAATGTTTCACTTGACATGATGAAATAGGTCTAGTTCATCTAGTCAAGAGTACATTTGGAGTGATCTTTATAAAAAGTATCTTAAGTAACTAAATAATCTGAATACTCAAACCATAATTGGTTGTGACCAACACAAACTCTCAACAACCTTAACCACAAGTCTTTAAGTGACTTGGGATAATTCATTAGGTATCTACAACTCAAAGAGGGGTGAGTATCCAAATCACATAACTAATGATCACACTTCCACCAATGTGTAATACACAGTTGAACCATCTCATCAACAGAGATGTTATGTCCTCTGAAACAATAACTCTTTAAGTGATGAACCATTCACACAACATCTTTCCAAATTATTTAGTAACTACTAAGTTAACCTTCACATGTAAATAACAAAGGTTCAATAGAACACAACAGATACAAACAAGTGTTAACTCAAAACCCACAAGTGGGAAATGATATAATAATTGTATTAACATATTTATCGAATATGTACATATCTCATCAACCATAAAAGAAGAACCTAAATGAAGAAATAGATCTCCCTAAACTATTGTTAAACCTTGATCATTAACTATGGTATTCCCAAACCTCTATATCTACATTATAAATGACAAAGGTAATAAAGTGATGAATATAAAGTAAATCATGACACCTGGGAAAAACGAATAACAACTATGACATAAGTCATTAAACCTCAATAACTTTCACATGCTCAGTGTTCAATCATCTCAAACAAGTGAGCATATGAAAGCTCAACACATCAATGAACCATTTGATCAACTTACTATTAAGGCATCATTCCACAAACATCCCACACTTCTATTGAAATCAACACTCAACAACTAAAGTATCTCTGGATACAAGAAATGAATAACAACAAGTTATAACCTCTATTAGCGGAATTAAATTGATAACTAAGGTAAAACCAATCATTTAAGAAATAAGTAAAAATCTTATGTGAAATAAAATAAGAAGTATATGGAAGGATAATAAAAGCATGAACTAACTCTTAATCTAGATCTTGTTATTCTGGCTAGACTATAGTATTTTGTTTCCCAATCTTCTCTAAGACATTCTGCAAGAGAAGCAACCCACAAGACAGAAGGAACTACCACAGGAAGATATCCAAGAAGATTATTTAGAGTGTTCTAGAAGTGCTACTCTAATCTGCTATAAGAGTATTTGGAAACTCTTATATCTTGATTTGATCTTATTAACTCTCTTGAAATAGTGTGATATTCCAATGTTAGTGTTATATAGAAGTAGTTTGGTAACAAGACTAATTACCTTGTTAACAGATCACTTTTGTATACTCAAATAATTGAGTGTCATACACAAACAAGCATAAGGTTTGATAATCTAGTACATCTCAGCCTATTGTATATGAGTAGTAATTTGGAGGCAAGACTAGCTACCTTGTTTACAAATTCTTCTTATATGCATAAGTGCAACTTGATGTCATAAAACAAAATTATATCCTTTTATAATCATCCAAGTAAAATCTTTGCTTCGAGTAATTGGTTGCCTTCACCACAAGGGTGAGACAATTGAAGATGGAATCCCAAAGATGATCTTACTTGCAAGTGAAAAAGGTAGTAACATAAAACAAGTGGCAATTAGAGACATGGATATTGCAGGAAACAGAAGTCAACAAGGAGTAACACTGCCTCAGTAAAGGAACAAAAAGAAGTATCCAATGAATCATTAGGTAGTATTAGAGAACCTATAACCTCTATGCCTTGTCAAGCTCATCAGAGATGAGGAACCCATAGATATATCTTTAATGGAAACAATTATCAAGTATGAAATAATAACCAGCCAATTCATCCACATGTCTCGATATGTGGAGGTTAATGGTAACAAGCTTAATACCTTGTTTTCCATATCCTTTTCATATGTAAGACTAACAGTTGATAGCAAAAGTTCATATACATATAACCATGTAAATGAGTACATGTTCTAAACCAACATGGATAATATCCATATTGGAACCTATGTGGAAAACAAGCAAATAAGATTCCAAAACCACACATGTTTTCCACTTGATCAAGTACTGAAAACAGCAAACATAGAGTACACACACTTCAGTAAAATGACAACCAAAATTGCTAAGAGTTTTAACTATGAAAATAACATAGTATTATAAAAAGAAAACAAGTTCCTTCACCAATTAAAATCATTGGGTGTGACATGGAATAAAACTCCATATTAAATGATTTTCATAACAGTGCATAGAAACACTATCAAGTAGTTTTATTAAATTACTTTCCATAGGGAATTATACTTAAAATTGTCCAATTAAGTTGTATCACCTTGTTAAACCACATGTTCATTGTGTGCTCATGATAATCATGCTTAAAATAATTGTAAAGCCATTTAATCAATTAAATGGTGAGAAATAACAAAAAATCACTTAATCTAGCACCCTAAATAAAACATACAAATATTGTTCAAATTCACCAAAACAAAACATGGTGAGGTTGCAAATTTGATGAGCTTCCCAAATATAATTTTTACTAATCTTTATCTTTGCAATAAGGCCTAGAAAACAATGTTTTCTTTGCAGTTTAAAGCTTAGAGGGACCTTTATGTAAGTTTTAAAACTAGCCAGGGGGTTATGGGGAAAATACTACTTTTGTCTTCCTCGAGAACAGCACCGTGCGTGTCATCGCCGCCGACGCCTCCATGCCACCTCTTGCTAGCCGCCCTTGGAAGGAGAAGACCATATTGACGGCGCCCACACTCTCCTCTATCCCCTCGGTCACTTTCCCCTCTCTCTCTCTTGCTCTCTAGCACGCGAAAACTAAAACCCTAGCCCGTACGGCTGCCGGTCACTGCCGACGATCCGGCCACCTCTGGACGAGCTGAGACCACCATCGGGTGCGCCGTGCTTCCCTCTACCTCTCCACCAAACCTCGTTTGCTGGGAAGGCCAGCAGCCGGAGAATTTCCCCGTTCCCTTTGCTCTCTGTCTCCGGTCACCATGGACCTCGCCGTCGATTGCTACCTCGACGTGCTTCCTCAACCCTACCACAAGCCTCACGGTGAGCTGGGGAACCCTGGGTGTTCTCCGTTTTGAAATCGAGACATGAATACCATGTTTTCGCCGAGCACCTGCACCTGCCGCCGCGCCGGTGGCCGCTGGCAGCGTTCCGGTGACGATTTGTCCATAGCGCTGCCACTCCTAGACTCGTTGCGTCATCCTCTACCACATGATACCAAGCAATCAGCCCAATTCGGAGTACATCTTCCGATTTGAGATCAACAGAGAAGAATTTCCTGTTGCTGATGCGTAGATGAGGTCATCATGACGTCATATTCCTTTTCCTTTTAATTTTGAACTAAAAACCGAATATGACAGGTGGGACCCACCTGTCAATTTAAAAAATGACAGAAAATAATTGAATCTTATTAATTCAATAACTTTAATTCTATTTATCAGAAAAATATGTAATAAATACGGAAATGTTTAGAAAAATATAATCTAAATGTTTATCAACTTTTCAAAAATGTTTAATAAAATTTAGAAATTAAAGAATTTTTTAATTAAACTAAATCATTAAAAAATAGAGAAAAATAATAAATAATCCATAAAATCAGAAAAAAAACAAGTTATATGCCGAATGGCTCAAAATGACAAATACAACTCACTTATGATGTTTTCAAAGTAATTTGATCAAGTTTTCATGTGTGCAATATTTTTCCTAGCCATTTAATACATTTGAAATTAATAAATTAATAACTTATTCAAATATTTTCAGAAAACATTAACTGATATACCAAATTAAAGAGAACAACATTTCCAACTCAAATATGTTAGTTGTAAAACATTTTATTTTATAAACTTGTTTTTTATAAGTATACTGAAATTCTATTATGTTCTATTATAACCAGAAACTATTACCACAACATTATTTTCCTTATTAATAAAACTTCATGTTTTCACACGTACTAAACCTATCATCACAAATCATTAACAAGTATTGTGATGATAGAGTTAGTTGTATTAAATCATCATTTTTTAATTGAACTCTTAGTCATTAGTTCTACATTTTTTAACATAAATCAAACATGTGTATTATCTTTTCAATAGTTGTTTTCCATATGTATTATTTTCTCGTTTAATCATGTGATAACACTTCTACTTAAACATGATAACAATTGTTTGCTAAGTAAAAGTGAAACACATGTAATTCTAAAAGAAGTAATAACCACATCACCACAAGTAATGAAGCATTTCACCTATAACCTGTGTGATTAACATATCGTATCAAACGTGGCTTACACTTGTAAGCTGGGGTGTTTTCCAGGGTATTTCGCGATGCATCTCATTACTATGCATGGATCATCTTGCCATTGTTTTCTGTAGTCCTTACCAGGACTACTTTGTTATCTTTCAGATGTCGGGATTTTCTACGCGACCCTTTAACCTGAAGACATGGATTATTATGGTTATTTCAATCTCAGGCAACTTCATCACTTGGTCATATCCTTTTGCAGTATTTCATAACGAACTATTTGCAAAAACCCTATTGTATTACCACCTATGCTCAAAAGAATGCATGATCCTTTTTGTTATAATAATATGACTAATTGAATGACTACCTGAGTGGTAGTGATCTGTTTGGTGGGTGGATGGAACCAAGGTAAGACGAATAGGTCAAAGGAAGGTTCCATCTGCATGGCAAAGTATTACCTAGGAATTAATCACAAATGTCGTCAGGATTCTTGTGTCGTAAATACCGCGCTGACCATGGGTCTTCTATGGGGGGAGTAAGTCAGTTGTGAACTTCTCTCGTTCGCATGTCAACGCGCTGCCAGAGGCGTACGCTGTAGGTCTTGCGGGACTACATGCACATGGGTGAGAGCCCTTACGTCCCACGGACTCTGGGGTCTATGAGTGTCTGCCAGGGGCGCCCAGATCTCCATCGTGAGGGGTGGAATCAGGGGTTCAACCTGCTGGTGGAAATGGGTGGGCATGCGTTGTGCGGAGAAGCACGGTTTGGCTTCGACCAACAACCGGGCCCCACACCTGAGTGGGAGTGGACAGGATCTCAAGGGTGGTTGTGCAACATGGTCTTGGTCGCCCATGGGTAAAGTAACGCACCTCTGCAGAGTGTAAAAGGATGTGGCATGTTACCCCCGGCCTGTTCCAGGAAGGAGCTGCGAACTCCGCAGAAAAGGCAACTCCATGAAGTTCTAGTCCTGTGAAGATCTGGCGGGCATAGTTTTCAGAATTAAAAAGCAACCACTTGAAGAAATATTTACAAAAACCTCGCATTAGCTTGTGACACTTTTGAGTCTAAAGATGAAGTTAGTGCATCAAACTACCCACTATATATCATGAACTTGCTGAGTAACGCTCATTACTCATTCGTTCCCGATTGATCCCCTGCTTAGAGCTAAGGCCTGCTGGAAGTCGTCACCGTGAAGCCATTGCTACGTTCTGAAGTTAGGTGGAGTCGTCTCTTACTTAGCCAGTAAAGCATCATCATCAAGAACGCTGGTGGAGGAGAAGCTATCAAGGTGTAGGTGGAGTCCATTCTTGTACTTAGCTGTATCAAGCCATAGATTAGGGTTGACATCAGCCATAGTGGTCTTAGTTCTGAGCTAAAGTTCTTCTCCGGCTTGGAGCTTCGCATTGCTTCTTCTGATGTTTCATTTGAAGGAGATCTTCTTGATTCATCAAAGAGATTCTCAAGATTTTGTAATGAAGTTTGTATTCTATAGATTTGCTTAGATCCGCTGTGTTTCTGTTGTACCACTCTGAGAGATGTAATATTCACGGATAAGTCCTTCTGTGAGTATTATGTCACCGACTTGCACGCAGTGGTCTGATGGGTCACCACAGATGGTATCAGAGTGAAGCGACCTTAGGTTTAAAATCTTTTAGGAGATCTGTAGGTTGATAAAGACTATAGGAGGCCATCTTATCTAAACCACACTTCCTACAACTATGATGATCATCCACTTGAGAATGATACGATCATACTTGTATAGAATTTCTTACTCAACTTGAGTAAATCTACTTATGTCTTTTCTTTGTACCTAGGTATGAATAATTGGAAGTCTAGCATGTATCAGTTTTATTGAGAAAAGGGGTTTTGATGTAGTCAGAGTTGATTAAATCAAAGTGATGATTACCCTATTCTATGAATGCATAGGATGGAGTAGAATATGGTATAGATTAAGTATAGGAGTCATCAAGAAGGGATGTTTGAGAATTATAAAGATTCATTAGACCATGGTAACTATGGGGTATATACCATATCCTTAATTATCAAGTATAGAGGTGAATCATTATAGTATAGGATAGAACTAGGAGAAGGCATAAGCATTGATGGAAGCTACATTACTACTCCTAAGGTGTGATCAACAACATGAAGGATCAATAGATGCCATGAGAAGATTATCATCATCAAGATGAA
The DNA here is from genome assembly GCA_028641055.1 of Alopecurus myosuroides. Classification (NCBI taxonomy): domain Eukaryota; kingdom Viridiplantae; phylum Streptophyta; class Magnoliopsida; order Poales; family Poaceae; genus Alopecurus; species Alopecurus myosuroides. The sequence continues at coordinate 299,040,240 of CM054060.1, read as the reverse complement.
GTAATTCAATTGACATGGTACTTAGCCCTATATGGAACCAAATTAGACAACAACTACTATAGGATCATTTTTTCTTGGTTTATTCCATTGCAGTAAGGCATGCAATTGGAGTAATTATCAAGTCAAAGAGTGGTTGTGTAGATTAGGATTATAAGGTACTATATACCTACTTGTAGTGTATAGAATTTAAGGGCCTTGGTACTTGAGATGTTTTACTCTAAGTACTTCTATTTCACAGGCTTTTAATGCATGAGTGATAACTGCATTTGGGATTTATTGGATCTTATTTGGATTTTTGATTGACTAGATCTGTCCATGAAGACTGAATTTGATGTGCAAATGCATGTGCAAACACTGAGTTATACATTGATGTTACTGGTCTAGAGGGTATAGGATTAGTATGAGAGCGGTCTGAAATCTCAGTTGATTGAAGCAACCACCAAAGCTCTGGAAGATTAGAAGGTCAAGAAGGCAGAAGTCAATGAAGCCACTAATGGGAATGGACCACATTCCATACCTTGTTTGAAGTTGGAACTATACTGCATCAACACATGGAGATCACAAGAGTAGTTTAATCCGAGAAGATAATAGGTAGAAGTTGATAAATCAAATTATAGAGTCTTTCCGTAGAAGTTAAAACCCAAAGATATAGAAGGACCATAGGAAGTAAACAGGGGAATAGGTTATAGTTATCTTTAGGAAAAAGATAAAACTCGAGGAAACTCGAAGATATTTTCACTAAATAGATGAGTCTAAGACAATGTACACTACGTTGTACAAAATTCTTTGAGCAGTATTTCTCTTGAGACCACTAGATTCAACCAAATGGAAATCTAACCATAGACAATATCCAGTGTACCGGAAGAATCTTATTGTTATTCATCACCTGGTGGATATAACAAATGTTCTTTAGAAAGTTATGAGAGATAGAAAACCATACCTATTCATCGGAGAACGAAACTTGGTATCCACTATGTGGTGGAAATACCATGTGTTCTTCGTGAGACCATTAGGAAGGCCTAGTAGCAAAACACAGTTGGTATAACAACAGGCAAAGTATTAGATCATAGTGCAAGACAGTGGAAGGTAAACAATCAAGACAAGAGGGTACACCTGCCAAGGTAAACACAAGAAAACAGATGTGAAGATTCAAAGGTCTACAGAAGTTCTCTCTACCATTTTTACGTGAGAGAGGTTGAACTTCAGGACGAAGTTCTTGTTAAGGGGGAGACACTGTAACATCCCAGTGTTTGGGAAGTTATAAGGATCTCAGTATAATATGTGCATTTGCAAAGCATGCATCTCAAAATATGGGAAATTTTGGCGCGAAAGTTTACACGAATCAAAGTGACCAATGTTCCACTTAACATGATGAAATAGGTCTAGTTCATCTAGTCAAGAGTACATTTGGAGTGATCTTTATAACAAGTATCTTAAGTAACTAAATTATCTGAATACTCAAACCATAATTGGTTGTGACCAACACAAACTCTCAACAACCTTAACCACAAGTCTTTCAGTGACTTGGGATAATTCATTAGGTATCTACAACTCAAAGAGGGGTGAGTATCCAAATCACATAACTAATGATCACACTTCCACCAATGTGTAATACACAGCTGAACCATCTCATCAACAGAGATGTTATGTCCTCTCAAACAATAACTCTTTAAGTGATCAACCATTCACACAACATATTTCCAAATTATTTAGTAACTACTAAGTTAACCTTCACATGTAAATGACAAAGGTTCAATAGAACACAACAGATACGAACAAGTGTTAACTCAAAACCCACAAGTGAGAAATGATATAATAATTTTATTAACATATTTATCGAATATGTACATATCTCATCAACCATAGAAGAAGTACCTAAATGAAGAAATAGATCTCCCTAAACTACTGTTAAACCTTGATCATTACCTATGGTATTCCCAAACCTCTATATCTACATTATAAATGACAAAGGTAATAAAGTGATGAATATAAAGTAAATCATGACACCTGGGAAAAAAAATAACAACTATGACTAAAGTCATTAAACCTCAATAACTTTCACATGCTCAGTGTTCAATCATCTCAAACAAGTGAGCATATGAAAGCTCAACACATCAATGAACCATTTGATCAACTTACTATTAACGAATCATTCCACAAACATTCCACACTTCTATTCAAATCAACACTCGACAACTAAAGTATCTCTGGATACAAGAAATGAATAACAAAAATTTATAACCTCTATTAGAGGAATTAAGTTGATAACTAAGGTAAAACCAATCATATAAGAAATAAGTAAAAATCTTATGTGAAATAAAATAAGAAGTATATGGAAGGATAATAAAACCATGAACTAACTCTTAATATAGATCTTGTAGTTCTGGCTAGACTGTAGTATTTTGTTTCCCAATCTTCTCTAAGACATTCTGCAAGAGAAGAAACCCACAAGACAGAAGGAACTACCACAGGAAGATATCCAAGAAGATTATTTAGAGTGTTCTAGAAGTGCTACTCTAATCTGCTATAAGAGTATATGGAAACTCTTATATCTTGATATGATCTTATTAACTCTCTTGAAATAGTGTGATATTCCAATGTTAGTGTTATATAGAAGTAGTTTGGTAACAAGACTAATTACCTTGTTAACATATCACTTTTGTATACTCAAGTAATTGAGTGTCATACACAAACAAGCATAAGGTTTTATAATCTAGTACATCTCAGCCTATTGTATATGAGTAGTAATTTGGAGGAAAGACTAGCTACCTTGTTTACAAATTCTTCTTATATGCATAAGTGCATCTTGATGTCATAAAACAAACTTATATCCTTTTATAATCATCTAAGTAAAATCTTTTCTTGGAGTAATTGGTTGCCTTCACCACAAGGGTGAGACAATTGAAGATGGAATCCTAGAGATGATCTTACTTGCAAGTGAAAAAGGTAGTAACATAAAACAAGTGGCAATTAGAGACATGGATATTGCAGGAAACAGAAGTCAACAAGGAGTAACACTGCCTCAGTAAAGGACAAAAAGAAGTATCCAGTGAATCATTAGGTAGTATTAGAGAACCTATAACCTCTATGCCTTGTCAAGCTCATCAGAGATGAGGAACTCATAGATATATCTTTAATGGAAACAATTATCAAGTATGAAATAATAACCAGCCAATTCATCCACATGTCTTGATATGTGGAGGTTAATGGTAACAAGCTTAATACCTTGTTTTCCATATCCTTTTCATATGTAAGACTAACAGTTGATAACAAAAGTTCATCTACATATAACCATGTAAATGAGTACATGTTCTAAAACAACATGGATAATATCCATATTGGAACCTATGTGGAAAACAAGCAAATACGATTCCAAAACCACACATGTTTTCCACTTGATCAAGTACTAAAAACAGCAAACATAGAGTACACACACTTCAGTAAAATGACAACCAAAATTGCTAAGAGTTTTAACTATGAAAATAACATAGTATTATAAAAAGAAAACAAGTTCCTTCACCCATTAAAATCATTGGGTGTGACATGGAATAAAATTCCATATTAAATGATTTTCATAACAGTGCATAGAAACATTATCAAGTAGTTTTATTCAATTACTTTCCATAAGGAATTATATTTAAAATTGTCCAATTAAGTTTTATCACCTTGTTAAACCACATGTTCATTGTGTGCTCATGATAATCATGCTTAAAATAATTGTAAAGCCATTTAATCAATTAAATGGTGAGAAATAACAAAAATCACTTAATCTAGCGCCCTAAATAAAAAAAATTCAAAATTGTTCAAATTCACCAAAACAAAACATGGTGAGGTTGCAAATTTGATGAGCTTCCCAAATATAATTTTTATCTTTGCAATAAGGCCTAGAAAACAATGTTTTCTTCGTTGTTTTAAGCTTAGAGGGACCTTTACGTAAGTTTTAAAACTAGCCAGGGGTTATGGGGAAATTCTCCTTTTGTCTTCCTCCAGGACGGTATCGTGCGTGTCACCGCCGCCGACGCCTCCATGCCACCTCTTGCTAGCCGCCCTTGGAAGGAGAAGACCATATTGACGACGCCCACAATCTCCTCTATCCCCTCGGTCACTTTCCCCTCTCTCTCTCTCGCTCTCTAGCACGCGAAAACTGAAACCCTAGCCCGTACGATCGCTAGTCACTGCCGACGATTTCGGCCACCTCTGGACGAGCTGAGGCCACCATCGGGTGCGCCCTGCTTCCCTCTAACTCTCCACCAAACCTCGTTTGCTGGGAAGGCTGGGAGCCGGATGTAGCGTTCCCACATTTAAGTAATGTAAGTACACATGTGTTATTGTGCTAGTCCCTGGATCAAATGCTAGAACCACAGTACAAAATGAAATATCATGCAAATGCATCAAATTCTATTACATCGCATGATCCAGTCTTTACAAAATAGTATTACAACTTGCATAGTCTTAGAAGACTAGCAGAAAACAGAATTACAGCGGAAAACATAGTACAACATTGAGCCCATCTTCTTCATGTGCCACAGGCAAAAACATGTTGGCGATAGACTCGAGACCCTGAAACAAACCTCACTCGTCTTCAGATTCATCTGCAATATGGAATATGCATCCACAAGGGATTCAATGCAATTTAATGTATTGGCAAGTAACACTATGGTGGATATAAATGGCAAGACTAATACTACATGCATATTTGGCTGAGTGGAGTTTTGGCTAAGTTTGCATAAAGCCAGTTTTCTCCTATCTTTTATCATAAAACATTTTCATCTTGCATTAAGGAGTACCACTGATAGAGACCAGGGTAAATCTCCTTCCCATGTTCACCCATCAAAATTTTATTATGAAGTTGGCATGATGAGATTCTTCCGTCATTCCTTGTCCAGCTGCTCAAATTGTCCATGACCGGGGACACGGCTAAGATCTTAGTTTGTTGACTCTGCAGAGTTTGTGCACTTTCACCTTCAGACTCAAATCAGCCCAAACATCCTATACACCCTGAGTGCATTAAGGAAAGGAGAAGATTGAGACGAGATCTTTCAGAAGAATTTCCACCACCATCCGGCTTGACCCGCTCCAACCTACACCCCCTACATCTTCTTGTCAAGCACTGGTGAGTTCATTCAACTTAGTTGATCAAGACAGAGCCCATATGACTAAAGGCTGCACGGTAAGCTACTAAACTTAGAAGGACATAGTAATCTCTTTGTTCCTGGGTGGCCATCCACAAGTGCACTCCTTTGGTGAAAAACACCATAGAAATGGCCCTAGGGATCCACTCAACATAAACCAATCCTTCCACTTCCTCCCAGGTGATTCATTAAACTTAGTAGTTTTTTTATCCTTAACATCTAAATAAAACATCCAAGAGCATAGCAATTATACTAAGTTCAATGTCTTCTATACTAGTAGGATATAAAAGATGGCTACACACTACTTGGGATAATAGCATAGCATAATACTTAGATAAAATTCCTACCATGCATACTACTCAAAACTCTAGGAATGCATAATAAAAATAATAGGTAGTTTATGGTGTGTTACTTGCCTTTGAAGTTGGTGAAGAAGTTAAACTCTCTCTTCACAAAATGAAATTTTTCTCTCCGTACAATCTATACACTGAAAACACAATAACAAGTAAACAAGCATGCTAACAATCAAACAAGAAGAAAACATATAAAACAACAATCACAACAAAAGGGTAAGTTAGTCACAAAGATTCAACTTGTGAAAAGACTTAGTGAAAAAGGGAATAGGGTTAGTTACTAGGGCATGGGTTGGTTAAAGTTTAAGTTTGAATAAAAACAACCTATGATGGATTCCATACTTGTTAGGGGAATTTCCAAGAGTTCACTAGGGGTGATTACACCACTTATTAAACCAAGGAAACATGACGTTTTTAACACTTAGTTATTTCACCAATAGAAAACAAGTGATTGGACTAAGTATTTCTATCTTGTTAAGATTGGTCTCATATATCTCTTGTTTTCTTCAAGTCCTTCTTCCATCTTGAGTGGCTTCTGATGTCTAAGTCTTTTGCATGTTTCTTCAATGGCCTTGCTTGTAGTACTCCTCATTGAGTTGAAGAAAAACATTTGAAGTATCTATCTAGGATTCTAGGGGCTTAGTCACATAGAGTAAGAGAGCTAGTAGAGATTGCTAGAGTTTCCTAAATAAAGGACTTGTAAAATCTTCCTCTTCTTCTTCATCTTCTGGGAGAGTATTCTTCTTGAGTTAAAGTTGGCTTGAAGTTGTTCTTCTTGATGAAAGTCTTCTTGTTGATGTCTTGGTCAAAAGCTCTCATCACACTTGGAAAACAAATTCTAAGTCTGGGTAAAAACAAACTTGACACTAATCATCTTAAATTCTAAGTCTTGTAAAACAAATTCTAAGTCTTCATATGATTGGTCTTAAGGAAAATCTCCAAACTCCTTTGTAGCTTCCTCCTTGGTGTCTCCTTTGTAGCTTCCTCCTTGGTGTGACTTCATTGAAATTTCCAGCACTTGATGGTTTTGGTACAAACTAGGGGCTGGTCTTGATCTAACTTAGCCATAGCACAGAGTCTATGAGAATAGAAAAGAAAGGGGAGAAAAGACTTAGAGAAAATGAGAGCTGGGGTTGGTCTTCTTGAAGTTCCTCTTGTTTTCTTCTAAGTGCTTCCACTTCTTGGAGATGCTTCCGAAGTCTGTTTTCTTTGCTAAGTCCTTCATTTGTCTTCTTGCACCATGTTGAAATCCTTGAGATGTCTAAGTCCTTCCTTGGCATCATGTTGAAAATCCCAAGTTGACAAATGTAGCATCCTCTCCATAACTTTTCACTAATCCAGACTTAGTGGTTTTTCAACTAGGAGGTCAACTAGGAAAAATAACTTAGAAATATTATAAGGGATTTTGTTTTGGTCTCTCTGGTCTAAGGTTAGTCCTTAGACCAATTTTGCTAGAGAAGACATATTGAAAATACTTACAGAAAATAAACTAAGTCAGAAATAGTCAGATGAGCATATAACAACCAAAAGCATTTTAACTTAGCCAAACATTATTTTGAACGCAAGGTACTGTTAGTACACATCCTAAGGTCTCCAAAAATATTTTATTTGCAATTTTTAGATTTGTAGAATTTAAACTATGTCAAAAATCACCAAACAAGAATATTTGAATTTGAACCAATTTAAGTTTGTCAAATTTGAATTTGTATAGTGCTAAAAGATTCTACGTGTTCAGGGCTTTTCAAAAAGTCCAAGTTTGCTTAATTTGGATCTACGGTTAAAAAGTTACGATGATCCTAAGATAGAGGGGCTAATCTGCAAAACCGTAAAATTAAATCTATTCGGGAAGAACTGAAAAATAGCTGGGCTGACGTGATGCGCGGTGATTAGGCGGGTGAGCTGACTGGACGGCCAGGTAGTGCTGACGGGGCGCTGACGTGTTTAAGTGGATGCATCTAGACCACACGATCGGGATCTAACGGCTAGGTACAGGTTCGGTTAAAAGTTTCTAATCCTACGCGTCCAACACAGATCCGACAAATGAGAGCAATAGGACGGGAGAGCTCCCCAGAGATGGCATCTGTGGCGGCGTTGCGGCTCCGTCCCGGGCGGCGGCGGTGTTGCGGTGACCCATGGCCTCAGTGGAGGTGACTACGAGATGCACCACATCACGGCGAGGAGTACGGTGGCGATGGGGGTGTCTGCGGTGCTCTCTGTAGATGGCGGCGTACGGACGGAGGTGCTCGGGCGCTGGCGAGCCCCGGATGCAGACGGTGCGGTGACTACGGCGCTCCACCTAGCGCGATGACGGCGGCAATCGGAAGAGGAGACGATGGTGATCCTCCTCCAACCCGTCTTTCTCCTGCTCCTCCCTGCGTCTGATGGCGGCGCGAGCTCCCGAGGCTCCGTTAATGGGGAACGGCGGAGGGATTTGTTGGATCTTGCCGAGCTCGATTTTGGCGGCATCAGGGGGTTAGGGTTTTGGTGGCGGAAGCACGCACGTCGAGGCGGCGGAGCTTTTATGGGCTGTTGGCGTGGAGGAGGGGGCACGCACGTCGAGGCGGCGCCGCGGTGTCCAGGTCGAGCACGAACGTCGAGTCCGGTGACGTCACGTCCCGCGTCAACGTGGGGCCCACCTGTCCGTGATAGAGAGGGAAGAAAATGGGCTTCGCGTAGGCGGTTGTTGTTGGCTGTTGGGCTGCTTGGTGCTGCCCCGGCGGGGTGGATAACAAATGGGCTCGACCCAAGGCTGCTCTGCGCAAATTCCTTTTTTTTGTTCTGTCTTCCTTTTCTATTCTGTTTTAACCAAATAAATCATAAATTTTGATTAAAAACCCCAAATGACCTCAAACAAACTTCTAAATTTTTGTAAAATAATTATCTTTGTAGTGGAACATTTAGGTGCCTTTTTTAACACACTTAAAACAATTATATCCTCAAAATGTGATTAACCCACTAATAGCTATTTAATACCATTTTAAAATAGGAAATAGCTAAATAATGTTTATAGCCGAATAATATTTATTGACCTATGCATTTGAAAATATTGCTTCGCATAGTCATTAAACTTATATCCTCTCTTTTTTGTAAACAAAATACTTCCTGAAAACCCTTTATGGTTGGTACTAGTTATAGGAATTAAAAAATGATTATGGTCAATTTTGGCTTTGAAAATAATTTATTAATCCTATAATAGAAAGATGAATCATTATTGTTGAATATAAGTTTAAAAAATAATTTGGAAAACATATTGTTAAGAACACCATTTTATATTTTTAAGTTTTGCAAAAAGGAAAATAGTTTCTTTGCATAACTATTTATTTTGAGGATTTATGTTTTTACAAAACAGAGGCATTTGGATTATCATTTCCAATAACATTGGAAAAACAAATAATGTTTCCTTTGTGTTTGAGTTTTACTTGTTTTTGGTGGTTTGCTTTAGTGAAAAACAAAAGTTTTAAATTTTTGTGATTTTTGAATTCCTCAAAAAATCAGGGATGTTACACCGGAGAATTTCTCCGTTCCCTTTGCTCTCTGTCTCCGGTCGCCGTGGACCTTGCCGTCGATTGCTACCTCGACGTGCTTCCGCAACCCTACCACGAGCCTCATGGTGAGCTGGGGAACCCCTGGGTGCTCTCTGTTTTGAAATCGAGACATGAATTACATGTTTTCGCCGAGCACCTGCACCCGCCGCCGCACCGCTGGCCGCCGGCAGCGTTCCGGTGACCATTTTTCCACAGCGCTGCCACTCCTAGACTCGTTGCGTCATCCTCTACCACATGATACCAAGCAATCAGCCCAATTCGGAGTACATCTTCCGATTTGAGATCAACAGAGAAGAATTTCCTGTTGCTGATGCATAGATGAGGTCATCATGACGTCATATTCCTTTTCCTTTTAATTTTGAACTAAAAACGGAATATGACAAGTGGGACCCACCTGTCAATTTAAAAAAATGACAGAGAATAATTAAATCTTATTAATTCAATAACTTTAATTCTATTTATCAGAAAAATATGAAATAAATGTGGAAATCTTTAGAAAAATATAATATAAATGTTTATCAACTTTTCAAAAATGTTTAATAAAATCTAAAATTAAATAATTTTTTATTAAATTAAATCATTAAAAAATAGAGAGAAAAATAATAAATAATTCATAAAATCAGAAAAATACAAGTTATATGCCAAATGGCTCAAAATGACAAATGAAACTCACCTATGATGTTTTCAAAGTCATTTGATCAAGTTTTCATGTGTGCAATATTTTAAAGAGAACAACATTTCCAACTCAAATATGTCAATTTTAAAATATTTTATTTTATAAACTTGTTTTTTATAAGTATACTGAAATTCTATAATGTTCTATTATAACCAGAAACTATTACCACACCATTATTTTCCTTATTAATAAAACTTCATGTTTTCACACCTACTAAACCTATCATCACAAATCGTTAACAAGTATTGTGATGATAGATTTAGTTTTATTAAATCATCATTTTTCAATTAAACACTTTGTCATTAGATCTACATTTTTTAACATAAAATCAAACATGTGTATTATCTTTTCAATAGTTGTTTCCCATATGTATTATTTTCTCGTTTAATCATGTGATAACACTTCTACTTAAACATGATAACAATTGTTTGCTAAGTAAAAGTGAAACACATGTAAGTCTAAAAGAAGTAATAACCACATCACCACAAGTAATGAAGAATTTCACCTAAAACCTGTGTGATTAATATATCGTATCAAACGTGGCTTACACTTGTAAGTTGGGGTATTTTCCAGGGTATTTCGCGATGCATCTCATTACTATGCATGTATCATATTGCCATTGTTTTCTGTAATCCTTACCAGGACTAGTTTGTTACCTTTCAGATATCGAGATTTTCTACGCGACCCTTGAACCTGAAGACATGGATTATTATGGTTATTTAAATCTCAGGCAAGTTCATCACTTGCTCATATCCTTTGCAGTATTTCATAACGAACTATTTGCAAAAACCCTATCGTATTACCACCTATGCTCAAAAGAATGCATGATCCTATTTTCATAATAATATGACTAATTGAATGACTACCTGAGTGGTAGTGTTCTGTTTGGTGGGTGGATGGAACCATGGTAAGATGAATAGGTCAAAGGAAGGTTCCATCTGCATTGGAAAGTATTACCTAATCACAAATGTCATCAGGATTCTTGCGCCGTAAATACCGCGTTGACCATGGGTCTTCTATGGGGGAGTAAGTCAGCTGTGAACTTCTCTCGTTCGCATGTCAACGAGCTGCCAGAGACGTACGCTGTAGGTCTTGCGGGACTACATGCACATGGGTGGGAGCCCTTACGTCCCACGGACTTTGGGGTCTATGAGTGTCTGCCAGGGGCGCCTAGATCTCCATCGTGAGGGGTGGAATTAGGGGTTCAACCTGCTAGTGGAAATGGGTGGGCATGCGTTGTGCGGAGAAGCACGGTTTGGCTTAGACGAACAACCGGGCCGCACACCTGAGTGGGATAGACAAGATCTCGAGCCTGGTTGTGCAACATGGTCTTGGTCGCCCATGGGTAAAGTAACGCACCTCTGCATAGTGTAAAAGTATGTGGCATGTTACCCCCTGTTCCGGGAAGGAGTTCGAACGCCGCAGAAAAGAAAACTACATGAAGTTCTAGTCCTGTGAAGATCTAGCGGGCATAGTTTTCCGAATTAAAAGCAACCTCTTGAAGAAAGATTTACAAAAACCTTGCATTAGCTTGTGAAACTTTTGAGTCTAAAGCTGTAGTTAGTGCATCAAAATACCCACTATATATCATGAACTTGCTGAGTAACGCTTGTTACTCATTCTTTCCTGTTTGACCCCCTGCTTAGAGATTAAGCCTGATAGAATTCGTCACCGTGAAGCCATCGCTACCTTCTGAAGTTAGGTGGAGTCATCTCTTACTTAGCCAGTAAAGCATCATCATCAACAACGCTGGTGGAGGAGAAGCTATCAAGGTGTAGGTGGAGTCCATTCTTGTACTTAGCTGTATCAAGCCATAGATTAGGGCTGACATCAGCCATAGTGGTTTTAGTTCTGAGCTAGAGTTCTTCTCTAGCTTGGAGCTTCGCATTGCTTCTTCTAATGTTTCATTTGCAAGAGATCTTCTTGATTCATCAAAGAGATTCTCAAGATTTTGTAATGAAGTTTGTATCCTATAGCTTTGCTTGGACCCGCTGTGTTTCTGTTGTACCACTCTGAGAGGTGTAATATTCACGGATAAGTCCTTCCGTGAGTATTATGTCACCGACTTGCGCACTACACATGCAGTGGTGTGCTGGGTCACCACAGAAAAAACCCGAGAAATGAAAAAAATGCGATAAAAAGCGTAGAAATAAAAAGCCCGGGATTTTTACCTGGAAGTTGCGATGGCAACGCCGTCAAGGTCGATCACCTCCTGAGTGGCGGAGGGCTTCTTGCGCTTTCGTCCGCCTGATTGAAAGTTGGCGTGAACCGCGTCCAACTCGGCATCGGTCGCGAGATCAGCATCAGGAAGGTCGAGAAGGTGTGAAAAGAAATAAAGTTTGAGTAAGGGAAAAATCCGAGAAAGAAAGAAACTCAGGAAAGTTCCCAAAGAGTTAAAACTAGACCTTTGGAGCTAGGTTTCGGACGTGGTACACCTGTTGGCTTTCCTCGTACTGATCACGGGTGGAAACCAGCTGATTGAGCCGCTTCTTGAGGTCTCTTTTCGACAAAGCCGTGTTTGTCGCCCTCATTGTGTCCTCCGTGCCCGAGTACTCTCACATGAGTCGTTTGTCGTGATAGGCCAAGGGCTGGATTCACCTTTTGAGCCAAGACAATATAGTAACTATGCCGGTTAACGGGGGGTTGGCGGAAACAAGCTTGGCGATTCGCTGCTTGATTCTCATTAGATCTGTAGGCAAAGTATGGACCGTGTCCACTGCAAAATTGTCTTGGGGAGTGGCCGCGAAATTGACTAAAGGTGGAATGCCCGTCTCCTTTCCAGGAAAAATGACGTCCGAGTGATAGAAGAAGGAACCCATCCAAAATTTGATGGATTCCGAGGTTTTGATTTTTAGGAACCAATCTTCCCTAAACCTACGTGAGGTGAAGGAGATGGTTCCACAGGTTGGGAGGGTGCCCTCAGAGGGGTTGTGTTTCACCCCAAAACAAAACTTCTAGAAATCTAACCTAGGCTCTATTCCTAGATACTCCTCAAAAAGGGCTTGAAACTTGGCTAAGTATAAGATGGAGTTGGGAGGAAGGTTGTGAGGCTAGATTTTGTAGTGGTCGAGGATTTGAAGAAAGAAGGCGGACGGCGGAAAACCCATACCTCTGTTTACGTGAGAGGCGAGGAGAACCCGTTCGCCGGATTTTGGGTATGGCTCGGAATCTTCCTCGTCATATCGCCATTTTCCTTCCAGCACGAACCCTTCTTTCTCCATTGCCGGAAGGAGGGATGGAACCATGTTGCAGTGGCTCCGATTCCCGGAGTTTTCCTCCGTTTCTTCTTCACCTCCGGCGGCGCCGGAAGCAGCGACCTCCTCGCTGCCGAGAGTGGTGTTTCCCTCCGTGGGCTCGGTGACGAGAGGCGGAGGAGGAGCAGTCGATGATGACGGCACATTCCCGGCCGCGGGAGGCAGATCCTCGCGAGCCGGATCGCTAGCGGCTCCCTCCGGCGTGCTCGCCGCTGCACGAACCATCGAGTCGAGGAGGGGTCCATGTCGTTGATTATGGACTCGATGTCCATGGCGGCGTCCGCTACGTCCGAGGCGCGGGGAGAGTCTCCAAAGGCCATTTACGGGTGGCGCAACCGTGAGGTAGATCCTCCAATGATTGTCGCCGGGGAAGGTTCGGGGCTCGTTTTTCTCTCTGCTCGTACTTGCGCTCGGGCTCGGGTAATGGTTGCAGTGGCACTGGGGGATCGAGGAGGACGATGGAACGGAAGAAGATCCGGAGGCCCCGAGGCAGGCTATTTATAGCCTGATGCGTGGAGATTAGCTCTAGCGGCTATTTAGTTCGTTGGATGACCGACGCGTGTTACGCCCGAGATTTCCGGGAAATGAGGGGATGGGGTGATAATGGCTATCTCCTCGTTTCTCGCGAGAATCTGTCAGAAGATATGTTTCATGGTTTTGACTGAATCCAAGCGTCCGTGATGTCAGCATGATTTCACCGCTAACGAAGGCTCGTGGAAGAAAAGTCGTAGTTTGACAAAATTCGAGTTTTGGATTAAAGGATTTTGGGAAAAAGAAGAATCGAGACAAGATGCCGACATTTATCGGAAAAGATTGCTAATCAACAAAAGGCGGCAGAATGAAGTCTTAATCCTTCTTGGGGGCTACTTTCGGATATATACTGATTAGGGGTATGTCCGACATTGGCCTAAAGAGCCGGATTACCAGGGTGGCCTGTTGGTAATGGATCACAGTCCATTAGGCGGCCAAGTAAGCTGATGCGCAGGAAGCCAGATTTTAGAAGAACACGGACCACGACCGAAAGTGGTGCGTCTTGGAGAAGAAGATCAATTCCTTACTTTCCAAATTAGATACTTTCCGTAGTCTTCTAGGTTTCCTTTCTGTAAGCCCTAACCCAGCTATCTATATAAAGCCGGACCGGAGAGACGAAAGAGAGGATAATTAGCTAGAAGTCAACTCGTCGAGAAGTTGATGCTCGCCGAGTTAGCGAATCCATACTCACATTGTACTTTGTATACTTCACGCTTCAGCCCTGATTTAGTGATATTGCAGGAGTAGGAACGCCGCCTAGTTGCGTTGTACCGAACCTGAGTAAAACCTGGTGTTTCTGATTGTCGTGCTACCACGTCCCTCGCGTCTCTACCCGTAGGCTCATGGCACCCCCGTCTATGATCCTTACTACGATGTCTCGACAGGAAGCAAATTTATCCCACCCGCCCTATGCCCGGTAGAAGACGGCTTTGACGCTAGATTTGGCACAGATCTTCCTTATTCATACGTTGGGGCAGACCAAGATTTTTTATCTGCATATCACCAAAGCATGACTGGGTTTTCCACCTCTCAGGCGATGCCTACTCCCAGATCGCACTTTGTTGGCATGGTGCAATCAGAAATCGCTGAAAACACGGAAGACGAAAATCCCGTGGAAAAGGCAGAAAACATTGATCCCATTTAAAAGGTGGATGACCTGGAATCCGCTAAACAAACGATAAGCTCGGAAGTCGAATCTATTCTAGAGAAGATTGAAGAAAAACTGGATTTAGAAACCGGATCTGCATGTGGTAACTCAGATTCTGATGATAATGTAGATGATTTCAAAATAAAAATCAAATCAACGCAGGCAAGTTTTCATGAAGTACTCATGGCTAAACCAAGTGAAAAGTCGGATACCGAGGAAGAGGAGGAAGCAGATCCCAAAACACCTCGGCCAGTTGATAAGGAGAACCGAGAAGAAGAAGAAGATGGCGAGGAAAGCCTGACATAACTTGATATTAAGGAATTGACAGAAGACGAACCTCAGAAAAAACCTCCATCCTCCAAGAAAAAGAAGAAAGTCGCCAAAAATCTATTCACCAAATCCCAGAAGAAAAATTGGACAAATTGGCTGACATAGCCAACCAAAACCTAGAAGTCGGCGGAGGCAGTGGCGTAAATACGGCGGACAAGAAAAAGAAGCAGATTGAGGTGTGCTAGTTCCCCAAATGTTGGAACAAGACGAACTCGATCTAATCCAAACCCCGGTCACAAGAGACGAACCATCGTAAGTGTTGGATGCCAAGAGACAAGCTATAACGCGGCAACAGCAACATCTTTTCTAGATTTGGGAAAACCTCCTCAAAGAGCGTCAGGAAGAAATCGAGGAATAGGAGTGTCGAAAAAGATCTGGAATCGACCTACGAGGTTACCCGAAATTGCAGAGCCGAAAGAACTGCCAGCCAAAAAGCGGTTTGAAAACCCGTCTTGGCAGAGGCATGTTAACAACACAAATGCTAAGGGTGAACGCATCTATAAGACTGCTGCAGATAACGCAAAAGCCGTGTTCGCCATCCTCAGTGATGACCTTTACTCCAAAGATGAAAAACTTCAGGGGGTATATGCTTTCTTAGGAAAAGCTTTATAGCAGCAGCTACGAGGGCAAGCATGTTCCGGCAAATTGCATGATAGTTTGACCTTATGCAAAACCGCCATGTGTGCAAACACAGCCGCAACACCCGATCCAAGCGAACCTGGAGATTCAGGGAATTCAAAGGGAAAGAATGAGGATCGCAAGGACAAGAAAATTCCAGACAATAGGGATGCAGCGCCCAGGACAGAGTCTCACCCGCCAAAAGGAGAAGATAACACGAAACCCCATTTCGACAAAGATCAGGAAGACAAAAACCAGAAAGATATCTATAATGCTCACCGCCAAACTCAAGAAGAGAAGGAAAAAAATTAATGCCGCCTCAGGGGAACCCGGGCGATAAAACCGGCAGATACGAACACCCTCACAAGCGTGAGAGATCCCGATCCCCACCAAGGAACAAGGAACGAGTCAGAAGTAGAACTCCGTCTTATTCCAAAGGCAAGGATACCGGAAGACACGGGGATGAAACCAGATGAGCGTATTCACAACACAGTGGGCTAAGGAGAAGTAGATCACCCTCAGTCCACTCAGTCGGAAGGTATTCCGCACACGCTGATTTAGCAGAAAGAGATGACTTGTACTTCGGACCAAAGTGTTTCACCGACAAGATCCGGAATATTAACCTACATGCTGGCTTTGCTAAAGTGGGGCCAACTTATCAAAAGTATACAGGAAGTACGAACCCGAATACCTGACTCTCAGATTACTATACCGCCGTCTAGATCAACAAAGGGACAGAATTGGAAGTTGTAAAGTTTCTGCCTCTAATGTTGCTGGATAGAGCGCGCGTCTGCATTAATGGATTGCCACCAAGAACGGTGGATAGCTGGGAGAATATGTCTAGAGTTTTGTCTTAGCACTTCTGAGGTACCTACAAGCGCCCCAAAAGCATTAACCAATTGAACCGTTGCGTCCAATATGAAGATGAGTCGTATGTTGACTTTATTTCAAGATTGACAACAATGAAGAATAGTTTCTCTGGAGTAAGTGATGTTCAAGCAATGTATGCTTTCGTCAATGGTTTAAAACCCGGCCTTGTACCGTTCATGGTAGGATCAAAAACGCATAAGGACCTAGGTTCCATGCTAACGAGAGCCAATGAGCATGCATCGACCGAAGACGACATTAGAGCAAGAGGCGGAAATATAGATACGCTTATATAAGCTAAAATGACGTCCCGCTCTGAAAAGAAGACCACTCCAGAGGTGCAACAAAATCCCAAAGAAGTAAATGACGCCTTTGGAGAAGATAACTCCAACAAATGGAAGGGAAAACACGCAGAAGGCAGGGAACCTATCTCCTACTCCAAGGAAGAGTGGGAAAATATTAAAGGGGAACCTTGCGTTCATCACGTGCACTTTGGAAAGCTGAACCATACAAACTAGTAATGTCGACTTAATAAGCACATGAAGAGCAGCGCTGCAACTGGGAGCAAAGGGAATAATTACAAGAGGAAATTCAACAAGCAAAAGCCGGAAGCTGAAAAAGACGAAAGCAAGTCTAACACTAACGACAAGATCCAGGAGCAGCAGCGAAAAGGTGAACCCAAATTCCCAAGGGTCGAAGGAGAATGTAACCTAACTTTCCTTGAGACACCATCAACCAAGAAAGTGTAGCGATCATGGCGAGAAATTAATGTCGTCGTTCCACCAACCCCAAAGTATCTCAAGTATGCAAAGACGACAATTACCTGGGATCAGTCTGATCATCCTGGCAATATCCTGGAACCCGGCACACACGCCCTGATAGTAAGCCATATAGTGCAAAACACTATACTCAGGAGAGTGCTAATGGATGGAGGATCAAGCATTAATATCATGTGCTTGAGTACTCTAAATAAATTGCACCTGTCACAAACCCAGCTCAAGCATAGCAATATACGTTTTCACTGCATTGTTCCTGGCAGACAAGCAACTTCTCTAGGAGATAATTCCCTACAAGTAACCTTCGAAAAGGTGGATCACTTCTGCCAGGAGATGATTTTGTTTCAAGTAGTACCGTTCAAAAGTGTATACCACGCAATACTTGGACGACTTACTTTTGCCAAATTCATGGCTAGGTTATTTTACATCTACAACAAGCTTAAGATGTCAGGCCCAAAAGGCTGAGTGATCACCATCGAAGGAGATTTTGCGCTTGCAAATGAGCTAGAGCTAGGAAACACCCTTTGTGTTGAGCAGGTCATTGCAAAGGAGGAATTAGAAGAGCTGGCAAAAGATGTATCGCTGGTGCCAGAGTTGACACACGTTCGTTGGGAGACCCCAAGAGTAAGGTATGATGAGTACAACAGCAAGATTTCCCTCAGAAAGAAACCAAGGTTTAATCGACCAGTGGGAGAAGGAAATTACTTCTGAAGGTTGTTGACAGCTGATGTTGGCAGCGCGCACTACCAGGCTCAGCAGCAACATGGAATCTGCACACAACACAACCAAGATACTTTGCCCCAAACGAAACAGTGAGGTTGTCAATCTCCTCGGTTTTGCTGAAAACAAAGGATTAGAAAATAGTGTTTATCTGCAGTGAAAGAAATGATAACAACGTTTGCAGTAGGTTGTATTATCAGTGTAAAAGAATGGACCGGGGTCCACAGTTCACTAGTGGTGTCTCTCCATAAAAGATAAATAAGATGCTGGGTAAACAAATTAGAGCTGGGGAATTGACAAAATAGAGGCTGTACCGTAGTGCATATACATGACATGATGATTACTATGATATTCATTTGGGCATTAGAACATGATACATAGACCGTAAACCAACAACACCTATGACTAATAATCCACCCTCAGGACGTCATCCGAGCAAACTTTGGGTATTAAGTTGCAAGCAACATATTATTGCATTAAGTAAAGTGCATAATGTAATAGAATTATCCACACTCTTAGAAGTTACTGTCACTGATACGTCCAAAATGTATCTCCTTCTCCGAACACATTTCTTATTGTTTTCATCTAAACTTGTGAGTTTTGGATACCACTAACAGGGACTAACGCTGTTTTCAGCAGAATTACCTTGGTGTCTCGTTTTTGTGCCGAAAAATCAACTTTCGGGAAATTGCCCAGAAAAGATCCCATTGAGCCTAAAACACCAGAAGACCCCGAGAGCCAAAACGGGGCTAGGAGAGGGGCCAGGAGGGGGCCACACCACTCCCTGGCGCCCCCTGGCCGCGCCGCCAGGTGGTGTGGGCCACTCCTGCACCCCCTTGGACTCCCCTTTCGACTACATATGCCCTATAACCTAAAAACCGAGGGGGGTTCGTCATATTCCACAAAAACACAACAGAGCGTCACCGCCACCTCGAAACTCGATTCGGGGATTAGAAGTTCCTGTTCTGGTGCCCTATCGGGACGAGGATTCGAAGGAGATCATCGCCATCGACACCGCCACCTCTTCTCCATCAACCATCCATGATTCCCCCATACATGTGTGAGTAAACACCATTGTAGGTTGAGAGGGATGGAAGAGATTGGATGAGATTGATCATGTAATAATGCCAGATTGTTAGGGAATAGTGCCTAGTATCCATTGTTAGTGTTTTCTACCGTTGTTGCAACTTGTTATGCTTAATGCTTGTAAATAGGGACCGAGTGCCATGATCTCAGATCTAAACATGCTATTGTTTCATGAGTATAATTATGTTTCTTGATCATATCTGCAAGTTGTTTACACATGTCATTGTCCGGAACCCGAGGCCCCAAAGTGACAGAAATTGGGACAACCGGAGGGGATGGTTGTGATGTGAGGATCACATGTGTTCATGGAGTGTTAATGCTTTGCTCTGGTGCTTTATTAAAAGGAGAACCTTAATTACCAGTAGTTTCCCTAGAGGCCTTGCTGCCACGGATTGGTAGGACAAAAGATGTTGTGCAAGTTTCTCATTGCGAGCACGTATGACTATATTGGAACACATGCCTATGGTTTGCCTAAATGTTTGATGCTTTATTATTATTATCTGCAATGCCCATGTTCAGATTATTACAAGACCTATGTTATCCATGCAACGCCCGTTCATCCATTCCCTCTATGCCTACGGTTCTTCCCATCCTGCTGTTTTCCATGATTACTACTGTTGTTACTATTTTATTACCGCTGTTATTTTATTTCTACTGCTGCTATAAAACTGTTACCACTGATAAATTGTTGCGAGCAAGTCTACTTTCAGGTGCAGGTGAATTGACAACTCAGTTGTTAAGACATATAAATATTCTTTGGCTCACCTTGTGTCGAATCAATAAATTTGGGTTTTACTTCTCTCGAAGACTGTTGCGATCCCCTATACTTGTGGGTCATCAGGACTATTTTCTGGCACCGTTGCCGGGTAGCATAGCTTTATTTATTTTCTCACTTGAACGTGATATTGTTTGCTGCAAGCTATTCATCATGGGAAAGACTCGTGATGGAAAAGTCTCTATATTACCATCCACTACAAGGAGAGGTACAAATCTGAACACATCTGCTGCTCTTGATTCACCGTCTGTTATGAGTAAGCTTATTACTCCACCACATGCCACACATATTGTTACTTATGCTAAGTCTGAAAATGTTTCTGATAATTTTGATGATGCTTCTACTATGCTTGATAATACTGGTTCTCTAGGTCCTTTCCTAGTTACTACTATTGCTAAATCCAAACAAATTAAAAATGCTGAAATTTCTGTGGAAAATGATAGTACACTTGTTAATTCACCTGAGCCTATTGATGATCTTGAGGAAACCTATATTGAACTTAATGATGATTTTACTGATGAAGCTCGTGCTACTACTGGTGAAAGTGCTCTTAAGAGTCTTCTTGCAAGACATGCTGTGAAATATAAATCTTCTCTTGATGCTAAGTTTGCCACATCTCCCATACACATTATAGACAAGGATTATGATTTCTCTTTAGATTTGTCTTATATATCTATTGTTGAGAAGGAACATTTTGTTGAACTGAAAGTAAAAGTGATATGGAACACATGAATGAGCTTTCATCTTTGAGTAGTTTATTTTCTGAAGATACTAAGCTTTGTACTTATCTTGTTACCAAGATCTTCCCTTTCTCATTGAAAGATGAAGCTAAAATTTGGTTTAACAATCTGTCACATGGATCTATAACTGATCCTATGGATTTGGTTGATGCTTTCTTTCAAAAATATTTTCCTGCCAACATGCTGTTGTGCAGGATATCTTTAACTTTGAGCAAATTAAAGGAGAAAAATTGCCTGAATCTTGGACAAGGTTTTGCTCTTTGATAAGAGCTAGCCCTGGATATCTGTTACCTAAAAATGAACTCGTAGATATATTTTATAATGGACTAACTGTTGAGTCTAGGACATACCTGGATAGTTGTACTGGTTGTGTTTTGAGGAAAAGAACTCCAGAAGAAGCTGAGGAATTAATGGCTAAAATAGCCAAAAAATAATGATGATTGGAATATACCTGAGACCGCACCTACACCAGAGCCAACACCAATACCCACACCCAAGAAGAAAGGGATGATTGAATTAAATGATGAAGTGATGAAGGAAGCCAAGAAATCTCTTAAAGAGAGGGGTATTAAATCTGAAGATGTGAAGAATTTACCTCCTATAGAAGAATTATGTAAGCATATTCCTCATCCATCAACTGTTGAGGTACACTCTCTCCAATACTTTGATAATAGAGATATTCCCTATTTTAAACCACGTGATCAATGATTAGATGAGTTTGATAATTATGTTGTTAAGCAAGACAACTTTAATAGGAGAGTGCAAAACCACCTTATGGAAAACTCTAGAGCTATTGATAATTTGCATGCTATTATTGAGAGAACCTCTAATGATGTTAAAATGCTTGTTAAACATTTTCAAATGGTTCAAACTCAAATTGATCAAGTTACTAAAGTGCAAAAAGACATGCTAGCTAATGCTTCTAGAGATAAATATGTTTGTGAAATAATTACTAGAAGTGGTGTTTCTACTCAGAACCCCTTGTATCCTGAAGGACATCCTAAAAGAATTGAACAAGATTCTCAACAACCTAAAAACAATAGTTCTCCTTCTAAGAAAAAGAAGAAGAGACATAAAAATGTTGTAGAATCTCCTGAACCTGCTAAAGATCCTAATAGTATATCTATTTCTGATGCTGAAACTAAAAGTGGTAATGATAAAAGTGATGCTTCTGATAAACAAGAAACTGTAGCTGAACGTGAAAAACAAACTAAAACTGTAAAGTATACTAAGGAGGATTTCATTGCTAATAAACATGGTAATGAAAGAGAACCTTGGGCACAAAAAGCAATGCCTTTTCCTAATAAGAAACACAAATCAAAGGAAGAAGAACATTATAACAAGTTTTGTGACTGGATGAAACCGTTGTTTTTTCAAATCCCTTTGACTAGTGCTATTAAACTGCCTCCTTATTCTAAATATATGAAAGATATTGTCTCCAACAAAAGGAAAATTCCTAATGAGGAATTTTCCACTATGCTTACTAATTATTCTTTCAATGGCAAGGTTCCAAATAAGCTTGGAGATCCTGGTATTCCTACTATCCCTTGTTCTATTAAAAATAATTATGTTAGAACTACTTGATTT
This sequence comes from Alopecurus myosuroides, assembly GCA_028641055.1. Lineage (NCBI taxonomy): Eukaryota > Viridiplantae > Streptophyta > Magnoliopsida > Poales > Poaceae > Alopecurus > Alopecurus myosuroides. The sequence continues at coordinate 299,018,103 of CM054060.1, read as the reverse complement.
GGCTTGGGAGCTGGAGTTAGTGTTATGCCTTTCTCTCTTTATAAGAGACTCTCTCTTGAAAAATTGATACACGCTGATATATCTTTGCAAATGGCTGATAAATCTACTGCTATTCCTGTTGGTATATGTGAGAATTTGCATGTTCAAGTTGCTACTAATTGTTTGATATTAACTGACCTTGTTGTATTGGCAATGCCTGAAGATGATATTATGTCTATTATTCTTCGGAGACCTTTTCTTAATACTGCAGGGGCTGTTATTGATTGCAATCAAGGGAAAGTAACTTTTAATGTTAATGATAAAGAGCATACTGTTTATTTCCCCAAGAAGATTGATAGAAGATATGGTTGAAATTCAATTGAAAATATTGAGACCATCAAGATTAGAGAATTTTATTGTCCCATTCCAGTACCACCAAAAGAATATGAAATTATTATGATTGGGACTATGTTTATCAAGGTTGAGGTAACATAATTATTTAGTGATTAGCAAAGTTTTGCTCCATATGAAAATTGTTCTGGTAACAAGACTTGATCACCCTTGTTAACAAAATGATTTTGAATCAAGAGGACAATGTTTCCACCTTCCCCATTATGTTTTCACCATGTTTAGTTCTGTTATCACCTTGCTACTTTAGCACAATAATGTTTTCCATCATCCATATTCATATTTTCATCATGTTTTCACCATAATTACTGTGGTTATGTGCTGGTGCAGATCTTGCACTCGTTGGGATACCCCAAGAGGAGGGTGTGAAGAGCACAGTGGTAGGAAGTTTTACCCTTAGTTAAGAACCAGGGTTATCAATCCAGTAGGAGAAAGAGGACCTTCGCAAGGTTGATGCCACTGACTGTGGTGCTGGTGCTTCACCGGTGTCAGCAACAACGTGGAACCTGCGCACAACTCAACCAAAATACTTTGCCCCAACGGTACAGTGAGGTTGTCAATCTCACCGGTCTTGCTGAAAACAAAGATTAGACGTATAGTGTGGAAAACAGTGTATGCTTGCAGAAAATAAAGAGAGCAGACAATTGTTGTGGTTTGATTAACAGTGTGGAAAATGGACCGGGGTTCATAGTTTCACTAGTGGTGTCTCTCCATAAAATATAGCATGCTGGGTGAAAAAAATTACAGCTGGGCAATTGACAAATAAAGGTTGCACCGTAGTGCACAATATGACATGAAGATTACTATGCTATTTAGTGCAGGCATTACAACAAGATACATAGACCGACATCCATCTACATCTATGACTAATAATCCACCCTCAGGTTATCATCCGAACCCCCTCAGGTATTAAGTTGCAAGCAACAGATAATTGCATTAAAAAAAAGTGTGTAATGTAAGCAATGATTATGCACGCGGGCACTCTCACCGTTGTTTTCTCCCTAATGGCAACAACACATCCCCCCCTTCATGTTTCTGTCACTCGAGCAAGGGAACAAGGAGGCATGAACCCACTATCGAGCATAAATACTCCCTCTTGGAGTCACTAGCAACTACTTGGCCAGAATAACCACTAGCAATGGAGAGCATGCAACATCACAAATAACATATGAAAATAAAGACTATAATCAACTTGGCATAAGGTCAATATTCATCGGGTCCCAGCAAACACAGCACGGAGAATTACATAAGATCAATCTCGATCATGATAAGCAGCTCACGAGATCTAAACATGGAGGCATATGAGGAGAGGACAACCATATAGATACAGCTATGAACCCATAGTCCAAGGATGAACTACTCACGCATCATTCCGGAGGCAGCCATGGTGATGTAGAAGCCTCAGTGATGATCTCCTCTCCGGCAGGGTGCCGGAAACAGCTTCAGAACCCCCCTGATCTGGGGTTGACGGTGACGGCGGCTGCGAAACTTTTTCGGGGATTTTGATCACGTGCCTAGGGTTTTCCATCTGGGGGTTCTTCAATAGGCGAAAGGGCAAAGGCGGTGGAGGCCAGGGGGCCCCACACCCATAGCTGGTGCGGCTAAGGGGGTCGCCCCACCCTATGGTGTGCCCCCCTGCTGCCCCTCTTTGGCTCCTCTTCGGTATTCTGGATGCTTCCGGGGAAAATAGGACTTCCGGGCTTTGAATTTTCCAATTCCGAGAATATTTCCAAAACAACTTTTCTAAAACTAAAAAATAGCAGAAAACAGGGAACTGGCTCTGTGGCATCTTGTTAATAGGTTAGTCCGGAAAATCGATAAAATGACATAAAGAAGGCAGAAAACATGTAGCAATTGGCATAATATGATCATGGAGCGTAAGAAATTAGAGATACGTTTATGACGTATCAAGCATCCTCAAGCTTAGTTCCTACTCGTCCTCGAGTAGGTAAACGATAAAGCAATAATTTCTGAGGTGACATGCTACTAACACAAACTCGATCAATCTAATGTAAAAGCATATGCACGCTGAGATCATAAAACTTAAAACACAGGCATGATTAATAAAACTTTAATAATAAAGCATAGCAATTACTTTGCATCACGAAGAGTATCTCGAATAAAGGATCATGAATAATAATGCAAAGAAAGGTAAACGTTTGTTTCAGGTATAGAGAAAGCATGGCAAAGTGATATTTCGATAGTCCTTAAGAGTGGGGCAGAACATAAATGCTAGGACACCTTCAAAGTTCATGAGGAAGACTAGAACAAATAATAACATATCATGAGGTAATTATTGATGCTTATGGGACAAATGCACATAGAACTCAGAATGGCGAAAATGCTCTCTCAACTGTGCATAAAGTTAGAAGATGGAGACTCAACATAAAAGTAAAAGAAGGGTCCTTCATAGAGGGAAGTGTAACATCCCAAGTATGAAAAATAGCCATTAGAATGTTTGCTCTCTGTTATTTTATGTTTTGCATCATGACATCATGTTCATTGCATTTGTTTTGCTTGTTTTCCATTTGTTTTCCTCTGTTTTCATTTGTTTTCCTTTGTTTTCTATTTGAATTTCAAATCAAATTTTAAACCTTTTGTTTCATACTTGTGATGTTACAATTTCCAAAATGAATATTCAAATCAAAGCAATTATTTGTTTCCATTAAAGTTGTGATTTAAAAACTATTGATTTGTTTCTATCAATAATTCATTTAATACCAAAACATTTTCAAACTCAATTATATTTCCAAACAGCAACCCTTTTGAAAATTATGAAAATGACAAAACACTTCCATCATTTGTTTCCATTAAACCATGAGGTTCAAACTATTTAAAATTATGGCTTTCAATAACTCACTTAACTCAAATTTCATTCAAAATTCAATTACATTTTTCAAACAACAACCATGTTGAAACTTATGAAAATTACAAAAAAATTCTAATCAATTTGTTTCAAATAAACATGGAAATTTCAAACTAGTTTAACATGTTTCTTTCAATAAGTTAATTAATGTCAATTTTGCTCAAATTCATTTAAAATACAAACATCACCATAATTCAAAATGTTTGGAAAACAAAAGTGGAATTTTGTTGCTGTTGTAATAACCCACCTATACAAAATTCTCCCTAAATTTTCCTAACCCTAGCCTTTTTCTTCCTTTTCAAATCAGCAAAAAAAAAACAATCAGAACAAAAAATAAAAAAAATAAAAGAGAGAGAGAGGGGGCAGGCCAGCCAGGCCCAGCCCACCATCTCCCCCTCAGGCCCGTACCCCCCACCTCATCTTCTTCCTCGGTACGGCCGAGCATCCATCCTGTCCACGTCACAGCAGCAGGCAAGCAACGGCCGTGACTCCTCCCTCCTCCCCTTAAAAACCCTAGCCCGAGCTCGAGCCCCTGCCCTAACCCTTCTTCCCCCTCCTCCTCTCTCCCTGCCTCCATTTTCTCTCCTCCCACATCCATCTCTCTGCTCTGCTCCACCCCTCTCTGTAACCGAACCCGAACCTCACCACCCTTTCTCTCCGTCGATCGCCGACGATAGGGACCTCCTCCGCCCGGGCAAACCGCGGGAATGGATTCCCCTCCCCTCTGCCGTCCTCCTCGACATCCCAACGGCGACGGAGAGGGTCTGTATCGCCGCCGCCGTCCCTGTTTCGCCGCCGGTCGCCTCCTCCCCGAGCGCCTGCTATCTTCAGAGAGGTGAGCGTCCCCCCTCGTCTCTCCTCCCTCTCCTCCTCCCTTCCACACCCGCGAGCACCACGCACACGTCCGAACGCCCACTCGCAGCAGCGCACCACGGACAGCGCCACCGCGAGCAGCAACGTCCGCCGGCGGCCGCCCTCCCTGTCCATTGTTCAGTAACCGAAACCTGCAGAGAAAAATTCAGTTAACCGCGTAGCTGAAGCATATCCCCCCGCCTGCTCCCTTACCTGACAAGGAACAAACACCACCGCAGTGGTTACTGCTACCACGCGCGCAACAGGGGGTCGAGGGATCGATTCCCACCCCGTGCAAAACCCCACCTTTTTTTTCCATTTTCTTTTCCTGGCCAGCACAAACTTCTATTCACAGAACAGTCCCTGCTATTAAATTTCTAGGTCCCTGTAATATTTTTCTAAGTCCCTAACTATTGTTTAAAATGGCAGAATAATACCTAATCTTGGAAATTGCATAAATAATTCATTTTAACTCCAATTTCAACATTTTAAATATGTTTTCAATACCAAATTAAATTCTCTACCCAAATATAAATTTTGTTTACTGTTTTGAATATTTTAAATTGGTGAAATATTTGAATCCTTGTTTAATTCATTTAATTTTGCAAAATTCATAACTTGGGCATAAAAATTCCAAATTCAACAAACTAAATATGTTTTCCATTCAATTTTTCATGAACTTTGCAAATATCAACTTTGTGTTCTGTTTTGAATAATTTAAATTGCTGAAAACAACTGTTTCTTAATTAATGCATTAAAATTGTCAAATTAATAACTTGCTCATTTTAAATCCATTTTCAACAAATAAAATATGTTTTCCATGCTAAATTGAACCACCTTTTCAAATATAAACTTTGTTTCATGTTTTGAATAATTAAAATTGGTTAAATGATTTAAACCTTGTTTAAATCATTTAAAATTGTTAAATTCATAACTTGGTCAAATTAGATTCCTTTTGAACATATAAAATATGTTTTCAAACCATAAAAGTATAAACTTTTCAAATATGAATTTGCTTAAATGTTTTGAACAAATAAAACTTCAAATAATGTCATACTTGAGTTAAATTCAATTAAATCTTGTTTAATTCATAAGTAATTCATTCTAATTCCTTTTTCAATAAGTAAAACATGTTTTCCACCTAAAACTTGGTGTTCTTTTCAAATATGAACTTTGTTATCTATTTTGGACAATTTAAATTGCTGAAAACAACAAATGCTTGTGTGACACCTTTAAGAAGCACATTTTCATAACTTAATAAATAAAATTCCCAACTTGGTAAACCTTATTTCAAATTGAAGCTAATGTTGTTTTCTTATTGTTTTCATCATTTATGCATCATGCTAATCCACTTTCACCTGTTGGTTAGTTGTAGAACAATTATTCCAACCTTAACTCATGGGCTTTCCATATGCAATCCAATTGCATATGGGTCCATTTAAACATGTTATCTTGTCAACTAGTTTATTCTGATGCATCAATTAAATTGACATGCATCATCCCATGATTGAGCACTATGCCATGTTATTGATTGTTTGTCTCTCTGCGTTGTTTGTTTGCTTCTTCTCGAATAGACGACGACGTTGAGACAGACGAGACTTACGACACCCCTTCTGAGGATCTAGCTCAGTACCAGGCTGCTGAGTTTGCAGGCAAGTATTCACTCACATGAACCATTGTGTTCCTTTCCACATTGGATACCGATACTTTCCGTTGTCTATCCTGCTAGCCTTTTAAATCGTTGCTTCTGTTCCGAACCTATCACATGTTATCCTTTAACCCTGATATAGCCTCACCTCCCCACCTATACCCCATTGCTTGTTGCCCGTGTCTTACTAGCATGCTTAGGGTTGTTTTGCTCGAGTCTGTTGTCCGTTACTTTCTGTTACCATATTCTATTATGTTCTGGGGCTCGATGTTAAACAACAACCTGTTAATTTTGAGGTAATAATAATTTGCTGATAAGGCACCGGCAGGAGGCCCGGCATGGTTTTGAGGCCTGCTAGTGTCGACCCTAATTAGGAAAAGGGTCTTGTCTACTGATCCATGATGAGCGCACTAACCGCATGTGGGAAGCGTGTATGGGCGCCCCCCTCAATTTGATTCGATTCGCATCTCGTCCAAATCGCCACACTTAGTTCGGGCTTTCTATTTGATGCATGCATGTGCAGGTGCGAACCCTTGGCGCCAGGGTGGAACTTTTGTAGTCGGCATTTAGGGCGGCGTGGTCTTAGAGTGCTATGAGGGTCCCCTTTTCTTCGTGGGGCTCGATTAGCCGCGCACGCACAGCATGTGGTTCTTTGGGCTTGATGCGAAGAAGAGTTGAGTTGTGTTGCCCCGCTTGGTGGGAAAGGCCTTTCCATCTGGCGGGTTATTCTTACGTGTACGGCCAAATTGGTGCACCCCTGCAGGGTAAATCTTCTCGAGAAGCCGTGTTTTCCGCGGTTATGGTTGACTTGGTGAAAGTACTGGCTAACAAGTACTCAGAACAACTTACATCTAACTAATGATAACTTGACTAGTAATATTCTTATTGACACAATAACTTGAACCATCACTAATCCAACTGTGTGAGTTATCCTTGGATTCTTCTTTGGATAAGGGGCGAGATCCAGGATGGGTTTGTTTGAGATTAGTTGGTAGGTTGGTTACGATACGCTATCTTATCTCCTTTCTGTTAGCCGGAAGTTGTAGCGCGTATCTGTAGTTGGTTAGTGCAGCCCGCTGCAGCATCTTTTGTATCACCCTTTCTTCCGTTGAACCCAAAGCATATGTGCTTGATGTTGTTGGGTACACTTTGGTGAACTGTGAGTCTTGCTTGCCAGTACGTTTATGTACTGACCCCTTTGGGGCTGTGGTTTCCGCAGACTATGTTTCCGAGGATCCCCATGGTGGCTACTACGTGGAGTTTGACGAGGCTGCTGACGAGTAGATAGCGGACCCGGGCAGGATCCGAGACTTCGTGGATGGGCTCCGTCTTTCGTTTCCGGCCTCTTAGGCCTATTTGGATCTTTTCTGTACTCAGACACTTTGGATGCTTCCGCTGTGTTGTAATGATGAATTGTTGGGACATGTGTCCTCTGGATGATTGTATTTGCTATCTCTGCTCTAGTGAGAGCCATTTGCAACTTATTTCCATCTTTTGTGTCTTAGAGATCTATTGTGATATCCATTGTTCAAATGCCGTTGACGTACCATGTGTGTATGTTATGAAGTACGTCAATGGAAGTATCTGGATTTCTATGGGATGGTTTGCGCAGACGATGAATAGTAGAGAATGGTTGTCACACGTTTACGTGTTGTCCTACTCATATTGAGATGCGGGTGCCGGTATGCCCCGTAAGCCATTTATCTACTGTTTAACGGACTGTGAGTATCCCCTAGAAGTCCGGGTGCGACAAATGGTATCAGAGCCTGTCTGCCTGTAGGATCCCTTTTACTGGTCGCAGTTGAGTCTAGAAACTATTTTGTAGCTATATAGGAAAAATGAAACATGAGAGTAGGAATTCTGCCCTTTTATATCTTTCCCCACCCACCCTCCCTTTTCTTGTAAGGAAGTGCAACGTTGTTTTTCTCTTCTCACCTAAAACTTTCAAGTTAGGTTTTCACGTATCCTGGTTTCTCAAGGATAGTTATATCTACTAGACCATAGGAATGGAGGTGGTTGTGACATGATTTATCATGTTGCCTACTCACGATTGAGAACGGAGGCGTGTAAGCCCCGGAAGCAGATCCTCTATTCCTTAAGCAGTAGATATTGATCCTTTAGAAGCCCGGATGGGTTTTTCCTTAGTACCTCAGGAGTGTTTTGGTCTCGTGTTTTTCCGATGTTTGCTTCGTTATCCTGTTCTTCTCAACATCCTTTTCGTCCGTTGAAACCTTGTTGTTGCTTTCCACTTTAGTTCTTCTACCGTCGCCTAATCAATAACTCTGTTCCACCCTTCTAGCCAGATAGTCTATTCTCCAAATGAATCAAGTTCTATTCAGCTATACACCCTCGATACAAAACCTCTACCTCTACTCGAAAATGTTCCGGTGGTTTGCGAATTCCCTGACGTCTTTCCAGAAGAGTTGCCAGGAATGCCTATCATCTTGAACTTCCAGAAAAACTATCCAAGGTGCACGATGTGTTTCACGTGTCACAGCTCAAGAGGATCTTCGCAAGAAGTATCCGGACCTTTTCTTTTCTCAGTAGGAATCTCAGGGCGCGATTCCTTCAAGGGGGGGGGGTGTTTTGTAACATCCCAAGTATGAAAAATAGCCATTAGAATGTTTGCTCTCTGTTATTTTATGTTTTGCATCATGACATCATGTTCATTGCATTTGTTTTGCTTGTTTTCCATTTGTTTTCCTCTGTTTTCATTTGTTTTCCTTTGTTTTCTATTTGAATTTCAAATCAAATTTCAAACCTTTTGTTTCATACTTGTGATGTTACAATTTCCAAAATGAATATTCAAATCAAAGCAATTATTTGTTTCCATTGAAGTTGTGATTTAAAAACTATTGATTTGTTTCTATCAATAATTCATTTAATACCAAAACATTTTCAAACTCAATTATATTTCCAAACAGCAACCCTTTTGAAAATTATGAAAATGACAAAACACTTCCATCATTTGTTTCCATTAAACCATGAGGTTCAAACTATTTAAAATTATGGCTTTCAATAACTCACTTAACTCAAATTCATTCAAAATTCAATTACATTTTTCAAACAGCAACCATGTTGAAACTTATGAAAATTACAAAACAATTCTAATCAATTTGTTTCAAATAAACATGGAAATTTCAAACTAGTTTAACATGTTTCTTTCAATAAGTTAATTAATGTCAATTTTGCTCAAATTCATTTAAAATACAAACATCACCATAATTCAAAATGTTTGGAAAACAAAAGTGGAATTTTGTTGCTGTTGTAATAACCCACCTATACAAAATTCTCCATAAATTTTTCTAACCCTAAACCCTAGCCTTTTTCTTCCTTTTCAAATCAGCAAAAAAAAACAATCAGAACAAAAAATAAAAAAAATAAAAGAGAGAGAGAGGGGGCAGGCCAGCCAGGCCCAGCCCACAAATCTCCCCCTCAGGCCCGTACCCCCACCTCATCTTCTTCCTCGGTACGGCCGAGCATCCATCCTGTCCACGTCACAGCAGCAGGCAAGCAACGGCCGTGACTCCTCCCTCCTCCCCTTAAAAACCCTAGCCCGAGCTCGAGCCCCTACCCTAACCCTTCTTCCCCCTCCTCCTCTCTCCCCGCCTCCATTTTCTCTCCTCCCACCTCCATCTCTCTGCTCTGCTCCACCCCTCTCTGTAACTGAACCCGAACCTCACCACCCTTTCTCTCCGTCGATCGCCGACGATAGGGACCTCCTCCGCCCGGGAAAACGGCGGGAATGGATTCCCCTCCCCTCCGCCGTCCTCCTCGACATCCCAACGGCGACGGAGAGGGTCTGTATCGCCGCCGCCGTCCCCGTTTCGCCGCCGGTCGCCTCCTCCCCGAGCGCCTGCTATTTTCAGAGAGATGAGCGTCCCCCTCGTCTCTCCTCCCTCTCCTCCTCCCTTCCACACCCGCGAGCACCACGCACACGTCCGCACGCCCACTCGCAGCAGCGCACCACGGACAGCGCCACCGTGAGCAGCAACGTCCGCCGGCGGCCGCCCTCCCTGACCATTGTTCAGTAACCGAAACCTGCAGAGAAAAATTCAGTTAACCGCTTAGCTGAAGCATATCCCCCCGCCTGCTCCCTTACCTGACAAGGAACAAACACCACCGCAGTGGTTACTGCTACCACGCGCGCAACAGGGGGTCGAGGGATCGATTCCCACCCCGTGCAAAACCCCACCTTTTTTTATTCCATTTTCTTTTCCTGGCCAGCACAAACTTCTACTCACAGAACAGTCCCTGCTATTAAATTTCTAGGTCCCTGTAATATTTTTCTAAGTCCCTAACTATTGTTTTAAATGGCAGAATAATACATAATCTTGGAAATTGCATAAATAATTCATTTTAACTCCAATTTCAACATTTTAAATATGTTTTCAATACCAAATTAAATTCTCTACCCAAATATAATTTTTTTTTACTGTTTTGAATATTTTAAATTGGTGAAATATTTGAATCCTTGTTTAATTCATTTAATTTTGCAAAATTCATAATTTGGGCATAAAAATTCCAAATTCAACAAACTAAATATGTTTTCCATTCAATTTTTCATGAACTTTGCAAATATCAACTTTGTGTTCTGTTTTGAGTAATTTAAATTGCTGAAAACAACTGTTTCTTAATTAATGCATTAAAATTGTCAAATTAATAACTTGCTCATTTTAAATCCATTTTCAACAAATAAAATATGTTTTCCATGCTAAATTGAACCACCTTTTCAAATATAAACTTTGTTTCATGTTTTGAATAATTAAAATTGGTTAAATGATTTAAACCTTGTTTAAATCATTTAAAATTGTTAAATTCATAACTTGGTCAAATTAGATTCCTTTTGAACATATAAAATATGTTTTCAAACCATAAAAGTATAAACTTTTCAAATATGAATTTGTTTAAATGTTTTGAACAAATAAAACTTCAAATAATGTCATACTTGAGTTAAATTCAATTAAATCTTGTTTAATTCATAAGTAATTCATTCTAATTCCTTTTTCAATAAGTAAAACATGTTTTCCACCTAAAAGTTGGTGTTCTTTTCAAATATGAACTTTGTTATCTATTTTGGACAATTTAAATTTCTGAAAACAACAAATGCTTGTGTGACACCTTTAAGAAGCACATTTTCATAACTTAATAAATAAAATTCCCAACTTGGTAAACCTTATTTCAAAATCAAGCTAATGTTGTTTTCTTATTGTTTTCATCATCCATGCATCATGCTAATCCACTTTCACCTGTTGGTTAGTTGTAGAACAATTATTCCAACCTTAACTCATGGGCTTTCCATATGCAATCCAATTGCATATGGGTCCATTTAAACATGGTATCTTGTCAACTAGTTTATTCTGATGCATCAATTAAATTGACATGCATCATCCCATGATTGAGCACTATGCCATGTTATTGATTGTTTGTCTCTCTGCGTTGTTTGTTTGCTTCTTCTCGAATAGACGACGACGTTGAGACAGACGAGACTTACGACACCCCTTCTGAGGATCTAGCTCAGTACCAGGCTGCTGAGTTTGCAGGCAAGTATTCACTCACATGAACCATTGTGTTCCTTTCCACATTGGATACCGTTACTTTCCGTTGTCTATCCTGCTAGCCTTTTGAATCGTTGCTTCTGTTCCGAACCTATCACATGTTATCCTTTAACCCTGATATAGCCTCACCTCCCCACCTATACCCCATTGCTTGTTGCCCGTGTCTTACTAGCATGCTTAGGGTTGTTTTGCTCGAGTCTGTTGTCCGTTACTTTCTGTTACCATATTCTATTATGTTCTGGGGCTCGATGTTAAACAACAACCTGTTAATTTTGAGGTAATAATAATTTGCTGATAAGGCACCGGCAGGAGGCCCGGCGTGGTTTTGAGGCCTGCTAGTGTCGACCCTAATTAGGAAAAGGGTCTTGTCTACTGATCCATGATGAGCGCACTAACCGCATGTGGGAAGCGTGTATGGGCGCCCCCCTCAATTTGATTCGATTCGCATCTCGTCCAAATCGCCACACTTAGTTCGGGCTTTCTATTTGATGCATGCATGTGCAGGTGCGAACCCTTGGCGCCAGGGTGGAACTTTTGTAGTCGGCATTTAGGGCGGCGTGGTCTTAGAGTGCTATGAGGGTCCCCTTTTCTTCGTGGGGCTCGATTAGCCACGCACGCACAGCATGTGGTTCTTTGGGCTTGATGCGAAGAAGAGTTGAGTTGTGTTGAGTGCCCCGCTTGGTGGGAAAGGCCTTTCCATCTGGCGGGTTATTCTTACGTGTACGGCCAAATTGGTGCACCCCTGCAGGGTTAATCTTCTCGAGAAGCCGTGTTTTCCGCGGTTATGGTTGACTTGGTGAAAGTACTGGCTAACAAGTACTCAGAACAACTTACACCTAACTAATGATAACTTGACTAGTAATATTCTTATTGACACAATAACTTGAACCATCACTAATCCAACTGTGTGAGTTATCCTTGGATTGCTTCTTTGGATAAGGGGCGAGATCCAGGATGGGTTTGTTTGAGATTAGTTGGTAGGTTGGTTACGATACGCTATCTTATCTCCTTTCTGTTAGCCGGAAGTTGTAGCGCGTATCTGTAGTTGGTTAGTGCAGCCCGCTGCAGCATCTTTTGTATCACCCTTTCTTCCGTTGAACCCAAATCATATGTGCTTGATGTTGTTGGGTACACTTTGGTGAACTGTGAGTCTTGCTTGCCAGTACGTTTATGTACTGACCCCTTTGGGGCTGTGGTTTCCGCAGACTACGTTTCCGAGGATCCCCATGGTGGCTACTACGTGGAGTTTGACGAGGCTGCTGACGAGTAGATAGCGGACCCGGGCAGGATCCGAGACTTCGCGGATGGGCTCTGTCTTTCGTTTCCGGCCTCTTAGGCCTATTTGGATCTTGTCTATACTCAGACACTTTGGATGCTTCCGCTGTGTTGTAATGATGAATTGTTGGGACATGTGTCCTCTGGATGATTGTATTTGCTATCTCTGCTCTAGTGAGAGCCATTTGTAACTTATTTCCATCTTTTGTGTCTTAGAGATCTGTTGTGATATCCATTGTTCAAATGCCGTTGACGTACCATGTGTGTATGTTATGAAGTACGTCAATGGAAGTATCTGGATTTCTATGGGATGGTTTGCACAGACGATGAATAGTAGAGAATGGTTGTCACACGTTTACGTGTTGGCCTACTCATATTGAGATGCGGGTGCCGGTATGCCCCGTAAGCCATTTATCTACTGTTTAACGGACTGTGAGTATCCCCTAGAAGTCCGGGTGCGACAGGAAGCAGGGATCACTCCTGTGCTAGAGCTTTTATTTTATTAAACAGAGGTATTAAAAGTTTGACACTCCTCCCATCCAGCTTTCACAAACCATGGCTTACCAAATCCTCGGGTGCTTGCCAACAATCAAATACCGTGGAGGAGTGTCTATATTTTGGGAGATGTATGCTAATGTCAACGAATGGTAAACAGAAAATACAGTACATCACAAGTCAACTGGATTCACAAGAGCGGCTCCCATGGTGGAGGACGCAACTGGTGTAGAAGTTCATCCCTCTTTCTCTTTTGTTTACACAATTATGCTTTGACTGATAAATCAGGGGCAAAAATAGTGAAGAGAATTTGTTTGTAATAATTTGGGGCTGGGCACCCCGCTGCCAGTTATTCTATGATTTGGATAAGCGGATGAAGCCATGATGGTGCAGATCTTGCACTCATTGGGATACCCCAAGAGGAGGGTGTGATGAGCACAGCGGTAGGAAGTTTTCCCCTTAGTTAAGAACCATGGTTATCAATCCAGTAGGAGAAAGAGAATCTTCGGAAGGTTGATGCCACTGATGGTGGTGCTAGCGCTTCACCGGTGTCAGCAACAGCGTGGAGCCTGCACACAACACAATCAAAATACTTTGCCCCAGCGGTACAGTGAGGTTGTCAATCTCACTAGTCCTTCTGAAAACAAAGATTAGACGTATAGTGTGGAAAAATAGTGTATGCTTGCAGAAAGTAAAGAAAGCAGGAAATTGTTGTGGTTTGTTTAACATTGTGGAAAATGGACCGGGGTTCGTAGTTTCACTAGTGGTGTCTCTCCATAAAAGATAGCATGCTGGGTGAACAAATTACAGCTGGGCAATTGACAAATAAAGGTTGCACCATAGTGCACAATATGACATGAAGATTACTATGCTATCTAGTGCGGGCATTACGACAAGATACATAGACCGACATCCATCTACATCTATGACTAATAATCCACCCTCAGGTTATCATCCGAACCCCCCTCGGGTATTAAGTTGCAAGCAACAGATAATTGCATTAAACAAAGTGTGTAATGTAAGCAATGATTATGCACGTGGGCACTCTCACCGATGTTTTCTCCCTAATGGCAACAACACATCCTCCCCCTTCACGTTTCTGTCACTCGAGCAAGGCAACAAGGAGGCATGAACCCACTATCGAGCATAAATACTCCCTCTTGGAGTCACTAGGAATTAGTTGGCCAGAATAACCACTAGCAACGGAGAGCATGCAAGATCACAAATACCATATGCAAATAAAGACTATAATCAAATTGGCATAAGGTCAATATTCATGGGATCCCAGCAAACAGAGCACCGAAAATTACATAAGATCAATCTCGATCATGATAGCCAGCTCACGAGATCTAAACATGGAGGCATATGAGGAGAAGAAAACCATATAGCTACAGCTACGAACCCGTAGTCCAAGGATGAACTACTCACGCATCACTCCGGAGGCAGGCATGGTGAGTAAGAAGCCTCCGGTGATGATCTCCTCTGCGGCAGGGTGCCGGAAATAGCTTCAGAACCCCCCTGATCTGGGGTTGACGATGACGGCGGCTGCGAAACTTTTTCGGGGATTTTGATCAGGTGCTTAGGGTTTTCCATCTGGGGGGCTTAAATAGGCGAAAGGGCGAAGGCGGTGGAGCTCCAGGGGGGCACACCTATAGCTGGCGCGGCCAGGGGGCGCGCCACCCTAGGGTGTGCCCCCCTACTACCCCTCTCCCGCTCCTCTTCGGTCTTTTGGATGCTTCTGGGGAAAATAGGACTTCCGGGCTTCGAATTTTCCAATTCCGAGAATATTTCCAGAACAACTTTTCTGAAACTAAAAAACAGCAGAAAACAGGGAACTGGCTCTGTGGCATCTTGTTAATAGGTTAGTCCGGAAAACGTATAAAAATACTATAAATAAGGGAGAAAACATGTAGCAATTGGCATAATATGATCATGGAGCGTCAGAAATTAGGGATAAGTTTATGACGTATCAAGCCACTAGTCCAGGGTGTGAAATCCAATCAACAAGTGAGATAAAGATTCTCTATTTACGTCCTGATGATAAAAAACAGGAACATAAAGCAGGAGTAATTTTGAAGGTTTTAAAGGTAACACATGAGAAATTTACTTTGGAATGGCAGTCAAATACCACATGTTGGTAGGTATGGTGGACACAATGGGAAAAACTTTGGTTTAAGGGAGTTTGGATGCACGAGTAGAGCTCATACTTAGTACAGGTGGAGTCTAGCGAAAGACTCGGAGCGACAAATCAAGAGAGCATAAGAGCCATAATCATGCATAGCAACATAAGCATCATTAATTAAAACATAAGCAGTATCACAAGTTCAAAAACGAAGTGGTCATGGAGGCTATCCATGACTGGTTTGTAGTCATAAACATGGTGTGAGCATGCGCCAAGTCAACCAAATAAAACATTCGAAAGAGAATGCCATATATTGATGTTTTACTATGACAAGAACTCATGAATCTTTCAATACATATTAAACACTCTCATCTATTTGAGGCTAATCATGCTGCTCAATAACCACAAGGCTTTAAAACTAAAATAACATTTAGCATGGCATGAAAAAGTCCTAGCCACAGTCTATACAAGCTTCTACAAGTACTGTTATAAATTCTACTTCAAGCAGCAGTTTTTGTTTCTCCCAACAAGCACCATACAAAACATGCTTTAAACAAAAATACTCTTTATGATACAGCAAGAAAACATGAGAGTACTCAAATAACACTTACTAAAACTAACAGCTCTAATAAGAGATGCATGCAAAACAGGAGCTAAAAAAATGCAGCAGCTAGACAGAGATTAAGAATACAACGTATTCTCATGAAAAAGCGGAGCATGTCACTCTCCAATAAAAGAATGCTGGGGTCCAACCAAGCTTATTATGAAAGTAAAAACAAACTGAAAGCAAAAGCAAAAGCAAACTGAAAACAAACATAAAAGACGCTCCAAGTAAGGCACATAAGATGCGACCGAATAAAAATATAGTTTCACTAGAAGTGACCTGATAATTTGTTGATGAAGAAGGGGATGCCTTGGGCATCCCCAAGCTTAGACGCTTGAGTATTCTTGGAATTTTCTTGGATGTACCACCGGGGCATCCCCAAGCTTAGGCTTTTCACTCTTCTTTATGCCATCATATCATCCTCTTCTCTTGACCCTTGAAAACTTCCTTCACAACAAAATTCTCACAGTCCTCATTACCAACGTTAGTGCAATTGAAATAATAAATCCACATGGTTCAGTTTCAACACAAGTCTAACACTCAAAAACACATTAGCTACTGTCACAACTTCTTTAAAAACTCTTTTTCTCAAAATAACACCAAAAGAAATAGATTAAGATGCAAATGCGATAAATGGCAGAAATCTATCAAAAAAGAACACCAGGTAAAGATCGATTTTTTCGAAAATCTTCTGTTGCTCAAATCAAAAAGTGGTCTTATAAGAAAAGTTTCGTATATAACTCAGGATTAAGCAAAAGGAAATCTCAGGCCATTTTGAATTTTCTGTGATGTTTAACGGAATTAACAGTGGACAACAGAAATCTGTTTTCTGCGCAGAAATCCGAAATATAGTGTCAACTTTCCACTAGTGGATTTACTTGGCTAAAAAAACACAAAGAAAATATACAGAGGGGTTGCTAAGGAAATAGAAAAAAACCCAGGTGCAAGCACACTAAATAAAACAAAGGAAAACTGAAAGAAAACAGAGAAATAAAACGGGTTGTCTCCCGGTAGCGCTTTTCTTTAAAGCCTTTCAGCTAGGCATAGAAAATCAACTCAAGTATTTTCAAGTGAAGAAGCATCAACATCATATTTTTCTCTAATAATAGAGTCGAAGGGTAGCTTCATCTTCTTTCTAGGAAAGTGTTCCAAACCTTTCTTGAAGGGAAGTTGATATTTAATACTCCCCTCTTTCATATCAATAATAACACCAACAGTTCTAAGAAAATGTCTTCCCAAAACAATAGGACAAGAAGCATTGCATTAAATGTTCATAACAACAAAATCAAAAGGGGAAAGGTTCTTATTAACCATAGTAATAACATCATAAATTCTACCAAGTGGTTTCTTCTTAGCATTATCAGCAAGATGAACATCCAAATAACAGTGTTCCAACGGTGGTAAATCAAGAATATTATAAAGCTTTTGAGGCATAACAGAGATACTAGCACCAAGATCGCACAAAGAATTGCAATCAAAATCATTTACTTTTATCTTAATGATAGGCTCCCGACCATCATATAATTTTCTAGGGATAGATGTCTCAAGTTTCAACTTTTCTTCCCTAACTTTCATGAGAGCATTGGTAATATGTTCAGTAAAGGCCATATTCATTGCACTAGCATTGGGACTTCTAGCAAGCTTTTGTAGAAACATAATAAATTCAGAGATATTGCAATCATCAAAATCAATATTATTATCATCAAAAGTAATGGAACCATTATCTCCCACATCTCTAAAAAAATTAGCACTTTTATCAGAAGCAATTTCAGTAGTTTAAGGCAATTTAGCACGTTTCACCAAAGGAGTAGGGACTTTATTAGCACCAACTAATTTGCCACTGATAGTAGGAGGTTTACTAGAACTCGGAGCTTCAGTTTTACTAGTGGTTGTGATATTGCAAACTCTAGCAATATTATTCTTTTTAGCTAGTTCATCTTCTCTTTCCCACCTAGCACGTAATTCAGCCATCAATCTAACATTATTATCTATTTGAACTTGGATGGCATTCAAACTTTTATTTTGTTTAAAATATTGTGGCAAAACCTTTAGTTTTAGAAAACCAACATCAATAGCAAGGCTATCTACTTTGGAGGCAAGAACATCTATTTTACCAAGCTTTTCCTCAACAGATTTATTAAAAGCAGTTTGCGTGCTAATAAATTCTCTAAGCATGTTTTCAAGATTAGAGGTAGAGCTTTTATTATTATTTTTGGAGTTGTGTAATTACCATAACCATTATTAGGAGGATAGGGCTTATAAATTTTTCCACCAAAATTATTTCTATAAGCATTGTTGTTAAAATTATTGTTTCTAATAAAGTTTACATCAACATGCTCTTCTTGAGCAACCAAAGAGGCTAAAGGAACATTATTTGGATCAAATTGAGCTTTAACATTAACAAGCATAGACATAATAGCATCAAGCCTTTCACTTAAAGAGGAGGTTTCCTCGACAGAATTTACCTTCTACCTTGTGGAGCTCTCTCAGTGCGCCACTCTGAATAATTTATCATCATATCATCAAGAAGCTTTGTTGCATTGCCCAAAGTGATGGACATAAAGGTACCTCCAGCAGTTGAATCCAATAGGTTCCTTGAGGAGAAATTCATTCATGCATAAAAGGTTTGTATAATCATCCAAGTAGTCAGTCCATGAGTGGGACAATTCTTCACCATATTTTTCATTCTTTCCCAAGCTTTAGCAACATGTTCATTATCAAATTGCTTAAAATTCATTATGTCGCTTGTCAGGGATATAATCTTAGCAGGAGGATAATATTTTCCAATGAAAGCATCTTTACACTTAGTCCCTGAATCAATACTATTTCTAGGCAAAGATTGCAACCATTCTTTAGCTCTTCCTCTCAAAGAGAAAGGAAATAATTTCAGTTTAATAATATCTCCATCCACATCTTTATATTTTTGCATCTCACATAGTTCAACAAAATTATTAAGGTGGGCGGCAGCATCATCAGTACTAATACCAGAAAATTGTTCTTTCATCACAAGATTTAATAAAGCAGGTTTAATCTCATAGAAAACAGCAGTAGGAGCAGGTGGAGAAATAGGTGTGCAAATAAAATCATAGTTGTTTGTGCTAGTGAAGTCACACAACTTGGTATCCTCGGAGGAACTCATTTTAGCAAAATAAAAGCAAGCAAATAAATAACAGCTATGAAGTAAACTAATTGTTGTGCATTTTTGATCTAGAGAAATGAAAACAAGACAATAAACAAAATAAAGATATTGAGACTGAGAGACTCCCCTTGCCAGAAGACTTCCGTCTCCCCGGCAACGGCGCCAGAAAAAGTCCTTGATGGTGCAGATCTTGCACTCGTTGGGATACCCCAAGAGGAGGGTGTGAAGAGCACAGCGGTAAGAAGTTCTCCCCTTAGTTAAGAACCAGGGTTATCAATCCAGTAGGAGAAAGAGGACCTTCGGAAGGTTGATGCCACTAACGGTGGTGCTGGCGCTTCACCGGTGTCAGCAACAACGTGGAACCTGCACACAACTCAACCAAAATACTTTGCCCCAACGATACAGTGAGGTTGTCAATCTCACTGGTCTTGCTGAAAACAAAGATTAGACGTATAGTGCGGAAAAACAGTGTATGCTTGCAAAAAGTAAAGAGAGCGGGAAATTGTTGTGGTTTGATTAACAGTGTGGAAAATGGACCGGTGTTCATAGTTTCACTAGTGGTGTCTCTCCATAAAAGATAGCATGCTGGGTGAACAAATTACAGCTGGGCAATTGATAAATAAAGGTTGCATCATAGTGCACAATATGACATGAAGATTACTATGCTATTTAGTGCGGGCATTACAACAAGATACATAGACCGACATCCATCTGCATCTATGACTAATAATCCACCCTCAGGTTATCATCTGAACCCCCTCAGGTATTAAGTTGCAAGCAACAGATAATTGCATTAAACAAAGTGTGTAATGTAAGCAATGATTATGCACGCGGGCACTCTCACCGTTGTTTCTCCCTAATGGCAACATCACATCCTCCCACTTCACGTTTCTGTCACTCGAGCAAGGCAATAAGGAGGCATGAACCCAATATCGAGCATAAATACTCCCTCTTGGAGTCACTAGCAACTACTTGGCGACAATAACCACTAGCAACGGAGAGCATGCAAGATCACAAATAACATATGCAAATAAAGACTATAATCAACTTGGCATAAGGTCAATATTCATCGGATCCCAGCAAACACAGCACGGAGAATTACATAAAATCAATCTCCATCATGATAGGCAGCTCACGAGATCTTAACATGGAGGCATATGAGGAGAGGACAACCATCTAGCTACAGCTACGAACCCGTAGTCCAAGGATGAACTACTCATGCATCATTCCGGAGGCAGGCATGGTGATGTAGAAGCCTCCGGTGATGATCTCCTCTCCGGCAGGGTGCCAGAAATAGCTTCAGAACCCCCTGATCTGGGGTTGACGGTGACGGCGGCTGCGGAACTTTTTCGGGGATTTTGATCAGGTGCCTAGGGTTTTCCATCCATGGGGCTTAAATAGGTGAAAGGGCAAAGGCGGTGGAGGCCGGGGGCCCACACCCATAGCTGGCGCGGCCAGGGGGCCGCGCCACCGTATGGTGTGGCCCCCCTGCTGCCTCTCTTCGGCTCCTCTTCGGTCTTCTGGATGCTTCCGGGGAAAATAGGACTTCCGGGCTTCGAATTTTCCAATTCCGAGAATATTTCCAGAACAACTTTTCTTAAACTAAAAAACAGCAGAAAACAGGGAACTGGCTCTTTGGCATCTTGTTAATAGGTTAGTCCGGAAAATCGATAAAAATGACATAAAGAAGGGAGAAAACATGTAGCAATTGGCATAATATGGTCATGGAGCATCCGAAATTAGGGATACGTTTATGACGTATCATTATGCATGTTTTCACCACACATACTTTTGTTTTCACCACTTCCACCTTTGTTTTCTTTGGATATTTTTCCATTGTAGTGTCATAGAACCTATGTAGTTCTGGTTTTGGTTTTGTTTTCCACCTTTTCAGTTTTGTTTTTCTGGTTTTTATTGATTATTAAAATTCTGGAAATACCTCAAAAATAAAGTTTCTCGAAAAATTCCAAAAAAATTATAATAAATTTTTACGTCAAAAATGAGGCAGAGAGCCACCTGGGAGATCCCAGGGGGACCCACCAGTCAGGCACACCATGGGGTGGCGCAGCCTACCCCCTGGTGGCTCCAGCACATGGTGTGGCCCCCGTGCCCCCCCCACTAACTCTCTCCACTGCCAAAGTTCCTTCTCTCACCTCCCAAATGTAGGGTTCGTTGCATAGAAAACAAAAAAAATATCCTACGCGAGAGACACCCGAAAGGCCAAGATCTAATCTAGTAGTTGAAGTGCAACTGACATAGAGAGAGTCTTAAGAAGAACATACCCACGAAGACACAAAGCGTTACGAGATCAAATCTCGTTGTTGGCGTAGTCGTACTCACACCGATCCCGAGAGAGAGAAGATGTGTACCGCAATCCGGCGGTGCCTCCGTGATTGGTCACACGTACGGTTGATGACGACCTCTGTTCCCTCGATTCAGCAGGGAGGCGAAAGTAGAGGATCCCTCGGAACTCCAACAGCACGACGGCGTGGTGGTGGTGAAGAATCCCACGGTCAGGGCTCGCCATGTCGGAGACCATGGAATGGAGCAGCGGGTGGAGAGGAAGTGAGGCGGGCAAGTGTGTGTGAGAGAGGGAGCTCATGCCCTCTATTAATAGGAGAGGGGGGAGGCAGCCCAAGGGGTGCGGCAAGCCCATGGAGGTGCCCCCACCTCTTCCCTCATCATGTGAGTGGACACTCCACTCACATCCAATCATGCTTTTATTTCCCACTTAGAAAATCCAAGAGTTTTTCTTTAATAAATAAATAAAACATTTTTTTTTATTTCCGCATTTGTTAATTCTATTAACAAACATTTGCATATAGAACCTCGAATCATTTATTAAAGAACCCATTGAACTATTTCAATTTTCCCCGAAACAATTTTGGAGCTGCCCAAAACATTCTTCGATATTCTGTGTCCTCTCAAATGCGTCATCAAACTTTAAGTGTGTCACCTTACGGTTCGCGAATAAGATAGACATGATCGAGACTCCTCTCCGATCAATAATCAACAGCGGGATCTGGAGATCCGTGATGACTCCTATATATTCAACGATGACTCTTGTGATCGTGTGAACCATCAACGTCGTGAACTATTCCCTTTGTCTCGCGATATTTTACTTGTCTGAGATTCGATCATTGGTATCAACCATACCTTGTTCAATCTCGTTACCTGACAAGTACTCTTTTCTCGTTTCCGTGGTATGACATCCTTGTGATCATATCACGTGCTTGCAAGTGGTGTCGATGTGATATCACCGAGAGGGCCCAGAGTATATCTCTCCGTCATTTGGATGGACAAATCCCACTCTTCATCCATGATCCTAAACTGATACTTTCCGAATACCTAATGGAACCTTTATAGTCACCCTGTTACGCTGTGACGTTTGATGACATCAAAGCATCCTTCCGGTACCAGTGATTGGCATGATCTCATGGTCTAAGGAATAAGTTACTTCGTATGCAAGATATAACAATATAAACTAAATGACTTGATCGTATTGTTATCTTGATATTGAGTCTATGTTCTTCACATCATTCTACCATTGACATGACCCCGTTATTAACAACATCCAATGTTCATGATCAGGAAACCGTGATCATCTATTAATCAACGAGCTAGTTAAAAGAGATGCTTTACTAGGAACCATTGTTTGTTTATTAAACACACATGTATCAACGTTTCCGGTTAATACAATTCTAGCATGAGAAATAAACATTTATCATAAACAAGGAATAGGACAACAATCACTTTATTATTGCCTCTCGGGCATATTCCCTTCAGTCTCCCACTTGCACTAGAGTCAATAATCTAGTCTGTAAGCACTTAACACATATGGCGTTCCAGTGTTATTATCATGCTTTGCATGTGGTAAACATCATCAAAAAGATCTGAACTGTTCAGGTCCTATTGTATTTGCATGTTCTTTGCGTCTACACGCATCACTCGTTCTCTAATGAGATGGCTTTGTATATATTCGGTCAACCGGTGAAACCTTAATTCCTAAGCTTAAAACAATGTTACTAACATTGTGAGAATGTAGCTTCATAGTGTCAGCATTCTTGGAATTTTACCAAGTTCAATAAAGAACTCCTTGACACAAAGTACTCTTATTATTTGTTGTCAACACAACGATATACTTAGCCTTTGTCGTCTCCGTCACAATACTTTAATTTTTGAAACTCTTTAGAATCCAGCATGGAACTTTCTTCCAGCCTATTGTGCTACCCTTCATCACATATTTTAATTGAGATAAAATTATTTGAATATATGACAAGACTATTAGTGTAACATATTACAATAAATAGTTTGTCATTACTATATAGGAAAACGCATCCATAGCATTTCTAAAATGGCATAAGTATCTCTCCCACTGTTGCCTAATCATCATATGAATTATCATGCTATAACATTTTATAGCATAGGACTCATCTGGTTGTGTACATAGCATGGAACATGTAAATTAGAAATCTCAATTTCATTATGCTCATCATGTGTCAAAACACTTGAATATTGCTCAATTATTTTCCATGTGGCAAGAACTCCTTCTTGTCATGTCGATATTGACTTACTTCAATATTTCATCTATGTAATTTGGCTTCAATCATATCAGGCGCTTCAATCCATCTCTTATAGATATCGATGTCCAATATCTCCTAAGCCTTTCATCAATATAAAAATCTTAACTGTGTTAATCTAAAATACATATTTTCAATCAACCATATGTCATTTACATAAAGCATTGAAAATATGTCATAGCGCTCCCACTTAATTTCTTGTAACTTTACAAGCATATTTATCGTTCATGATGGAATCAAACTCTTTTGATAACTTCATTAAGATAAAGATTCCAACTTTGTTATGCTCACTTCAACCATTGAAGTGTGCATACCTTTCCAGCAACCTTTTGAATTTTACAAAACTCTCGTACTGTGTCAAGTACACATCCTCGATCAAACTTCATTGAGAGGAAAGTTGATTTTGTTGTTCAACTTCCATATCATAATATGTAACTTTTTCTAGAACTATCCGCAAAGACTAAAGCATCACTACGTAAGATCAAAATCTAGTATTAGTCAACTCTTTGAACTTCGGCGAAAACATCTTTTCGACAAGCACAACTTTCAAAGGATGTAAATATCCACGTCTTTGTTGCTATATAGACCCTTTTGCTATCGTTAGGCATCATGCCTTTCGAAAGAACTACCAAGTCACATACTTGATATTCATACAGGGATACTATCGCGGATATAATGACTCATATCCAATTTTAACGAAGTCAGGGCCCATCATTTGCTTCCTTTATAAGTTCCAGTTCCTTTGTTGTCAAAACAACACTTTAATCTTAAACCACAAGTTGGTCTAAGTATAGAGTTTTAGGACTTTTGTGGTTCAGTTCGCAAACTCATCCGAAGTATCTACAACACATGTAGTGTCTTCTACTTTGTGAAAATAGCAAACCCCAGAACAACTTCTAGTGTTGCGCTACTCTTGACATGATAACAAAGATTCTCAAATCTCGTTGAGTTTGTAATGTCCTCCCACTCACTTGTTTCGCAAGAGCAACTTTCTTGAGAAATCAACCCTATATGACAAACAACATTTGTCTTTGGTCGGTGATAGGAGAAATACCTAATGGATTCGTTGGGATTAACCTTATAAACATGTATGTATCCTATTTTGGTTGTAAACATTTTACGCATGTTATGCATACCAAAACATAAGAAAAAGACAATTCGGGTCACTACCCAAACCATATCTTATGTGGTGTCAATTTCAATGGATCATGATGGCACTCTTTTCAGTGTAAAAGCGGTTGTCACTAATGTATAGACTACAAAATTATAATGGCATTTTTATTTATCTTACCATGTCAAAAAAGGTTTGATTTTGTCTCTTGAATACTCCAAACTAATGTGGCGTTATTCGAGAAGTATAAGTTGTAGAATAATTCTGCAACTTCTCACATGTTTTGCTAAACTTGTAACTCAAACTTTATCCTTTATGATCCAATCATAAATACTTGATTATTTTGTTACATTGATTTTTACTTCATATTAACAACCATTTGAACCAATTAAAAATGTCAAACTCCGTCCTCTTTAAATAGATATACTCACATATCTACTCAAATCATCGACATAATTTTATGAAGTAAAATTTAATCCACCACACATGACTACACATAATGGACTATATACATCAATATGTACTATGTCCATTACATTAGTCGCCCATTCTACTTTGGCCTATGAACGGAATTCTAGTCATCTTTTGGAAGAGGTCTCACAAGCGTCAATTTATTCAAAACAAAATGACTCCGGAAGTCCATCAATATAGAGTTTCTTCATGTTTTCCTTTCTGATATGAACTAAAATGGTGGTGTCACAATTTAAGTGAAACTCTTCTACGTCTTGCAACATTTGGCATTTAGTCTTATAGATGTTTACTTTACCAACATGATTTATATTAACATATCCATCAATTATGGAATATGGTCATAGTTTGAACAATCTCATTTGTTCTCACAAAAGACCAGAACAAAATAACAACTTATTAAGTTCTTAAAATAAATCTTGAATGTTTCGTTCGATACGACAATGAACACAATAACACTTTATTTCTGCTCTTGTCATAATCGATTCCACATCTATTACTACTTCCTTTTAGGCCCTTGTATTTCTTGCATTGTGTTGCTTTGTATGACAACTCATACCAACCAATGTGGTATCAAAATACCCAAAAATATTTTGTTAACTAGTAATACATCTATAACTTGTATATCAAGTATATACTCCTGAGCTGGACTTTTCCAGTTATCTTCTTTCTCTGCCATATATCTTTTTGTAATTCTATTTTCAATATTCCCTTTCCTTTACATAAGAATCATTCAACATCAAACAATGCTAGTCGTACTAGCACATTTTCCTTGGCGTGTTAGTCATATACTATCACCCATTGAGTCATACTTTAAGTTTGATTGTTCTACTAATATCACCATATAAATAGCATTCTTCCAGATTCCACTCTTAGCAATCTCCAAGCAAGGTAAATGATATTTACCCATACTTTTAATCCATCCCATCATAACAATTTTATGATTAAGCTACTATAGCTCGAAGGAATGAATTTAGAGGATAATTTTTAGTGCCCAACTTCTTGGAATATTCAAACGCCTAGCATCTTCCATGATTGCATATATTGAAATAATATAAGCATACATTGTCACGCTAAATTATAATCAGTCATGTTGCCACAAATAAGTTTATAGATATCAATATATCTTTCACTTGATTGTTTCTGAAAACAACTCCTTTGAGTTCCTAAATCACCTTGATCAACAAAATATTCTTTTGAAGGTAAAGTAATACAGAAGCAACCATGACTCTGGATTGTAAGTAGGAATTATTTGCTCTCTAGATCAATCAATCATTAATCACATGGAGCTAGGTAGGAAATACCGAAAATCTACAATAGGACTCAATTTTAAATTTGACTAATACGGTACCAATCTTAAATGGTATTTACCAGATCATAACAGTTATATCTCAATTAACAATCTAAGTGTAAGGTAGTTTTGTGGATGCCAATGAATACTACAATTTGCGCAAATTCACTTT
Organism: Alopecurus myosuroides; assembly: GCA_028641055.1. Taxonomy (NCBI): domain Eukaryota; kingdom Viridiplantae; phylum Streptophyta; class Magnoliopsida; order Poales; family Poaceae; genus Alopecurus; species Alopecurus myosuroides. Next base: position 298,991,535 of record CM054060.1, on the reverse strand, counting down.
GATTGGTTGTTCATGATAAATAAGTTCAAGTTAATTCAAAATTATGCCATGAACTCCCACTCAAAAACAACATCCCTCTTAGTCGTCTTTAGTGATTACACGAACCAAATTCACTACACCAAAACCGATCATCACGTGAGATGATGTAGCTTCAAAGGCGAACATCGACATGTTCATCATATCATCCATATGACTCATGCTTTACCTTTCGGTTACGTGTTCCGAGGCCATGTCTGTACATGCTAGGCTCGCCAAGTAGGACCGTAGTATTGCGTGTGTTTCGAGTCCATGTCTGTACATGCTAGGCTTGAAAACACCGTTGTATGCGAGTGTTGAGTCTATCACACCCGATCATCACGTGATGTCTCGAAACGATGAACTTTCTTAACGGTGCGTACTTAAGGAAGAACACATTATTATCTTGATATTAAGTGAGAGGGATCATCTTATAATGCTACCGTCGCGATCTAAGCAAAATAAGATGCATAAAAGGATTAACATCACATGCATGGATAATGTGATATGATATGGTCCTTCTTGCACTTGATCTCCATCTTGTGCATCATGGTATGATCTCCATCATTCCAACGGCGTGGCACCTCCATCTTGATTGTCCATTATAACCTATCACATGGATATGATATACAACACGCATGCCATAAAAATAAGACAACCATATGGCTCCATCCGGTATGTCAATAATTTACAAAAGATATCATCTCATACATAACGTTTGTAAAATTGACCATATCATATCACATGCCCTGCAAAAACAAGTTAGACGCCTCTAATCTATTTTTGCATATTTTACGTGGCTTGGGCTTACGAGGATAGAACCGTTCATACCTACGTACAAGAGCCACAGCGTTGATAAAACATATTTTTTAACAACCCTTTGTAGATTAGATCTTAACTATAGTAGGAGAAACGGACACCCGCTCAGCCACAAGTGAGACAATTCACGCGTACATAGTACACATAAACTTAGTCTAGGGCAACTTCATCCAACTATGCCACTAAGATCATAAAATACTAAAGGAGGAAAAACATGATCATCAACGCCCACATACTCCTATGTGTTCTACCCGTACAAATCATCTACACATAGATCCGGATCTGGTACCACTGTAGGGTTCGTTGCATAGAAAACAAAAAAAAATTCTACGCGAGAGACACCTGAAAGGCCAAGATCTAATCTAGGAGATGAAGTGCAACAGGCATAGAGAGTCTTAAGAAGAACATACCCTCGAAGACACAAAGCGTTACGAGATCAAATATCATTGTTGGCGTAGTCGTACTCACACCTATCCCGAGTGCGAGAAGATGTGCACCGCAATCCGGCGGTGCCTCCATGATCGGTCACACGTACGGTTGATGATGACCTTCGTTCCCTTGATCCAGCGGGGAGGCGGAAGTAGAGGATCCCTCAGAACTCCAGCAGCACAACGACGTGGTGGTGGTGAATAATCACACGGTCAGGGCTTCGCCAAGCCGGAGACCATGGAATGGAGGAGAGGGTGGAGAGGAAGTGAGGTGGGCAAGTGTGTGTGAGAGAGGGAACTCATGCCCTCTATTTATAGGAGAGGGGGGAGGCAGCCCAAGGGGGTGCGGCCAGCCCATGGAGGTTCCCTCACCTCTTCCATCATCATGTGAGTGGACACTCCACTCACATCCACTCATCCTTCCTTTATTTCCCACTTAGAAAATCCAAGAGTTATTCTTTAATAAATAAATAAAACATTTTTATTTCTTTATTTTAGCATTTGTTAATTCTATTAACAACCATTTGCATATAGCACCTTAAATCATTTGTTAATTCTAATAACAACCATTCGACGAAAAACCCCTTGAATTATTTCAATTTTCCCCGAAACAATTTCGGTGCTGCCCAAAACATTCTTCGATATTCCGTATCCTCTCAAATGCGTCATCGAACTTTAAGTGTGTCACCCTACGGTTCGCGAATAAGATAGACATAATCGAGACTCCTCTCCGATCAATAATCAACATCGAGATCTGGAGATCCGTGATGACTCCTATATATTCAACGATGACTCTTGTGATCGTGTGAACCATCAACGTGGTGAACTATTCCCTTTGTGTCACGATATTTTACTTGTCTGAGATTCGATCATTGGTATCAACAATACCTTGTTCAATCTCGTTACCTGAAAAGTACTCTTTTCTCGTTTCCGTGATATGACATCCTTGTGGTCATATCACGTGCTTGCAAGCTGTGTCGATGTGATATCACCGAGAGGGCCCAGAGTATATCTCTCCATCATTTGGATGGACAAATCCCACTCTTGATCCATGATCCTCAACTAATACTTTCCGAATACCTAACGACACCTTTATACTCACCCTGTTACGGTGTGACGTTTGATGACGTCAAAGCACCCTTCCGGTACCAGTGATTGGCATGATCTCATGGTCTAAGGAATAAGTTACTTCGTATGCAAGATTGTAACACCCAGGGTTTTTCCCAAATAGAAAGTTGATTGTTGTTTTCTTTTTCATCGCATAGCATTATGCATCATATTCATTGCACTTGTTTTCAAACCAACCTAAAAATTCAAACCAATTTTAACTTCTCAAACAAAGCACCTTTGTTAACAACTCAAATTGTTTTCATGAAGAATTTGAGTTGGAATTAGTTTTGCTTGGTTATTTCAAAAATCATTTTCTTTATGAAACACTATTTGAAATTAAATTGGCAAATTCAAATCAATTGGCAATTTGAAATTTTTGAAAATAAAGTTAACAAACATTTGATCTTGCTATTAGGCATTCCAACAAAAATTATTGCATAAAATAAAACCCCAAAAATCCTATTCTATTTTCTCTCTTTCCCTTCCCTACAAAAAGAAAATAATAAACAGAGAAAAAATAAAAAACAGAAAAACCAAAGGGAGGGCAGGCCAGCCCACCACACCCCCACGATCCAGCCCAACCCCCCCTTCTTCCTCGTACGGACAGAAAGGGGGAGGATGTCGCTGTCCACCTCCTCCCATGGCCCCCACCTCCCACCTGCTCCCTCATCCCTTATAGCAGCCCTTCTCCCCCTCCTTTCCCAAACCCTAACCCTAACTCTCCCCTCTCCTCCTCCTAGCCGCCACCCTCTTCTTCCTCCCCCCAATTCTTCCTCTCTGAAGCTTCTGAACTTGTTTCGGTTGCCTCCATAGCCGGAAAGGGGAGGAGGTGAGGTCGGTGTTGTGGTCGTCTCCGGCCCCCATTCTCGCCGGGAATGGAATCGTGGTGATGCCCTCCTCGTCCTCGCGGTCTCGGACAGCCGGGAGAGGCCCCAGGGCCGCGCCGCCGTCGCCATCATCTTCCCCCCGGCGCGCTGCTGCTGCCGTCCGCTTCGCTCGTCAGGCCATCGTCCGCCTCGAGCCGTCCGCGCCGCCAAGCTCCCCCCCCCCCGAGGTGAGGCCACCCCGTCCCGGCCTAGGCCCCCCTCCCCTCGTGCTCTGATCGCCGGCCATCGCGCCGCGCCATGGATTCCTTGCTGCAGGTCGCCGGCCGTCATCTCTTTTCCGATCGATGCAGTTAACTGCATCTCGTATCAGTTTCGTCCACCCGCACATGCTACCTCAAAAGCCCACGGCTCTGTATCTTTCAACAAAGCAGCAGCTAGCCCACTGGTAGCACCCCAGCGCACACACATGCAGCAGCCCGGGTTCGAATCCCCTTAGGCACAAAGCCAACCCCTTTTTCCTCTTTTTTCTGTATTTTTCTCGAATTCCAGATAACAGATCTGAACCCTTATTTGTAAAATCCATAACAATTTGAATATTGCTACAATTTTGATGATTCAAGTTTCTGTGGATTCAAAATCTTGTGCTCTTTCCATTAGTAACAAAATTGCAACATGTTTCTGTAATAATTTTTGCACTAAATAATTAAATACAGAAAATACAATAAAAGTGTGAAACTTTGGAATTTCATAACTTTAGTTCTATTCATCCAATTTGAGCAAACTTGGGCTCTAAAAATTTGTATTAACAAAATCTACACATTGGTATTTTATTTGGTCACAATTGAATTAATTTTGAACATGTTTCCCTCTGATTACTAAAAAGGGCAGAATAAGACTACTTATGAAAAATTGCATAATAAATTCAATAATAACCCAAAAATTGTGTTTAATAGCTCAAAATGTTCAGTGAAACATTGGCTACATGTTTTCAACCTTTTCAATGCAAATTGTTTACTGTTTTTCCCAATTAAAAGTGGTGCAATAATTCAATGCTTTAATTAAACCTTTTAAATTGCAAAATTCATAACTTGGGCAATTCAAATCCAATTCCAACATGTAAAATATGTTTTCCATCCCATTTTTCATGAACTTTGCAAATATCAACTTTGTTTTCTGTTTTGAATAATTTAAATTGCTGAAAACAACTGTTTCTTAATTAATGCATTTAAAATTGTCAAATTAATAACTTGCTCATCTAAAATCCATTTTCAACAAATGAAATATGTATTCCATCTAAAATTTTGTGTTCTTTCCAAATATAAATTTTGTTATCTGTTTTGAACAATTAAAATGGGTGAAAACAACAAATGCTTGTGTAACTCATTTAAGAAGCCAAATTTTATAACTTGATAAATAAAATTCCAAACTTGGTAAACACCATTTCAAATTGAAGCTATTGTTGTTTTCTTATTGTTTTCATCATCCGTGCATCATTCTAATCAACTTTCACATGATGGTTATTTGTAGATCATTTAATTCAACATTAATTCATGGGCTTTTCCATATGCAATCCAAATTGCATATGGGCCCATTTAAATATGTTTACCATGTCAATTAGTTTATCTTTGATGCATCCTTAAACTTGTCATGCATCCATATCTTGATCATGCTAGATCTTTTACCATAGAAGTAATTGTTGCATCCGGTGTTTGTTCGAGGTTCGTTGCTTCTTCGCGGATAGGACGTTGAGATGATGTGAGCAACGACAAGTTCTTCGGATGTACCTCTACTTGCTGGATTCCAGGCAAGTATACTCATTTGCTGCCTATGGCTGCCTTTCATCACTTGTTACCGATTCTTTCTGTTGCCTATATTCTAGCCTTATGATTCGATGCTTGTGTCTCGATCCTATTATATGTTTACCTTGCAGCCATGATATAGCCTTCCTTCCACTTCCTATTACCTGTTGCTTGTTTACCCTGTTGGCCCTCGTGTCGTAGTTGCATGCTTAGTGTTGTTTGCGCTCAAGTCTCATTGTCCGTCTTATCACTTGTTTAGTTGATAGTTGGGTTTCAGCTTAATCAACAACATGTTAATGTTTTGGGTAATAATAATTTGATGATAAGGCACCGGCAGGAGGCCCGGCGTGGTTTTGAGGCCTGCTAGTGTCGACCCTAATTAGGAAAAGGGTCGTGTCCATTGATCCATGATGAGCGCACTAACCGCATGTGGGAAGCGAGTATGGGCGCCCCCCCCCCCCCCCCCCCCCCCGCAATTCTGATTCGATTCGCATCTCGTCCAAATTGCCTCATTTAGTTCGGGGTTTCCATTTGCCGCATGCATATGCAGGTGCGAACCCTTGGCGCCAGGGTGGAACTTTTGTAGTCGACATTTAGGGAGACACGTTCTTAGAGTGCTATGAGGGTCCCCTTTTCTTCGTGGGGCTTGATTAGCCGTGCGCTCAATTGCACGGGGTTCTTTGGGCTTGATGCGAAGAAGAGTTGGGTTGTGTTGAGTACCTCGCTTGGTGGGTTGATCCCCCGTCTGGCGGGTTATTCTTACGTGTACGGCCAAATTGGTGCATCCCTGCAGGGTTAAATCTTCTCGAGAAGCCGTGTTGTCCGCGGTTATGGATGACTTGGTGAAAGTGATGGCTAACAAGTACTCAGACAACTTACACCTAATGATAATAACTTGAATAGTAATATAGTATCACCTTTACCATAAGAATGAATGTCACCCTAATCAACAGTGTGAGTTTCCTTGGGTTGCTTCCTTAGTAGGGGGTAACATTGGATGGGTATTGTTTGGTGAGTAGTTGTAGTTGGTTCTGATACGCTATCTTATCCATTTCTTTTAGCCGGATGTTGTAGCGAGTCTCTGTAGTTAGTTAGTGCAGCCCGCTGCAGCTTCTTTGCAATAATCCTTTCCTCTCCGTTGAACCCAAAGTATTTGTATCTTGTGATGATTGGTTACGCTGGTATCTTGTGAGTATGGTTTATCCGCTTGCCAGTACTTAACCGTACTGACCCACGAATCCTTTTCGTGGCTGCATATTCCACATTGCAGTCAACAGGTTTGAAGTCTGACGACGTTAGCTTGGGAATCCCTCCGGCTTGGCCTGGGCAGGGATTGGACGCCATCGGTTATCTTCAGGACTCTTAGTCCAATTTGTATCTTGTCCGTAGCCGGACACTATGTTGTTACTTCCGCTGTTATTTGGATCTTTGTATTGTATCAGTTGTATCCTTGACTCGTTTGAGTCGTCTTGTATATATCTTTTCTGTTGTTGTTGCGGAATATTCGTGAACTGTTGTAATGTTATCACAACTGGCAACCTGGAATCGGTTATTATGTGGATTTTGGCGGGAATGCTGAAATCTGCATAGTGCCCGATCTCGGGGCGTCACAAATGGTATCAGAGCATGGTTTCTGATTCCCGATATTGTTTCGATACGAATGGTTATCGAAGCAACGGGTCCGCAAAGCCTGTAGGATAACCTCGCTAACGGTCGTGTTTCTAGGGTGTCAAAAAACTATTTGTGCAAAACCTGTTTTGGAAACATCTCAATAGGATTCTTGTTTTCTCCTTATCCCTATTCTATTTCCCCTCCCATCTTATTTGTTTTGGAGTCTCCCCCCTTGTCTATCTTTCAAAGTGTTAGGATCCTACGTGGGTGGATGTTTTCTGAGCCTTTAACCTAATAGGTTCGATCATCAGAAGATTCCTGGTGGAAGAACATCGTCGTCACTCCGAGCAAGAATCTCTTGTTAGTGGTGTCGAGAAACTGTTGTTAGTGGTGTCGAGAAGAAGAGATCCACCCACTGACCCGGGAAATCAACCGCAACACGAAGACTCCGTAGTTGAAACCTCTCTTCCCCTTGCCTTGGGTGGATTGCGAGGGCGCAATCCCCTTGTTAGTGGTGTCGGCTGTAACACCCGGGGTTTTTCCCAAATAGAAAGGTGCTTGTTGTTTTTTTTTCATCGCATAGCATTATGCATCATATTCATTGCACTTGTTTTCAAACCAACCTAAAAATTCAAACCAATTTTAACTTCTCAAACAAAGCACCTTTGTTAACAACTCAAATTGTTTTCATGAAGAATTTGAGTTGGAATTAGTTTTGCTTGGTTATTTCAAAAATCATTTTCTTTATGAAACACTATTTGAAATTAAATTGGCAAATTCAAATCAATTGGCAATTTGAAATTTTTGAAAATAAATTTAACAAACATTTGATCTTGCTATTAGGCATTCCAACAAAAATTATTGCTAAAAATAAAACCCCAAAAATCCTATTCTATTTTCTCTCTTTCCCTTTCCTACAAAAAAAAATAATAAACAGAGAAAAAATAAAAAACAGAAAAACCAAAGGGAGGGCAGGCCAGCCCAATTGGGCCAGCCCACCACACCCCCACGATCTAGCCCAACCCCCCCTTCTTCCTCGTACGGACAGAAAGGGGGAGGATGTCGCTGTCCACCTCCTCCCATGGCCCCCACCTCCCACCTGCTCCCTCCTCCCTTATAGCAGCCCTTCTCCCCCTCCTTTCCCAAACCCTAACCCTAACTCTCCCCTCTCCTCCTCCTAGCCGCCACCCTCTTCTTCATCCTCCCAATTCTTCCTCTCTGAAGCTTCTGAACTTGTTTCGATTGCCTCCATGGCCGGAAAGGGGAGGAGGTGAGGTCGGTGTTGTGGTCGTCTCCGGCCCCCGTTCTCGCCGGGAATGGAATCGTGGTGATGCCCTCCTCGTCCTCGCGGTCTCGGACAGCCGGGAGAGGCCCCAGGGCCGCGCCGCCGTCGCCATCATCTTCCCCCCGGCGGGCTGCTGCTGCCGTCCGCTTCGCTCGTCAGGCCATCGTCCGCCTCGAGCCGTCCGCGCCGCCAAGCTCCCCCCCCCCCCCCCCCCCGAGGTGAGGCCACCCCGTCCCGGCCTAGGCCCCCTCCCCTCGTGATCTGATCGCCGGCCATCGCGCCGCGCCATGGATTCCTCGCTGCAGGTCGCCGGCCGTCATCTCTTTTCCGATCGATGCAGTTAACTGCATCTCGTATCAGTTTCGTCCACCCGCACATGCTACCTCAAAAGCCCACGGCTCTGTATCTTTCAACAAAGAAGCAGCTAGCCCACTGGTAGCACCCCAGCGCACACACATGCAGCAACCCAGGTTCGAATCCCCTTAGGCACAAAGCCAACCCCTTTTTCCTCTTTTTTCTGTATTTTTCTCGAATTCCAGAAAACAGATCTGAACCCTTATTTGTAAAATCCATAACAATTTGAATATTGCTCCAATTTTGATGATTCAAGTTTCTGTGGATTCAAAATCTTGTGCTCTTTCCATTAGTAACAAAATTGCAACATGTTTCTGTAATAATTTTTGCACTAAATAACTAAATACAGAAAATGCAATAAAAATGTGAAACTTTGGAATTTCATAACTTTAGTTCTATTCATCCAATTTGAGCAAACTTGGGATCTAAAAATTTGTCTTAACAAACTCTACACATTGGTATTTTATTTGGTCACAATTGAATTAATTGTGAACATGTTTCCCTCTGTTTTACTAAAAAGGGCAGAATAAGACTACTTATGAAAAATTGCATAATAAATTCAATAATAACAAAAAATTGTGTTTAATAGCTCAAAATGTTCAGTGAAACATTGGCTACATGTTTTCAACCTTTTCAATGCAAATTGTTTACTATTTTTCCCAATTAAAAGTGGTGCAATAATTCAATGCTTTAATTAAACCTTTTAAATTGCAAAATTCATAACTTGGGCAATTCAAATCCAATTCCAACATGTAAAATATGTTTTCCATCCCATTTTTCATGAACTTTGCAAATATAAACTTTGTTTTCTGTTTTGAATAATTTAAATTGCTGAAAACAACTGTTTCTTAATTAATGCATTTAAAATTGTCAAATTAATAACTTGCTCATCTAAAATCCATTTTCAACAAATGAAATATGTATTCCATCTAAAATTTTGTGTTCTTTCCAAATATAAATTTTGTTATCTGTTTTGAACAATTAAAATGGGTGAAAACAACAAATGCTTGTGTAACTCATTTAAGAAGCCAAATTTCATAACTTGATAAATGAAATTCCAAACTTGGTAAACACCATTTCAAATTGAAGCTATTGTTGTTTTCTTATTGTTTTCATCATCCGTGCATCATTCTAATCAACTTTCACATGATGGTTATTTGTAGATCATTTAATTCAACATTAATTCATGGGCTTTTCCATATGCAATACAAATTGCATATGGGCCCATTTAAATATGTTTACCATGTCAATTAGTTTATCTTTGATGCATCCTTAAACTTGTCATGCATCCATATCTTGATCATGCTGGATCTTTTACCATAGAAGTAATTGTTGCATCCGGTGTTTGTTCGAGGTTCGTTGCTTCTTCGCGGATAGGACGTTGAGATGATGTGAGCAACGACAAGTTCTTCGGATGTACCTCTACTTGCTAGATTCCAGGCAAGTATACTCACTTGCTGCCTATGGCTGCCTTTCATCACTTGTTACCGATTCTTTCCGTTGCCTATATTATAGCCTTATGATTCGATGCTTGTGTCTCAATCCTATTATATGTTTACCTTGCAGCCATGATATAGCCTTCCTTCCACTTCCTATTACCTGTTGCTTGTTTACCCTGTTGGCCCTCGTGTCGTAGTTGCATGCTTAGTGTTGTTTGCGCTCAAGTCTCATTGTCCGTCTTATCACTTGTTTAGTTGATAGTTGGGTTTCAGCTTAATCAACAACATGTTAATGTTTTGGGTAATAATAATTTGATGATAAGGCACCGGCAAGAGGCCCGGCGTGGTTTTGAGGTCTGCTAGTGTCGACCCTAATTAGGAAAAGGGTCTTGTCCATTGATCCATGATGAGCGCACTAACCGCATGTGGGAAGCGAGTATGGGCGCCCCCCCCGCAATTCTGATTCGATTCGCATCTCGTCCAAATCGCCTCATTTAGTTCGGGTTTTACATTTGCCGCATGCATATGCAGGTGCGAACCCTTGGCGCCAGGGTGGAACTTTTGTAGTCGGCATTTAGGGAGACACGTTCTTAGAGTGCTATGAGGGTCCCCTTTTCTTCGTGGGGCTTGATTAGCCGTGCGCTCAATTGCACGGGGTTCTTTGGGCTTGATGCGAAGAAGAGTTGGGTTGTGTTGAGTACCTCGCTTGGTGGGTTGATCCCCCGTCTGGCGGGTTATTCTTACGTGTACGGCCAAATTGGTGCATCCCTGCAGGGTTAAATCTTCTCGAGAAGCCGTGTTGTCCGCGGTTATGGATGACTTGGTGAAAGTGATGGCTAACAAGTACTCAGACAACTTACACCTAATGATAATAACTTGAATAGTAATATAGTATCACCTTTACCATAAGAATGAATGTCACCCTAATCAACAGTGTGAGTTTCCTTGGGTTGCTTCCTTAGTAGGGGGTAACATTGGATGGGTATTGTTTGGTGAGTAGTTGTAGTTGGTTCTGATACGCTATCTTATCCATTTCTTTTAGCCGGATGTTGTAGCGAGTCTCTGTAGTTAATTAGTGCAGCCCGCTGCAGCTTCTTTGCAATAATCCTTTCCTCTCTGTTGAACCCAAAGTATTTGTATCTTGTGATGATTGGTTACGCTGGTATCTTGTGAGTATGGTTTATCCGCTTGCCAGTACTTAACCGTACTGACCCACGAATCCTTTTCGTGGCTGCATATTCCACATTGCAGTCAACAGGTTTGAAGTCTGACGACGTTAGCTTGGGAATCCCTCCGGCTTGGCCTGGGCAGGGATTGGACGCCATCGGTTATCTTCAGGACTCTTAGTCCAATTTGTATCTTGTCCATAGCCGGACACTATGTTGTTTCTTCCGCTGTTATTTGGATCTTTGTATTGTATCAGTTGTATCCTTGACTCGTTTGAGTCGTCTTGTATATATCTTTTCTGTTGTTGTTGCGGAATATTCGTGAACTGTTGTAATGTTATCACAAGTGGCAACCTGGAATCGGTTATTATGTGGATTTTGGCGGGAATGCTGAAATCTGCATAGTGCCCGATCTCGGGGCGTCACAAAGATATAACAATATATACTAAATGACTTGATTGTATTGTTATCTTAATATTGAGTATATGTTCTTCACATCATTCTACCAATGACATGACCCCGTTATTAACAACATCCAATGTTCATGATCAGGAAACCTTGATCATCTATTAATCAACGAGCTAGTTAAAAGAGAGGCTTTACTAGGAACCATTGTTTGTTTATTAAACACACATGTATGAACGTTTACGGTTAATACAATTCTAGCATGAGAAATAAACATTTATCATAAACAAGGAATAAGATAATAGCCACTTTATTATTGCCTCTCGGGCATATTCCCTTCACCAAACTTAACACATTTCCTAGAACCCGAGTTCTTGCTGTTCTTCCTCGAGATTTTTCAATCTTTTTTATCAGCCCATCATTTGTGCTGAAATTTGGTGCATTTTCTCTCCGATATGTGACTCCTCCAATTATCCAAGTAGAATTTTGTTTGGTGAAGTATTTCTTGAGTATTTTGGTACTATAGATGACATCTTATGTGAGTTTGCATGCTTGATTTGAGTAGAAATAATGTAGTTTTGATGCATGTTTAGCCCTCCTATAAGTCCCTATGGTAGTTTCCACCTTGTAGTTGCTTGAAATCAATTTTTGTGATGATTGTTGAAAATTTTCAGAGATGGACAGCCATAACTTTGGAGAGATAATTAGGAGTGATGCTCCTAGGAGAATAAGGCCCTCACGCTCATCTACTTTAGTGAGGCCATCATATAATGAAGACAGTATTGCACCTAATATCGGCTATGCGGGAGGTGATGGTATCGCTAATCCCTCTATCTTTCCTTGTGTTACATTTTTAAGAAGTGCATGTCTGTTATATGACTTTTTGATGCTTATTGAAAGAGTTGGTTTAACCATCTACATGGAGGATGAAAGTCTTCAGTGTGCCGCTCTCACAAAAACTTTTGTTGAGAGTTTTAAATTTCAGAACACACAATTTGGTCCCACTGTTGCTTTCAAGTTATATAGTAGTTCTTTTTCTTTGCCCTTGGAGACTTTTTGTAACATTGTAGGTATCAACGCTTCCGGGACAGCATGTAGAATTCAGGATAAACCCGCAGATCTCATGGCGCTCTACCGAGAAATCACCAATGATGATGGCTGCTCACCCCAGCGTGGGAAGATAAAGAACATCCAACTTCCTGCCCTTAGATATTTTACTTATTGTCTTACTACTAGTATCCTTGGTAGGGAGAACACTAGAAACATTTCTAGTTAGCACCTTGCTTTCATTGATGCTGCGCTTAACCGTAGCAAGAGGTATAACCTTGGTGCACTTGTTGCTCGCCGCCTTGCTGCTAAGGGGGCCATTTTTTGGGGCATTATTGCTACATGTATAGCAACTGCTCTAGATTTTTCTATTGCTCCTGATGATGAATTTATTGCTCCCTATAGACTCAACCTGTTGCCACCGAAGGCTCATCATTTTATCATTGTTAACTCTACTGCTGATCACTTAGTATATAGAGTTTTATTTATGGATGGAGATGAGCGGAAAGTTATTTTGCCGCAACCTGTTTTGTTCAAAGTTGACAGGTCACCATGGTCGCGCTCCAAGGAGGAGATAGACAAGCATCTGAGCATGACGGAGTTTTACAGGCAGTAGGAGAGGCGAGACGCGCCTCCCGAGGACCACAACATGCAGTACACCGGTGCTGTCATCGAGCCATTATCAAGAGGAGGGTTCCTCCTCAGCATACTACGGGGGCGCGACCTCATGGTCCCCTTGGGTATGATCTCCACTTAGGCCAAAAGCCTAAACTTGGGGAGAGGTATACCGACATCAAACTCATTTATATATCATGTTCGGTCGGTTCTTTGTATATCCATGTTTTAGTTTCTTTCATTTGTTTTCGTTTTCTTTCGCTTCTTTCGTCTCTCTTTGTTTTATTGTTTTGTTCTAGTTTTCCAAAACACAAAAAGACCAAAAATATTTCTGTTGTTTCTCTTTGTTTGCTTCTTTAGTTTCTTTTGTTGGTTTGCTTTCTTTTCTCGTTTCAGTCTAGTATTCAAAAATACAAAAATATTTTGCTTTGTTTGTTTGTTTGTTTCTTTCTTTCTGTTCTTGTTTTAATTCGAAAACCCAAAAATATTTGTTGTTCTTCTTTGGTTTTGCGAAGTTTGCTACAGAGTTCACCGGACTTCCGAATCTCCATTGGAGCTTGATTATCATTGTATATTATTCAATCCACAAGTGAAGAGCAGTAATGACGATTTACGACATTCCGAGTTGTGGTGAGAGGTTGGTATGAACTCTATTTGTTTTATTTTTGTACATATACTCATCATGTGAACATGCTTAGTTCGTTCATGTAAGGTATATGTTATTTAATTGATGCTTAGTAGTTCGTGCTCTCACGTGTTAGTTCCAACTTATTAATATAAGATAGCATGTCATATGAATGTTTGCTTGCATTTCTTTATTCATACAAGGGTATGACATTGTGGTATCTCCCTCTGATTGTTTTGCTTGAATCGACTTGGCACATGCTCACACATGCTATGTCTGAAAACAAAAAGTCACTTAAGCATCGATGATTTATTTTGCCTCAGAGTATTTGTATCATTTTTATGCCCCTGTTAATTATGTTTTGTCGCAAACATGATTATGACAGTTGTTGCTCTCTAGATTGTCGCTCCCCGTCTATTTCTAGCCTTCACCTGTACTGAGTATGAGCTCTACTCGTGCATGCAACTCCCAAAAAACAAAGTTTTCCAAATGTATCCACCATACCTATCTATATATGTGGTATTTAACCGTCACTCCAAGTAAATTTCTTGTGTGATACCTTTAAAATCTTCGAAAAATTATTCATGTTCTGTACCCCTGTTTTAGCTCATGAGGACATAAATAGAGAATCTTTATCTCACTTGTTGATTGGATTTTACATCCTAGACTAGTGGCTTCATCCACTTATCCAATTGATAGAAGATTTGGCAGCGGGGTGCCCAGCCCCAAATTAATATAACAAATTCTCTTCACTCTTTTTGCCCTTGATTTATCAGTCAAAGCATAATTGTGTAAACAGAAGAGAAAGAGGGATGACCTTCTACCCGGATGCGTCCTTCTATGGGAGCCGCTCTTGTGAAGTCTAGTTGGCTTGTGCGAACTGTATTTTATGTTTACCATTCATTGACATAAGCATACACCTTTCTTTAAAATGTTTTCAATACCTCTGTTTAATAAAATAAAATGCTCTAGCACATGAGTTAATCCCTGCTTCCCTCTGCGAAGGGCCTTTGTTTTATTTTTATGTTGAGTCTTCACTTTCTCGCTTTATGCACCTTCTTGAGAGTATGGCGGTCATTCTTAGTGTATTGTGCTTGTCCCAAAACACGATTGATTGTGGTATAACATTTATGCTTGTATCTTTGATATCTTTATTTCTAGTATTCATTTGAACTTCAGAGGTGACCTATAATTTATGTTTTGCTCCATTATTAAGGGCAAGCGAGTACACTTTATCATACCCTGTTATGAGCATTGCAATCCTGCAGATTGATATACTTTATGTTGTCTATTATTAGTTGGTTGGCATCTCTTCATGATTTGCATAACTGCTAGGTGACTTTTATTTTCCATACATCTTATTATGAATTGCCTCAGTACTTGATCATATAGTGAGTATATTTACATCATATGAAACAGATGTGTTTGTAAAAGTCTTTTATCGCACTCGGTTGTCACTGAATTGCTTGAGGACAAGCAATAAGCTAAGCTTGGGGGAAGTTGATACGTCCAAAACGTATCTCCTTTTTCGAACACTTTTCTTATTGTTTTCCTCTAAACTTGTGAGTTTTGGATACCACTAACACTGTTTTCAGCAGAATTACCTTGGTGTCGTTTTTGTGTAGAAAAATCAACTTTCGGGAAATTGCCCAGAAAAGATCGCATTGAGCCTAAAACACCAGAAGACCCCGAGAGCCAGAAGGGAGCCAGGAGAGGGGCCAGGAGGGGGCCACACCACCCCTTGGCGCCCCTCTTGGTCGCGCTGCCAGGTGGTGTGGGCCACTCCTGAACCCCCTCGGACTCTAGAAGAACCTGGATCACGACCTGATGTGTGATCCGGCCTGGAGAAAAAGTTGTATGCCTTACTTTCCAAGAATAGGAATACTTTTTGTAGACTTCAAGGTTTCTTTCCTGTAAGCCCTGGTCCGGCTATCTATATAAAGCTGGACGAGAGCAGCCATAAAGGCAGAAGCTAGAAGTTAGATCGTCGAGAGCACATCCTCACCGAGATAGCGAAACCCTACTCACCTTGTACTTTGTATACTTCAGGCTTCATCCCTGATTTAGTGAGACTGCGGGAGTAGCAACGCCGCCTTAGTTGCGATGTACCGAACCTAGGTAAAACTATATCTTTGTCTTTGGTTACTCCCTACGTTTCCACCCACGACTGTACCATCAGGTTTATGGCATCCTTTGCCATGAACCTAACTAGGAACACTCGACACTAGGATTCTTTTTCGCATGACTTAATATGGTTTACTAAGGAAGCAGTACATGCGTATGAGGATTTGCAGCCTAGCTCATTACCGCAATGGTTGCAATTAGAACGATTTGGGTCCTTTTCCCCGAATTGTAAAGTCCTGCCATATCTTACGTGTGTGCATCTTGGTCTCTTGACAATGCTATCTTGGGTCATAACTAGAATAAGTAGCAAAGCATCAAAGCACCCATTAGGACCAACACCTAATTGTGACATGTTGTCACTCCCTGACATCTAAAACAACACAAAGAAAATGTAGCAATTATCCATTCTCAGTCTCAACTCTCTCAAGCACATGAAGTTGGATAATTATGTAACATAATCAGGGGAAGAATTACATTGGGATTGCAGAAAGCCGACTCCACCATTCCTTCACACTTAAATCCTCAACATGCTTATGCACAAATCACAAAATACATTAAAAAATGAACAAAATTGGTGCAATCCTGCATACGAACATGCAAATCACTGAAATTTCTCAAGATTTTTTAGAGAAGGAGTTACCTTAATCACTGCAACTGTGAGATGCAGAATTGGCACTTGCCGAGAACGAAGAAGCGGAGGCTGGAATAAGGGCGTAAGGGAAGGGGGTGATTCCGCGACGGAGCCTTGGGCACCGAAAGACGACAGTGTGCGATGTGTCGCGTCCTCGCCGTAGTGTGGAAGTGGAGCTTCGCTCCGGTCTTGGAGGTGGGGGCCACCGCTTGCTGTGGTGTGGAGTGGAGCTGGACTAGGATGCAGAGGAGAGGAGCCTAGATGGAGGCAGGAGGTGGGGATCGACCGGATCCCTCGCAGGCAAACGACCGTGACTGGAAGCAGCACGATCTAGCGCTAGCCGCTAGAGTTCGGGTGTTCGGGGAGGACGCTGTGCACGATGAGATGCGAAGCAATTCTGCTTCTATGCAATGCGATGCAGTTCTGCTTCTATGCAATGCGAGGCAGTTCTGATTCTACGCAATGTGAGGCTTAGAGCATCTCCTAGCCGTTGGAGCCCCCACGAGCACGCCGAACCAAAAAAGGTGATGTCTGGGGGGGGGGGGGCAAAACACGCCCCCTACGCTATTTTGATGTGTTGGGGAGGACATTTTCCCAACCATACCACACCTCAGGAAAATGTTTGTGAGGGAAATGATTGAGTGTGCCAAGAAAAAAGACAAGTGGAGACATGATTTGCCCAAGCTTCCGCCACGCCCCCAACAGCCCCCCGGGTCTCGCTTGGGTTTGCCAGCGCTATTTTAAAGTCCGGGAGGGCGCTGGGGGCGTGATTGGACCATTTTTCGGCCTTTTTGGCCATCCGAGGCTAAAACCGAAGCAAAAAAGTGCGTTGAGGGGGGGGGGGCGTGTTGTGGGGATGGCTAGAGATGCTCTTAGGACTCTGTGAGGTTGGGTCCGTGTGAGTTGTCTCCTATTGAGCAATGCGTGGTGCTGGGCTGCACGATCAGTTACCGTTTAACCGATGGTTTTCCAGTTTTAAACCAAAATAACAGATGCTCTATGGTTATCTACTTTGCTAACTCTAACCTTAACCACAAACCGAAAAACTGGACACTCGATTGCGGTTAGGTTTTTTCTGTTCGGTTTGGTTATGCCCAGTTATATCTATACCGTATGAAGGTTCTACCCTTGTACTACCTCCGATCCGATAAAAGTGTGGGGAGAGTCAACTGCCGCTAGTACAAAAACGTTTACATCACGCGACAGATTTTCCGGATCGGAGGGTGTACTACAAAACCACTACTTCGAGTGCACCAACAAATCTCGTGACCACTTGGCCTCTTTTTGGGGTTTCCAAATCTCTGTGGATTATCCTAACAAAAATCATGGTGTTGCAAAAAAAAAACATGGTGTTGCAAAGCTGTAGAGCAAATACTAATTTTTTTTTACATGTTCAAGCCGGCTCGCGTGTTTTTTTGCCAGTTTTCTTTTGAAAATTAAGATTTAAAATAAATAAATGGACCATGTTGTGTCAGCCCATAGATATTGGCGTGTCTGACAAGCAATGCACATGGCATACTGGGGCTAGACACGGCCCGTTTTAGCGCATCCCGTGCACGTGCTACCGGTCTGGCCCGCGAAATTCAGGCCGCTCGGCTGCTCCCTCTCTACCGTGACCTCTCCCGCGCCGTCGTCCGGGACGGCAGACGTACCGCGTGCTGGCTGGACGCATGGCTGCCGCTCGGACCGCTCTGTTCCTCCATGCCTGAGCTCTTCTCCCATAGCAATATGCCCACGGTCACGGTGCGCTCCTTGCTGGCGGCTGGCTTGGACGCAAACCTTGCGCCTCGCCTCTCCCCCACGGCCTCGGCGCAAAAACGCGCCCTGGAAGACGCCCTCCTGCTTGTCCACTTGACTGAAGATGACGACATCAGGTCGCTGCACCTCTGCGCTGCTCCTGACGGCAAGCTGCGCACATCGTCCCTCTACGGGCTCTGCCTTTTCGGGGGTGTCCTCTCCGACACCTACAGGCCTACCTGGAGCAACCATGCCCCCTCGCGGGTCAGGTTCTTCTCCTGGCTACTCGTCCGGGACAGGATTCAGTCTCGTGCCAACCTCCTCCACAAAAAAGTCATCGAGGCCGCCGACAGTGGGTGTGCCATCTGCGGTGCTGGGCTCGAGACGACCGAGCACATCTTCTTCGCCTGTCCCTTCGCGCGCAGCTTCTGGGATGCCATCGGCTCGCCACCCAGCATAGCTCACTCTGCTGCCACTGCGCTCTCCTGCCCGCTCCCCCGATCGGCGCCAGCGGCGACTCGTGCTACGCTGAGGCTGCTTTGCTTCTGGCACCTGTGGAAACACCGCAATGGCGTGGTCTTCCAAAGAAACACCGCCTCCCTCGCCCTTCTCCTGAAGAACTGTCGTGACGACGCCGTCCTTTGGCGCGCTCGCCTCCCCCACGACCACAAGTCCGACGCCGACAAATGGCTTGTAATCTTCTCAATGTAGTCCCCCACCCCCCCCCTCCCCTAACACACTCCCCCTTCTCCTATGTGTAGCTCGATTTTTTGGGCCCTTTCGCCCTTCCATCTTGATGGAAAAATGGAAATATACAGGTGGGTGCTGCATGCACTCCCCAGTGAGAATTCAAAAAAAAAAAATTCAGGCCGCTAGCTATAGCCACATCTAGATCTAGGCATAGCCTACACAGGTAAAAAAAAAAGGCATAGCCCATACAGAAATTAAACCCATACGTCCCTCCTCTCCTGACGTAGCCAAATAATCCCCATTTATTCCGCCGCCGCACGCCACCATTTTCTACTCCTTCTCACGAGCTTGCTCAACTTACTGGCCGGTTCTCCCCAGACGTGCCACTGCCCACCGGACCAGGATGCTAGCCGTCGGCCACCTTCAGTTAAATCAAGGAATGGCGGCGGCGCACGAGGTCTTGAAAAAGTCGTCAGCGCGTAGCCTCCAACCTCCGGCTGCTGCGCAGCCATCGCTTGCCTTCAGTAGCTGGCTCTGCCGAGACCGTTTTGCAGGTTCGGCGAACCTGCTGTCTCGGGTCGCGTTCCAGCCACCGACACGTATCCTTCTGTACCTCGACCCTGACCCTCGATCCGGACGCGGATGCTCACCATTGTACACTATGGTTCGGCTACTACTTTTTTTTTTTTGTACAAGAGTAGGTCCCAAAGGACCTGGTTGCTGCTTTCATTAAAGATCAAGGGGGTGAGTACAAAAAGTCCCTGGCCGTTTTTCAACTCTTGCACTATGGACCTACAAATTCGAGGATAAGGCCAGAACTCTTACATCCAAGACCCTAGGGCAAAAAAATAAAAAGCAATCAAGACCCTGGTCTTCTTCACCGCCCGTCGCCGGCGACCTCCAGACGCAGATGTCGAGGTTCGAGAGCGATGCGCTCGAGGACTCTCCATAACCGGCGAAGAGCAGCCGCCACCGGCTGCCAGGAAGGAAGCGGGGACGCACCACTTGCCTCCTTCTGAACAGCGAGCTCCGATGACCTGCTCGGTTGACCTCCGCCGCCGCGGAGGAGAGATATGGGCCGCCATGCCGGCCAAGATTGGCGAAGTCCATCTTGGACTTAGCTTGATTCGAACGGAGATGCAGCTTGAAGAGTGAACGCCTCCCTGCAAACGAAGAATCAAAGGCGCGGCATCCCTTCTTCCTCTCGCCTCCATGGCCGAACAGAAGAACGGATCTGGCTTCAGACCAACGCTTTGCAGCAAAGCGGTGATGAACTCCAAGACTTGGAATCCAGCCTTCGAGCTTATGGGGATAAGAGGCAGCGCCATCAATCTTCTCTCCCGTCTCCAACCTCTGGAGCTCGAGCGAGGAAGAGAAGGTGACGAACAGCTTGCTTGCTCTGCTCGGATGAGGAAGCAAGCTCCACCTCAACGACAGAAGGTCAAATCCAGCACCTAGGCAACAAACTAAACTCGAACTAAACCTATACCTACTCTGTACATCCCGCGCGTCGCAACCCCCTCGACTCCGGCCGGCAGCGCCGCCGAAGAACGAGCAGGTGCTCGCCGGGGCCTCACGGGGGACTCTCAACGGGAGCTACTCTAGAGCAGAGCGGTGGGAGAGGAAAGGGGTACTTCACTCCCCGGCTACTACTTTGCCTCCTGGTTTTCTAGGACATCATGTACTTTCGAAAGGATGTAGTAGTAGACCGAGTCAAACAGCAAGTCAAGTCAACGGACATGTTTGAGATAAGGAGATGTTTCTGCCTCACATGTCACTGTGAACTTCCAAGAAAATATCAGTTCCTTCACTTTGAGCTAGGTAAATTTTATGGTACCCTGGTACTCCAAAATCATGCAAGGCAGTACCAGGTAAATCTGACCGTCACTGATACAGGGTAGCTTAGACTTTTTATCTTGTCATCCCAACAGGCACATGACCTCTCGCGATATGGATTTCTTTTCCTCGGGGCCGCCAGTTACGCCGCCGTCCCGCACGTCTGCCAACTCGAGGTGTGCCTAACCTTCCCGCCGCGGCCAGTCTCCGGCTGTCCGGCAAGGTGGACCAGAGCTCAGCGTCAATGACATGGCGCGGGGCTACGCACTGATCTGCCCAGCATACGAGCTCATTTTGCCTAATTATTTCCTTCTTATTGATAATGGATTATGCAATATCCTACTCTCTAAATTTATGAGCCTTTTACATTGATTGATTGATTTAGAGGAAACACAAAGGTCAGCAGAACGGGGATTGGTAGGAGAATGAGAGCTGTAGTGATACGTAGCAAAATTTGTATAGCAGATATATATGTCCATGGACCATGGCATAAATATAATTCGCCGGCGACGGCAGCCACGGGAGCAGCAGGGCAGGGGCGAGCGTGTCGTGCTCCACCTCCCATTCCCTGCCAGTGATGGCAGCCATGTCGAGCGGGCCGCGCATGAATGGGTGTATGTTGCTCCTTCTCTTCTTCTCGCGGACGGTGGCAGCTATTGTGATCTGATCTGATTTGGAACCTTCATCTAGACGTAAAAAGACCAAAATACCCCTTCGGTGGAAGTACTCCACGAGTTTGGCAGTGTGTTTGAGCGAGTACTCCGTGTGCCAGTCGTGTACTCGGGATGGAGTACCACACCACACAAGCCACTGGATTAATAGAAATGAACGGTTCCTATTAGTTTCAGGGTACTGTAAAAGTCCTCTTTGAGCTATGTCTAGTCTGTTTGTTTGGAAGCGATTTTGTCTAAGAGAATCTGGAGAGTGAAAAGAAAAGAGATTACAGGGTGTAGTAAGAGATATCAAACCTCTCTCTCTCTCTCTCTCTCTCATTACTGAGCATCCCTGATATTGGCACTCTTGGTTAATTTGTTTATTTTGCAATTTTGGTGTCCATGGCGACAAGCGTGCTTCTCGCACCCCTCATTTCCATGGTGAATCAGAAGGTATCCAATTATCTTGTTCGGCAATACCAGGAGATGGATGGTATGGAGGAACAGCTTGCAGTTCTGGAGCGCAAGCTGCCAGCCATATTAGACGTCATAATTGACGCCGAGGAGCAGGGGACTCACCGCCCTGGGGTGAGTGCTTGGCTCAAAGCACTCAAGGCTGTTGCGTACAAAGCTAACGATCTGTTTGATGAGTTCAAGTATGAAGCGCTCCGCCGTGAAGCCAAGAGGAAGGGGCACCATAGAACATTCAGCACTGATGCAGTAAGGCTCCGTCCGGTTCACAGCCTTATTTTGTTTCGTTACAGGATGGGCAAGAAGCTGCGCAAGATTGTGCATACCATAGAGGTCCTCGTTGCGGAGATGAATTCCTTTGGGTTCAAATATCGACCACCAACGACAACCTCCAAGCAGTGGCGACAGACAGATTCGATCATGGTTGACTCTGAGAATATTGTCAGCAGAGAGGCAGAGAAGCGGCAGATTGTCGACATATTGCTTGCCCGTTCTACAAACAAGGACCTATTGGTCCTTCCAATTGTTGGAATGGGTGGTTTGGGGAAGACCACTTTTGCACAGATCATTTACAATGATCCTGATATCCAAAAGCATTTCCAGCTCCGGAGATGGGTTTGTGTTTTGGACGATTTTGATGTTACAGGCATTGCTAATAAGATCAGCATGTCAATCGAGAAAGACAGTGAAAGTGCATTGGAGAAGCTTCAGCAAGAAATCGGCGGAAGGAGGTACCTCCTTGTCCTGGATGATGTATGGAATCGTGATGCTGATAAGTGGGCAAAGCTAAAATATTGTCTTCAACAGTGTGTTGGTTCTGGGAGCGCAATATTGTTGACAACTCGTGATGAACGAGTAGCTCAAATCATGGGAACAGCTCAAGCCCATCATTTGGTAAAGATGAACAAAAATGATTTGCTTGCAATATTTGAGAAAAGAGCATTTGGACTGGACGAACAAAAGCCTGATGAGTTGGTTCAGATTGGCAAGGAGATCGTGGACAGGTGCCATGGCTCCCCTTTAGCTGCAAAAGCCTTGGGATCTGTGTTAAGCACCCAAAAGAGCGTGGAAGAGTGGGGAGCTGTATTAAAGAAAAGCAGCATATGTGACGAGGAGAGTGGGATTTTGCCTATACTCAGGCTCAGCTACGATGATTTGCCCGCACACATGAAGCAATGCTTTGCCTTTTGTGCCATCTTTCCAAAAAATTATTTGATCAATGTGGAAAAGCTGATACAGTTATGGATGGCAAATGATTTCATTCCGTCAGAAGATGCAGTCCGTCCAGAAACAAAAGGTAAACAAATATTCAATGAGCTTGCCTCAAGGTCATTCTTTCAAGATGTAAACCAGGTACCAGTGCATGAGGATGGAAGTGGAAACAACTATATGACCATATGTACCGTCCATGATCTTATGCATGATGTTGCACTGTGTGTGATGGGAAAAGAATGTTTTACTATAGACGAGAGGATGGACTATATGGAGATTTTGCCATATAATGTTCGACATTTGTTCTTGTCATCTTATGGTCCAGGAACCTTCTTGAGAGGTTCACAGAAGAAAATTTGTCCAGGTATCCAGACACTGCTGGGCAGTATAAATACTAGTGATTCAGTGCGGCAGTTGTCAAAATTGACTTCTCTTCGAGCGCTGCAGCTCTGTTACAGCAGATTGAGTGGACTTCCATTTGGACCAAAGCATCTGAAGCACCTCAGGTATCTCGACCTCTCAGGCAATTGTCATATCAAAGCACTTCCTGAAGAAATCTGCATCATGTATAACCTACAGACGTTGAACCTTTCTGGTTGTGAACGTCTTGCTGATCTTCCAAAGGATATGAAGTACATGACTAGCCTTCGGCACCTATATACTGATGGATGTTTGTCCTTAAAGTGCATGCCTCCAAATCTTGGACAGTTAACTTCCCTACAAACGCTAACATATTTTGTTGTCGGTTGTACCTCCGGTTGTAGTAGCATTGGAGAACTCAGGGACATGAACCTTCGAGGACAACTACAACTATGCCATCTAGAAAATGTAACAGAAGCAGATATAACAATGGGTAACCATGGGGGCAAAAAGGACCTCACTCAGCTATCCTTTGCATGGAAAAATGATTACAGTGAGGTCGATTTTCATGAGAAGGTCCTAGATGCTTTTACTCCTAACCGTGGTCTTCAGATTCTACAAGTGGATTCTTATAGAAGCATTAGGTTTCCAACTTGGATGACGAACCTGAGTGTAATGCAAGACCTAGTCAAGTTGGGCCTAGTTAGTTGCACAATGTGTGACAGGCTTCCTCAGTTGTGGCAGTTACCAGCTCTTCAAGTTCTTCACTTGGAAAAGCTGGACAGGTTGCATTGCCTATGCATCAGTGATGGAGACACATTAACATCCTCAACATTTCCAAAATTGAGGGAACTTCTGTTACTTGATTTGACGAGCTTGAGTGAATGGTGGGAAGTAAAAGGAAGGCATGGACAACAATTGGTGTTTCCTGTTCTAGAGGAGCTATCAATTGGGAGTTGCAATAAACTGATAAATTTACCAGAACCACCAAGCCTTGAAGCATCTTCTAGCCACGGCGGTAATAAGACATGCTCAGCATTTCCAGCATTAAAGAAACTCATGTTACATGGTTTGAAGAGTTTGAGCAGATGGGGGACAAAAGAAGAAACACATGGAGAACAATCTACATTTCCACAGCTTGAGGACACCACTATTGTAGATTGTCCAGAACTATCGACTCTACCTGAAGCACCAAGGCTTAAAGTGTTAGTGTTTCCAGAAGACAAGCCATTGATGTGGTTATCCGTAGCCAGATATATGACTGCATTCTCCAGTGTGAGAATGAGAATCGAACCTTCTTCTCCCTCACAGGTACAATGTGCAATTCAACAGGTAGATGGTAAGGGGAAATGGAATCAGAGAGCTTATCATGCAGCTATGGAGATATGCGGAAGCTATTTCTTCCACATGAGTTGGAAATGTTTTGTAAACCTTGACTATCTGGAAATCATTTCTTGTGACGAGCTCATCTACTGGCCATCAAATGAGTTCCAATGCTTGGTTTCCTTGAAGAGATTATCAATTCATTGTTGCAATAATCTTACTGGACATGCAAAGTTTCTTGAAGAAGTGGCATCAGAAAGAAATCAGCTCCTACCATGTCTCCAATCTTTGGAAATAAAAAGCTGTCCAAACTTGGTTGAGGTTCTCAGCCTTCCTCCATCACTGAAGGAAATATACATTGAGAGATGCAGTAAGCTTCAGTTCATATGGGGTAAGCAGGATACTGAAAGTCAGAATTGGCATGTTGAACACCTAGATGACTTGCCATTATCAGAATCTTGTAGTGGCCTTACTGCCTCTGCAACTGCGCGAGATCCTTTATCTCCTGCAAGAAATCATTCTCTTCCATGTATCGACTCTCTAACACTAATAAGCTGTCAAAGTTTGGTAGAGCTTCTCAATTTTCCGTTGTATATCAAGGAAGTACACATTTGGAGCTGCCCTAACCTGGAGTTTATATGGGGGAAGCAAGATAGAAAAATGAAGAGCCAGTATTTTGAACAGCAGAATAACCTTGAAATATTGGAATCTTGCAATGAATTTACTGCACTCACAACTGTGCCAGGTCCATTGGCATCAACAGTGAATCATCCTTTGTCATATTTAGAATATCTTTGGATAGCATATTGTGAAAGCTTGT
This sequence comes from Alopecurus myosuroides, assembly GCA_028641055.1. NCBI lineage: Eukaryota > Viridiplantae > Streptophyta > Magnoliopsida > Poales > Poaceae > Alopecurus > Alopecurus myosuroides. Next base: position 298,966,133 of record CM054060.1, on the reverse strand, counting down.
TAGAAATTACTGATCTCCCATCATCTGTGAGGACAATAATTATTACGGACTGCCCTAAACTTGAAGTCCTGTCAGGGCAACTTCATAAACTTGGTCATCTAGATATTCGATTCTGTGACAACTTGAGGTTAGTAGAGTCATATCGGGGAGACTTCTCATCATTGGAAACACTCTCCATTTTTGGCTGCGAGAGTTTGAAATGCTTACCCAATAAGTCTGCACATACATAGGGATTTTTCTGTGAAGCTGGGGTCTGTGGAACAGCATATTCACCTCTGAGATGTATATATGTGAAGATATCTTCTCACAGCTGCATTATCACTCGTGAGTCGGTATCAATAAAGCTCTCGAGTGAGATAGAATGAAGCTGCCAGGGTTAGTTACAATCGTCGAGTTCTTGAATTTGTTTGGATAATCTAGAAGTTTCTTCTATATAAGTTCTCAGTTTAATGAATTTATAGAGCCACATTTTGGACTTGTTTCACAGACATGCATATGATGAAGATGTATCTTTTTATATGATCATGTTCACAGACTTTGCTCGAGATTATGATCACGAAACATGGAATATGATTTTCTTGCATAGCTTAAATTTTATGTTTACATAGCTTGGAATAGAGCTATTACTCTAGATATATTCTTTAGCAATTCGCTAAAATACTAAAGTTCAGTTTTTGAACGGTAAGTTTTTTGTAGATAAGGGGACTGTTGAGATGTGATACGTTCAGTTAGCTTCAATACCCCAAGTTCCTAGTCCCAAGCAGCAGAATAGATGTAAGATTTGCTTGAACTGTGTTTCTATATTACTTTAGTTGATTTATAAGTTTGGTGATATGATCTCAAGAGTTATCACGCTTCTTGATTCTGCATCTGCTGTCAACATTTTGTTGTTCTGTACAACTGAGATTTGACATGCTTCTTTTTCATTTTTTTCGCGACGATGCATTGATAGAAAAGGTTTTATGTACAAGTCATCAAAAAGGACAAACACCGGACCACACAACTCAACCTGAAACCTAGTCTAGGGGAGAAGTTGGCAAAGACCCCAGGCTTCTTTTTCATGACCTAGAAAAAATAGCTATTTACTCCTTTGTCTTTTGAGCGAAGCCAGTTCAGCAGCTATTTTAACCTTCTACATTAATATTGACTAAAATACGCTTTAGGCTTGCTTCTGATACATTGATTTATGGTAAGTTGAAGCTGATTGAATTCTTTCGAAATGTTGCTCATTGCAGGAACCTGTAAGAGAGACCAAGGAGATTAGCAGCACAGGAGCAAGGCCACTGGATGGTATGTGCAATTTGTTGGTGTGTGTCTTGTATGAAAAATGGAGTGACTGCATGGTTTCTGATGAAACTAGCATGGAATCCAGATCCTTAATTTGTGCCCTAGCTAAGTGTCTAGGTTAGGCATCAATGGTATTATGAAGAAAGAAAAAGAGATAACAAAGAAGTGACTCTTGCTTCTGCTATATGTGTTTTCCCCTTTGCTGTCGTAGTCGCCACAAAGAAGATCGGGTCAAGGATTCTGTTTGCTATTGTTTTCAGTTGTACCATCTGGACATCTTTACTGGTGTGTTATCACAGGCCTTAACTGGGTTTTGTGATTACCATGGAAGGTGGTCTATCCTATTAGTGTGTGACAAAATGAGGATGGGCCAGTGGCCCGATGGTAGCGTTCAGCAGTGTCCAACCTACCTGCCCGAGTTTGACTTCCCACTGGGAGCGAATATCGGATGCCTCACCTGGGGGCACTGTTCTTGGAACAGTGTGAGGCATACTGTTCTCGGGTGAACAGTATTCCCTAATAAGGGACAGCCTTGCACGCCTATATGCCACATGAGGAAAGAAATCCAATACCAGGCGTGCTTGATATGGGATGTAGATCTTGGTTAGGCTGTCAGCTGGGGAGTGTGTGTGTGCTTGTGTGTGGTGTGAGTAGTTGTGAGTTTGATCATATGCTACAACTTGTATCACAGAAGGAGGTGGAGAAAAAAAGCGTGTGACAATGATAGTGGCAGGTTGATTGATTACTTGATTATGATGCTTATGTGGACATGGCCTGTCGAACAGAATCTATTTGTGATTCAGGACTGGGAGGTTTAGTTGAATAGTTCTGTATCCAGTTTTGATGCTCTTTAGTACGTAAAGCTGTGCTTAAATTCCTTTGTAGTCTCTGTACGAGTGTATGTCGTTGATCAGTGTAGCTGTAATTGCATTTAACAGAGGCATATCATTATTAGTTTCGTAAAAACACAGGTTTAACAATATTTTAACTTTGCTACAGATAGTTTGAGCGCAGTTTGCCCGCAGCTGTACCGTGTTATTTGAGCCCAGGATGTCGAGTCACCGGTGGGTCTATGGTGACATGGACGGGTGGACGGCGAACTGTCGGGGGCGGAGCTAGAAAAATAATTCACCGGGGTCATATACTATGGTTTCATCTTGATTATGCTAGCTGAAGGTGTCACTAGCTTAGTAGAAGCATTGATTTCTTAAGCAAGTCACCGGGGTCAATTGGTCGTGGCATCCTGAGCACCGTTGATTAACAGGTCGCTGCAGTTGCATCAGCTATCAGCCGAGGCTATGGTGGGGCCTCTGAGGGTCCACCTTGAGATTAATGGACGTGGTGGACAGGACCTGGTGCGTAATTCTGGGTCGGGCCTGGATTGTGGCCTCAAGAGGACTTGCAGTAGCAGAATGCCTGACTTTGATAGAATGGAATCAGGTTTAGTTACTTTGCCAGTTTAGCTGATTGTGAATTGTATTTTTTTTCGGGGTTGAAAGTTTTTGCTAAGTCTAGACTTGACACAGTTTGTTGCGCACTACAAGTCCAGATTTTCAGAGTCTGTTCATCTGTCTTCCATCTCTGTAAAGTGGTTCAGTTCGAAAAAAAAGGCGACATTTTTTTGTCAATGCTCATCATACCATGTGAATAAATTGGCAGAATTTCTGCTATGTTTTCCTCAAAGAAGAAAATCTAGCCGACACTCTGTGATTAGCTAGTATTTTGACATGAATAGGGACCCCTGAATGAGCAAACTAGATGAGGATGCAGTGCATTTCTATGCAGTTAAGCCGGCAACCCAGACATGTAGACCTGAAATGTTAGTGAGGTAAGAAAGTAATTGATGTCTTGGTGCTCGATATAATGTTCTATGTATTGGTAAGTCACCGACAGTAGGGCAAAAGTTGGGCAGCAATACTCTCATGCCATATAACACTATGAGAGCATGAGAAACCAATAAAGCTACTCCCTCCGTATCAACGATGCTTTAATGTTTTCTAAAACAACACGTAGCTAGACGTGTTTTAGTGTGTAGATTCATGTGCATTTTACACTAAAACACGTATATGTATGTGTTATTTAAAAAACGTTAAAACATGTTACATTTCGTTACCGAGGGAGTAGAACATATTTGCCTAATCACTTCATATATCACTTCTTTAGTAACAGGTCATTATACCATGTCACCAAAATAATGATAGCCTCTAGGGGAACAAACAAGAAAAGATATACTCATATGTCAACCAGATTCCAATGAAAGTAAAATGCAAAGTTGCAAATAGATTGCAAAGCTAGAGATGCCCAAAAAAATAGAGGGACAAAGTTAATAGAAATAAAACGCATGCCAGTTAGTCTTCCAACAAATTACTTTCCAAAAATAGTAATTCACTGTTGCCAAGTTTATGTAGACCAAAAGGGTGCAATTCAACCTTTTCGTAGAGCTTGATGGAAAGAGCATAACATAAGTTGTTAGCAAATGCAAGTAAGAAAATATAGTATTAACTAAGCATGATTACTCGGTTCAATTTACCAATTCCGAGGTGGCGAGCTAAAGTGGGCCGATGCGAGCGTTCGGGTTCTCGCCGGGAGCTTGCTCCTCCATGGCCTCTGTGCTTCTCTGCTGAACACGGTGTCGCCGACCTTGTATGAACTCACTAAATGAGGTTGTACACATGATAAAAAAGAAAATCCACGCATACAAGAACTCACAATTGAAATAGCATGGTGCCCATGTGTGGTTTTGGTAACTAATGACAATCACTATAGACTAATGGCTGCATTAAGTTATACTCCCCCGTCTCATATTAATCGTCTCAAAGTTGGATAAAAGTGGACGTACCTAGACATATATTTTGTGTTAGATACATCTACTTTTGTCAAAGTTTAAGACGATTAATACGACGGAGAGAGTACTTGTAGAGTTTGTCCATAGGCAATGCTTGATGTCCATGTGTTGAATTCAAGATGATCAAGTGATGAAGTAGCATGGTGCCCCATGTGTGATTTTGGTAACCAATGACAATCACTATGGATTAGTGGTTGCATTGAGTTATAATTGTACTCACAATTGAAATAGCATGGTGCCCCACGTGTGGTTTCGGTAACTAATGACAATCATTATGGACTAATGGTTGCATTGAGTTATACTTGTAGAGTTTGTCCATAGACAATGCTTAATGTCCATATGTTGGATTCAAGATGATCAAGTGATGGCCAATGTGTTATTCATGTGAATATCTGAAGATTGTTCAGGAGAGAGTTGAGTATATTGCAAGCATGTCTCGAAGAATACAATTGCGTGTATATGTTTACCTTCAAGACATCACTATTATGAAGAGATAAGAAAATATACAAGGTTGGTCAACACATAAATCTAGAAGATGTACCAACTGGGATCAAGTGATCTCATGGCATGGTAAGAAATCGTCCATATAGATTTATGAAATAATCGTAATATGTGTTTGTGTGTGGTATATTCTATGTGAGGTTAGATATCTTTCCATGGGATTGCATCAAGAGGAAGAGTTCATATAGCCCATGGTGGATGGTGTCAAGTGGTGATCGTCATCAAGATCGTGGAATACAAGTTCAAGAGGAGCATCTCGATGAGATCATATGCTTGAAGCTTGCCACCCTTTTGGAGATAATGGCCAAGTGAAGATGGAATTAAGAGAGCCTATCGTGCCCTTGCCCTCCACCTCCATTATGGAATTTCACTTGCTCTTACTATCCCCTCTTCGTTTGCGAACGATGGCTCGGCCATATCCTTCTGTAGGCAATTTCCTACTCCGCGGCTTCTGCGTCGACTATAGAAGCGACCAGAGTATCAATTGCTTGGTTGCTGCTTAGCGGATTGTCTGGCCTGCTATGTGGTGTGGTACTCGGCCCTGGAAAGGGCCAGAAACCAAGGATAGGTGATGCAGCGCCGTTTCGAGCCTCCGTGACCGGGAGTAAAACGACCACCACCACGAGGCATCGAAAGATTAGAGGATCATGGAATGTAAAGGATACAAGGTGTAGTTTAGTAGGCGACGTGGGCACAAGAGGGAGGTGTTGGGGCGCGTAGTGATAAACGAAAAACTTTTCCTACGCGGTACTCCCAAGATCTAGCCGAGGTAGAAGGCCACGAGTATTACCACTAGACGCGCAGGTGCGGATTATCGATGTAGCGCGTCTGGTCGGGGCAGTGCAGTCCCACGATCCGGTCCGGCCGATCCAATCCCTCGAACGTCGAAGTGCTGAACGTACAGCACCTCTGCCGGTATCCACACGTACGAGGAGGAGCTCCGACGGCGGACTGCTAGGTCCGGTGCGGCGGCTGGACTGAGTGGGGCTAGGGTTCCCAACGAATGGGAGAGTGGACTAACGTGCCCGCTGGGCAACCTGCGCCGCTCTTTATATAGCGTATGGTAATGGGCTGCACAACACTTGTGGCCCATTCCCTCTGTGAGTCCGACTCACTAACTCAGTCCATTTCCGGTTCGGGTCCAACCCAACCATTATTTGCTCCCGCTCTTAAGTGTGCGACCCTGCAGGCTCATGGCGACTTGGACACGATTGGAGTCCTACTCCCAATCGATCAATCGGTAGCGGCTCCTAGCAGAACGTGCCGACTCCCAAGTCCCATTGAGTCATGACGACATACCTTTCAATGCGATATTCATCTTAGTCCCTTTTGCCTCACGATATACCTTGTCGAGCTATAGGCGATTTATCGTCATCCCTTAAATAGCTCAACTCTCTTCTCGATCCGTGATATGTGATTCATCTGACTAACTCTTAGTCAACCGACACAGTTAACACTTAACTGAGTCGCGCATGGCCATGCTTCCTGAATCATATCACTCGAGAGGGCCCAGAGAATATCTCTCCATTCGGAGGGGCAAAATCCCATCTTGATTATCCACATCACGCAGCTTGCTTCTCATTCGACCCGAACTCTGCCTTTATAGTTGCCTTGTCACAGAACAACGTTTGACAGAACCTAAGTCGGTGATCCACAACTCGGATTGTGCGACAACCTCAGGTCTAAGGATTACATTGATTGAGACATGCAAATGACGACTTGATCGTTGCATCTCAATGTGGGTCAGTCCGACTTGCTAAACTCTTTAGCCAAGTCCGTGAACGTTGGAATGGCATCACCATGCCCATGACAAGTGGAACCGTGTCATCAGCCAACACTCACATTAGTCTAGGGTGTGTGTCCAGCACAACCTAAATGACCAAGGACAATCTAGTATGAACAACATGAATATATAGTTCCACAATCGAATCACATATTCAATGACATATATCAGATGTTCAAAACAAGGACAACTTAATAACTTTATGAATACAGTGGGAATAACATCATACATGATTGCCTCTAGGGCATATTCCCAACAGTCTCCCACTTGCACTAGAGTCAATCATCCTGGCATCATATGCCTAGGCATCTAATGCCCATGCCTCTCGTGTGCGCCTCATGCTTAGGCTGTGGTAGCGCCTTTGTCAACGGATCTGCAATGTTTGCATCCGTGTGTACTTTGCATAACTTGATATCACCTTGTTCGACAAACTGGCGAATGAGGTGGTACCGCATGAGTATATGTTTGTTCTTCTGGTGTTGTCTAGGTTCCTTGGCCTGTGCGATAGCACCATTGTTGTCACAATATACGTCCAAAGGATTGGACGCGCCCTGAACCACACCAAGATCAATCAGGAGGTTCCTGATCCAAACAGCTTCCTTTGCCGCCTCTGAGGCAGCAATATACTCAGCCTCTGTTGTAGATGCAGACACCGTATCTTGCTTGGAACTCTTCCAGCTCACAGCTCCTCCGTTCATTACGAACACGTATCCCGATTGCGAACGAGAATCATCTGAGTCGGTGAGATAACTCGCATCCGTGTAACCCTTTACACTGAATTCCTCATCACCTCCATAAACTAGGAACATTTCCTTAGTATTTCTCAAATACTTAAGGATGTTTTTAACCGCTGCCCAGTGGGCTTCGCCAGGGTCAGCCTGGTATCTGCTCGTAACACTTAGAGCATAGGAAACATCTGGCCTAGTACAAATCATGGCATACATGATGGATCCGATTGCCGAAGCATACGGGATCACACTCATCCGACTTCGCTCATCAGTTGTTGAAGGACACTGAGTCTTGCTAAGTTTTATGCCATGGGACATCGGTAAGAATCCCTTCTTGGACTCTTCCATTTTGAATTTCTTCAAAACCTTGTCCAGATAAGTACTCTGACTCAATCCAATGAGTCGCCTGGATCTATCTCTATAGATCCTGATTCCTAATATGTAAGTTGCCTCACCCAAATCCTTCATTGAGAAACTCCTTTCCAATGACTCTTTGGTTTCTTGCAACATCATGACATCATTTCCAATCAGCAATATGTCATCCACATATAAGATTAGAAAGTTTACTTTGCTCCCACTAAACTTCTTGTATAAACAAGAATCATGATCGCTCTTGATGAAGCCAAACGATTTGACTACCTCATCAAAGCGAATGTTCCAACTCCGAGATGCTTGCTTCAACCCATAAATGGATTTCTGAAGTTTGCATACCTTGTCAGCATTAGTTGGATCGACAAAACCTTCGGGCTGTATCATATACACGTCCTCAGTTAAATTTCCATTCAGGAAAGCCGTCTTGACATCCATCTGCCATATCTCATAGTCGAAATAGGCTGCTATGGCTAACATGATCCGAATTGATTTAAGCATCGCTACGGGCGAGAAAGTCTCGTCGTAGTCAACTCCTTGAACTTGTCGGAACCCCTTCGCGACAAGTCGTGCTTTATAGACGGAAATATTTCCATCCATATCAATTTTCTTCTTAAAGACCCATTTGCACTCGACGGGTCTTGCACCGTCAGGCAGATCAACCAAATTCCAAACTTGGTTTTCATCCATGGACTTTAACTCGGATCTCATGGCTCCAAGCCATGACTCGGAATCAGATCCCACCATCGCTTCCGAATAAGTTGCCGGCTCATTACTGTCTAACAGTAAAACATCTCGAGCACTCTGTAATCTGGCAGATCTCCGTGGTTCAGGTGCTGTTACCGGTGTAGGTACCACGACCGGCTCAGCCTCCAAGGCGTTCGCCGACTCGCCCCTAGCCGGTTCCTCTCGAATTTCTTCGAGTTGCACTGTGCTCCCACTGACTTCCCGACTGAGAAACTCTTTCTCAAGGAAGACACCATTCCGAGCGACAAACACTTTGCCCTCTTCCCGGTTGTAGAAGTAGTACCCCAAGGTTTCCCTCGGATACCCCACGAAAATACACTTATCCGACTTGGGCGTGAGCTTGTCCGACTGAAGTCGCTTGACAAATGCTTCACAACCCCAAATCTTTAGAAAAGACAAACTTGGCTTTTTACCAGTCCACATCTCATGTGGTGTCTTCTCTACTGACTTTGATGGTACTCTGTTTAGTGTGAAAGCTGCAGTTTCTAGACAATAACCCCAAAATGATAAAGGTAGATCTGTCCGACTCATCATTGATCGTACCATGTCCAACAAGGTCCGATTTCTCCGTTCCGATACACCGTTTCTCTGCGGTGTACCCGGCGGAGTGAGTTGAGGAACTATTCCACAACTCTTTAGATGGTCATCAAACTCATGGCTCATGTACTCGCCTCCACGGTCCGACCGTAGAAACTTTATTTTCTTGCCGAGCTGATTTTGTACCTCATTCTGGAATTCCTTGAACTTTTCAAAGGCTTCCGACTTGTGTTTCATTAAATAGATATATCCATACCTACTCAAATCATCAGTGAAGGTAATGAAGTACTCATAACCACCTCTGGCTGTCGTGCTCATTGGTCCACATACATCACTATGTATTAGTTCCAACAAGTCGGACGCCCTTTCACAACTCCTTGCAAAAGGTGTCTTGGTCATCTTGCCTAGTAGGCATGATTCGCATGTCTCGAATGACTCTAAGTCAAACGAAGTTAGAAGTCCATCATCATGGAGCTTCTTCATGCGCTTCCAACTTATATGACCAAGCCGACAGTGCCAAAAGTAAGTCATATTCAGATCATTTGGTTTCAACCTTTTAACATTTATGTTATAGACCGATTCACTATCAAGATTTAAAATAAATAACCCGTTCTGAACGGGTGCAAAGCCGTGAAACATATCTTTCAAATATAAAGAACAACCATTATTCTTAATATTCGACTCATAACCTTGTCTCATCAAACATGAGGCGGAAATAATGTTTCGACTAAGCGCTGGAACATAATAACAATTATTTAGTTCCAAAATAAATCCTGAAGGTAAATGAAGTTGCATCGTGCCGACTTCCAACGCAGCGACTCTCGCCTTGTTGCCGACCCGAATGTCAACCTCTCCTCTTGCCACGCTCCTAGTTCTTACCAGCCCCTGCAACGAGTTGCAAATGTGAATGACTGATCCGGTATCATATACCCAAGAACTATTAGGTGCATCAGCAAGATAAATGTCTATAACATTGCACACAAGTGTACCTGAGTCGGAAGTCATACCTCCACTCTTGGCCTTGTCAGCCAAATACTTGGTGCAATTCCTCTTCCAGTGGCCATCCTGCTTACAATAGAAGCAATTGGCTCCGGCTGTAGGAGAAGGCTTAGTCCTTGAGGGAGCACTCTGGACAGGGCCATGGGCGCTACCTCCTGACTTATCCTTCTTCTTCTTAGTCCAAGAACTCTTCTTGAACTTAGCCTTATTCTGCACCATCAACACTTGACTGGTGCCTTTCTTGATATCAGCCTCTGCCGTTTTGAGCATCCCATGTAATTCAGTGATACTCTTATCCATACCATGCATATGGTAGTTCGAGATGAACGGACCATACGCACTAGGAAGAGAGTTCAGAATTATATCAGTGGCGATCTCTTCTTTAATTGAGAAGCCCAAGCGATCCAAAGACTGTATGTAACCAATCATCTTGATTACATGCGGACTCAGTGGATCGCCGTCTTTCAGCTTACAGCCAAGCAAAGCTTGAGAGACTTGATACCTCTCAGTCCTTGCTTGAGCCTGGAACATACTTTTGAGGCTTTCGATCATATCGTAGGCCTCAACATTTTCGAACTGCTGCTGCAAGTCCGGTTCCATGTGTGCAAGCATAAGACAGCTAATCTCCGTAGACTCATCTCTAGCCTTACGGTAGGCATTCATGACAGCGACAGTCGCATCGTCATCAGGCTCATCTGGAAGTGGAGTTTCTAGAACATGTTCTTTCTTGTCATGCTTGAGGACTATCCTCAGATTACGATACCAGTTGGTGAAATTAATTCCATTAAGCTTATCTTTCTCTAGGATTGACCTCAACGCAAAAGTGGACAACTGAGGAAGGTTGCTAGGTGCCATTGGTCTACAACAGAAAATACGCAAAAACACTTAAGACATGTATTCATAAAAGAGCAGGCATATTAAACGATTTAATACTTATGCTCCCACTAGAACCAACATCCCTCCGATGGTTGCTAAGTGATTCAGGACCCTAAATAAGCAAGCCGACTAGTGAGCTTTAGCATCACCGCTAGCCGTCAAGTGATCTAGGTAGGCAACACCTTGCCAATCGTATCTCTATACGACTCCTGTTAGTTGGGTGACATCACATGCCCCGGCTCCCAACCTACCTCGCCCCGAGCCCCACAACCGTTGTGATGGACTCGTCTAGATTACCAAGTGCTTCTGCTTGTAAGAGTCCGACTCGAACCCACCTAACCGGAAAGAATTGGTAGCACCTCAATTTCATGAGCCCACTACCAAGAATGTCCGACTTGTGATGGTGCAGCACTGGCGGGGCGACCGACTAGACCTTCTTTGAGGGATTAAAGAATCTACCAACTATCCAAATAGAGGTAAATAGAGACATAACAATAACACAAATAAAGCAATTATAATGTGAAATGGTATGGCTCTCTTCATGGTGATCTCCATCTCCACGAAGCTTGTAAGTCGACTCGTGCCAACTCTTGTCACGTGCCATCTTACTCCATGTAGCCGACTTGTACATCAACTTGCATGCCACCGGGTTCTCCAACAAGCTACACTAGCTAGTAAATCAAAATTTACATAGAGAATCCGACACGCAGGCCGGTATACAATAAAATGACAGCACCTAGGCTCCAGCCGGCTGACAAAAACATGATACGCAGATCATGTATGGATTACACACATCACATGCACATAAGCCATACCATTCACAACTTCCTGCAAAAACAAGTTATGCATAGATACGATATCTACCGGCATTGTGAAACTCGCAACGACATCTAAGGCGCTACGACAGGACGACGGCGGTCCCGCTAGCCGGATAGCGGGCGGGGATCGAAGGGGCAGCGCCCCTCGCGGGTGCGGGCAGCGCCCGTTGATTTCGGAAAACGCAGATCTCATCTGCATTCCGATCATGGATTTCTTCATCGGATAAAACGATTTTACCCGAATCTGATCCGTATTCCGATTCGACCAAACTCTTTGATCTTCGATCACCGCAACTGGATTTATGTGTCACGGTATACCCCGATGGCGGAAACCGACCGGTAGGGGTAAGTTGTTCCACGACCTTAGCAGTATGATCACGGAAACCAGATTATCCATTAACCCCGAGTACGATTGATCCAATCAACCTTGTACAAAACCGATCTATCTCATAGACCGACCACCAAAACAGCAATTAGATCACATCTAACGCTAACTACATATCACATATGTACGGATCTCGGGCCTAATACCAGAAGCTACCGCTCTGATACCACTGTTGGGGCGCGTAGTGATAAACGAAAAACTTTTCCTACGCGGTACTCCCAAGATCTAGCCGAGGTAGAAGGCCACGAGTATTACCACTAGACGCGCAGGTGCGGATTATCGATGTAGCGCGTCTGGTCGGGGCAGTGCAGTCCCACGATCCGGTCCGGCCGATCCAATCCCTCGAACGTCGAAGTGCTGAACGTACAGCACCTCTGCCGGTATCCACACGTACGAGGAGGAGCTCCGACGGCGGACTGCTAGGTCCGGTGCGGCGGCTGGACTGAGTGGGGCTAGGGTTCCCAACGAATGGGAGAGTGGACTAACGTGCCCGCTGGGCAACCTGCGCCGCTCTTTATATAGCGTATGGTAATGGGCTGCACAACACTTGTGGCCCATTCCCTCTGTGAGTCCGACTCACTAACTCAGTCCATTTCCGGTTCGGGTCCAACCCAACCATTATTTGCTCCCGCTCTTAAGTGTGCGACCCTGCAGGCTCATGGCGACTTGGACACGATTGGAGTCCTACTCCCAATCGATCAATCGGTAGCGGCTCCTAGCAGAACGTGCCGACTCCCAAGTCCCATTGAGTCATGACGACATACCTTTCAATGCGATATTCATCTTAGTCCCTTTTGCCTCACGATATACCTTGTCGAGCTATAGGCGATTTATCGTCATCCCTTAAATAGCTCAACTCTCTTCTCGATCCGTGATATGTGATTCATCTGACTAACTCTTAGTCAACCGACACAGTTAACACTTAACTGAGTCGCGCATGGCCATGCTTCCTGAATCATATCACTCGAGAGGGCCCAGAGAATATCTCTCCATTCGGAGGGGCAAAATCCCATCTTGATTATCCACATCACGCAGCTTGCTTCTCATTCGACCCGAACTCTGCCTTTATAGTTGCCTTGTCACAGAACAACGTTTGACAGAACCTAAGTCGGTGATCCACAACTCGGATTGTGCGACAACCTCAGGTCTAAGGATTACATTGATTGAGACATGCAAATGACGACTTGATCGTTGCATCTCAATGTGGGTCAGTCCGACTTGCTAAACTCTTTAGCCAAGTCCGTGAACGTTGGAATGGCATCACCATGCCCATGACAAGTGGAACCGTGTCATCAGCCAACACTCACATTAGTCTAGGGTGTGTGTCCAGCACAACCTAAATGACCAAGGACAATCTAGTATGAACAACATGAATATATAGTTCCACAATCGAATCACATATTCAATGACATATATCAGATGTTCAAAACAAGGACAACTTAATAACTTTATGAATACAGTGGGAATAACATCATACATGATTGCCTCTAGGGCATATTCCCAACAGGAGGAATATTGCCGCTTTTATAGTTGTCTCCGTCTCGACCGATAGTAATGGCGACGAGGGATCGCTCGGAGCGGGGCATTGAATCGGCTCGTCAGGCTTAGCGTGCAGTGGGACAGACTAGGAAAAGGATACGAGAAGGCGACGGAAGAGAGGAGCGGCTAGGCCCGCAACGTAGGCGGCGATGCCCCCTTTTACTGTCCAGGGGGTGGCGCTGTCGGCCAGGGAGCAGAACCATTCAAGCCATGCCGGAAGGGGGAGTAGCATGGACATGCATGTATTGCCAGTCCCACTTTTAAGCTTTAAATTGGTCCCACACTTTATGGACTTGGTCAAGAACGATCAAACAAGGTTGACCCAACAGGAAAGGTCTTTCGTCACAGTTTGGACGCTGGGTGGAGCGAAGTGGGGTAAGAGTGAGAAAAACTAAGGTCGTGAGACACCAGCGAGAAAAACTAAGCCAAGTGGGTCACAGAAGTAAAAAAACATAAACTCAATAGCATCAACTACAACGAAGTAATCAACACCGTTAAAGAGATCCCAGTGAATAGTACAAGCTACAACCCTGATTGTTACAAGTAGGTGAGATGATATGAAGGGAATGATGGTGCTGGTGGTGGAGATGACGTTGATGATGATCCTGATGATACCCGGTGTGATACCGGTGAAGATTTCCCCCACCGAGGGGGGTTTCACCGGTAGAATCTGTCTGCCAGAGAGGTCTTCTCTCTGTCTTGTTTTCGCCTCGAGACAGCGGTGAAAAAATCATGCCAAGCTTCCCCGATGATTTTTAGGCTAAGGAATAGAAGTATGCCAAAGTGGAGCTAGAGGGGGCCATAGCTCCGAGGCGATAAATTAAATGGAGCAATGCTACACTTACCGAAGAGTTTTACAAAATAAACTTACAGACTGGGTCATGGCATCATGCAATTGGAGAGAATCAGGTTGTTGTTCCGATAGTTCAGGGGCGAACCAACAACCTCACGTCCACTGGCGGAGCTCCAACCAGATTGTTGGGCGGGCCATCCCAAAGAAGAGCCCAATTTCTATCATTTCCTGGGCCAATTTTTCTTCCACTCCTCATTGTTTTGGGCTAACCTGGGCGGGCCATGGCCCGGTTTTGCTTCAACGGAGCTCCGCCACTGCTCACGTCACGCTGTCCGTGAGCCCTTTTCGTAAGTGTAGTGTTATTGGATTAAATGTGATGGGCTCCAGCGCGAGGGAGAAAGAAAAACAAGTAGACCGAGTGAGGGACGAATTCAGGAACCCTCCATCACCTTCCGCAATCGAAACAGATATATTATGATCAGCGAGGCCTAGGTTCGGACTAAAATGAGTGAACATTATATACTAAAATATGTCTAGATAATGTATGAATGTGGAAAATGTGTAAAACATCTTATATTGTGTTTATATTATGTAACGAAGGGAGTATCACCTGTGTGATCCATTACACAAGGAAGGAATAGCCTCGACCGCTGAATTCGAGTAGTGACGGTGGCTGGAATGCAGGAGAGTAGGAATAGCCTCGACCGCTGAATTCGAGTAGTGAAGGTGGCTGGAATGCGGAGAGTAAAAAGGCAGGATCGTGTCAGATCATACGAGATAACACATTAGTGAAAATCTCAGGATGGCGGTACCTTCCGGGGTGTGAGGGTTCCATTTGCTCACCACATGTAATTCAGCTTCAAGATCTCAAAGGACAGTATCAACTCATGCACTCATCACTGACACGGTAGACACTAACGCATCATAGCATCAAAATCCAATACAATTTACTTACGGTACACCACGATTAAGTATCTCTTATCACTACTAATTTCAACTGGTTTAATTTGCGTAAATAAAAACAGAACAAACAAGAGCCACACAGGTCACATCAGAGTACTCCCAATGGGCTGTTATTACATCAACTTCCTGAAAGCCTTCATCCACATAGGTAGTCATCAACCCTTGAAGCATGGTCAGCGTTCATTTCAGAATGGGTCAGCAAGTGAATTCTGGGAGCTGACTCCATGCCCTCGGCCAATAGCTTCTTCATCGCATTCAACTTCTTCTTTGCCCGTGGAAGCCTACCAGGCTTAAAAATGTCCATGTCTTTGCACTTGATACATGCCAGTATATCATAGAGGTACACGTCCTTCAGATTCACCGCTGCTTTCATCACACGCCTCACATGACACACCATGTAATTCACAAAGCAGAAGACGATGAGCTTGGTAAGTCGGCGGTGCTTGAAATTTGATCTAGGTGGTTCCCACCGTACGTCCTTGTACTCGCTAAACAAGAGTTCCCTCCTCTTTGCCTGATCCATTATCATTTCACATGGATGATCCATTACCTGCACTCCACACCCATAGGAAATGGAACAGGTTAGTTTGGCCGCTCAGAGAACATCTCCACTCCACGTGAAAGCACATGTGTGTGCAACCATGCAAGGGTAATAACAGAGCAACCGCTTTTATTAAGAAAAAAAGAACAGAACAAACATACCATCACGTAGTGGAGTAATAACCAACAAAAAAAAAGAACATGTGGATTTAGGTAAGAACATACCGACATGTAGAACTCTTCAAGTAACGGCGCAGCTTCCAGAATGAACATTGTCCACGTGAGATCAGACCCTTCAGGAATGCTAACTAGACTGACAATCCTTAGTCTGTGGAACGCAGATGCCAGCCTTTCGCTCAGACACTCTGGTTGAACCCAAATCTGCAACAATAAACCCATAATATGATGATGTTAAAAAAAAGAACATGTACTACGATGAGTAGAGAACAAGTGAAGCCAGTACAAAGCAATTATCTCGACTTACCTTTTCGCATTTAAACCCCAACCGCAGTTCTTGTATGTGTGTCTCACAAAGTAATGCACTTAAATTGACCGTTTTGTGCCAACTAAGACCAACATTTGTGAGGTTCAAAAACTCGAGCAGTGGGACATGACCAAATGACAGTGGTAGTTCTTCCAAAGACATCCAATATGTGAACGTTGTCCGGGTGAGTCTTGGGAGCCACTTGAGTTCGACTTTGTAAAAACAGCAGCAGACCATACTTAGCTCATTGAGTTGTGCGTGTTCAACCTGGAGTGTAAACTTATTCTGTGTGTTGCAATTATGAAAACCTAAATATTTTAATCTCTTGCAAGTGACGAAGAAGTTGGAGGCGAAGTCAGATTCAGCAAATCTCAAATTCTCCAGGTAGAGGCGTGTCAAACCAGTAAATGCATTCAGGCACTCGTTAAAAAATGACACAAAGTGTGTCCCATAGTTCAACATATCATCATAAGTGCACTGTCTGCGTTCCTTCACTGTCAAAACTGTGAATTCGGCTTTCTCAATCTTGTGTGCCGCCATCGCATTGCCAACAGCATGTCCGATGGATATGGGGACATCGCCTCTCAGGTAGAATGTAGTGGATAGGAGCCGGATGGTTTCTCCGCCTGAATTCCTGCGGGTCAGCATGCTCCTTGTCGCTTCGGCAGCAGCTGCGTTGCTCCGAACCAAGTCATCATCAGAGACGTCGGCACTTGTCATACCCTCAGGCAGAGCATTTATTATAAGTCGGGGGAGCTCAGCTGAGAGCTGACTCCACCGTCTAGAGAGAATGCTGGTTCTCCAAGCTTCTCGGACATCAAGTCGGTCAAGAATGTTGACCAGAATGTCATTGGTCAAGGTGCTGATTCTATCATCTCCGTTGTCTTTCTGCATTTGGCATGGGAACAAACCATAGTTGATTTCGCACTAGTTGCAACAACACAATTTTGATATTCTCATAGATGGAATTTTGATGTAGTACCAAGAGATACAATCATGAAATACTTTCACCACAAAATGATTGCAATCGTGAAAGAGGCTATTTTGATTCAGTCTCCAAGATGCGATTTTTATGTACTCCCTCTCAAATTAAGTGTCACAAAGTTAGACAAAAGTGGATGTACGGAGGGAGTAGTTTAGAAGATACAAACTAACTTTCCCGTAAAAAGATTCAAGTTTTAATGAAGCAATCATGAATCGGCCAAGATGAAACGAAAGGACAATGAACTCACCTCCATGGCTCCCCAAAGATAATTCAGGTTTTAGCAGCTTCTTTTTAAGGAAGCACAGATGCAGCTTTGATTAAGTTATATATACATGCTTCGATCTTACTTTATTTCATTTTACTGCACCGAAAGTAAAATTTTGGTATGCCTAAAGAAGCAATTTTGATTCGGTGTGAAAGATTGAATTTTGATGCCTGGTTTTAAAGGAAGAAGCGTCTTAACAAAGAAGGATATTCAGAGGAAGGAGAGGACACGGAACTAACCTCCATGGCTCCCAACTTGACCTGCCGAGGCCCGAGAAGAACATGCAGCTGATGGCTCAGGAATTGCGGTTCTGCTTCAAGATCTGATTACAGCCGGGGCCTCCTAGGAGACATATATATAGCGGCTTGGTGGTTCAGCTGGGAGATCGATGACAACTTGGAGACCAAAAAGAGATATAATCGATCTTTAATCTTATTCTAGGAAATAAGAGATCTAGTGGACTTTGTGTAAGCTGCCTCAAGCTGTTTGAGGGGCGAACGGGGGAGGAGAGACTGATGTGTCTCACGCGGAGGCGACCGGTGCGATTGGGCGACGCAAGGGGCGATTCCCACCGCGCCCGCGCCGCGAGAAGGGAGCTCGTCGCCGGCGCTCGGGCCGCTCTAGGGAGGGGGTGCCTCTCGAGGCCGGCGCCGCGAGGGAGGAGGCGGAGACCGCTGCTTCGGTGGGTTCCGCGTCGGAAGAGGATAGCCTGGGGGCGCCAGCACCGCGAGGGGAGGTTCGGCTGGGTCTGTTCTTGGGGTAGGCGCTGGGGAGCGCGGAGGAAGACGACGGTTGCCTGGGGAGGGACCGGTTGCAGGAGGAGCCTGGGCGCTCGCCGGCGTGCCCGGCGGCGTAGTGGGAGTTGACCCCCGGGGATTTTCCCGCGCTTGGCTCTGCTCCAGTGGGAGTCGCCGTGGGGGCGCGACGCGCGACGGCCGGAGTGGTGCAGATCGGGGCCTGGCTCCTGCCCGTGGGGGCTACGTTGACGGGGGCGCCACCGCCGCCATGGGTGGGGCGCGAGGAGCTCGAGCCCGACCTAGAGTTCCAGGGGGAGCAGGTGCGGGTGGTGCTGGGCCAAAGGGGGCCGGTTGGGCTTTTTTTTTTTGAAATTAAACAAACTCAATATAAAAGGACGGCAAGCCCGCCTCATTAAAACCCTGCCAGTCCCTCTCGGTACCCTGGTTAGGGAAAGAGTGCGTCTGAAAACTTGCCGCCACACCACAATTACAAAGTTACATCGTTTATCAGGAACGGCAGAAGAAAATCCGGTGGAACATCGCACCACAGAGTTGGTGGATTGTCCCTCCCGTGTCTAGCAAGCTCGTGAGCCGAGCGATTTGTTTCCCTATTACAATGTTGGATCACTACTTTCCCAAAACATTGCATGAGATCAAGACACTCATCAAGGATATGGCTATAAACTGTGGACATAAAATAGCCAGAATTTAGAGACTCAACCACAGCTTCGCAGTCCGATTACACAATGAGGTTGTGGCAGGCCAATTGTTTTGCCATTTTCAAACCCTCCAACAAGGCTAAAGCCTCAGCCACATCTGCATTAATAACATGGGAAATTTTCTTGCACAAAGCCCCAACAAAGCAACCTGAATCATCTCGTACTACTGCCCCCACAGCTCCTGACCGGTAGCAGTCCAAAAACGATGCATCCACATTAAGCATTTGAGTACCAATCGGGGGTTTAGTCCACATACCTTTTTTTGAAATGGGTGCTCCTTTCTTGTAAGCTCGTACAAAATTCATCGATAATGCTTGTATAGCGATGGCTGATCTACTTTCATCTTGGATAGACTCAGCTCGCACAATTTGTCTGCGCTGCCACCACAAGTACCAACAAGTAACTGCAAAGATCTCCCTAATTGTGAGTGGATCCAAGTACACTTTAAGATACAGATCATTACACAGAACTGCCTCGATCATAGCCGAACCAAGTCTGTCCACATTCTTCACTTGTCCTATGATTTCATGAAGCCCCAGAGATTTCCAAATCCTCTGCACACGTTTACATTCAAAAAGAAGATGTCTGATATCTTCAGCCCCCGTATTGCATACTGTACATTGAGCACTTACCCTCATGTGGCGATTTGCCAAAGTACAGAAGCAAGGGATCGATCCATTCATACACCTCCACATGAATATTTTAACTTTAGCTGGTACGCGCAAACCCCATAAACCCTTCCAGACCGGATTACAGTAAGAAGTGCCTTGTCCATATTCGGTATGGATTCGATCACCATATTGCGCCTCCCACTCAATGTGATATGCAGATTTGACTGTAAACCTCCCACTCTTATTAAAATGCCAAGCCACAAAATCATCAGTATCATGTCTCGGTAATGGAATCTGTAAAATTCTTTGTGCATCAATGGGCCAAAAATTATCCCTTATTAGCTCCTCATCCCACTGTCCCGTAACAGGATCAATTAATTCCTCCACTCTTGATAGAATAGAATGCTGCTGTCTGGTCAGAACTTTTCGGTCAGGGCTGGATGGGATCCAGCAGTCCTCCCAGATGTTTATATCTCTTCCATTACCCACTCTCCAGATACTACCTCTCTTAAAAGTCTGCACCCCTGCCCAAATACTCTGCCACACATAAGAAGATCCTTTCTTTAGATTGACCTTGAGAATGTCCACATTTGGATAGTACTTTGCCCTGAGAACCCGAGCACACAAAGAATCATTTTCTTCAATTAGCCTCCAACACTATTTCGCGAGAAGGGATAAATTAAAACAATGGATATCCCTGAAACCCATACCACCTTTTCCTTTTGGTATACACATCTTCCACCACGCAAACCAGTGCAATCTTCTCTGATTATCATCATCACCCCACCAATAGTGCGACATTGCGTCAGTGATTCCCTTGCAGATTTTTTTCGAGAATTTGAACACACTCATCGCATACGTTGGGATGCTTTGTGGGGGCCGGTTGGGCTTAATGGGCCGGGTGGGGGCATTCCGGCCTGCCAAGCGGTAGAATCGTTTTGTGCCAACGCGACAGCGGGCGTTAGTGGAGGCAGGGGCGCTGGGTCGGTGGGCCTATACGGTGAAGAGACGGGGGCCGCTGGTTTGGCCCAGCTTGAGGGGGCTGGGGGCTGCCTAGTTAGGGTCTGTTTGTTTGGGCTGCTGCTGTCCAGAATCAGCTGTACCTGGTGAACTGTTAGAAATCAGCTGTGGGGAGCTGCTGTTGGAAGCAGAAAGGGTGTGTTCGTTTTTGGGTCCGGGTGGAATGGAATGGAACCATTCCACTCCATTCCATTCCACTTCGTTCCATCCCATCTTATCCTTGTTCGGTTGGTCTGGAAAAGAGGGATGGAATGACATGAATTTTGTCTAAAATTTAATTAACTAGAGGCTAATTAATCTAAATATTCAATTAATTAGAACCCAATTTAATTTAAACCTTAATTAACCCATAATTAGATCCTAATTTGAGAAGGTGGAGTAGAACGCGCACAACAATGGCCGTTGCCGCGCACATGGCCCTGGCCGACGGCCTGCTCGCCACCCCTGCGCTGGCCGAGGCCGTCGTTGCCGCGCCTGGCTGGCCGCGCCCGTGCCTGGCTGAGGCCGCGGTCGGCGCCCCTCGCCTGGCCGCGCCCCTGCGCTGGCCGAGGCCGCCGTTGCCGCGCCTAGCTGGCCGCGCCCGTGCCTGGCTGAGGCCGCGCCTCGCCTGGCCGCGCCCCTGCGCTGGCCGAGGCCGCCGTTGCCGCGCCTGGCTGGCCGCGGTCGCCGTGCCTCGCCTGGCCGCGCCCCTGCGCTGGCCGGGGCCGTCGTCGCCGCGCCTGGCTGGTCACGCCCGTGCGCTGGTCGAGGCCGTCGTCGCTGCGCCTGGCTGGCCACGCCCGTGGCTGGCCGAGGCCGCCGTCGCCGCGCCTCGCTTGCCCACACCCGTGCCTGGCCGAGGCCGCCGTCTCCGCGCCTGGCCGAGGTCACGCTAGGCTTGGCCGCCGCCGCGCCTGTTGATAACTGCCGCCTGGATCCCGCGCCCGGTGGTTGCACGGAGGAAGGCGGCTAGCGCACGGAGTAGGGCGCGAGCACTGAGGCAGGAGGGGAGCCACGGGAGAAGAGCGAGTTTAGGCGAGGACGATGGATTAGCGAGAGAGAGCGCGCTTGTTCCACCTCGTCCGGCCAAATCGGCTGGACGGGTGCGTTCAGCATCTACGGAGAATATTCGTCTTCGAGGAACCAGTTGGTTCCGTTCCATCCAAGAAACGAACACCAGAATGCTCATAAGGAACGACTTGATTCCATTCCATTCCACTATATTCTGAAACCGAACACACCCTAAGTGGTTGTGGATCCCCAAGGGTGCGGTCGATCTAGGGTTAGGTCATCCCGCACCGGCCGAAGACATCAGCCGCCACGCCAACCAAGCTGCTCATCGCCACAGACGAAGGCCTCACCACGCTCGCCGTCGGGGCCCGCTCTCTCGGGCCATGGATCGGGACCGGAGGGTTACTGGGCGGCGGGGCAAGCGCCCATTCGAGGAGGTGGGGCGCGGGGAGGGGCGTGTGCGCCCGGAAGATCTTCGTCTGCGGCTCAGCGGCGACCAGGAGGAGGTGCGTAGGCGCTCGAGGGAGGAGGCGGAGGCCAGCAGGAGGGAGGAGGAGCGACGCGAGGAGGATAGGCTACGGGCGCGTGCTCTGCAATGGCCAGCGCGGGGGCACGAGCGCTCTCGAGACCAAGATCGATGCAAGACTAGGGGCCGCCGCCGGTGAACCCCAACCTCACCCCCCTAGGGAGGGGTGGTTCGAGTACGGTGGACGCATCGAAAGTTACATGCTTCAAGTGTGGTCTGACCGGCCACTTTCAATCAGCGTGCAAGGGGGAGCAATTCTGCATCAACTGTGAGACAAATGGTCACTTGGCTGCTGCTTGTCCGGCGGCGCTGAGGCGCAAGAAGCCCCTGTGGGTAGGGTTTGGGGAGGGTGGCCGGTGTTTCTTCTATACCGCGGTCCCCGATGCGGACCTCGCGAGGCCCGCCCCCAATGCGGCCACGATCTACATCGAAAAGGGGAACTTCTCGGTGGACGAGGTGGAAGATGGGTTCAAAGAATTGGTCGGTGACGGGTGGGACTGGAAGGTGAAGCAAATCGGGGACGCCACTTTCTCGCTGGTGTTCTCCTCCATGGAGGTTCTACGCATGGTGACTAGAGGCGGGGGGCCTGACCTTGCCTATCACAGAGTTCCGCGCAATCATCACCGCGGACGTGGGGGACCCTAGGGCGGTGGAGAAGCTGGAGGAGGTGTGGGTGCTGCTGCACGATGTGCCGGGCCCACTGCGAGAGGAAGGGGTGCTCCTCGGGTCGACACTTGAGCTGGGGGCGCCCTGGAAGTGGATACCTCGACGCTGGAGGATGAGGAGGCCCCCATCCGCATGAAGTTCGGGTGTAGGGCGCCGGTTAAGCTACAAGATCCACCGTCCTCTTCGCCAACCTGGACGGGTATAAGGTGTGCGTGGAGTGGCTCGGAGGCGAGAAGAACACAGGAGCCTTGCCACCTCCACCTCCGGAGCGACATGACAAGGGGGACGACCCGTCTAGCAATCTCTCGGACTCCTCGAATGAGGACATTGATGACTGGGACAGCAGGAAGGCACGTGAGAAGCAGAAGTCCAAGGCGGACTTGGCGGCGTCGCAGGGCGGCTCCAAGGGCGCACGGGCCAAGTCTGCTTGCTCCGGGGACGTGGTGGCAGTGGGGCCTACGCCGGGGATGGCTGCGGAGGGGTGCGGCACGCCCCTGCGGTGCTCCCGCTGGTGCCATCCCCACCTCGGCTACCGAGGACAATGTTCTCTGAGTATGGTTTGAATCTCATGCTGGACGGCGACGGGAACGTGTTCAAGGTGCTGGGAGCGGTGGTCGCGGCGGCGCAGGTGGAAGTGTCCTTGGATGCACCACCACGCTCAAACATGAGCGACGCGCTGCTCCCGTCCCCATCTAGGGGAGGGGACGTGTTCTCTGGGCAGGCGGCCGGGGTGCCCTGTCTTCTGCTCCGGATTACAAGCGCCGCATCGGAGAGGAGGAGATGCTTGGTGGGATGGTGGTGCGGCAGGGGTCGGAGGCGCGCATGCCGGGGGAGGTCGTTCATCTGCAGGAGCGTAGGAGCAAGGCTAACCACGATCGCCCTGCGCGTGTCCTGGGGCAGTCCCTGGCGGAGGACGTGGTTTCCGACTCACAGGAGGCTCGCTCTGCGCCGTCCCCTTCCACGGCCATGGGCGCGTTCCTGTCGGCCCCGGTGGTGTGTGCGCTGATGGCGCCAGTGGTGCGAGGGGTGCGCTCCAAGGCGGCTTCGGTGGAGCCGGTCTCGATGGGCACGCGTGCCACGGGTGACAAGGAGGGCCACGTCATGGAGAGGGCCATTCGGCGAGCTGAGGAGAAGGATGCGTCCACCCTCTCGGCTAAGAAGCCCAACAAAGGTACGAACCTTGACCTTGTTTTCGCAATTCTTCAAGAGCTCCCATACGCGCACCTGCTTTCGGTGGCCGCGGACAGTTGTGTGTCATTTCCGGAGGGGTCGGGACCGGCCGCGGAGATCCTATCTCTGCTGCGAGCGAACGAGTCGGCGCTAGCGCATGCGTGGGTGTCCCTAGAAGCGGAGGTCGCTAAGGCCAAGGAGCTGGAGGCGGCGCGGAAAGGTTTAGAGGCCGGGGAGCCTAGTGAGGCCCCGGTGGCGGCGGCCGCGGAGCCCAACACAGGGTTACCATCAGAGAAGGGGGTCAATGATGGGCCAGTGGAGGACAGGGAGTGCCGGGGTAGTAAGAGGCTGGCCACGGGCCCGAAGAAGCAGAGAGCCAAATCTGCGGCGCCGCAAGGGTGGCGCCCAGTAACCCGCCAAGCACGGGCTAGAGGGACGGATTTTTTTAATGCGAATCTTATTCTGGAACATGCGCGGTTTCGGACGCAAGGGGCGTCGGAATATTCTTAGAGAATACCTGGGGAAACATAGAATTGATATCATCTTCCTGCAAGAGACAATCAAACCGGACTTCACGGATCAGGAGCTGCAAGGCTTGGAAGTGGGAGAGAAATTCTTCTGGAGCTGGCTCCCGGCGGAGGGGCGCTCGGGGGGTATGCTGATGGGCCTGAGAGACAGCGCCTTCGAGGTCGAATCTTTCGGCAAAGGCCAATCCTACCTAGGTATGAACTTCCTGCTTAGAGCGTGCAATCTGAAGTTCACCATATTGGGGATTTATGGTCCCACATATCATAGTAGGTCCCGAGCCTTCCTGCAGGAAGTGTCTCGGAAGGTGGAATCGTGCAGATTCCCAATTATTACGGGGGGGGGGGGGGGACTTCAATCTCCTGAGGGAGGCTCAGGACAAGAACAAGGACCGCATTAACTGGCCTAGGGTGGAGCTGTTTAACAATACTATTGGAACGTGGGCGCTAAGGGAGCTACCTAGATCGGGTGCCCTCTATACTTGGACCAATCACCAGACCCCCCTGTGAGGTGCGTGCTTGACAGGGTGTTATGGTCCCCGGAGTTTGATGCGGAGTTCCCCTTGGCGTCCCTGCGTGCGGAGACCTACCTAGGCTCAGACCACACCCCGCTGATTCTTGATGCTAGAGGGATCGAGAGTTTACAACCCAAGCGCTTCTTTTTTGAACTAGGGTGGTTCGAAATAGAGGGTTTCGAGTCCTTGGTGCTCGATAGGTGGGCTCGGCTTATGGCTTCCGCCGGTGGCTGGGATATTGTGGATTGGTGGAACCACATGAGTGTTGGGCTCAGACAGTTCCTTAGAGGGTGGAGCGGGAATTTGGGTCGTGACGTTCGGGTGAATAAGCTAGCCCTGCTATCGCAGATACAAGGGCTAGACGAGAAGGCTGACTCCACAGGGCTGGAAGAGGACGAGTGGGTGTTCCGGTACCATCTAGAGGAGCATCTGCTACAGATTTACCATGCAGAGGAGGAGTACTGGCGGCAGCGGGGCAAGGTGCGGTGGGCGCTCCAGGGAGATGCGAACACGACCTACTTTCATGCGGTGACCAACGGGCGGCGCCGTAAGTGTACCATCTCGGCCCTGGTGACGCCCGAGGGGTTGACCTCAGACGCGAAGTAAATTCAAGACCACGTGTACGAGTTCTATAGGGAGCTCCTAGGCTCGGTGGCGCCTAAGAACCTAGGTTTGGCGGCTCACACTTGGGGCGAGCGGTGGCAAGTGTCGGGGGCTGAGAATGACGCCCTCATGGTCACCTTCTCGAAAGGGGAGCTAGAAGCAGTGGTGCAGGACATGAAGACGAATACGGCGCCGAGACCGGATGGGTTCCCGGTCTCCTTCTTCAAGAGGTTCTGGCCGGTCTGCAAGCTCGGGGTGCTGCATTTGTTAAACGACTTTTTGTTAGGTAGAGTGGACGTGGCCAGACTTAACTTTGAGGACCTTACGCTGATTCCTAAGGTCCCGGGGCGGACCTGATCTCCAAATACAGGCCGATCGCTCTCATCAACGTCATCTTCAAAATTATCTCCAATGCCTTCGCTTCGAGGCTGGACAAAGTGGCAAATAGAATCATCAGCCCGTCACAGACCGCCTTCATCAAAGGGAGACAGATCCTAGAGGGCCCTCTGGCGTTGATTGAGATACTACATGAGTTGAGGGGTAAGAAGTTGGGCGGGGTGCTGTTGAAACTGGACTTCGAAAAGGCATATGACCGGGTGAACTGGGACTTCCTCATCGAGGTGCTCCGCAGGAAAGGGTTTGAGTCCGGGTACGTGCATCGGATTCGGCAGCTTGTGTCCGAGGGGCAGACTGCAATATCCATCAATGGGGAGATCGGGCCGTACTTCCGCAACAAAAGGGGGGTGAGACAAGGGGACCCTCTATCCCCACTGTTGTTCAACTTCATGGCTGAGGCTCTCGCGGCGATGCTCAGTGCAGCCAATGAAGCAGGTCACATTGCTGGGGTGGTGCCGCACTTGATCCCGGGGGGAATCATGCACCTCCAGTATGCAGACGATATGCTCATCCCGATCTAGAATGATGATAAGGCAATCGCCAATCTTAAATTCCTCTTACTGTGCTTTGAGAACATGTCCGGGTTAAAAATCAACTTCATCAAGAGTGAAGTTTTCGTGCTTGACCAACCCCCGCTGGAACAGGCCAGAATTGCTAACATGCTTAACTGCAAGCTCGGGGCATTTCCGTTCATCTACCTGGGTATGCCTATCTTGGATAGCAAGCTCACTGCGGAGCAATGGAACTTTCTGGTCGCGAAGTTGGCTTCTAAGGTGGAGGTTTGGATGGGAAGACTGTTATCCTCCGGGGGGGACTAATTTTGTCCAAGGCCTGCTTAGAAGCTCTGCCGTCTTATGCTATGGGCCTGTTCCTGCTGTAGGATGGCGTGCACGCGAAATTCGACTCTATCAGGGATAGGTTTTATTGGGAAGGCTCGGGGCCGAAACGTAAGTATCATATGGTCAATTGGCCGGCGGTGTGCCGGCCTAAAGAGTGTTGTCGGGGGGTTACCCCCGAGTAGGGTAAAGGCAAGTGGTAAAGGCAACTGTCGTAAGAGAAGTTTGGTCGAGTAGCCGCCTACCCGGTACTTGCTACCCGGTCGACTGCTACTCGGTCTCACTTCAAGATGACTAGAAGGAGATATCAATCAAGTTCTGTCCATTCGAGTAGAAGAGTTGGCCCGAGTAAAATTGGCGGGAACCTACTCGGGCCAGAAGTCAAAGGAGCCGTTCTGACACAGGATCCCGCGTATCCCGGGTCCGTACTTGGCACTATTCGAACTACTGTTCATCTGGGACCGGCCTGCCTGACAGTGACAGCATGGAAGCAGGCCGTCGCAGGATAAGGGGGCCCTACTCTGTGTTTGGCACAGTGATACCAGTCTGTCCCCTTGGTTTTGCCCAACGACTTTCCGGATGCAGCCAAGATTAGGAACCAAAGCTGTCAGCAGGAACTCGGAAGAAGGACGATGTGCACACTATGTCGACACTTGTCCATGTTTGGACGTATCCGGCTGGGCACCAGGTATATAAGGTGCCCCGCCGCCTCCTGCGTGAGGATCAGAACACATCGTGACCTAATTCTTGACCTAGTTCATCACGTAGAGAGAAGAGTGGCTACTCGGTAGCAAGAACATTGTACTGTGGCTACTCGGTGGGACACCAGAATACATAGAGAAAGGCAGGAGTAGGGGTTTTACCTCCTCACGAGGGCCCTGAACCTGGGTAGATCGTGTTGTTTGCAGTGCTCAGTTCTTACCTCACGCGGCTACTCGTCGCGTGATCCCTCCCCGAGCACCTCCAGCGTCCTTCGTCCCCACATCTTTAGCCATCCCATGTCATCTGCCGTGACACCACCACGACAGTTGGCGCCCACCGTGGGGCAACCAGCGGCGCTGGCTGGAGTTTCTGTTCGGACGGGATCTTCTTCAGCGGAGCGTGTAGTCTGTGGCCTTGTCCACAGATTCGGCTCTTTCGACTTCGTCACCGACAACGCCGGCGATTTTGGCGGCAGGGCAATGCCAGAGGGCGGCTCGGTGATCTCCTTCGGCTCTCACCTCGTCTACGTCGCCACCGTCGCCAACCGCGCGTACCCCGAGCTAGTGCATGACGCGGAGGATCCTCCCGCGGTGATCGCTGCTCGCGGAAGGCCCGCGTGCCGTTCTGCGAACTGCGCTGAGGTGATGGTGACTGGATTGGCGGCAAACGCAGGCGCAGCCGCTACTGGCGCTGCGGCCGTCGTCGAGGATCTTGCTGCACCGAGCGCTGGTGGCAGGACTCACAGGCCTTACGAGAAGGAGTGCAACTTGCCGCCTTCCACTACTCCGACTATTCCCGCGTCGGCTGGGCGACTCGGCATGCCGACTCCCACCGACATCGAGCTTCTGGCCATGAAGGAGCAGCTCGAGCGGCAACGCCTGGAGCTGCTTGCCGAGCAGGCGGAGTTGGATAAGGTGAGGTTGGAGTTGAGTCTAGATCAGCTCGAGTACAACAAGGCTCACGACTTCACGCCGGTCACTAGGAGGGCTAGCAGAGTAGGCTCCACGCGACGCAACCTTGGTGCCGAGATGGCGACAGTTGTAGAGGTTCCTGCTCAGTCCGCCACCGCAAACACCTCCACCAGGCCCAGATATAGCACACCCGCCAAGACACTTAGAGCTGCAGAGGCTGTAGCTGCCGAGTTGCCTCGTCTTGATGGCGACGCGCGTGTTAGGCAGCAAGAAAGGCTCAACGAGTTGGTGTTGGAGGCTGCTAGGCAGAATGAGGAGTTCCGGAAGGCCAACCCGGGTGCCGGAGCTTCGCAGGTGGTGCACTCGCACGCGGCTAGATCTAATGATCAGGCCTCGTCTCCGCATCCCAGCCGCGAGAAGAGCCGCAGCGGACGTTCGGCCAGAGATAGGCAAATGCAGGTGTATGACCCGGCTGCTGCCGCGAGGCAGCTTGCTGTGCCGCAGCGGCCCGGGCAGGAACACAACGCTGCAAGAGCAGGCTCTCAAGCCCATCAAGCTCAAAGCCAGGCCCGAGATGGAGCACGCTCAGGTCGTTCTCAGCGTCCCGCTGCTCCGCCTACTCGGCAGAGGCAGCAGCCGCGAGTAGCGGCGCCAGTCGCCAACCCGGTGGAGCAGCCTGCAGCTGTGCAGGTGGATAGATATGATGATGGCTACTCGGCCATGGAGATGGCTGGCTATGACGTCCATGATCGTGTTGGTGAGCGCATGCTGGCGCCTGGAGATGCGAGGCATCAGTTGGACCGGATCAGCTTGTCGGCGCGGCTGGAGAACACGGGTCCTCCGGGCCCCGAGTGCTTTGGCCTGCGCATCATGAACGAGCCGTCCGTGAAGAACTTCCAGCTCGCAAGGGGCACCAAGAGCTACAATGGCAGCACCAAGCCGGAAGACTGGCTTAATGACTATGTCACCGCGGTCCATATCGCGAACGGCAACAGAAGATGGGCGGTGCGCTATGTCCCGCAGATGCTAGAGGGTCCAGCTCGCACTTGGCTCAACAACTTGCCCAAGAACAGCATCAATTGCTGGCTGGACTTCTCGGATGCCTTCATCAGCAACTTCACGAGCACATACAAGAGGCCGAATAGGCCACAGCAGCTGTCCGCTTGCAGACAGCGAGAAGACGAGACAGACCGCGAGTACCTTACTCGGTGGAGCACATTGAGGAACACCTGTGAAGGTGTGAATGAAGCCCAGGCCATCACTTGGTTTGCGCAGGGATGCAGGCATGGCAGCATGTTGTGGCAGAGGTTGCAGAGGGAGATGCCGAACACTCTGGCGGAGACCATCAAGATTGCGGATCAGTACGCACTCGGTGATCCTACTCAGCCCCTGGTGGACTCCTCTGAGCCGAGAAGAAACTTCAGCAACAGCAAGCGCAACGAGTTCCGCAACAAGCGCCGAATAGATACTCGGTACGACCCTGAAGAGGTGAATGCAGTGACTGTTGGAGCGGGTGGCAGCCAAAGGCAGAAACCTGCTGGAGCCTACGGGCAGAACCAGAACCAGGGCCAAGGCAACAAGAAGCCATTTCGCACTTCTCAGTCGGGTAGCGGAAACTCCGAGCAGCCGAAGAAGTTTGTCTTTGACGACATGAAGGATGGCCCATGCATTTTTCACACTCATCATCCCTCAAGGCCTGCAAACCACACTACTCGGCAGTGCGAGTGGTGGGATGTGATCAAGAATGATGGATTGCCTCCTCCTCCTCCTCTGCCAGCGGCCAATGCCAATGTGCAGCCTACTCGCGCACCCGCAGCTCGGCCGCCAGTGTACCCGAGAAGAGAAAATGTGAACCAAGTGGCTTTGGGAGCCAACCGCCACTTCAACAATGAGGGCTATCGCAACAACAACAACAACTACAACCGCAACAACAACAACAGAGGCAACAACAACTACCAGGGCAACAACAACAACGGCAACAATGGGGGCGGAGGCTCCAACCAGTACCAAGAGCACCACGAGAGCTACATGATCTTCACTTCTAAGCCAGTCGACAAGCAATCACAGCACAGGCGGGCCATGGAGGTCAACGCAGTGATTCCTGCTGTCCCTCACTACATGTATTGGTGTGACCAGGAGATCAGGTGGTCCCGAGTAGATCATCCCAAGGTGATGCCCAATCCGGGTAGCTACGCCTTGGTGCTGGATCCTACCTTCCTGGGTCCCGAGAAGAATGTGAGGTTCAGCAAGGTGCTAATCGACAACGGCAGCAGCATCAACATCGTATACAAGGACACACTCGAGAAGCTTGGCCTGGCCGAGAACATGATGCTGCCCAGCAAGACCACTTTCCATGGCATTGTGCCCGGGATCTCGTGCAACCCGATTGGCCGAGTGTGGATAGATGTGCTATTCGGCACCAGGGAGAACTGCCGCACAGAGCGCCTGCAGTTCGAAGTGGTTGATCATCAGAGTCCTTACCATGCTCTACTCGGCAGGCCTGCTCTGAGCAAGTTCATGGCCTCTACCCATGTTGCATATCTGAAGATGAAGATCCCTGGCCCCAACGGCATAATTACTATCTCTGGTGATTACAAGAAGTCCATGGAGTGTGCCTCTGCTGGTTCCCAGTTGGCGGAGTCGATGGTGATTGCTGCCGAGAAGAAGAAGATGTATGAGGTGGTGGCTATGGCGCAATCCGCGCAGGCTGGCGCGCAAGGCGTGCCGAGTACCCAACACGGGACCGCATTCCAGGCATCTCAGGAGACCAAGAAGGTCCAGGTCGACCCCGAGTTCCCCGACCGCGTAGCCATCATTGGCTCCGGGTTGGCGGAGAAATAGGAAAGCGAGCTCATCCACTTCCTCCATGAGAATCGGGATGTATTCGCCTGGTCCAATGAAGATCTACCAGGAGTCCCGAGGGAGTTGGTTGAGCACTCATTACACGTGCGTCCTGACGCCAAGCCAGTGAAGCAGGCTATGCGCCGCTTCGGAGATGAGAGAAGGAAGGCCATTGGTGACCAGATCACCAAGCTGCTGATAAGCAATTTCATCATGGAGGTGCTGCATCCGGATTGGCTAGCCAACCCGGTCATGGTCGAGAAGAAGAAGGAGGATCCCAAGGCTGCCACCGCATGGCGCATGTGTGTCGACTACACCGACTTGAACAAGGCATGCCCCAAGGATCCCTTCCCGCTACCTCGCATCGATCAGGTGATCGATTCCACTGCTGGTTGTGAACTGTTGTCTTTCATAGATGCCTACTCTGGTTTCCACCAGATTGCACTCAATCCTGCTGATCAAATAAAGACTGCTTTCATTACCCCGTACGGGGCTTATTGCTATCGTGTCATGTGTTTTGGCTTGAGGAATGCGGGTGCAACCTATCAGAGATGCATGCAGAAATGCTTGCACGACCAGCTCGGCAAGAATGTGCAGGTGTACGTAGATGACATTGTCATCAAAACGAATAAAACACATACTCTGCTTGCCGACCTGGAGGAAACCTTTGCTAACCTACGCAAGTACAAAATGAAGCTGAATCCGAGTAAATGCACCTTTGGTGTCCCGGCTGGTAAGCTACTCGGCTTCCTGGTGTCTAGTCGGGGCATTGAGGCCAATCCTTCAAAGATAAAAGCTATTGAGAGCATGTCTTTGCCAAGATCCCTGAAGGATGTGCAGAAATTCACTGGTTGCTTGGCATCTCTGAGCCGTTTTCTGGGTCGAATGGGCGAGAAGGCACTGCCTCTGTACCAATTGATGAAGAAAAGTGACAAGTTTGTCTGGACTCCGCAAGCGGATGTGGCATTCAACGAGCTGAAAGCAATGCTGGCTAGTGTTCCCATCTTGGCTAGTCCGCTACCCAAGGAGCCAATGCTGCTGTACATTGCTGGGACTAACCGAGTAGTCAGTGTGGTGATTGTGGTGGAACGAGAAGAAGAAGGGAAGAGTGTGCAGCGCCCGGTGTACTATCTTAGTGAAGTGCTGTCCAGTTCCAAGCAAAACTACCCGCACTATCAGAAGATGACCTACGGCGTGTACCTGGGCGCCAAGAAGCTAAAGCATTATTTCCAAGAGCATCCTATCACGGTTGTGAGCTCTGCTCCCATCTCGGATATCATGGGTAACAAGGAGGCGAGTGGCAGAGTAGCCAAGTGGGCAATCGAGCTGGCTGCGTACGCACCCGCGTACGCGAGAAGAGAAGCCATCAAGTCTCAGATTCTGGCGGAATTCCTGGTGGATTGGGCCGAGGTGCAGTATGAACCTCCTGCTCCAGTTTCTAATTACTGGAAGATGCACTTTGATGGCTCCAAGGTGAAGGAAGGCCTTGGTGCTGGCGTAGTGCTTACGTCACCCAAGCGAGATCAACTCAAATATGTGCTGCAGATCCACTTCAAGGCGTCCAACAATGTAGCAGAGTACGAGGCAGTGGTGCATGGCTTGCGAGTAGCCAAGGAGGTTGGTGTGCAGCGCATTATATGATATGGCGATTCAGATCTGGTGGTGCAGCAAGTCTCTGGTACATGGGATGCTCTAGATGCCAACATGGCATCGTATCGCTTCCTGGTGCAGTCTATGACTGGGTTCTTCGAAGGCTGTGAGTTCCAGCACATTCACCGAGCAGAGAACGAAGCAGCAGATGAGTTATCCAAGTTGGGATCTTCTCGGCAATCCATCCCGGCTGGAGTCGCCTTGGAGCACTTGAGGAAGCCATCCATCAAGCCTTCTCCCAACTCGGAGTCCATATTTGTTCCTTCTCTCCCAAGTGAGGAATCTGATCCCATGGAGATTGACTGGGAAAATGCTACAGGAAACCCGGGGACTGCCATTCCTTATTCGGGGACTGCCACTCCTTACTCGGGGACTGCCAGTCCTTAACCCGGGGACTGTCGTATTCATTGAGGAAGTCCTTGCTAATCGGTCTGGGCTTCAGAGAAGTGCTCCCATCCCTAAAGAGCAACCAGAGGTACCTGTCCCAATGGAAGTGGACGAACCAGTGTTTCCCACACGGGAGACACCGAGTTGGGCCATGCCCATATTATCCTTTCTGAGGGACGGTACTCTGCCAGAAGATGAGGTGGCTGCAAGACAGATTCAGAGAAGATCCAAGGGCTACACTATAGTCCGAGATGTGCTGCACAAGAGAAGTGCCACTGGCGTGCTGCAACGTTGTGTGGATCCAGCAGAAGGAGAAGAAATTCTGGTAGAGATACACCAAGGAGAATGCGGGCACCATGCCTCTTCTCGGGCGTTGGTCAAGAAAGCTTTTCGGCATGGCTTCTACTGGCTCACAGCACTGCAGCAAGCTGAGGACATCGTGAGAAAGTGCAATGGCTGCCAGATGTTCGCAAGTAAGATTCACATGCCTGCTTCCGAGCTGAAAACAATTCCTGTCACTTGGCCATTTGCTGTTTGGTGTTTGGACATGGTCGGGCCCTTCCAGCCGGCTAGAGGCAACATGACTCACATCCTGGTCATGGTGGATAAGTTCACCAAGTGGATCAAGGTGAAGCCTATTCGGAGGTGCGATGGGGCCACAGTTGTGAAATTCGTGAAGGATGTGATCCTGAGATATGGCTACCCGCACAGCATCATCACCGACAACGGCACAAATTTTGCTGAGGGAGCAATGGTGCGGTTCTGTAGAGATAAGCACATCCGACTAGACGTTGCGTCAGTCGCGCACCCTGCCTCCAACGGACAAGTTGAAAGAGCAAATGGTATGGTACTGGCAGGCATAAAGCCAAGGCTGATGGAGCCACTGCTGAAAACACCTGGGTGTTGGTTAGACGAGTTGTCAGCGGTGTTGTGGAGTCTAAGGACTACCCCTAACCGGTCAACTGGTTACACGCCATTCTTCTTGGTATACGGGGCTGAGGCCGTGTTGCCAATAGACCTAGAGCATGACTCCCCCCGAGTAACCCTCTACACTGAGGTGGAGGCGAGAGAAGCTCGAGAAGACGACGTTGACCTGCTTGAAGAAGCAAGAGAGCTGACTCTGTCACGTTCGGCTATCTACCAGCAAAACCTGCGGCGTTATCATAGTCGAAAGGTGAACCCAAGGGTTTTCCGAGAAGGAGACATGGTCCTTAGGCTCGTGCAGTGCACAGCCGGGATGCACAAGTTGTCTCCTCCATGGGAAGGGCCCTTCATTGTGAGCAAAGCGCTGCACAACGATGCTTACTATCTTATAGATGCACGCCCACCACAGGCGAACAGGGCAGATAGAGCTGGAGAGGAAACCAAGCGCCCTTGGAATGTAGCTCTACTCCGTCGTTTTCATTCGTGAGCAAAGATGTGTATGTACCCTCTTATCCGAGTTGAAATTCTACTCTGCAATCTGAAATTGAACTCGGGGACTGCCCTTGTCCAAACTTGTTCTAAGTGTCTTTACTCGGCTTTATCTTTTGCCTATTCGGTTGCTCTACTTCAAAATTCAAAGGTACATTGAGTACTGTGTTTAAACCTATGTGCCAACTCTTCGACTTTGCTGCTGTCCGAAACCCGGCTTCATGGCAAGCAAGAGAACAAGCAAAAGGTCCATGAGCACAAGAAAAATTACTAAGGAAAGGAAGAGTGCAGGAACCGAGTAGGGTGCTTTTATTACTGTTCTGTGTCTTTTCTTTTCGGCTAAGTGGTGGTCTGCGTTACTATGATTGTTTCTAAGCGGCTAAGTATTTGCAGCTCTACTCTTTAACTCTTGTGACTCGAATACCAAAAAAGCAACAAGTTGCGGGTAGAGCTGAGACAAAAAGAGAGAGTGAATAAGAAATGCAACTCGGGGACTCGCATGATAACGCAACTCGGCATCCAGCCCAGATTGAACAAATTGATTAAGTTGAAAATAACAAGTGGGAATAAAAATGAGTAGCAACGGAATAAAATAGTCTGATACATCTGCACCCGGCATCCCGGGGATCTGATAAATGTTTAAGCGATAAGTTTGCAGGAAGGAATCAAATTCAGGTCGACGTGGTGTTCTCGATGCTCGCCTTGGTTGCTTCGTCTTCATCAGTGGCCTTGGTGGCGTCCGCCTCTATGCTGGCATCAGCATTCCTTGCTTGCTTGGCATCAGGCTCGGTGGTGAACTGCTCAGAAGTTGCAGTGGCCACCGAGATGGGCGTTGTCGCGGAAGCGGAGCCGGTCTCGGGGGCGCGGAGGTTGACGGTGTCGTCAAGGGCGGCCCCTAACGAGGTGCCGAACTCGAGCGCGACGGTGTCGATTGACATCTCCTCGTTCTCGCCCTCCTCATCGCTACCCGCGACGACCACGGCCTTCCCCTTCCCGTCCTTGCCAGCAGGGGACTCGAAGCCACTGAAGTCCAGCTCTTCGGTGTCAGTTTCTTCATCTTCATCCTCCTCCTCGCCCTCGTCCACCTCGGTGTCGGGCTCGGTGAGGCCGTCGATGAAGGTCGCAGTATCAGCATACTGAGCGACCTCGTGAGCGACTATCTAGCGAATAGCCACGCAGTCGGGGTTCTTCTGCCACTTGGAATCTCGGCGCATCTCGCGGATAATCTGCATGTTGAGATTTTCATACCAGGAGGTGACGAAGAGCAACATCATGTCAGCACCTGCACGAGCTCCCGAGGCGCGCCATTTCTTCAGTTCAGCTTTCACGCGCTGCAGCTTCAAGGCAAGCCCGGAGATCGTTGTTGGCGCGGAGTCCTCAGGCCAGAAAACTCCGTGGATCTGGAAGGCGACGCGCACCAACTCGGTGCCCACGCCCGCTAGCTGGGGACACTGTTCCTGCATGATCAGGATGCTCTCCTCGATCTCTGCTCGGGTGTCCATAGGCTCGCCCTTCGCAGCACGAGCTGCTCGGGCTTTTTCCAGGGCAGGCACGCTGGAAGATTCAAGGTTGGGAAAGATTCCTGCAAGAGCTATCAAGAAGATCAGAAACAGTAACAGAGTGGAAGCGTGAAACGAGAAGCAGAGAAGAAGGGAGCAGCCGAGTAGCGGAGAAGCGGAGAAAAGTGAGTACTTACTGTTCAGATCATGGCGCAGCCCTAACAGCTGGGTCTTCCAGGCTTCCTCGTTGGATATGTGCTTCTCTTGAATCAAGCGGAGCTCCTCGAGCTGAGTAAAGAGCCCAGCATTGGCCTTCTTCAGTATCTCGCACTCCTGCTCAAGGGCCTTCACCTTGGCCTTGGCTGCTGTCTCAACCTTTGCCTTCTCGGTGATGACTCTGTCCCTCTCGTCACCAAGCTTGATAGCATCCTGGAGCGCAGTCTGCAGCTGGACTTGGAGCTGCTCCATCTCGGTAGTATGCCCTTTCAGCAACTCGACAGCCTGGCTGGACAGCTGCTGCTGCACCTCAGCAGGTTTGAGGCAGTCTTGATGCTCCTCAGCAAATTTCTTATGGTCTTCTGAAAAGAGCAAAGCACGGTTAGCAGAGAAGCGAAAGAAAGAAACCCAGGAGAAGCCGAATAGACGGTGATTTACCTTCAAGTCTCTTGATGGTGGCCTGGCCATTTTCCACGAAGGCACGGCAGTTCTCGTGCTCGTCAACCAGGGCTTTCAACTTCCCTGCAGAGTCAAATCAGTTAGCGCAGAAAGCAGAAGCGGGCGTAAACAATAAACGCAAGAACCGCACAGCTAGAAGCGTACCTTCCACCTCAGACAGCTTCATGGTACTGTTCATCACTTCCTTGTCGGCTTCCTCGGCGCTCACTTTCTCTTTCTCTAAGGCATCAATGCGTCTCTTGGCGACGGCATGGTTCCAGAGTAGCTGACGATGCAAGTTGGTCCGCTTCAGTACGCTATTCTGAGAAGAGAAAAAAGAAGATGAATCAGACAAATAAGTAAAGATTCAACCCGAGAAGGCGGCTACTCGAGAGAGCATCCTCCTACTCGGCCAGAATCTCGGGGACTGGGTGATGGTTAAGGAAAAAGGGAGGCGAGTAGAAAAGGAGAAAAAATGCAACTCGGAGAGGATAAGTTGAGACTTACCGCGTAAGATTGCTCGAGATCTTCTGCGTTCTTGCGGTGGACGAACATCTTGGCAGCGAGTGTAGCGGAGGTGGTCGAGACGGTCATGGGTTTATAACCCAAGTCCACCTTGTTCCAATCAACGCGCATGTGGTT
Source organism: Alopecurus myosuroides (assembly GCA_028641055.1). NCBI lineage: Eukaryota > Viridiplantae > Streptophyta > Magnoliopsida > Poales > Poaceae > Alopecurus > Alopecurus myosuroides. The sequence goes on along the minus strand of CM054060.1, from coordinate 298,928,677 downwards.
GCTGTCGCCCAGATCGGTGCCATTCCAGTTGGCATTGCCGAGGACTTTGCTGTCCCACTTGGCGTCGATGAAGCCGATCAGGTCGAGTACTTGCTCGAGGCTCTGGGACGTGATCGCTTGGTCTTGAGCTCCACGAGAAGCAATGGAGACGGACCTGTCTTGGTTTGGGGCCGGGGGCCTGGCGTTCACTGCCACGGCTTTTCTCCCTTTCTGAAGAGCGAGACTCCGATCCTGGGGGGAAAGGCCAATCTGGTGCTGCTGGCTAACCTTCACCATGTAATCCGGGTAGCAGGGTTGGTCAGCTGCAGCGGCGGCAGCTGCAGCGGCGGCGGCTGCAACCGCGCCGGAATCACGAATAACCAGCTGACCGGGCTGGCCAGCTGATGTCGGCGGCGGCTTGTCGGCAGCTCTCTTCTTTGCTTTCTCTTTCTGAGCAGTTGGCTTCTCGGAGATTGGCTTCTCGGCCTTCTTCTTCTCGGTCTCCTTCTTCTCAGCCTTCTCCTTCTCAGCTCTCTCCTTCTCGGCTGCCTCCTTCTCGGAAGCATCTTGGGCGCTCTTCCTAGTAACCGGCTTGGCTGAAGGGCCGGTTGCAGCTTTGGGTTGCGGCACCAGGGAGGAGTCTGGCTGAGCGCCACCTTGGTCAGTTGGTGGCGCCAGGGGCGCGCTGTCAGGTGCGCCATCTGGCTGGGCGCTACCCTGCGCGGCGTCTGGTTGCACGTCGCTCAAAGGGTAGTGCCCAGTCGCGTCCTCTACCCGCTGTTCAGCAGCAGGATCTGGCTGGGAGATATCCATTGCTTCCACCTGCGCCTGGGACGCAGGATCTTCTTGCTCAGCACCCCCTGTGGCTGGCTGCTCCTGTTCTGCTCCTGGCCGCTCGAGGGCGGCGTCATCGTGCATCTCTTGATCTTGGTTCTCCTCGGCGGTGTTGGCCGGAGGAGACGCTGGCTTCTCTTGATGAGCAGTGTCCTGCGCCTCCTGCTCGGCGCAGGATTGTTGCTCTGGGTCGGTGCCTTGGGCATCAGTGCCCTGTGGTTGTGTGTTGGCCGTGGTATTCTCATCATCGTCGAGGTCGATTAAGTTGTCGACGTCGACGACGGTCTTCTTCTGGGTCTCAGTGGACGCGAGAGCGGTGTCCGCGTTCAAGGGGGCTCTGAAGAGGAGATTGCGTTCAGAAATAAGAAGAGGACAAAGGAAATTAAGAAGAAACAGTAAAGCAAAGAAGATTGGGAATTAACCGAGAAGAAACTTACCCCTGGCGGGAAGGAATCGTTGGTTTCTTTCTCTTCACGATCTTCTTCATCTTCTTCTCGGTCGGCTTCTTCTTCTTGGCGGGGGGCTCTAAGGCGCCACTGCCTGTCCGCTTGCGGGTAACAGGAGCGGCGACGGATAGAGGATTGGCCTCAAGGGCTCTCTCGTCCTCATCCTCGTCATCATCCTCAGCATCTGCAGCATCTGTGAAATAGAGAGGAAGAAAAACACTTCAGAAACAGCAAGCAAAGGGCTAGTGTTTTTCGCAGACAAAAAGCATGAATTCAGTTACCCTCTAGCTCGTCATCGGACCAATCGCGTAGAGACGTTTCGGCATGCTGCTTCTCTATCGAAGGGGAATGAGGAAGATTGATCTGATTCGCGGTCTCGAGGGAGGCCTGGTCATCTTCTTCTCGGTCATCTGACCAATTGCCCTCGAAGCGTTCGCAGCTTTCAGCTTTCTGGCGGTCAAGAACCTGAAGAACATGGAAGTGTCGCGAGTTAACCGAGTAGCACGAAGGCACTATACCCGAATAGGCGTGCAAACACAAAGCATACTAAGCCTAGGTAAATTTGCTGCATATCCTACTCGGAAAGGCGTGCAAGGATCAAGCATATTAAGCCTAAGAATTTCTTCTAAGTATGCTACCCGACAAGGCGTGCAAACATCAAGCATACTAAGCCTAAACAGTTCTGATAAGTGCTCTACTCGGTGCGGAATGCAATTGCTAATCGCAGTAGGAAGAGGAGAATATCTACTCGGATTGCATAAACTGGAAGCAGAGAAAGGGGAACATACCCGTGGAATCGGCTTCGTGCGGCTGAAGGGGGTAAACCCATACTCCCAATCGTTGCGGAGGCCCGTGGTCAGGATGGACCTCGCGTGCTCGGCGACGTCCGCGTTGCTGAGCTCGAACGTGGTCGTTCGAGTGCAATCGCGGGGGCCTCCCAGGTAGCACATTGGATGGGAGCGCTGCTGCAGAGGCAGCACTCGGTTCTTGATCCAGCAGGCGACGGGGTCATCGCTCTTGAGGCCCTCTCCGATTAGCGCAGCAAGCCGCTCCTCCATATGCACGGCGTTGCGGTCGTTGGAGGGCTTCGTCTTCCAGTTCTGCCCAGACGGAGCTCGGTTGCTCCAGGCGGGCAGGTTGATGCGGTCCGTCACCGGTCCCCCCTTCGTGGCGGGGATGTTCTTCACGTAAAGGAAAGATTTCTGCCACATACGGACGGAATCCAAGCCCTTGATACGAGGGTGGTTGGTTCCCGTCCGCTGCAGCATCATGGCGCTGCCGGTGTCGGTTACCCGACTGCCAGTGGCCGCGCCATCCTTCTTCCCCTTGCTCTGCTGACGGAGATGGAAGTACTTCAGCCATGTCTGTACCGTGGGGCGGACACCGAGAAAGGCCTCGCACACCACGGTATGATAGGCGAGGAAGACGACCGCATTCGGAGGAAGGTGATGCATCTAAACACCGAAGTGATCCAGGAAGGAGCGGAGAAAATGAGAAGCTGGCAGGCCAAATCCTCGCGCAAAATGCGCGAGGAAGACGACATGCTCGCTCTCCCGCGGGGCCGGAACGATTTCGCCGTCGGACGGCCGGCACTAAACACCAGGAGGAACCCTCCGGGTGTTCACGAGCCAGGAGCAGTCATCGACGGTGACATCAGAACCAGCCCAGCCGGCGCGAGCAGCCATGGCAGCGAGCGAGAAGGTGGTGGAAGATTGGGAAGGATCTGGTGGAGAAAACGAGTCCGCGGCGGCGCAGAGAGTTGCGCGGCGGCGGAGAGCTCAGCGGCGGAGAAGAAACGGGGAGGCGAAAGAGGAAAGTACGGAGGTAGGAGAAGAGGAAGTTACCGATGGGGGTATTTATACCCTCTCCTCAGATTACCGTTACCATCGGGGTAGTGGGATCGATCGTGGCCATAACACTCGTGTGGTGGGGCCTGTGGCCGGATAGAAACGCACGCAAGCGCGGAACGCAAGCGTAACGGCCACAATTGATCCCCCGACCAGATCGTGGCCTATTACTGCGCTTGATGGGACATGACGAGCCGGTGGGCCCGCTCCGTGAAAACTGGGCGCGTGGCACGTCGTGTCCTGGGCAACGAGACGTCAGGGTCGCGGATGCTTGACACGTGTCCAGTTGCGGCACGGAAGGCTGGATTGTGCTCTGCGCTGCAGAGACTCGGCTTAAGAATTTCTCTAAGTCCTTTTACTCGGACACAGAGAAGGAAACTAGCCCTATTCAGAAAAGAGGAGACCCAAGGTACTTTCCAGAGTGCTACTCGGAGGTTTTACTCGGCATCTTGAAGTTCAAAGGTGTTATTACGGAGATTGGTTTTAAGCTGGCAGAGCCTAGTGAACGAGTTCGCGAGACTCTACCAGCTTCGGGGACTGCTGTCGGGGGGTTACCCCCGAGTAGGGTAAAGGCAAGTGGTAAAGGCAACTGTCGTAAGAGAAGTTTGGTCGAGTAGCCGCCTACCCGGTACTTGCTACCCGGTCGACTGCTACTCGGTCTCACTTCAAGATGACCAGAAGGAGATATCAATCAAGTTCTGTCCATCCGAGTAGAAGAGTTGGCCCGAGTAAAATTGGCGGGAACCTACTCGGGCCAGAAGTCAAAGGAGCCGTTCTGACACAGGATCCCGCGTATCCCGGGTCCGTACTTGGCACTATTCGAACTACTGTTCATCTGGGACCGGCCTGCCTGACAGTGACAGCATGGAAGCAGGCCGTCGCAGGATCTGTGTTTGGCACAGTGATACCAGTCTGTCCCCTTGGTTTTGCCCAACGACTTTCCGGATGCAGCCAAGATTAGGAACCAAAGCTGTCAGCAGGAACTCGGAAGAAGGACGATGTGCACACTATGTCGACACTTGTCCATGTTTGGACGTATCCGGCTGGGCACCAGGTATATAAGGTGCCCCGCCGCCTCCTGCGTGAGGATCAGAACACATCGTGACCTAATTCTTGACCTAGTTCATCACGTAGAGAGAAGAGTGGCTACTCGGTAGCAAGAACATTGTACTGTGCCTACTCGGTGGGACACCAGAATACATAGAGAAAGGCAGGAGTAGGGGTTTTACCTCCTCACGAGGGCCCTGAACCTGGGTAGATCGTGTTGTTTGCAGTGCTCAGTTCTTACCTCACGCGGCTACTCGTCGCGTGATCCCTCCCCGAGCACCTCCAGCGTCCTTCGTCCCCACATCTTTAGCCATCCCATGGCATCTGCCGTGACACCACCACGACAAGTGTGGCGGCCTAAGAATTTCAATAAAGCGCGGATGCTTAAATGGGTTTGTCGGTTGTTTCAAGAGGGTAGCTCGATTTGGAGGAGTTTGATCTTCGCTAAGTACCCTGAGGCGTCGAACATCTTCGCCTCGCAATCCGGGGGGGTCGCAGTTTTGGCGAAGTATTCACAAAATTAAGCACTTATTCAAGCTTGGGGCTAGATGTCGCACCCTGGCTTCTAAGGGATACTCATCGTACGAACTGGATAGCAGGTGCTTGGATTATGGGGCATAACTGCTCCCACGTCCCAGCTTCCTGGTAGGCCTGCGCTTATGCGCGACAACACAAGCCCTGCTATTCCACCGTCGATGTAAACTATCCACTAGAAGTCATAGGCACTACTGTCGACGTACTTCATATCAATCACGCACGGTACGTCAACAGCTTTGAACGAATGATAGTCACAACATATCTCTAAGACACAAAAGATTGAAATAAGGTTGCAAATGGCCTTCACTAAGGCAGAGATAGCAAGTACAATCATCCAGAGGACACATGTCCCAACATGACATTCAGTACATAGCAGCGGAAGCATTCAACAGGTCTGAGTACAGACAAAACCAAATAGGCCTAAGAGGCCGGCAATGAAAGGAAAACGGAGCCCATCCACGAAGTCTCGGATCCTGCCCGGGTCCGCTATCTACTCGTCAACAGCGTCGTCGTACTCCACGTAGTAGCCTCCATGGGGATCCTCGGAATCGTCGTCTGCGTAAACCACAGCCCCAAAGGGGTCAGTACAACAACGTACTGGCAAGCAAGACTCACAGTTCACCAAAGTGTAACCCGTCAACACCAAGCACAGATGCCTTGGGTTCAACGGAAGAAAGGGGTTATAAAAGATGCTGCAACTGGCTGCGCTAACCAACTACAGAAACACTACCACTTCCAGCTAACAGAGAGGAGATAAGATAGCGTAACGTAACCAACTGTTGTTGACCATCAAACAAAACCCATCCTGGATCTCGCCCCTTATCCAAAGAAGCAATCCGAGGATAACTCACACAGTTGGATTAATGAATAATGGATCAAGTTGTTGTGTCAATAAGTCTATTACTAGTCAAGTTAACATTAGTTAGGTGTAAGTTGTCTGAGTACTTGTTAGCCAGTACTTTCACCAAGTCGTCACATAACCGCGGACAACACGGCTTCTCGAGAAGATTTATCCCTGCAGGGTGTGCTCCAGTACCCGTACACACTCAAGCCACCAACTAAAACTCAGGTGGGCTCGACACGACTCGAACCATCTCTACAACCTGTCCTAGGAGCCACGGAGCTATAAGGTCCCGGCCAGTCCGACCTAACCTAAGCGCAGGGGTGAAAACCACACCCCCCGGCACCACAGGCCTCGCCCTATATGCATCATCATCATCAACAGTAACCATGGGAGCGACCCATTCATGCTTATGCGCAAATGGAACTCCCGAACTAAGTGTGGCTCTTCGGACAAACTGCGGATCAGGTCAAAGTCGAGGGGGGTTCCATACTACCACCCGGATGCGGTGAGCACGCTCATCATGGATCAGTAGACAAGACCCTTTTCCTATTAGGGTCGACACTAGCAGGCCTCAAAACCACAAAGGGCCTCCTGCCGGTGCCTTATCAGCATATTATTAACAACAGGTTGATTTATTAACAACGAGCCCCCAAAACATAATAGAAGTAATAACAGAAAGTAACGGGTAACAGACTCGAGCAAAGCAACCTAAGCATGCTAGTAAGACACTGGCTCAACCAAAGGGGTGATAGGAGTGTAGGTGAGGCAATATCAAGGTTAAGGGATTCATGTGATAGGTTCGTAACAGAAACAACTACTACTAAGGCTAGCAGAAAAGAACAACGGAAAGTATCGGTAACCAATGTTGAAAGGAACACAGTGGTTCATGTGAGTGATAACTTGCCTGCAAACCCAGTAGCCTGGTACTGGGCTAGAACCTCAGAAGGGGTGTTGTAAGGATCGTCAGACTCAACGTCATCGTCTATCCGAGAAGAAGCAAACAAACAATGCAGAAAGATAAACAATCAATATCATGGCATAGTGCACAATCATGGGGATGATGCATGTCAGGTTAATAGATGCATCAAAATAAACTAGTTGACATGGTAACACAATTTAAATGGACACATATGCAAATTTGAGTTGCATATGAAAAGCCCATGGATTTTGGTTAGATTATTTGTTTTCCAACTAATCAACAGATGAAGGTGAATTAGTATGATGCATGGATGAGGAAAACAACAAAATAACAACAATAGAACCAATTTAAAATAGGGTTTACCAATTTAGAAATTTATTTAGTAAGTTATGGAATTTTTGGTTCCTTAAAGGGATTACACAAATAGTTGTTGTTTTCACCAATTTAAATTGTGCAAAACAAATAACAAAGTTTATATTTGAAAATAACATCAGATTTTAGTTGGATTACATGTTTCAAATATTGAAATAGGAGTTAGGATTATTTAATTATGAATTAAACAATATTAAACAAGTTTTAATTGAATTAAACAAGATTTAAATTGTTTAGGCAATTTTAATTATTCAAAACAGAAAACAAAAATTATATTTGAATAGGTTATTTAAAATGGTATGGAAAACATATTTTATTTGCATGATTTGGATTAATAATGAATTAGTTATGGATTTTAGCAAATTGCAATTGAATTATTTGAATTCAAATTTGAATTGCATTTTGAAAATTCAAAACAGTAAACAAATTTTATATTTGGGTAGAGAATTTAAAATAGAGTGATTTACATGTTTGAAGTTTTGCAATCGGAGTTTCCAAACAAAAGTTATTGAATTACCAAGGTTAATCATATTTATGGTTGATAGAAATAACTATGGACCTAGAAAAAGTAGCAGGGACCTGGAAAGAAAAATTACAGGGACCTAGACAAATCCTAGCAGGGACCTGTGAGCAAATTAGAGTAGATCTAGGTCTAGAAAAATAAGAGAGAAAAAGATTGGTTTTTGTTGCAGGGGGGATTCGAACCCCTGCCCTCCTGCCTGCTGCGCAAGGAATCAACCAGATGAGCTGCTGCTGTGGTTGTGAAGGGGAACTACTCGCAGGGGGGTTATAGCTCAAAACATACTGCAATTAAATCAGAAATAAAGGAGCATAAAAGGGGGGGTCGGGATTTGATCCCGCGCGCTGAGGTTGCGCGCAGCGAGCGCTCTACCAGATGGGCTGCTGTGGCTGTTCTGATAATACACGGGGCTGGTTGGTTTTGAACATAACTTTCGGTGCTAATCTGAATTGCAAGCGATCCTGCAGGTGCTCTTCTCTGTCGAGTACAGAGCAGCGAAGACAACGAACGACCGGAAGGAAATCGAGGCATCTACGGCACGGGAACGAGGGGGGCAAGTAGCAGAACGGAAAGAGGGGCTCACCCTCTTCGCCGGAGTGGCCGCAGCGCAGCCGGAGGGAGTCGGAGGCGACGACGGCGTGTCCGGCGAGCGGCGGCCGGCCGCGGAAGGAAACGGCGGCGCCTCTCTCGAACGGCGGCGGCGGAGGTGGGAGAGAGAGGGAAGGGGTGCGGGTTGGTTAGGGTTAGGGTTTTGGGGGCTCTAGGGGGGTAGAAAAGGGAGAGGGGAGCAGGTGAGGAGTGGGGAGGCGCAGGTGGCATGCGTGCGTGCTTGCGTCATCTCCTGTACGGAGGAGGGAGACGCAGTTCGCGGGCTGCTCGGCCGAGCGCACGTTGGCTGGGGACTGGGCCGGCCCAGTTGGGCTGGCCTGGTTGCCTCCCTTTCTCTTTTTTTTTTTTTTTTGCAGAAAGGGAAGGAAAGAGATGAGAGGTTTTGGTCTAGAGAAAAAAATTAGGGAAAATTTGTATGGATTAATTATGATAGAAGCACAGTTTTGGGACTGTTTGTTTCCAAATTTTGACTTTTTGGGTGCTGTTTGGAATTTGGTTTGAAATTGAATGAATTTGAGGTTCATTGAATAATTAAAGAGAACACTTTGATGGTTTGAACTTTCTACTTAATGGAAACAACAGATTGGATAGTTTTGTAATGTTTATTTGAAACAAAGTAACATAACAAGTATGAACCAATAATTTGAATGTTTTGTTTGGAATTCAAAAAGAAAAACAGATGGAAACCAAGAGATCAAATGCAACACGATGCAAACAAAAATCAAATGAATATGATGACATGATGCAAAACAAAAATAAAACACGAAACAAACATCTAAGGGGGAGATTTTCAAACCTGGGATGTTACAAAATGCCCCCCTTGAAGGAATCGCGCCCCGAGATTCCTACTGAGAAGTGAAAAGGTCCGGATACTTCTTGCGAAGATCCTCTTCGGTCTCCCATGTTGCCTCTTTATCGGAATGATGCGACCATTGCACTTTCAAGAACTTGGCGCTCTTGTTGCGAGTCTTACGCTCGGTCTCATCGAGAATACGAACAGGGTGCTCCTCATAAGATAGATCATCTTGCAGTTCAATGGAATCATGATCAACTGCACGATCTGGATCTTTGAAACACCTCTTGAGCTGTGACACGTGAAACACATCGTGCACCTTGGATAGTTTTTCTGGAAGTTCAAGACGATAGGCATTTTCCGCACGCCTTGAGAGAATGTTGAACGGACCAATGTATCTCGGTGCTATCTTTCCTTTGACACCAAAACGATGAGTGCCTCTGAGGGGAGTTACACGGAGATATGCCTTGTCACCAGGTGCATAAATCATATCCCTGTGCTTGCTGTCATAGTAGCTTTTCTGACGAGACTGAGCAACCTTGAGATTGTCACGAATGATGCGAACTTTCTCTTCGGCTTCCTTAACAATGTCAGGGCCTAAGAGTGAACGTTCACCAGCTCCAGACCAATTGATTGGACTCCTGCATCTGCGGCCATAGAGTGCTTCAAATGGAGCCATGCCTAGGCTTGCCTGGAAGCTGTTGTTGTAGGAGAATTCAGCATATGGAAGGCATTCCTCCCATTTCATGCCAAAGGAGAGACCACATGCTCTGAGCATATCCTCGAGAATCTGATTGACTCTTTCGACTTGCCCTTGAGACTGAGGATGATAAGCCGTGCTGAACAGAAGTTTGGTGCCCAATGCTTCTTGAAAACTCTACCAGAAATGCGAAGTGAATATGCTTCCACGGTCTGAGCTTATTTCCAATGGAACACCATGAAGAGGAACAATCTTTGTTGTGTAGAGCTCTGCTAACTGGCTAGCTGATATTGTTTCTTTGACAGCAAATAAGTGAGCTACCTTAGTGAGACGATCAATAACAACGAAGATTGCATCGTTGCCCTTCTTGGACTTTGGAAAACCAGTGACGAAGTCCATTTCAATCATGTCCCACTTCCACTCAGGAATTTTCAGCGGTTGGAGAAGACCGGCTGTTTTCTGATGAACTGCCTTAACACGTTGACAAATGTCGCATTCAGAAACGTATTTAGCAATTTCACGTTTCATGCCAGACCACCAATACAGTGTCTTGAGATCCTGGTACATCTTTGTACTTCCAGGGTGGATGGAGAGAGGAGTTTCATGAGCCTCCTTGAGAATAACATCTTTGAGACTTTGAACTTGAGGAACCGCAATGCGTCCTTCGAAGAACACCGTTCCCTTGTCATCAATTGAGAAGCACTCATACTTCACATTGCCTGCTTTGATGTTATTTGCAATCTTCTTGATCTCAGCATCACGAAGTTGTTCAGAACGAATCTTGTCCTCGAGAGTTGGACTGGCTGTCAAGCTCGCAAGATAACCTTGAGGAACAAGACCAAGGTTCAGCTTCTGGAATTCTTCATGAAGTGGAGGTTGGCTTTCCATGATCATGAGATTATTGCAATACGACTTGCGACTGAGAGCATCGGCCATAACATTAGCCTTGCCTGGAGTGTAAGAAATGGTAAGATCGAAGTCTTTGATCTTTTCAATCCATCTCCTTTGCCTGAGGTTTAGATCTGGTTGAGTGAAGATGTATTTCAGACTCTTATGATTGGAAAAGATTTCAGTGCGATTACCCAACAAGTATTGCCTCCATTTCTTGAGGGCAAACACCACTGCTGCAAGTTCAAGGTCATGTGTGGGATAATTGAGCTCATGTGCATTCAACTGACGTGAAGCATAAGCCACAACTTGACGTTCTTGCATAAGAACTGCTCCTAGACCTTGGAGAGAAGCATCACAGAATATCTGGAAAGGTTTGGTAGTATCTGGGCCAACCAGAACTGGTGTAGAAGTGAGTTTAGTCTTCAGGAGGTTGAAACTTTCATCACATTGTGGAGACCAAACGAACTTCTTGTCCTTCTTTGTGAGATCAGTGAGAGGTTTGGCAATCTTGGAGAAGTTTTGGACGAAACGACGGCAATAGCTAGCCAAACCAAGAAAACTTCTGACTTGCTTCACCGTCTTAGGAGGTTTCCAATCAACAATTGCCTTAACCTTTTCTGGATCAATGGCTATGCCCTTGGCAGAGATGACATGACCAAGATAAGCAACTTCTGGAATCCAGAATTCACATTTGGAGAACTTGGCATACAGACGATGCTCGCGAAGCTTCATGAGAGTGAGACGGAGATGTTCTCCATGCTCTTCCTCGGATTTTGAGTAGACAAGAATATCATCAAGATATACCACAACGAACTTGTCGAGGTATTCATGGAAGACAGAATTCATTAGTCTAGAGAATGTCGCCGGTGCATTGGTTAGACCAAAGGACATGACGGTGTATTCATATAGACCGTACCGAGTGGTGAAAGCTGTCTTAGGAATATCTTCCTTTCTGATCTTTATCTGATGGTAACCCATCCTCAAATCCAACTTTGAGAATATTGAGGCTCCAGCAAGTTGATCAAAAAGATCATCGATACGAGGAATTGGATACTTGTTTTTGATTGTTTTCTCGTTGAGAGGACGATAGTCAACCACGAGTCTCTTTGTTTGATCCTTCTTCGCAACGAACAGAGTTGGGCATCCCCAAGCCGAGGAGCTAGGTTGAATGTAACCTTTCTCCATGTACATATCGATTTGCTCCTTCAACAACTTCAGTTCAGGAGGAGCTATCTTGTATGGATGCTTAGAGATTGGAGCAGTGCCTGGTTCAAGTTCGATCACGAACTCAACTGCTCTGTCCGGAGGCATTCCTGGCAATTCTTCTGGAAAGACATCAGGGAATTCACAAACCACCGGAATAGTTTCAATTTTTGGTAGAGGATTTGCATTGAGAGTGTAGAGTTGAGCAACTGGATTTTCAGCATGGAAGTAGACTATCTGGCCAGAAGGGTGTGTGATTTTGACAGATTTAGCAGGACAATCAATGACTGCTTTGTTGGCTACCAACCAATCCATCCCCAGAATGACATCAATATCTGAAGAGTGGAGAGCTATCAAGGATGCCTGGAATGGAAGGTTTCCAATTGTGATCTCGATGTTCTGGCTAACTTTATTGCTTTGCCAGCTAGATCCCGGTGATTTCACCAGGAGAGGGACAGACAACTGTTCGAAGTTGATTCCGCTGTTGTTTGCAAAGCATTGAGAGATGAAAGAGTGTGAAGCACCAGAATCGAACAAGACTTTAGCACGAAACGAGTTCACAAGAAGTGTGCCCATTACAACCTCTGGAGATTCTTCTGCTCCCTGGGCCTTGACATGGTTCACCTTGACGGTTCTCACGCCAAGGTCGTTGCTGTTGTAACAACCCAACGGAGGACCACGTTTTCTTGTCGGGGTCGACCTGTGGCGAGGTGGAGGTGGAAAGAGGTGCCTTTGCGGACACTTATCGGAATAGTGGCCCGGCTGTCCACACTTGTAGCATGTAACAGCAGAACGAGGAGCTGTTGGACCTGGCTGAGATGGAGCACCTCCTGAAGATACCACTGGGGTGGGAGGGCGGGGAAGAATTCCTGCCGGGCTTGGCAAGCAGATGGGTGGTGTTGGAGTGGTATATGGAACCCAAACTCTTCGTTTTTGTGGAGGCATGATAGCTTTCGAGAGATTTGCCTGTTCACGAGAGTGCTTACGAGATTCCTCAACCAATTTGCGCCCATGCTCTTCATTTAGAGCGATGTTGATGAGGTCCTCAAAATTCTTGGCCTTGACGTTGGTGAGAGCATACTTGAGTTCCGGGTTGAGACCCCTGCGGAACTTTGCCATCTTTCTCGCTTCCGTGGAGATTTCATCTCCGGCGTAGCGAGCCAGACGATTGAACTCTCTTTGGTATTCGAGAACGTCCAGATTGCCTTGTGTGAAAGAATAGAATTCCTCACGCATTTTCTCCATGAGCCCATCGGGAATGTGATGGCGCACGAAGGCTTGCTTGAAATCCTCCCATGTGATTGCCACACTAGGACCTCTCATTTCTTGGAAATTCTCCCACCAAGACATGGATCGTCCACGGAGAAGGTAGGTCACGTAAGGAACACGGTCCTCGTCAGCCACATGAGCTACCACAAGAGTACGGTCCATTTCACGGAGCCAGTCATCAGCATCCAATGGCTCGGAGGAGTTATCGAACGTGCGCGGGTTGAGCTCAAGGAACTCCCGAATAGACACGCGGGCGTTGCCATTACTCCCAAGGTCTTGGTTCTGCTGCATTTGCTTTATAACTTGTGTCATCTGAGACAGCACTTTCCCCATCTCCGGTGGCAGTGTGGGTTCTTCGTCACCACTTTCCATCCTGAAGAGGATACCAAGGTTAACACACTAACCGGATAACAAAATCCAATATAAGTGCTTAAAAGAATTACTTCAGACGGTAAGAAGGTAGCATGGATCAAACATATACTACCCTCAACGTTCACCATAAATGGTTTGAGTACCACACGGGTGCGGTGTTGAAGAAGAAAAATCTCCGGAACAAAACGGATGGAGGTTAACCACGAAAGAGAAGATTTGTGAAGGACGATGTCGAAGCAACAACTAGGAAACAGGAGACCACAAACACATGAGGTACTACGGAAGAAGCCAGAACACGTGAAATCCTAACTTGAAAGTTTAGATGAGAAGGGAAAAAACAACGTTGCACTTCCTTACCAGAAAAGGGAGGGTGGGTGGGGAAAGAAATAAAATGGCAGAATTCCTACTCTCACGTTTCATTTTTCCTATATAGCTACAAAATAGTTTCTAGACTCAACTGCGACCAGTAAAAGGGATCCTACAGGCAGACAGGCTCTGATACCATTTGTCGCACCCTGGCTTCTAAGGGATACTCATCGTACGAACTGGATAGCAGGTGCTTGGATTATGGGGCATAACTGCTCCCACGTCCCAGCTTCCTGGTAGGCCTGCGCTTATGCACGACAACACAAGCCCTGCTATTCCACCGTCGATGTAAACTATCCACTAGAAGTCATAGGCACTACTGTCGACGTACTTCATATCAATCACGCACGGTACGTCAACAGCTTTGAATGAATGATAGTCACAACATATCTCTAAGACACAAAAGATTGAAATAAGGTTGCAAATGGCCTTCACTAAGGCAGAGATAGCAAATACAATCATCCAGAGGACACATGTCCCAACATGACATTCAGTACATAGCAGCGGAAGCATTCAACAGGTCTGAGTACAGACAAAACCAAATAGGCCTAAGAGGCCGGCAATGAAAGGAAAACGGAGCCCATCCACGAAGTCTCGGATCCTGCCCGGGTCCGCTATCTACTCGTCAACAGCGTCGTCGTACTCCACGTAGTAGCCTCCATGGGGATCCTCGGAATCGTCGTCTGCGTAAACCACAGCCCCAAAGGGGTCAGTACAACAACGTACTGGCAAGCAAGACTCACAGTTCACCAAAGTGTAACCCGTCAACACCAAGCACAGATGCCTTGGGTTCAACGGAAGAAAGGGGTTATAAAAGATGCTGCAACTGGCTGCGCTAACCAACTACAGAAACACTACCACTTCCAGCTAACAGAGAGGAGATAAGATAGCGTAACGTAACCAACTGTTGTTGACCATCAAACAAAACCCATCCTGGATCTCGCCCCTTATCCAAAGAAGCAATCCGAGGATAACTCACACAGTTGGATTAATGAATAATGGATCAAGTTGTTGTGTCAATAAGTCTATTACTAGTCAAGTTAACATTAGTTAGGTGTAAGTTGTCTGAGTACTTGTTAGCCAGTACTTTCACCAAGTCGTCACATAACCGCGGACAACACGGCTTCTCGAGAAGATTTATCCCTGCAGGGTGTGCTCCAGTACCCGTACACACTCAAGCCACCAACTAAAACTCAGGTGGGCTCGACACGACTCGAACCATCTCTACAACCTGTCCTAGGAGCCACGGAGCTATAAGGTCCCGGCCAGTCCGACCTAACCTAAGCGCAGGGGTGAAAACCACACCCCCCGGCACCACAGGCCTCGCCCTATATGCATCATCATCATCAACAGTAACCATGGGAGCGACCCATTCATGCTTATGCGCAAATGGAACTCCCGAACTAAGTGTGGCTCTTCGGACAAACTGCGGATCAGGTCAAAGTCGAGGGGGGTTCCATACTACCACCCGGATGCGGTGAGCACGCTCATCATGGATCAGTAGACAAGACCCTTTTCCTATTAGGGTCGACACTAGCAGGCCTCAAAACCACAAAGGGCCTCCTGCCGGTGCCTTATCAGCATATTATTAACAACAGGTTGATTTATTAACAACGAGCCCCCAAAACATAATAGAAGTAATAACAGAAAGTAACGGGTAACAGACTCGAGCAAAGCAACCTAAGCATGCTAGTAAGACACTGGCTCAACCAAAGGGGTGATAGGAGTGTAGGTGAGGCAATATCAAGGTTAAGGGATTCATGTGATAGGTTCGTAACAGAAACAACTACTACTAAGGCTAGCAGAAAAGAACAACGAAAAGTATCGGTAACCAATGTTGAAAGGAACACAGTGGTTCATGTGAGTGATAACTTTCCTGCAAACCCAGTAGCCTGGTACTGGGCTAGAACCTCAGAAGGGGTGTTGTAAGGATCGTCGGACTCAACGTCGTCGTCTATCCGAGAAGAAGCAAACAAACAATGCAGAAAGATAAACAATCAATATCATGGCATAGTGCACAATCATGGGGATGATGCATGTCAGGTTAATAGATGCATCAAAATAAACTAGTTGACATGGTAACACAATTTAAATGGACACATATGCAAATTTGAGTTGCATATGAAAAGCCCATGGATTTTGGTTAGATTATTTGTTTTCCAACTAATCAACAGATGAAGGTGAATTAGTATGATGCATGGATGAGGAAAACAACAAAATAACAACAATAGAACCAATTTAAAATAGGGTTTACCAATTTAGAAATTTATTTAGTAAGTTATGGAATTTTTGGTTCCTTAAAGGGATTACACAAATAGTTGTTGTTTTCACCAATTTAAATTGTGCAAAACAAATAACAAAGTTTATATTTGAAAATAACATCAGATTTTAGTTGGATTACATGTTTCAAATATTGAAATAGGAGTTAGGATTATTTAATTATGAATTAAACAATATTAAACAAGTTTTAATTGAATTAAACAAGATTTAAATTGTTTAGGCAATTTTAATTATTCAAAACAGAAAACAAAAATTATATTTGAATAGGTTATTTAAAATGGTATGGAAAACATATTTTATTTGCATGATTTGGATTAATAATGAATTAGTTATGGATTTTAGCAAATTGCAATTGAATTATTTGAATTCAAATTTGAATTGCATTTTGAAAATTCAAAACAGTAAACAAATTTTATATTTGGGTAGAGAATTTAAAATAGAGTGATTTACATGTTTGAAGTTTTGCAATCGGAGTTTCCAAACAAAAGTTATTGAATTACCAAGGTTAATCATATTTATGGTTGATAGAAATAGCTATGGACCTAGAAAAAGTAGCAGGGACCTGGAAAGAAAAATTACAGGGACCTAGATAAATCCTAGCAGGGACCTGTGAGCAAATTAGAGTAGATCTAGGTCTAGAAAAATAAGAGAGAAAAAGATTGGTTTTTGTTGCAGGGGGGGATTCGAACCCCTGCCCTCCTGCCTGCTGCGCAAGGAATCAACCAGATGAGTTGTTGCTGTGGTTGTGAAGGGGAACTACTCGCAGGGGGGTTATAGCTCAAAACATACTGCAATTAAATCAGAAATAAAGGAGCATAAAAGGGGGGGTCGGGATTTGATCCCGCGCGCTGAGGTTGCGCGCAGCGAGCGCTCTACCAGATGGGCTGCTGTGGCTGTTCTGATAATACACGGGGCTGGTTGGTTTTGAACATAACTTTCGGTGCTAATCTGAATTGCAAGCGATCCTGCAGGTGCTCTTCTCTGTCGAGTACAGAGCAGCGAAGACAACGAACGACCGGAAGGAAATCGAGGCATCTACGGCACGGGAACGAGGGGGGCAAGTAGCAGAACGGAAAGAGGGGCTCACCCTCTTCGCCGGAGTGGCCGCAGCGCAGCCGGAGGGAGTCGGAGGCGACGACGGCGTGTCCGGCGAGCGGCGGCCGGCCGCGGAAGGAAACGGCAGCGCCTCTCTCGAACGGCGGCGGCGGAGGTGGGAGAGAGAGGGAAGGGGTGCGGGTTGGTTAGGGTTAGGGTTTTGGGGGCTCTAGGGGGGTAGAAAAGGGAGAGGGGAGCAGGTGAGGAGTGGGGAGGCGCAGGTGGCATGCGTGCGTGCTTGCGTCATCTCCTGTACGGAGGAGGGAGACGCAGTTCGCGGGCTGCTCGGCCGAGCGCACGTTGGCTGGGGACTGGGCCGGCCCAGTTGGGCTGGCCTGGTTGCCTCCCTTTCTCTTTTTTTTTTTTTTTTTTTTTTGCAGAAAGGGAAGGAAAGAGATGAGAGGTTTTGGTCTAGAGAAAAAAATTAGGGAAAATTTGTATGGATTAATTATGATAGAAGCACAGTTTTGGGACTGTTTGTTTCCAAATTTTGACTTTTTGGGTGCTGTTTGGAATTTGGTTTGAAATTGAATGAATTTGAGGTTCATTGAATGATTAAAGAGAACACTTTGATGGTTTGAACTTTCTACTTAATGGAAACAACAGATTGGATAGTTTTGTAATGTTTATTTGAAACAAAGTAACATAACAAGTATGAACCAATAATTTGAATGTTTTGTTCGGAATTCAAAAAGAAAAACAGATGGAAACCAAGAGATCAAATGCAACACGATGCAAACAAAAATCAAATGAATATGATGACATGATGCAAAACAAAAATAAAACACGAAACAAACATCTAGGGGGGAGATTTGCAAACCTGGGATGTTACACTAGACACTCGGAGAGGAGTGGCGTGCACACGAGCTTTTGGTTGGACTGGTGGATTGGGGACGCCCCTCTGAGAACTCGCTTCCATAGACTTTTCGCGATTTGCGATGACCACCGAGTGTCGGTGGGGGAGGCGCTTCCTGGGAACGTCATTGGGGTTGATTTCCGCTGCGCCTTCGATCTAGAGTGCACGGAGAAGTGGGCTGCGCTAGTGGGAGAGGTGGAGGGCGTGCAGCTCTCGGAGGGTTTGGATGTCGCTGGGTGGGCACTTGAACCCTCGGGCAGGTTCTCGGTGTCCTCTATGTACTCCGCTATCTTCAGGGGCCCGTCGGTCGCCTTTCATGCGGACGTGTGGGGCGCTAGGGTGCCCATCAAAGTCAAGATCTTCACGTGGCAGCTCGCACTGGACCGGCTCCCGTCGAGCATGCAGGTGGCCACGCGCAGGGGCCCAGCGTATGGGACCTTCGCCTTGGGTGGGCTTCAAGAGGATGTAGCTCACATGTTTTTCAACTGCGTCCTGGCCAAACTTGGGTGGAGCGTAATCAGAGATACCTTGGGCTGTGACTGGGGTCCGGCCAATTTCCCTCAACTCTTCGCTTTGATTCACGCGCTCACGGGGTCTGCACGCCAAACATCTTGGGTGTTGTTCGCCGCGCTGGCCTGGACACTGTGGCTCACGCGCAATAAATTAACCATGGAATCGATCATTCCTAACAAGTCGGCTGACATTATTTTTCAAAATGCTCATGTTTGTGCAGTGGTGGGCGGTGCTCGCTAAGGAGCAGGATCGGGATAGCTTGATTCAGATGGCCGGGGAGCTTCGGAGACGCTACAGCATGTTGGCCGCTCTCCATTCTTAGTTGTTCCACTTGTTGGAGTCATTTCTTTCCGGTGTTTGTGGGGTGCCGCCCCCTGTGTTATGTCGTTGTGTGTGGTACTGTTGGTTGGTGTTGCCCCTATGTGGGAGGTCAGAGAAGCTGTAGTCCCATCATTGTGTTCGTGTGTACCATGTGAACTATGTTGCTTTATAAAGTTAAAGCAGGGCATTAAAGGCTTGCTATATAAAATAAGAGATCTGGTCGAATTCGGAGAAGATTGATTGCTTCGATCGTCGAAAGGAGTCGCTTGATTGCGGACTGCAACTCCGAAAGGAGACGCTTGATTGTTGATTGCAGCTCGAAAATGAGCTGCTTGATTGCGGACTGCAGCTCCAAGAGGAGCCGCTTGATTGCGGACTACCGCTCCCAAAGGAGCTTCTCGATTCTAAATTACAGCTCCCAAAGGAGTTACTTATTTCCTCGCCTCGACTGGAACACGGCTCGATCCTCATACGAGGACCAGTTGGGTGGCGAGGCAGCGAAGGCGGAGGAGCTCTATTTGGCGGCGGTGCGACCGGCGACATCCCTGATCTACAATCTCTCTCCTACTTTCCCCTTGCTTAGGCTAGGTGGGAGTTGGGATGACCATTATATATCTGCGGATTGAAGTGGAGGAATGCCGCCCGGTGTATAAGACTACTCACACTGGGGAGTAACATACACTCACAATGCGTACTAACATGTTTGTGGTATCATATACTAGTATTGGAATGCGTTATGTTACGGTATCTACCTATGATACCACTAACACTCTCTCCTCATTAAATGAGTGTCACATCATCTTTTTTGCCTATGTGGCACTTATGATACCCCCTATGTTACTCCCATTGTGAGCAGTCTAAGGGCGTGTTCGGCAACAGCCCAGCTTCCAGCTTCTGGTCGGAGCACCTTGGAGTAGCGCCGAACACGCCAACTCCGTGGAGTCAGATCCGCGAAGCTGGGAGATTTGTATGTACAAACTGCGGAGCACCTGTTTCGCTGATCCACAGAGCAGTCCATCGCGGAGCAGCGTCAAATTACAGAGAAATGTCACCGCCTAGTCAACAAAAACGGTCCGCCTCTGTTCTTCCTCCTCCCGAGTGAGGCCGCTTCGTCTCTCCTTGGAACGAATCAAGCACTCCACCATGACCTAGCCGCTGGCCTCCAGACTCGTCGCCTCCTACAGCCGTTCTTCCTGACGCCATTGCGTCCTACCTGCAGTTGACAGCTCAAGATCCAAACACATGACTCCTCTCGCATCCAGACCGACGGGCGGCCCCACGCTCGCCTCCTCCAGCAGGTGCTATGTTGGTGGCGTTCGTAACGGGTTCAGCCGCCGCGTTTTGGTCTGGGCGTCCTGGATCGAGCCGTCTACGACTGCTAAAATCGATGGGAGGACGAATCATAGGAATGGGTGCGAGGCTGATTTGCGTGCGTCCGTGGGGATTTGGGAATGGGTGGGGAAGAATATCCCGACGGTTTGGGTCCACATGTCTGCGGCTGCTGATGGCTGGGCTGGGCTGGCAGACTTCCTCCGAACAAACCGAATCAATCATTAATGGGCTGTTGGCCCATGAGAAATAATGCGGAGCTGTGCCGAACGTTCCATGCTCCACCAACGATGCTGGAATCGTCCTCAGTAGTTGGGTCGACGGAGTTCACTACATTTGGAGCGTTTTCGAATAGACCCTAAGTATGCAGCTGCAGAGCTTTCCAGTTTCTAAAAAACCGAGTTTTTCCCTGAAAAAAGGTCCATAGTTTTTTTTTGAGAGAAGGTCCAGAGCTGGGAAAGCCACACCCCCGGCGCAACTGAGACGGCCCACCAATGGCATAAAAGGCGGTGATCGGCCTCATCGGAGAAGGGAATACTCCCTCTGTCCACTTTTAATCTACATTCTATGCCAAGAATTTGTCCACTTTTAATCTACATTCTAGGTCCTCCACATTAATTGTATCCTCGGTAATCAACACCAACACAGAAAACGAATCAATATTTATATAACTATTGGATGTCATTAATTTTAATGTAGTTTGGATTGGTTGTTCATATATCTAATATATCAAATGACTTGCTATTTTGTCATAAAACTTGTAGAATGTAGATTAAAAATGGACGGAGGGAGTATGCGGCTAGGTGTGACTTCGGATGCAAAGGCGATGAAGATATTTAGGGGGCAAGCATGGTGACATCCGGGTGCGGCAACCAAGTATTAGAGTTATTGACGTGGGGTTGTCACGGCAAGTGTCCTCACACGAGAACTAGATTGTGAGGCCATAACTTTCGAGCGAAGTATCGAAAGAGTTATCGCGGAAACGAGAGATGTGAGTTCACCCAGGTTGGGCCCCTCTATGGAGGGTAAAACCTACTCCTTCTGATTCCAGGTCTCGATTGCAATGAGAGATTCTGACTTCCGATGTACCGAGAGTTATTTATATGAGCTAGAACTTGGTTTCTACGTCACAGGAACTCGCTTTATATAGAAAACAAGTTCCTGATCTTACAGCCGAATCCAGGTCATGCCCGCAGTCGGAGTCCTAGCCTAACCCAGTCAGAAGAGTCCCTACCGGTTCTGGAATCTTTCTTGGGCCCTAAACCGTCCTCTAGCCGAATCATAGATCTTCCACTCTTTAGAACGTAAACTGGGCCTCCGCTGGTAGTTCGCCTATAGGCATGTTCTCCCGGTTTGGGTGGTTCTGAGGTAAACCGGACCTCGTCTTCTAAACCGGCTTCCAGCAAATCCGGTTCATAAGTGCCTTGGCTGGGTGACCCCATTAGTCACCCCCCAACATTAGCCCCAGGGTTAATGTGAATGTCAAATCAAGGTTTGGTCGTTCACATTAAGCTCCTGAAATGAAAACATAATTTTGCATAACTGGGAATAGAGTCGGGTCTTGTTATTTCATCTGGAATGATAAACCGACTTTTCCTTAAGCCAAAATCTTGATCTCGATCTATTGAAGTTTTGTTTTCATTTTTTCCTCTTTACATATCCATTTAAACCGACATAGTTTATCTGGGTAGTTATGTTTGCGAGTTTACCTCCGTGATTTGAGGAAGTAAATCTTTTGTGGCTTATCTCTTGATCTGCTTCGTGCATTTAATAATGCAAATCACATTTATTTCCTATGTTTGACCTAGGTCAATGTTAGGAATTTAGCATTTCTGGGGGTCTTTTCTTCAAAACTCCGTGGTAAGTTTTAGGGTTTTGTATCACATCTATAAATTGTGGTGAGGGGGTGACCCTGAGCCATTCCGTACCACCCTCTCCCACTTCTCCTTCAACCTCCAGCGCCGCTTGGGAGCTCAAGCTCCGCCACCATCGAAATTATAACTCCACTGCGCGAGCCTCGCCGTCGCCACCGGAGAAAACTTGCTCTCACTTTAAATGGGTGAAAAATCCATGGCAAGCAAGGGTGCGGGAACTGGCAAGAAGAAAAGAGCCGTTGATCCGGTTGGCTCCTCAGCCCGGAACAAAGAAGAGATGATTGTAGGCCGGTGCAAGTACGAAGTCACCCAAAATCGCCTTCAGGAGATGCAGGAATCCGACCTTTTGCCGGATAATATCTCTTGGCGCGCCCCCGGAAACAAGATTCGGCCCACCCCTGGACCAGATGAGGTAACCACCTTCATTGACCACGTGACCCGCTGTTTCCGACCACCCTGGTCTCGTTTCTTCAGTAGAGTCTTGGCACACTATTGGTTAACATCTCCAGGACATCCCTCCAAACTATGTTCTCAATGCTAGCAAATTTACAGTACTTTGTGAGGATTATCTTCCGATCGAACCTAACCTAGATATGTTTCAAGAGTACTTTTATTGCAACAAGCATCCAGAAACTTCCGAAGGCCCACTAATTGTCTGTGGGGGTGTCTCTTTCTAGAGATGCAAATATATAGTTTATCTAGCTGTAGCCTTAGCTAGCCATCCCGAACATTGGCAAAAAAACTTACTTCTATTGCAAAGACACTTTTCCAACCGGCAAGGACCCCTTACCGGGTTATCGTCTGAGCGTCTAGTTTTCGGGAATAAGATGAGGGCTTACGTTGAGGAATCGGCTCACTCTCAACTCATTCCAGTACTTAGGTGTGTCAAGTCTCTGATAGTCCATGGTCTCAGCAGTCTAAATCTTACACAGTATTGGGTGTCTTTGCATATCCAACCACTTCTGTGAGTATACCGGTTTAACTTCAAATCCGATGAGGTACTCGGAAAATACTCCCTCTAAGACAGAAAAGATCAAGACGCGGAAAACTTAGGTAGGTTTGCACAGGGATAGGGTCCTTGACGTGGGCCTTTCTCCTTTTTCTGCACTGAATCCGACCCCTGCGGTAGGCAAACTGTTGCTCTGTTGTAAACTGTTTTATTTACGAGTTTATGAACATGCTATTGGTGCTAACCAGGCTTTTATCCGGTTTATAGCTTTCTGATCCTTTCTGGGTCACTACAGAAGAGCCACCTACGTTCAAGAGGAAAATGATGAACACGAGGAGGATGATGAAGAGGAGGAGGCTTATGATCTAGATTCACTTGGTTGTCTTCATAACTAGTTATCTGACATTGGTTCTTCGTAGGATGATAAGGAGGATGTCGGTTCTTATCCGGTTAGGGAAATGCCAGTCCAGAATTCACTGGTTCGAGATGCACCGGTTCCTAATCCATCTACCCCGGTGACAAAAACAGCTGCGGGGGTTGATAAGGACACACCTGTGACCAACAAGAGGGAACGACATGCAGTAGCAAAGGTGCCTCGATATCGATTCTCGAATTGACCTTTGAATCCATCCTCGTTGTGGTGACCAAGCATACCACTGCATGTTGTAGTATGCAAGTCATTGATATAACACTCACAGAACACCGTTGCGCAAATATTACATCCCTCAGGGTGGTACAGCAGAAACATTGCGGGACTTGATTGCCATACAAACATATATTACAAAACATAGTGTACTGACAAGAGAATGAGCTCATGATGAGGTTATCCCATTATTGAAATTGTAACAACAGCCGAACGTTAAAGTAGATGCATACACGGGAACTCAACATCCTAGTATAGAAGTTCAAGGCTGCTCGATTCAACCATGCTATGTATTGGTTTTAGACCACGCTAAACCTAGTCAGACTCTACCCCCTCTAGGCCAGCTCCGTACTGGATGGTGTAATCCACCCCTTCCACTCCTCCGGAGAGATCCGGCTCCTCGTATTAGATGTCGTATTGGCCTCCGACTATGTTGAATGATGCCTCCTCTAGGTTCTCATAGCCTAAGCACGAGGTAAAACGCGAACGAATGATTAACGAGCGTTACTCAACAAGTTCATTAAGTAAGGAGGTAATTGATGCACTATCTACGGTCTTCGACTCTAAAGAGTCTATACTAATGCAAGGTTTTGTAAATCTTTCTTCAAGAGGTTGCTTTTAATACTGAAAACTATGCCCGCTAGCCTTCACAGGATTAGAACTTCATGGAGTTGCCTTTCGTGGGGCGTTCGTAGTTCCTTCCCGGAACAGGGGGTAACATGCCACATCCTTTTACACTCTACAGAGGTGCGTTACTTTATCCATGGGCGACCAAGACCATGTTGCACAACCAGGCGCGCGATCATGTCCACGCCCACTCAGGTGTCGGCCCCGGTTGTTGGTCCAAGCCGAACCATGCTTCTCCGCACAACGCATGCCCACCCATTTCTGCCAACAGGTTGAACCCCTGATTCTACCCCTCACGAGAGATATCTAGGCGCCCCTGGCATACCATCATAGACCCCAGAGTCCGTGAGAATTAAGGGATCCCACCCATGTGCATGTAGTCTCGCAAAACCTACAGCAAACGGCTCTGGCAGCCCGTTGACATGCGATCGAGAGAAGATCACAGCTGACTTACTGTCCCCATACAAGACACATGGTTAACGCGGTATTTACAGCGCAAGAATCCTGACGGCATTTGTTGTTAAATCCTAGATAATACTTTCCCATGCAGATGGAACCTTCCTTTGACCTACTCATCTTACCATGGTCCCATCCGCCCACCAAACAGAACAATACCACTCGACTAGTCATTCAATTAGTCATATTACTATAAAAATAGGATCATGCATTCTTTTGAGCATATGTGGTATTACGATAGGGTTTTGAATATATTTGTTATGAAATATTTCAGAGAAAATGAGCAAGTGGTGAACTTGCCTTGATACGGATAAATAGTGAAGTCTGATGCTTGGTGCAGCTCCTGACTTCCTTGTTCTACAAAATACCATCATTGTCTGGTAAAGACAATGTTTAAAGAAGCAAATGATGCTATTATGCATAATAATGACATGTATGCATTTTTCTTCTAATTGATTTAAATTCTCCAATAAAATGGGTATTTAATTGATTAACTAAGTAATTGTGGTATTTAAGTATTTTAAATTTATCATTTTATTATTTAATATTATATATTAATTAATTTAATTTAATTGTGTTAACAACTCTTGATGAATCAGAAAATATTTATCTTAATAATTGAACATCTAAATTATATTATTGGGTATTTATGAAAGAATAATATTATTAATGACTAAGTATTAATTTTTTATGACTTTTACTAATTTATATGGAATTATTATTTCTTAAAATTATAGAATTAAGATAACAAGTATTATTTAAATTATTAAGGTATTAAAATGTTGTATTTTGATTTTTAATAGTTTAATTCAGAATTTTAATAATTTATAGAATTTTATTTATTAGATTTTATTTGTTATTTGTTTTCTTGCTGAAATGGTCAAAAGACCATTTAGCCCCTAGACTGACCGGTGGGCCAGCACCCCCACATGGTTGAACCCAACCGGCTCGAGAGAAAGCCCAGGCCCGAGTCATTCGACCCGTACCCGCACCCATTCTTCCTCTCCTCTACCTCTCGCGACTCGCTTGGCGACTACGTCGCCTCCGTTGTCGCCACTTTATTTCGGCCGACTCCGGCCACCTCCGCCTCCGTGCTAGGGCGCAATTGACGCGCCATCGACTACTAACCCACCTCCACCAACTCGATATGTGGTGCCGCCGCGGAAATGACCGCGCGTACCCTAACCCTAACCCTTGGGGATCGGGACTCGTGGCCCTCCACTCCTCTTCGGCGACCTCCGGCCTCTCCTAGTTTCTCCACGGTGCTCTAGGCGTGCTTACGCGGTTGGTGCTGTTCTCGGATGCTACTGCAGATGCGGAGGAGGCGAGATGCCGCCGGGACGGCTCCCTGGGATCAACTGCGGCAACACCACCGCCCACATCTGCGCTACTCCGACTGGCCGTGACCACCACGATGGTGGTCACTTGTAAGACCCTCTCCTCTCTCTGCTCACCTCTCTCTCACTCCTCTCAGTGCTCTGGAACCTGGCCATCGAGCATGTGTTCAAGTCCTTCTCGATGCAGTCCGAGTGATGTCATGTGATGCTATCGTTGAGGCATGTTGCTGATTGTTGATGGTTGGGAAATTTCCTAGTGAATGCATTATTTAGGGTTGCTGTCTAGATGACTTTTCATCTCTCTGACATATTGGATTCATTGGATTACCTTCCTGTACTGTGTGAACTTTTATTAGGGATCTTTCCCACTGCTTATGTTGTTGTTGCCTCATTACTGTTAGATTCATAACAGAGCAGACACGAGTGTGTTGCTCAGATGTGTGATTCTTAGTTGGCTATGTATCTTTGATTATTGGTGGGTGCTACTCTGAACCATATGGTTCAGAGGATGTGCCACCAAGCTACTGGCGTGCTTCTGTGATTCACTCTAGGTTTTAGGTGCCCAGCAACTGTTGTGGGTATATTTGTGGGATGGGAACTTTTCCCTAATCCTTTTGCTAGATATTTGGGCTACTGGGAACCATATAAGATGACGAGATTTTTTTTTGCTTGATCTTACTACCTCTAGGTACTTATCTGATAAGAACAGATTACTATTAGCTTGATTATTTTGCCCCAAGCTAATGATGCAAAGCCCGAGGCCTTTTCTTATTAAGAACATTTTCTATCTTGATTTAATTTACTCCCTGTGATGTAATTAGCATAGCACCTCTATGATGTACCGAGGGAAATCACTCCCCAACCCCTTTGTGCATATTCCAGCAACTAGATTGCTTGATGGTGTATAAAGATTCACCTTGAGTGATGAACTAAGGTTGGTGGATTTTGGTGCTTGTGGATTGCTTGATATTAGTCCTGCTCCTCCCCTTCAAGCTTGGCCTGGTTTAGAATTCCCAGTGCTTGCTTTACTTGGCCTTGTTGTTTCTTTGCTGGATCTCAAGTCTTGTTCAGTTCTACTGGTGGAATGATTTGTGGTGGATTATTAAGTGGTGGTTGTTCTTCCTGTTCTTGGTTGTGCTAAGCAACCCGAGCAGGAACAGGGGAAAGTGCCTGAAGTGCCTTACCCCTTACAGCTGATGTGCTATATATGCTGTTGCTGTTGTATTTGACAGCACCAAAGTGTTCCTATGCGTGTTATGTGTGCCTGTTAGCCTGCTGTGGAGATCTTTTGCTAGTCCTACGGTTGGTCTTATCCAGGCAATTTTATTTGTTTTCACCTGTCAGTTGTTTTTCTTGTAACTTGCCTATGATGCTGGTCTGAGGCTTATGTGATTTGAACAGATACTACACAAATGTAATTAGCCCAATGATGAGTTTAACAATGCAACACACTGTCAATCTGAGGGTACTAATCCCTCTGTTTAATCTTTGTGTTGTTTTTGCAGGTTCAGAAGATGACAAGTATATTGGATTAGCTAGTAATTAGTTTAGGAAATGAATTCTTGTAATATTTTCTTTTGTAACAATCTTTGTAATCTCCTTTTTTGGAAAACATTGTAAAGACTTTGTATTATTGTGATTTATCAATAAAGTTCAATATTTCTTTTTTCCTAATTCTCTATTTAATTAGAATTGTAAAATATTTATTATATCTAAAATGTTTCAATTTGAACAATAGTGCTTATGATTTCTTATCAGTCCATTTGAATTCAAATTCAAATCAAACATCCTTAAGTTTAAATAATTCAAATTGAATCCCTCAATTCAAATATCGCCTAAAGGTCATGTCGAATTTCCACCCTCTTTCAATATCAATCCCTCTCTCTAAGTCAGAATGACAATGGAACCTCGATCACTCCAGGATTTAAGTTTTGCGAAAAAATTATTGAGGTTTTGCAAACATATGCATGCAGATGCACAAATTAATATTCTACCCCCTCCCCCCGTGAGTTCCTAAACGCTGGGACATTACAGACTTCCCAAGTAGATTCCCGTTCAGGATGATGTTTCCATTGCACTTTGCAATACTTGATTTCTCTATTCCGGAGTCTTTTCCAGTATTCTGCCAGAATCTTCTCTAGTTCTTCCACATAAGTGAGGTCTGATTCTAACTCCAGATCCTCCTGATTAACGGAATCTTCTGGTTCCTTCAAACACTTCCGGAGTTGGGATACATGGAAAACATTATGGACTTGCTTCAATCTCTCGGGTAGCTGTAGAGTGAAAGCTACATTCCTGTTCTGTGCAAGGATTTTGAAAGGTCAAATGTATCGAGGACTCAATTTTCCTTTAACTCCAAACCTATGAAGCCCTTCATCGGACTAACTCTGAGATAGACCATATCCCCGATTTCAGGTTCCCATGTCCTTCTATTTTGGTAAGCATAACTTTTGTGACGACTTTGAGCAATCTTCAAACGATCCTTGATGATATCCACAATGTTTTGTTGATCTTTGACATAGTCTAGTTCAAACTCAGACTTGCCTCCTGCCTCATACCAACATATTGGTGATCTACATTTCCGACCATAAAGTACTTCAAATGGTGCGGCCTTCAAACTACTTTGATAGTTGTTATTGTATGAGAACTCTGCTAGTGGTAGATGTCCATCCCATGATCCACCAAAATCTAGAGCACATACTCGAAGCATGTCTTCGAGGATCTGATTAGTTCTTTCAGTTTGCCCTCCGGTTTGTGGATGATAAGAAGTACTGAAATCCAATTGTAAACCTAGAGCTTCATGTAGTTTTCTCCAGAATACTGAAGTAAACACAGATCCTCGATCTAAAACTATTCTCTTAAGTACTTTATGTTTACTTACTATATCCTTAACATATAGGCTCACCAATTTCTCTGCGTTATCCTTCTGATTGACTGCTAAGAAATGTGCACTTTTGGTCAATCTATCCACGATAACCCAAATCCTATCCTTATGTGTCTTGGTCATTGGTAGACCATTAATGAAATCCATACCAATCTCCTCCCACTTCCACTCTGGAATATCTAGAGGTTGTAATGGTCCTGCTGGACTTTGGTGTTCTGCCTTCACTCTCTGACATGTGTGGCATTCAGATACATACTTGGCAATATCTCTCTTCATGTTGTTCCACCAAAATATGTCTCTGAGATCCATGTACATCTTGGTACTCCCGGGATGAATTGATTATGGTGTATCATGTGCCTCTCGAAGTATCAAACTTTTGATCTCAGGTATGTCTGGTACAGAAATCCTCTTATTGAACCATGGTGAGCCATACTCACCTAAATGGAATACTAAGGATTTTACTTCTCCAATTCTTTGGAGTTCTTCCTTTATGAAAGGATCTTCGTCTTGCCGGCAAATTATCTCATTCCTGAGATCACTTTTTCTTTCCACAACAATCTTCATAGTATACAAACTTCCCAATGATTTTACCTCAAGTATCTCTATTTCGGCTTGTTCTAATTCTCGCTTCAATTCTTTTGGAAAATCACTTTGGGTTGGTTGACAATCCGTGCCCTTTCGGCTTAAAGCATCAGCTACAACATTGGATTTTCCTGGTGTATAATTTATGGTAAGATCATAGTCTTTGATCAACTCTAACAATCTTCTTTGCCTCATATTCAATTATTTCTGAGTAAAGAAATATTTGTGACTTTTGTGGTCTGTCTATAACTCACGTTTTTCTCCATAGAGAAATGACCTCCATCTCTTCAAAGAAAAAACCGCTGCTGCCAACTCTACGTCATGAGTTGGGTAGTTGACTTCATGCGGTTTGAGCTGTCTAGAACCATAAGCTATTACCTTCCGATCTTGCATGAGTGCACAACCTAATCCATTCTTGGATGCATCAAAATATGCTATGTAATCCTTGACTGGTTCCGACACTGCTAGGATTGGTGTTGTTGTCAACCGTTTCTTCAATTCCTGGAAACTAGCTTCACACTTCTCTTACCATACAACTGATGTTCCCTCAGAACTTGTACTTTGTTGTTGTTGGTGCTTTCGAATCCAGAACTTATTGTACTTTGTCCAGATTCACTGCAATACCTTCCTTACTAATGACATGTCCAAGGAATTCCACTTGATTCAACCAAAACTCGCACTTACTGAATTTGGCATACAACTGATGTTCCCTCGGAACTTGTAATGTTATTCTCAAATGCTGAGCATGGTCTTCTTTGGTCTTCGAATATATCATAATATCATCGATGAACACAATCACAAACTTGTCAAAATATGACAGGAAGATCTTGTTCATCAAGTTCATGAAAATAGATGGTGCATTGGTCAGTCCAAAAGGAACAACCAAATAATCATGATGTCCATACCTTGAAACAAAAGTTGTCTTGGGTACATCTTCTGGTTTAATTTTGATCTGATGGTACCCCGATCTAAGATCAATCTTGGAGAACACTCCAGTCCTGTGGACTTGATCAAACAAATCATGAATTCTTGGTAATGGATACTTGTTCTTGATGGTGACATTGTTTAGATTTCTGAAATCACCGCACATTCTTCTACCTCCATCTCTCTTGTCCATGAATATAACTGGTGATCCCCATGGTGATACACTTTCTCTGATGAATCTCTTACTTTCCAGTACATCTAACTGTTCCTCGAGCTCCTTTAATTCCTTAGGACCCATCTTGTATGGTGCTTGAGCAATGGGTGCTGTACCTGGTATCAAGTCAATGGTAAACTCTATCTCTCTGTCTGGTGGAATTCCCGGTAATTCTGCTCGGAATACATCGGGAAACTCATTAACCACTGGTATATCTTCTAACTTAGCTTCATTGAGTGAGTTGAGTTGAAGCTCAGCCTCCACATGGGTATGCTTATCTGCTTGGTAGTTAACTCTTCCTCCTCCGGGCTTCTTGAGAGAAACTGTTTTCTCTTCACAGTCAATTAGAGATCCATTTTCCATCATCCAATCCATTCCTAGAACGACATCAATATTCATCAAGGGGATAACAAAAAGGTCCACGTAGTATGTGCATCCATAGATCATAATGACCTCGTCTGGCTTTGCACGCATAACTAAGAGCGTACCTCCCACCGTCATAACGATAAGAGGACATTCTAATCACGCACACCTTACCCCATACTTATCCACAAAATAACTTGAGATGAAAGATGTGGTGGCACCGGTATCAAATAAAACTTTGCCATATTGGGTAAGAATATTGAGCACACCTAGTACTGTGGTGTCTGAGTTGTCAGCCTCCTCCAGAGATGTACAGTTCAGCTTCTTGAAGGGTTTTCCCCGCTTGCCATTATTGTTCTTTCCGCTGCTGCCACCTCCAGCTGAGAATCCACTTTCTCCTCCGGGTCTAACTCCACCTCTGTTGAATCCACCTCTAGCTGCCTTGTTAGGACAATTAGGCTTGATGCGTCCTTCCTTTCCACACCCAAAGCATAAAACCCTTGGCTTGTTGCATTCGTTCTTGACATGTCCTGGAAGACCACAATTATGACAGATGATCTTATTCCTTGGAGTGAACGGTCTATGATTCATCGGAGCTCCTCCCGACTTTATCCTTGGCTTGCAACTGAGGTTGGTTGTAGGTCGACTTGGCTGAAAACTCTTAGGCTCAAACTTGGCCTTCTTCTGTCGGTTCAACTCAACTAGCTTGTAGTAATTTTCCCAGGTAACTGCAGAGTTCATTAACTCTTAGAAGTTACTTGGCTTGGACGTCCTCAACTGCATAAGGATCCAATCCTCTCAATAATCTCTTTATCCTTTTCTTATCAGTGTCCACCTCATCAGCAGCGTAACGAGAGAGTCTACTGAACTCATTGACATACCAGATCATATGATGTGTTCCTTGTTGGAGATCCTCGAACTCCCTCCGCTTCAACTCCATGAAACTGTTAGGACCGTGATACTCCCTGAACTTTTCCTTGAATTCCACCCATGTGAATACTTTCTCCGGTGGCTTCAGGATCAACTGATTATCCCACCATGCTGCTGCTGGTCCATTTAGAAGATGTGTAGCGAAACACACCTTCTCCATGTCATTGGCATTAATGGCCTTGAGATTCCTCTCTGTGTCGATTAACCAGTACTCTGCTTCCATAGGATCTCTTGATGTAGCAAATGGTGCTGGTTTAGTCTTCAAGAAGTCCAATAGAGTTAGCATCCTTGCTTCAGTGGCCCTCCCAGGCCCCACCTAGGTTAGAAGTTCCTGCATGAACTTGTTCTGGTTTTCTTGGATAAACCTCATGTACTCCATGAAGTGTTGTTCTGCCAGTGGCCTGAGCGGTGGTGGTGATAACTCTGCTCTTGCATCATCTTCATCTGCCTTCGCCTTATTTTCACGCTCCAGACGTTGCGCTTCAGACTCGCTAGCTGCGCCACTATCCATATTCCCCTAGTCCTGCAATATGAAGCGAACAAACTCATAATTACACCATGCCCATGCTTTCTGAGCCTCACTTCACATGCAACACTAGTCACACAATAGAAACAAAAATCCAAATCCAAATACAAGCAACATATTTCACATATAATACATATACGTATAGGTCTGTTACAATACCCTCACTGTAGTGAGTTACTAAAAGCAAAGTAGTACAAAGCACCACTAGGTCGCTCACACACTCCTACCTTATTTATAATACATGGATCGAAACTACTGAACTACTACCTCTCTCTCGATCCCTCACACCATCTCCATGGCTGCCACTACGCTACTCAGAGTACATGCCAGGAGTCCACCCAGTGTGCCATGAAGTCCTGCGCACTGTCTCAGGGACAAACGGTCTCCTGGATGGAACATAATCTGTGTCTGAAGTGTCCACAACCGAGGTGTCGCTCAGAAGAAGCCCGTCCACGTCCAGATAACTCTCAAGATAGGATGCAAACTCCTCTACACTCGTGTACTGTGAGGATCACCCTCTCCGAAACAAGTGGTACTAGTGCAGTAACTGTGATCAAAGGCTGCCTCTTGCATAGGCTGGGTCTCTACCTGCTTCTCATCATCTCTTGATATGTTTATGGAAACTATCTCAGCTCCGTCATTCATATAGGCTGCTACTTCCTCCACACTAGCCTGATCCCCTTCCTCGGATGAGTCATCACAAGGAATCGGATGTTGACTGGTACCAGGGTACCAATCAAACCTCCAACCATCAGAATTCTCCATAAAAGAATCTGACTCGGGGACTCCACCAAAGATATTTGGCTTGGTATCACTGGGTTTGTCCGAGATTCCATACGAGTTGTATGGCTCCGGATCACTAGGTGGTATGATAGGGTAGTGGATAGGTTCTGGAGTAGTTGAATACCTAGACTGCCTAGTCTGGTTTGGGTTCTTGGATGATCCTGCTCCTAGGGTATAGTATGGTTCATCCGCCTCCTAGACCTTCTTCTTACCCCTTTTCTCTGGGCTTTGTGGTTTGGTAAGATCTTCTAGCATACCATCATTGTCATCTACTATGATCTGGTGAGTTCTATAGAAATATCCCACTAACTGCCTATATCGATCTAACAATCTGGTGGCTAACTTTGGTTTGGTTTTCACCAACGCAGAATGGTCAAGTGACAGTTCTGTGGTTAGGTTTTCATGTGGAATGTCTATGAAACTAGTACCTGCTAGCTGATCTGCCTTGTTCTCTCTGATGGTTGCTGGTGCTTCTACTAAGGCCTCCTAATAAGTCGTCGTCTGACTCCTACCTTCTCCACTAGGTGTAGTCACATAAGGTATCAACTCCCTGGGTATCAGGATTAATACCTTGTACTTCAGAATGGTCCCACCATCATTGTAGGTGTATGTGTTGACTTTGATATTGGTATCAAAATTAAAGGCTTGAAGAAAAGCTCGTAACTGCTCTGTCAACTCCCCTTTATAGTGCTTAAGCTTCTCGTGCTTTACCCACTCAGTCCTTCCTGAACTTGTTGGGGGAATAAGTAAGGAGGAGCCTCACTTTCCACCCACGTGAATCGGATTCTCTTTATGCCGGTTTATGTTTCTTCTTCTAGTTCATATCGAGAGGAGATGGATGAGTGTCAGCGAACATAACAAGACCCGGGTAACCCCAAGTGTAACCCGGAAAGAAGGAAGAACCTTCCCATGTTCCGAATCGGGATACCCGGAGGCCCTAGACCTAAGGATTGGCCCACAGGTCAGACGGAGCGTCCGGCTTTTGGAATAAACTGGACGGAACGTATGGACGCCAGATTAGTTTAGGACTCCGATCACGGGAACGACCTGGATGCCCCTGTAACCCGGGGCTCTCGTCCACTATATAAGGCGAGGTCCTGGGACGTACAGAGTCAGATTCTAAGTCGATAGCAAGGTAGCTCGAGACATCGAGAGCCGGAATCGCCCTTTGTAATCGAGACCTTGCTTCCCATAGTCAGAGAAGCACCAGTAGGTTTTACCCTCAATAGAGGGGCCGAACCTGGGTAAACTCGCGTCTCTCGTTTCCTCCTTAACCCTTTTGAAGTTTCGCTCAGTAGCAGTAGCCTCACAATCTAGTTCTCAGATGAGGACACTTGCCGTGAAAACCCCACGACAGTTGGCGCCCGCCATCGGGCCAGCTCGCGAAAGCGTCGTCTTTTCGAAAGGAGCCTTACGTGGAATCGAGAAGGTCGCAATAGGTCGACTCAGGAGGAGTCGGCGAGGAAACTACTATAACCACGATACGTGGGGTCCCGAGTTCGCCTTCGTGGAATCAGGATTTCGTGTTCCTTTTGGTGGGATCCACGTTTTTATTGGGTACGTAGGAACAACAAGCCCAGACCCGGACCAGTTGTCAGATTAGGTCTCTGAAGAAGCTACGCTGACACTCCGATGGTGAATCCTCAGTTGGAAACAATGATGACCGTGATGAGACAGATTCTATCCACCAGCTGTTTGAAGATCGTATAGGTGGAGACCTTGAACCGAATCTGTAGAGTCTGGCAGAAACAGCTCATCATGCAACCGTCTACATGGCTGGACCAACAGGACCTACGGAACCCAGGTATGACATCAATGGAAATTTGATAACAAATACCGCTTCAACTTCAAATCCGGTTCCAGGAGGACTGAGTGTTTCAGGAACAACACCCGTCGGGCCTACGGCAGCTCCTATTGTGCCGACGGCAGCGCCTCTAACAGGACCTGGACTGGCGAGATCTGGGCCAGCAGAGCCAGTGATTGACTTAACAGAGCCCGCACCCTATAACGCAAGGCCTGAGCTAATCGCCACAATGGATTTATTGAACAAAATCCTAGCTACACCAATTACTCCGGAGAACTTTAGCAACGAAATATAGAGATCGAGAGGCTACGACAGGAGATAAGTCGCGCCCGTCGGGAGATTGAGACGGAGGTAACATGTATAAACAAATCCCGGCCAGAGGTCCTGGAGGAAGCAACACGTCTGGAAAGAGAAGGGATTCACTTGAATTTCAGGCAGAGGGAACTGGCCTCGATACAGAGAAAACGTCACCATGCCAGGTTGAATAATGAATTTGGCACACGACTGGGACCAATCAATCTTCAGAATTTATTCACGTCTCCAGTTGGGACGCCCAGCGTACCAAACCCGACCAGGCCAGGTCATCCAATAAATCCGCAAGCTCTGCACGTCCCAGCTCAGCCAGTGCGTTTCCAGCCACCCATCCAACTGCACGGTAAACCAGATTCTGCTCCGGTCTATCAACAGCCCTCGCCGGAAAGGTTTCATACGCCACAGGGTCATTTCAATAACCAATTGGATAAATCTAGGAGGCCACAAACACTTTGGCTCAAATCCCAGTCAATCCAAATGATCCCATTGGGGTCGAAGCCAGAAGAGCAATCGAGATGTTGGAAACAGCGGTGGTACAACAGATGAATTATAGAAACCAGGAGAGGATACACTCAACTCCCTATAACAGCAGGAACTCGTTGCCCATAAGCCACCATGGGAACTCACCTATGCCGGCCGGCTCCAGCAACGCAAACCGGCAACAACACGTCCCACTCAGGCAAGCTGTGTCGCACGCACCCTGAGTTATAAATACGGGACATAGGGTGGCAGAACCAAAAACAGAAATCCAGGTCATATACAGAACCCAGTCTCAAACCCAGCACCAGTCGGGTCACGCAGGATCAGAATTCAGGGTCTGGGACCTGCGATTAGGAACGAAAGTATATCGGCTGATTTCAAGGGACCTCGAAGGGTTGTGAACTATACCCCAGACATGGAACCTGCAGACTGGATAGAAGGCTATGAGATGGCGATGGAGATACTAGAAGTGAGCAATGCAGTGTATGCACGGTATCTAAGTATGATATTAGAGGGACCCGCAAAGTCATGGTTAAAAAACTTGCCCGCGAATTCAATCAACAACTGACAAGAGCTGAAAAATCAGTTTATAAAAAAAAATCAGGGAACGTGTAAGCTTCCGACGGCTATTACAGATCTGGAAAATTGCGTTCAGAAGGAAGGGGAGTCCGCTCAACATTGGTCACGATGTGTTGCAGAAATCATTCATTCATCCGTCGGACTCACAGCCCAGCAGGCGTTCATAGCCCTAGAGAGGAATTGCAGGTTTGACCCGTTGAAGCATAAGCTAGAGCGTATAAAGCGGTAGTTAGCGATATGAGCTAGCTAATGGATGCTATGACCAAATAAGCCGAGTCTAACAAAACAAAGGACGCAGACTCTGATCATGAGAAGTCTGCGGAAGGGAAGAAAATTGGGACCAAGAGTACCCATAAACTAAATCAGAGTAACGGGGGTTCCTAGAACCAGAATGGAAACAAGCGCAAAAAGGGAGAACGTACCTCTGACTTGGTGGCAAACAGAAATACAGGTTATAGGAACCAACGTCAGGGGAACAACTTTGGGGGAAATCAAAATTTTCGACCAAACAGTTTCGCACAGGCGCAGTAGGCTCTAAAGGGACCTTGCCCTCGTCACACCAAAAATGGCAAAGCGGTGAATCACTCTTGGGAAAATTGTTTCATCATGCAGGGCTTTAGACCCAGCGGCAATAATAACTACGGACCAGGAAACAATGAGGTGATACGGGACCCGAAAACAATGCTGGGCACCACAGTCAGGGTAACCATGGAAATAACCTGGCTGGCAATCACCAAGGAGGGAATTCTGGTTTTCAAACTAACCCGAAGCAATTAAGCTCTAGTCAGTATTATGTGTTTACCACTAGTTCATGCAGGAGAGAAAGAAAGGTACAAAAGTGCGCAGTCAATGCAGTGGCTCCTGCTATCCCTAGATGGTTAAACTGGTCAGAATAGCCCATAACCTGGAGTCACGCAGACCATCCTCCACGTGTTGATAACCCCGGAAGCGTAGCTCTGGTCGTAGCTCCACATGTAGGAGGATATAAGCTTGATAAGGTGTTGATGGATGGAGGAAGCAGCATAAATATACTTTATTATGAAACTTTCAAGAGGATGAACCTGCAAGAAAAATATCTTCAACCATCATCAACCATATTTCATGCGATCGCGCTTGGTAAATCCGCACAACCTATTGGAAAAATATATCTTGAAGTT
Organism: Alopecurus myosuroides; assembly: GCA_028641055.1. Taxonomy (NCBI): domain Eukaryota; kingdom Viridiplantae; phylum Streptophyta; class Magnoliopsida; order Poales; family Poaceae; genus Alopecurus; species Alopecurus myosuroides. Next base: position 298,891,311 of record CM054060.1, on the reverse strand, counting down.
GCTTTCGGAGTCTTCAAGAATTACAGGACAGAAATTTTGGCCATCGAAGTTGTCAAATTCAAAAGTCCGTATCATGCTCTATTTGGGAGGTCGGCTTACGCCAAGTTCATGACAAGACCCTATTACGTCTATCTTAAGTTGAAAATGCCAGGTCCTCATGGAAACATTAATGTCAATGGAGACAGAGACATAGCTTTGGAGTGTGAGGAAGGTGATGCAACTTACACAGAAACAACTTGTGAAGACGAGGAATTGAAATTGTATAACTGCAATTGACCTAGAAGACATTACCTCGCTGAAGAAACCATCAGCCGAGTCCAAATTGAAGTTTAAGTCTGCTCAAGATACCAAGTTAGTGGATTCTACCCCCGGTGACTCTTCTAAACAGTTCAGCGTAGGGGCTCACACTACCAAATTCCGTGCGATCCGAAACGTTTGGAGCGGAACATTTTGATAACGTCGTGCGTTTTCATCGTGAATGTCTGAAAAGTGGAGTTTGCTCTTGACGTATTTGTTTGGTCCGTCGCAGACTGGTTTTCCCGACTTTTTGCTACTTTTACATCGCGGATTTTTGTCTCCGGCCCAGTAGCCCACTAAGAGCCCAGTTGCCTTCGACAAAACTGGTTTGGTCACGTAGAACGTCGCGAATTTTCATCGGACCTACACATCCTGCCATGTTTGACTGCTTTGACCGGCAATGACCGCGCTCTCTCGCGGTTGTTCCTAACGTTTTTTTGCACGGGCCCAGCTGTCAGTTCACTAGTTCACACCAGCGTCACAAAGGTTACCGTCATCATCACAACAAGGAGATTTATAATAACTAGAATTAACACTAGTTCACACCAGCATCACAAAGGTTACCCGCCATCATCACAACAGGATCACATCATTAACTAAATAGTTTCATGTCATCGATAGGGTTCACATCACAACAGGTGCACCTCAGTAGGGATGGCACCCGCAGAGTATGGGTAAGGGTGGAGCCACCCTATACCCTTACCCGTCTCCCCTGATCTTACCCGTCACCTGTACCCATACCCTTGATGGGTATAACTTTTTCCCATACCCGTCACCCGATAGGGTATAAGGGTACCCGCGGGTAAAAAATACCCGTGTTTGCAGCATAACACGTTGAGTACAAAATTGTCATAAATTGCAATGTATAATCATAATTTTAACCATTCGCATATTTAAAATATCAGCATGTTGTACAATAACACTTGCGCATAAACAACATACAATCACAAAACAACCAAACATAGTCATACACTTTAAGTTCACAATTGATATATGTACGCTCGGTGGATAGTTTCTTTCATGGCCAGGTGGGTTGTTCGACTTAGGTAGGTGGAGGCAGTAGCGTGATTAAGGCCAAAAGATTAGCATTTATCCTTATGTATCAATGTTATTATATTTTTTGTGGAGAAAGTATCGTTATAAAAGTGTAATAGTGAGCCTCATTGCCAACCATGGTACATACCATCACTCCTCGAGCTTCTCCATTGTAGCGAGCGAGCGAGCACGCAACGGCCTTGAGTTGGCCATAGTCCGGGCTCCCCAGTCCGGAACATCTCTTCTGGGAACATGCGGCGGGCATCCATCAACGAAGGAGACAGCGAATAGCCGCGCGCGATCTATGGATTCGGTGGGGAAGAATGGGGAATTTGGGGTTCGATCCTGTTTCAGTCTGCGAGCTGGGCAGATGAGCAAATGGGGAATTTGGGGTTCAATCCTGTTTTAGTCTCAACAAGTCCCTCGGGTGAACCCATAGGGTTTCGATTAGGAGAACATGTAGTCGCTGGTGACGATCGTCGGCTAGACAGGGGGCTCGATTTACCCAGGTTCGGGGCCCTCGTAGAGGTAAACCCTTACTCCTGCCTATGTCGATCTGTATTAACGAGTAGATCGGTTACAATGGTGGTTGCTCAAGTCGAGAGTATGATCTCGATCTCAAGACTTGGTGGTGCGGTATTGCTTGGTCCCTCCCCTGGTGGTTCTCCTGGCCTTATATAGATGGCCAGGTCTCAAACCGTACCCGGGGAGGACTCCAACCCTAACCTAGAGTCGGTTACAAGTTTCCTAACTTGATCCGCAAGGTTTTGCGGGTGGGCTTCAATTGGGCCTTCTAGAATAATCCATGATGCCTCCTTTAGAGCTTGGGCCGTGGGCCTGAGACCGGGTAGGCACACCCGACAGGCCTAGGATCCATCCCTTCGTCAGTAGCCCCCGAGCGTTTACTCGACTGAGAATGCGTCGGGTGGACGCTCAGAACTTATCTTGATTTCCCTTCGACTGGTGACTTCAATCATTTGAAGAGGATGTGTATCCTGTATGCGATGCATTTCTTGTACTCGAGAATCGAGAAAATAAAAAGTGCCTGTTTGGCTGTTTTCGCAGAAGGATGTGGCTCAGTTGTTTGGCTCTCCCGAAAGCTCAGGGCCAATTAATTGCATCTAGGGCAAAAACAGTTCTGGCCTACACAGATTCAAGACCTCCGACTCGAATCCGGTGAGGTGATCACTGCGACTGGGCCGTAGAGGTCTTACCGAGTCGAACTTAACCTAATTGGGTACCCGGCGCGTCCGCTAGGATTTTTCTTCGTGTTGTTGACACGGAATTTTACCGGAGGACGCAACTTGAGTTCGATTCCAGGCCCTCAAGAGAGATATTTTGGGTCTTACCTTCGTATTCAAAAGAAATACGGTATCCGGATGTGCCTAGTCGGCTGAACGATACAGGAGTTTGACGTGTGTACACCGTCTATTCGAGTGGTAGGAGCTACGCACTCGCAAGTTTTTATCCAGGGATATTTCGAGTGAAAATTTCTCCCTAGATTTTGTGCACAATTTTTTTTTTTGCTTTGTAGTCTTCCTTCCATACGAAACAGTTTTCGTGTTTGGAAATCTTGTCGTGCCCATTTGAAAGGAAATTTCGTATATGGGGCTTTCATGCGAAAGAACTTTCGCGTCACAGTTTGACCATACGAAGTTATTTCGTGTTTGGAGCTTTATGCGAAGGAGTTTTCGCGTCTTGATTTGCCCATACGAAGTATTTTCGTGTTTTGGGGCGTTTATTCGAAGGAGTTTTGAGCCTGATGATGTTTACCATGACGTCATAGCGCACTTTATCCTCCCGACGGGACGTGACAGAGCGAGAGCAGAGATGCTGGCCCACCTTGTCAGCTTTTTGACCGGAAACGAGACGTCGTTTCCGGTTTTTACGCGAACTGCGCGCAGTAATTGCGCAGGATCTTCTGTTAAGATCGTGGCACGAAACAGCGTTTACCGCCGTTTCGGCTTCAGGCGTGGCTGCCGCGATGAGTGCCACGTTGCTTGACGAGCGGCCATGATTAAATGACAACGTGTATAAATACGACCCTTAGGTGAAAAGTGAAAACCTCCCGTCATTCGCTTCCCAGCTTTCACCTTCCTAGCCTTCGTCTTCCTCGCGCTCTCTGTCTTCAAGATTGCACCAGCGCTCATGGCGGGAGGCAAGAAACGCACCACGGTTTCCTCCACTCGGGCGGCCGAAGATGCTTGTGCTGCGCCCGCTCCGCGCTCCGACGACTGGCGCTCCGCCAACACCATGCAGAAGAGCATCAAGGAGATGCAGAGGGAGGGATTGCTGCCCCCCGAAGCCGAGAAGCGGGTTCGCCTCGGCAAGAAAGAAGAGGTACCCAATCCCCATGCGAACGAGCGCGTGATCTTCGCGGATCACTTTTCGCGTGGGCTTTCTCTCCCCCTCCATCCTTTCTTGGTGGCATTGCTGTATGTCTATGGCATACAGCTCCACGACTTGTCTCCGAACGCGGTGCAGCACATCTCATGCTTCATCGTGCTTTGCGAGTGCTTTCTTGGCATTCGCCCGCACTTGGGCCTCTGGAAGGCCTTGTTTAAGGTGCGGGCTTTCCGCGAGAAATCGCGGGAGGAAATGGAGCTTGGGGAGACGCTGCGCACCAGCGGCTTCGGGATCCAGGCGAAATCGGACACCCTCTACTTTGACATGCAACTTCTTGACTCCGCGCAAGGGTGGAGGAAAAAGTGGTTTTATGTTGCTGATGACAGCACGGGTGGAGTCAATGAGTTCCATCCGTTCGCCGTCTTGAAGCAGCGGAAGTCTTGGGCGCACATGCTCTCAGTCGAAGAGAGCCGAGTCGTCGCCCCTCTACTCGCCAAGGTTGCAGCGCTCCGCGACCAAACCGCAGGAGTTGCGCTGAACGGCTTGCATCTTGCGAGCCTGTTCCTTAAGCGTAGGATCCAGCCCCTGCAAGCGAGGCCCTCCACCATGTGGGAGTATCAAGGCGCTGAAGACCCCAGCCGAGTGAGCCGAGAAGAACTCTCGAATGCCGAGTTCGAGAAGAAGACCGCGGCCATCACGAAGCTGAAGGTATGCGAGTCTTTCGCCGATTGTCCAATCGCTGCTTTTGACGCCTCGAAGCCCCCTCTATCTGATGTAAGTTTCAATCTTTCCTTATCTTAGTCCTTTTTCTTTCTCGAAAGTTTGTCGACTAAATTTCTTCTTCCTTTTCTTCTTTTGTTTTCTTCTTGTAGAGTCTAGCGGTGGCCACCTGCTACCCGCCAGTCTCCGGTGAAGAAGCCTCGGACCTGTTGGCAAGCAACCTGGATGTTCCTATCGACTCCAGTGTTACTGATGCCGACTCGAGTTCCGAGAACGATTCTTCGGATGACGTGAAAGAATCGGGTAGCGATCTCCACCACCGCAAACGCCGCCGAGCAGGAGACGATGAGGCCACCTCCAAGGATAATTCCTTGGGTGGGGGATCTGACAAAGAACCTCTCGTTGTGACTCCGCTAAGTGTGCGCGCTCCTCCCGCTCCTCAGCTGAAGATCCAGACCGCCTGGAACGCGGATATGCTGGACGACGAAGATGATGATGAGTAAGTTTTTGCTTCTTTGTTCTAGTCGAATGTTCCCTTCTTGTTTCTTCTGACATTTGTTGTTTTCCTTCATGATAGGCTCCAGTCCATCAGCCCCGGCCGGTTTGCCTCTTCCCTTCCTCTCGAGAAAAGGAAAGAGGCCGCTGCTGCGGGTGGGACCCCGACTGCTGGGACCGTCCAGAATTCACCGAGTCCAGCCCCCACAGCTGCGGCTACGGAATATAGGCTCCCTAGCTTTGCAGTTGGGGCCTCGACTTCGAAAGAAGTGTCGGGTAGCTCGGCTGATCCTCTCTGCATTGCTCAAGGCCAGGTAAATTTTGCTATTTTCCTTTGCATCTTGTACTTTGTTTGTTTGGGATTTTTATCGGGTGCACAACACTGCTCCTGGTGGGAGTAGCCCCCGAGGCTGTAGTTAATCGCTTGCGATTGGCTACAGGCTCAAGAACTTAAGCTCTTTTCTTCTCTTCATTTTATCGGGTGCACGGCAGTGCTCCCGATGGGAGTAGCCCCCGAGGCTATACTCGACTGTTTGCAGTCGTGTATGGGCTCAATCTTCTCTTCTCTGACTTTTTCATCTTCATGTTCTTGCAGTCTCTTCTTGACTCCCTTGCAGCCATTGGCCGTCGTGTTATTTCGGCCGAGACAGATTGCGTGACCCTTCGGGCAGATCGCGATCAACTCGTCTCGGAAAGCGAGCTTCTTCGAGGTAAATTTATCTACTCCTTCTATCCAATCTTTTCGTTCATGCGAATTCCTTTGTGTTTTAAGCTTATTGCTGTGTAGCTCAAGCCGAAGTGCTGAAGGCCGAGAAGATGGACGCTGTCACTCGGGTAAGCACCCTGGAGGCTCAGTTGGAAGCTGCTCGAAAGGAACTTGAATCCTCTCGCAAGCAGTCGACTGACCTCGAGGGAAAGCTTGCGGATGCCCAGGACGCCCTGAAGAAATTGGAGGAGGCTGGCACCAAGCAGGACAACGATCTCGTTGACTTCCTCCGCCCTTTGGCCTAGCGTTTTGCAGGTAAGTTGCACTTATCCTTTGTTGTTTCTCGACTGGCTGGTAAGTTATTTGGATTTTAACGTTTCTTTCTGCAGATCTTCTTGGCGTTGCGCTGGAGCTGCCCGGGGTTCAACGGGTGGATGCCTTGACAGATTCCTGCGCTCAACTTCGAAGGCATGCTAGCGGGATTTGCTCCCTGATTGGCGATGCTACTCGGGTGTTGACACAGCTCCACGGGCGTCTTCTGGTCGACGCTGTAATTTCACCTACGCTGGATGGCCTCCTGAAGGTTTTCCTGGAGGGCAATCTCCTTCAGGCCTACTCGGTCGCTCAGTCGGAGTCCGGGGCGAAGACTGCCATCCAGTTTGCACTGGCGCACGGAGTCGCAGGCTTGGACGAGGCGTACTAGAACCTCCCCGTCGACGCTACTACGGGCAGAAAGTTAGCGCTTCGTCCTTTTGGCAATCCGGCTGGAGTCCTTGCCCGAAAGTTATCTGATTTGATTACCCGTGCTAGTCGCAGGGGGCCATCTGCTGCGAGTGGCAGCACTTCTGTAGTTCCTTAGGATAGTCTTTACGTAGTTTGTGCTTCCGATGTAATGAACCTTGGTATGTATTCCCGCATTCTATCTTTAATCGAAATGTTCTTTTGATATCTGAGATGCTTCGTGCGATTGATTGTCATGAGTTCCTCCCAATGGGAGTAGCCCCCGAGCACCTGTCGAATAGGTGGTTTATTTCTCGAATGGAGCGTTTTGAACTGTTCCTTAACTTTTCTTATCTTTCTTCAGGTAACAGGCGCTGTCGTGGAGTCTTCGAGTGGATCTACTGCACAAGCAGATCCTCTTGTTGCAGCTGTTGGTACTTTTACCGGCCTTCGTGACCGTGTCGCGGATGGTGAACGCAAACTAAAAGCTTTGCGCGGGGTGGCTGACGTAGCCAAGTCCAAAAAGAAGCTTGCGGTTGAACGTGAACAATTTGTGATGGATGAATTGGCAGTTGTTGCCAAGGATATGCTTTGTAAGTACTTCAGCCCCTAGCACTCTGTGTCTTTTTTCTTTATTTGACTCTATGTAGCTTTCTTTGCAGTTGTTCAGCCTGACGAACGGTGTGAAAAGCATTGGGTGGAAAACAATATTCTTCACGAAGCCAGTAGTTCTAAACCACATGCAAATAACTTCTGGTCTGACCGTAGTCGGGGCTTTGTTCTCGCCACTCTGAAGTATCGTGTGGGCCAAGCGAAGATACTGGTCGATAGTTGTCACGAGGCCCTGATAGCTTTGAATGACGCTTTTTATCCCTTGGAAAGGGGTCCAGAAGATTTGAGCCAGCTACTCAGAACTTTTGGTCGAGTAGGCGAGATTCGGGAGTGCGTCCGTCAACAGTTGATCTACGGGTCGCTAGTAGCACTCTCATTTGTTCGATTATGGCATTCCGAGGTTAATTTCAACTCCGTGGCCAAGCTCCCAAATTCTCCAGTCGATATGACGTCTCATCATACAGTCGTTCGACCTGCTGTAGAGGAGATTATTCGACTGACCTCTGATGAGGTTAATCGGGTTCTAGCCGAGGAAACTGCTCGTCGCCATATGTAATTGTAGGATGTATGTATCCTGTTAATTCTGTGTAGTTGTCTTCAAATTTTATAAGGTGCCAACCTTGTTTGTATTCTTGTATTTGTAAATGATGCTAAGTTAGGCGTAGCCCCCGTGTGTTTGGGGTGTATACCTGTTATTTAGCGTGTAAAGATCAATGACTTGAAAAACTATGGTTGAGAAACCATGTATTTTATTAATATGAGTGAGAATCCATGTATTGTCTTCGAGCTACAGCATGGCTAGTATAGCCTTATTTTGTCGAGTAGAATAATCTAAGGATAGAATATGCGGAGGTGCGCAACATTCCATGGATTGGAGTAGATGCCACCGGTCTCGGGGTTCTTCAGTCGATAGGCGCCACCAGGGATAACTTCGTGTATTATGAAGGGTCCTTCCCATGGTGGCTCGAGCTTGTGTCCTTCCTTCTGCTTGAGTCGCAGCACCAAATCTCCTGCCACGAAGGCTCTGTGCCGTATACGGCGGCTGTGGTAGTTGCGCAACAGCTGTTGATATACAACGGATCTTGCGAGTGCAATGTCGCGTATCTCGTCAAGTGCATCCACGTCTTCCGCGAGTGCCTTGTTAGAGGTTTCTTCGCTGTAAGCGACGACTCGTGGGGCGCTGAACTTGACATCTTCGGGAAGGACTGCTTCAGCTCCGTATACCATGAAAAATGGTGTGTATTTTGTTGATCGATTCAGGGTCGTGCAGAGGCTCCATAGTATGGAGGGTAACTCCTTTGCCTAGTGTCCTGCCGCTGGGTGCAGTCGATCTAGTAGCCGTCTCTTTATTCCAGCCGAGACCAATCCGTTGGATCGCTCGACTTGACCATTGGTTTGCGGGTGAGCCACAGAGGCGAAACTGAGGGTGATGCCCTTTTCCTCGCAGAACTGCTCTGTTTCCTTTGCTGTAAAATTGCTTCCATTGTCGGTGATGATGTTGTGTGGTATCCCAAATCTGCACATGACGGAGTCGAGGAATTTGATGGCACATTGAGCGCTAACCGAGGTGACTGGCATGGCCTCAATCCACTTTGTAAATTTGTCGACTGCAACGAGAAAGTGCGTGTAACCTCCTGGCATTGATTTTTTCAGTGGTCCTACCATGTCTAGCCCCCATTGTTCAAAGGGCCATGCGATTGGGATCATGTGAAGCTCAGTGGCAGGGGCGTGCGGCTTGGGCGCAAATCTTTGAGATGCGTTGCATTTTTCGACTAGGTCCTTTGCGTCCCTGGCTGCTGTGAGCCAGTAGAACCCTGCGCGAAAAGCTTTACCCACGATTGCCTTCCAGCTAGAATGGTATCCGCAATCTCCTTGGTGTATATCTCGTAGTAGTTCCTTCCCGTCCTCGGGCGCTATGCATCTTTGCAATATTCCTGATATGCTCTGCTTGTATAGTTCTCCGTTGAGTACTCGAAAAGCTTTGCTGCGTCGCACTATCTGTCTAGCCTCGCGAATATGTGCTGGGAGCCGTTTGTTGGATAAGTAGTCGAGGTATTTCTGCGTCCAGACTGACTCGACCAGAAAAACTTGTCTTGAGATGTTGTGGGTGAGCTCAATCATAGCAGTTTGCGGGCTGACTTCTGTCTCCAATGTCGCGGGTGCTTCTGCTGATTTTTTGACTTTGACTGAGCGCTTGATCATCCTTCCGAAGTATATTCCAGGTGGTATGGTTGTGCTTGTAGAAACCATGTTTGCCAATTTATCTGCTTCTTCGTTGTTGGATCGCGCAATGTGCTTTAGTTTGCACCCTTGGAAACTTCCTTCGAGTAGATTGTACATATCTCGATATGCAACCATGTTTTCTGCAATGGCGTCGCAATCTTTCATGCACTATGAGGTTTGAATCTCCATAGATCATTAGCCGGGTTGCTCCACAGGCAATCGCCATCTTGATGCCATGGAGGAGGCCCTCGTACTCTGCGTCATTATTTGACGCCGGGTCGTCGGGTGGAAAGTCCAATCGCATGACGTATTGTAACTTGTCACCTCTCGGGGATATCAGGACTACTCCAGCTCCGCCTCCTTCGTTTCTCTTTGATCCATCGAAATACATTATCCAGTTGTTTGTATACTCTGGGGGGGGGGGGCTGGCGTTTGTAGTTCTGTCCACTCGCTTAGGAACTCCACGCACACTTGTGATTTGATAGATTTGCGACCTGCGTATATGATGTCCTAGGCGCCGAGCTCGATACTCCACTTCGCAATTCTTCCGGATGCCATTGGGTTATTCATGATAGTACCCAGTGATGCGTCGTTTACCACCGTGACGGTGTGTTCCTGGAAGTAATGTTTGAGCTTTCGGGCTGTGAGCACCACACCGTACGCGAGCTTCTGGTAATGGGGATATCTCTGTTTGCAGGGCGAAAGCACCTCGCTGATGCAATATATTGGCCTCTGGATGCCAAACGCCTTGCTGTCCTCCGGCCGCTCGACCACAATTGCTGTGCTGATGACCTGATTTATCGCGGCTAGGTATAGGAACAGTGGCTCCCGTTCTTGCGGTGTTGCCAGGACGCGCCTGCTCTGCAATGCTCTCTTGAGGTCTGCGAATGCTTTCTGTGCTTCGGGTGTCCACTCGAACTTTTCCGTTTTCTTCACTAACTCGTAGAAAGGTAATGCTTGCTCGCCTAGCCTCGCAATGAATCTGCTTAGGGCGGCTAGTCGTACTGCAAGCTGCTGCACACCATGGAGATTAGTTGGCTCCTTCATTGTCAGGATTGCTTGGATTTTCTCCGGGTTAGCTTCAATCCCTCGAGCGGAGACCAGGTATCTGAGAAGTTGTCCTGCAGGGACGCCAAAGACGCACTTGGTCGGGTTGAGTTTGATTCGGTATGCGTTCAACGTGTCGAATGTTTCTCTAATATCATCGAGAAGCGTATCTTCCACTCGAGTCTTGATGACGATGTCGTCAACGTACACTTGTACGTTCTTGCCAATGAGCTTGGCGAGACATTTTTGCATGCAGCGCTGATATGTTGCGCCTGCGTTCTTTAGCCCGAAGGGCACTGTTGTGTAGCAGTAAACACCATGGGGTGTTATAAACGCCGTCTTTTCCTCGTCCTCTTTTTACATCCTGATCTGATTATAGCCTGAGTAGGCGTCCAAGAAAGAGAGGCGTTGGCAACCTGCTGTAGAGTCCACGATCTGGTCGATCCTTAGCAGGGGAAAGTTATCCTTGGGGCAGTGTTTATTCAACGACATGTAGTCGATGCACACACGAAGGATGTTGGTATTCTTCTTCGGGACCAGCACCGGGTTTGCTAACCAGGTGGAAATTTTTATCTCGCGAATAAATTTTGCTGCGAGTAGTCTGTTTACTTCTTCTCCGAGCGCTTTTTGTTTGGGCTCTGAGAACCTTCGGGTAGTCTGTTTGATTAGGCTTGGCGTCTTTGAAGACTTCGAGTGAGTGCTCGGCGAACTCCCTGGGTATCCCTGGCATATCTGAAGGCTGCCAGACGAAAATTTCCCAGTACTCACGGAGGAGCTCGACGAGCGCGCCTTCCTATGCTGGCAAGAGGGTGGTGGACACCATCGCCGTGTTCGCAGAATCCGTCGGGTGCACTTGATGCTCGCAGGTACCGCTATTTGTGTTGAACTCAAGCTCTGGAGCGTTTTTCTTGGTGAGAGGCATCACGGAGTGATCCGTGGTTTTTGCTATCTCGTCTAGTTCTTCTTGCATCTCGAAGGATTGGGCGATCTCGTTGAATTCGATGTCGCATTTATTGGACTTTTGGAAATCACCGTCGATGGTGATTGTGCCATATTCTCCAGGCAACTTGAGCTTCAAGTATGCGTAGTGCGATACTGCCATGAATCTGGCGAACGCCGTTCGACCGAGAATGGCGTGGTACTGTGAGGGCCAATCGACAACTTTGAAATCAAGAAATTATCGCCTGTAATTGCTTCGGTTGCCTAGCACCACCTCCAGGTTGATTGTTCCGAGTGGACGGACTGCTTTCCCTGGAACTATCTCGTGGAAGGATGTCTCTGATTCCGCGAGTCCATCCAAATTCTTGTTCATATGACGGAGCGTGTCTGCGTAGATGATGTTGATTCCGCTGCCTCCGTCCATGAACTCACGAGCCAGCTCGTAATTGCCAATTTGCGTGTATGACTAGTGCGCGTGTCCTGGTCGATAGACTCGCGGAGGGTTGTCTTCCTTGGAGAAAGTTATTGGTTGTTCCGCCATCTTCAGGTACTCGGTCTTTGTAGGTGGGGTTTGCACAGCCATGCATAACTGTCGTGTGTTTGTCTTATGAGCCCTACGCGATGGACAGACATTTTGTATCATGCCTAAGAGTCCCGCTGGGTTCGGGTATCCATTGACTCCCTGATTTGGGGCGGGTGGCGCTGGGAGCGCAGCTAGCACCGCGTTTTGGTTTCCTGCTAGGGGCAGGGCTTGCGGCTGTTGAAATCCTTGAGCTCCTCCTCCAGGAAGCTGCGGGTAACCTTGATTGATTGCTGCTCTATTTTTCTTTAAGAGGGCCTCGTGGATATCGATGAACTTTCGGCAATCCTTGAGAAGGTGTGTTGCCTTAGTTTTGCCGGTGCGCTTATCTGTAAATAGATGTAGCGTGCAGTAACCGTCGAGGTCCTCCTCGGGGGTTTTGTCTTCCTGCTTTGGCTTCCACTCTCGTTTTCCACGATATCCGCTGTAGCGATTTTTTGTGAACTCCGCTGCCACAAATTCTTCTCAATCATCGTGGTCGCAATTCTTTCTTCTTTTCTTTCGACTATGGCGATCGTCATCACGTTCCGGGGATGAATCTTTCTCGTTGCACACTGTGTCTTCGCCGTTTGCCCATTTGTCGGCTATGGCCATCAATTCTCCCATGGTTTTGGGTGCGAGTCGTCCCAGTTCTTCCCTGAAAGAGGTTCGCCGTGCTCCTTTGGCGAATGTTTCAACCGCGACTTCTTCTGATATATTTCCCGCTGTATTCCGTAGTGTGGTCCATCGCTGAATATATTCACGAGTAGACTCGCCACTTTTCTGCTTGCAAGCTCGTAGCTCCTTGATGGTCGCCGGTCTTTTGTATGTTGCCTGGAAATTTTTGCAGAAATCGAGGTTTAGGTCGTCCCAAGACCTGTAGCATGCCTTTGGCCTTCCTTCGAGCCAGCTGCGGGCAGCGCCGACTAGGTGTAAGTTGAGGTACTGCATAGCTGTGTTTTTGTTCCCACTTTGGCATTTTACTGCCGTGAGGTAATCTGACAACCAGGCCGAAGGTTCTTGCGAACCATCGTACTTCTGTACTTCCGTGGATAGCTTAAATCTTTTGGGTAGCGGCGATTCGCGGATGCTGCAGGCAAAGCATAGGGCTCCGCAGACTTCGTCGTCGGAGGATGTAGATGGGGAGCGCACACGGTTTCTGGCCACCCGACCTTTATCAACCTTGCGCTGGGCGATGTCTGATTGCGCGTTGTACCCAGGTTCGTCGCGATTGATGTCTCCTCTCGTCTCCTTGCTGCGATGTCGCGAGTGGCTTCTGTCTCGATCTCTTCGCGGGCTGCGATCTCGATCCCTTCGCGGGCGGCGGTCTTGATCCCTCCGCGGGCTGCGGTCTCGACCTCTTCGCGGGCTGCGGCTACGGCCTCGTCCTCTCGGGCTGCTATCGCTACCGATCGGGCTATCTCCTCATTGTCGAGCTTCTTTCCCTCGTGTGCGACGAGGCGATTTTTCTTTGCTAGGTGACGTGCCCCTATGTCCACGGGGTGCTTCTTTGTCCTTCTGTGCAGCTGCTTTCCTGCGATCGTAGGAGGCGAATTTTGCGGCTGCCATGCCTAATCCTTTCTGCACTTGCTTGTATTGTTCCGCGCGGGGGTCGTCTTCTCCTGGTTGATTTATCTGCATGTAGGTGGCTGCAGCTAGCACCGCGGCAGCGGGATTTTGCGGATAGATGTTTCCATCCTCGTCGACGTGCATAAGCGATTTGCTGATTCCGCTCAAGGACTCGCCGTCCATGGTCGCGGTTCTTGAGGCGCGTCCCTTCTTCGGGGGGCGGTTCCCGACAGAAGGTGTTAGGGACATCTCGGCTCGGCGTTGACTTGACTCGTCTGCCAACCTTTTCCGCTTGGCTAGATCTGCCCGAGCTTCTTTGATCGCAGTGGCCGCTATCACTAGATGATAGTGGTAGGCGATCATGTCTTCGTGTGGGGCTCCGGCCGCAGGTGGTTTGCTCGTTCGGATAGCCTCTTTTGCTCGGAGCCAGGCGTCTCGTGAGACGTTGATCTCAGCACGTTCCCTTGCGCTGTCTTCAGTTTCTGCGGGTGGTGGTTCCGATCCTGCCATGCAGACCTGAGCCAGATGCGGCTTGTGAGTCCTAGGCGTAACTTGAAAGGCCTTCCTGACCCGAGAGGGCTCCTCTGTAGAAAGGGTATGGAAATTGCTGGTGTTGAGGCGGATGGACTCGCCACTTTTCGCCAAGTAAGGTCGTGAATCGACAGCTCCTGGGCTGGAAATTGACACAGATCCCGCTTCCTCAGGGAAGTGAAGGATCCCTTCTTTGTTGGTGTAGAACTTAAAGCTCCCGAACGTCAAGGTGACGCTCTTCTCTAGATCGCTGAGTACCAGGCGTGATTCCGGCGAGTGAGGGGTGACTACGACATATCCGATCCGAATCGGGTTGGTCAGAGTCAAAGTCGAAGGTTTCCAACGTGAGTTGGTTGTCGATGAAGCCGAAGGTGCCGGAGATCCAGCCCCCGCCGTTCCCACAGACGACGCCAATTGTCGAATCTGCATCTCAACAAGTCCCTCGGGTGAACCCATAGGGTTTCGATTAGGAGAACGTGTAGGCGCTGGTGACGATCGTCGGCTAGACAGGGGGCTCGATTTACCCAGGTTCGGGGCCCTCGTAGAGGTAAACCCTTACTCCTGCCTCTGTCGATTTGTATTAAAGAGTAGATCGGTTACAATGGTGGTTGCTCAAGTCGAGAGTATGATCTCGATCTCACGGCTTGGTGGTGCGGTATTGCTTGGTCCCTCCCCTGGTGGTTCTCCTGGCCTTATATAGATGGCCAGATCTCAAACCGTACCCGGGGAGGACTCAAACCCTAACCTAGAGTCGGTTACAAGTTTCCTAACTTGATCCGCAAGGTCTTGCGGGTGGGCTTCAATTGGGCCTTCTAGAATAATCCATGATGCCTCCTTTAGAGCTTGGGCCTGAGACCGGGTAGGCACACCCGACAGGCCTAGGATCCATCCCTTTGTCACATGCGGCGGGCATCCATCAACGAAGGAGACAGCGAATAGCCACGCACGATCTATGGATTCGGTGGGGAAGAATGGGGAATTTGGAGTTTGATCCTATTTTAGTCTGCGAGCTGGGCAGATGAGCAAATGGGGAATTTGGGGTTCAATCCTGTTTTTGTCTCAATTTGACCCTCTTTTCAACACGAAATCTGCACTAGGGGCTCCAATTATAACATGTGCTAGATTTTGGTTTTCTATGTATGTACGGCATGCCCCAACAAAGTGAGGAAATAAATCCATTGGTCTACCCCCTTTCCGATGCCAGTTGAAGGGGTAAACGGAAAAGTTTCGGTCAACACATGCCAGAGTTTCGTTGAAGAGGGGGCTCCGGAGTAGGTATCCTTCCTAAGCCTATATGGAGTAAAATCATGTCCATACAAGTGTGCTAGGAGGTGAAGAGAGCCAAGATACAAACCCGAGGTGTGACCGGTTTCACCCGCATCGCTTGCTATATATGCAGGAAGGATATATACGTACCTCAACCCCCTCCCCCTTCGGACGATCCCGAGGGAATACTATAACAACTCCGGACAGTATGAATCCCACCCAAAATAAGGGTTTTCCATACCATGTGTGTTAGAGTGTGGAATTAGCCTTGGATGACCAAGATTCCCTTAGGGCTCACCGGCGTCGGATTCTCTCTAATGGGTTCCAGGACTACTCAGAGCCCGAAACTCCCGGTTGTGAAGGAACGGGGGGGGGGGGGGAATGTTGCCAATAGGTGGGCCCTACCATTGTCTTGGGTGTTCCTTGGGCCTAATAGAACACAACCGAGAAATTAGTTCCACTTAGCTACCACTTTTCCGGCTCATGTAGAGCGTCCAGAACGACAGTTCCGTCCTTTTCTCCAGCGGGCCTAGGGTTTCTCCTGTGAGAGGCCTCGGAGCGCGTGAATCCAACCCAAACCTGGGGTATGCCATATAATGTGTGTTAGAGTGTGGCATGGGTCTTGGATGCCCAATATTACCTCCCTCTTTGTGTTATGGCTTCACTGGCGTCGGATTCTCTCTCGCGGGTTCCAAGGCTATTCAGAGCCCGAAACTCCTAGATCTGACGGAACGGGGGAATCTTGCCAAGAGGTGGGTCCCAACGTTGTCTTGGGTATTCCTTGGGCCTAACCTAACACAACCAACCAATTAGTTCCACTTTGCTACCCCCTTCCGGCTCACGTAGAGGGGCCAGATCGGCAGTTCCGTCCTTTTCTCCAACGGGCCTAGGGTTTCTCCGGAGAGGAGCTCCAGAGCGTCTTAATCCCACCCAAGCCTAGGCTATCACATAACATGTTTGTTAGAGTGTGTGGCATAGGTCTTGGAAGCCCAAGATTCCCTCACTATTTGATTTAGGGATTCACCGGCGTTAGATTCTCTCTAGTTGTTGCAGGACTACTCACGGAGCAAAACTCCCGGATCTGACGGAGAACGGGCGGGGGGGGGGGGGTATCTTGCCAAGAGGTGGGCCCCACCATTGTCTTGGGTGTTCCTTGGGCCTATCAAAACACAACCAAGCAATTAGTTCACTTTTCTACCCCCTTCCGGCTCACGTAGAGGGTCCAGAATGGCAGTTTTGTCCTTTTTTTTAACGGGCCTAGGGTTTGTCCGGAGAGGAGCTCCAGAGCGTCTTAATCCCACCCAAACCTAGGGTTTGCCATATCATGTGTTTTATAGTGTGGCATGGGTCCTGGATGCCCAATATTCCCTCACTCTTGGGGTTATGGCTTCACCGGCGTCGATTCTCTCTCGTGGGTTCAAGGACTACTCACAGCCCGAAACTCCCGGATCTGACGGAACAGAGGGAATCTTGCCAATAGGTGGGCCCTACCATTGTCTTGGTTTTTCCTTGGGCCTAACCTAACACAACCGAGCAATTAGTTCCACTTTTCTACCCCCTTCCGGCTCACGTAGAGGGTCCAGAACAACAGTTCCGTTCTTTTTTCTCCAACGGGCCTAGGGTTTCTCCGGAGAGGAGCTCTAGAGCGTCTGAATCCCATCCAAGCCTAGGGTATGCCATAAAACGTGTGTTATAGTGTGTCATGGGTCTTGGATGCCCAATATTCCCTCACTCTCGGTGTTATGGCTTCACCGGCGTCGGATTCTCTCTCGTGGGTTCCAGAACTACTCATAGCCCGCAACTCCTGGATCTGACGGAGAACGGGGGGAATCTTGCCAGGAGGTGGGGCCCTACAATTGTCTAGGGTGTTCCTAGGAGCTAACCTCACACAACGAAGCAATTAGTTCCACTTTGCTACCGCTTTCCGGCTCACGTAGAGGGTCCATAACGAAAATTCCGTCCTTTTCTATAGCGGGTCTAGGGTATCTCCGGAGAGGAGCTTCGGAGCGTCTGAATCCCACCCAAGCCTAGGGTATTCCATACCATGTGTCTTATAGTGTGGCATGTGTCTTCGATGCCCAAGATTGCCTCAATCTTTGTGTTATGGCTTCACTAGCGTCGTATTCTCGCTCGCGGGTTCTAGGGCGCTACTCAAAGCATGAAACTCCCGGATCTGACGGAACGGGGGGAATCTTGCCAAGAGGTGGGACCTACATTTTCTTGGGTGTTACTTGGGACTAACCTAACACAACAAAACAATTTGTTCCACTTTGCTACCCCCTTCTGTCTCACGTAGAGGGGGCTAGACCGGTAGTTCCGTCCTTTTCCCCAACGGGCCTAGGGTTTCTCCGGAGAGGAGCTCCAGAGCGTCTTAATCCCACCCAAGCCTAGGGTATCACATAACTTGTTTGTTAGAATGTGGCATGGGTCTTGGATGGCCAAGATCCCCTCACTCTTTGTGTTAGGGCTTCACCGGCGTTAGATTCTCTCTCGCGGGTTCCAGGGCTACTCATAGCCTGAAACTTCCGGATCTGACGGAACGAGGGCACTACCAAATTCCGCGTGATCAGGGACGTTTCAATAACGTTCCGGATGGGCTCCAAACCGCCGCTAAGGGAAATCCGCGACGGTTTACGTGACGGAATGAAAACGTATCAGATCGACTGTCACGGACGATTCCGCAACGTTTATATGAACACTAAACCGTTAAGGCTATCCGCAACGTAAAACAAATCGTCGCCACCAGTTGGGCCGTCCGGACTAGGCCCAATAAGCATTAACGTTTTTATTTCGTCGCTATGAGGCGACACGTGGCAAACGAGTTTCTAACGACCGTTATCGTAATCAGCTGACGTGGCTAAACGTTTAGTCACCATAAGCAAAACGTGGGAACGTTTTTTTACATCACCAGTCTTGACCAATGAGGCAAAACCATGTGGACCAATCGAAATACGCCACATGGAAACAAAATGGTGCCACGTTGCCTTCTTCTGGGACAAAATCGGTTCGTCCCGGGCTACCAAGCGACGTTTTTTTCCGTCGCGAATCTCGACCAATCAGGCGAAAGCTTGTGGACCAATCAAAATACGCCACATGGAAACAAAATAGCGCCACGTCGCCTTCTTCTGGGAAAAAATCTGCTCGTCGCGGGCTACCCAGCGACTTTTTTTTCGTCGCTAAACTCGTGGCACGTGCACCAACCAAATGGTGCCACGCAACGTCTTTTCCATGACGTTTTTTTCTGTCTCGGATTTGGGTGATGTCATCACCGTGCCGGGGACGTTATTTTTATGTCGTCTAATCACCCACTCATACTATGCCACGTGGGCTAGGCATACATCGCCACGTGTCGGTATTTGCCTTGAAGGATTTTTACGTTACGTTACTATGATGTCTGTTTTGGTGCTATTTGGGTGGTTATATCATTGTTATAATTTCCAATTGCACACATGCAGAAAAAAACCACATAACAGGCATCAAATACTTAGTTTTTCTCACAGAATATCGAACCAACATACAGAACCACAGTTTCAAAGACCACGAATCTGCTCACCCAACATCCCAAGTAGGGAAACTCCTTCTAGTTGAGATTTCTTTAGCAGGAATGTACAGAACATAGATGAAACTAGCAGATGACAAGCATGTACAAAAAATTGATGAAAACAAGAAGATTATAGTCAAACAACGGTGTGTGTCATGAACTAGTTGATGAGAAGCATAGATGAAACAACAGGTGTCAAGCATGTGAGGAAGATAGGTGAAAATAGCAGATGACAAGCATGTACAAAAAAATGATGAAAACTAGCAGATTATAGTCAAACAACGGTGTGTGTCATGAACTAGCTAATGAGAAGCATAGATGAAACAGCATGTGTCAAGCATGTGAGGAAGATAGATCAAAATAGCAGATGACAAGCATGTACAAAAATTTGATGAAAACTAGCATATTATAATCACCAACTGTGTGTGTAATGAACTAGCAGATGAGAAGCATAGGGAAAAGTAGGTGTCAAGCATGTGAGGAAGATATATGGAAACCATGTTGAAATGACAACGACAGCCTTAATTACTATAAGTGGGTTTCACGACCTTAATTAGCTTGCCAAAACTTCTTATAGTATGGAATAGAGTAAGTACCACAAAATATATGGCACCACATTGATCAAACAGTTCAACACAAGATAAGAAAGCTGCACCCTAGTTGTTGTGATATCATGAAAGAATGTTGATCTACTGGGTTAGGGAATGACCTGCAGCTCATTGTCCACGCCGGATTGTGATTGATATGACATGACTCCTTCAGTGGCATCTGATTCCTCTTCAACATCATACACAGGCATGTACTGAGATCCCAAGTCTTTCTTCTTGGTCTTTTTGGGGGGGTACAGTAGGACATGAAAGAAAATTTGCTGGCTTTACGCCCATTTCATGCATCTTTGCATTGTTTGCCATGATAGTTCTGGCACACTCTTCTTCAATGGGGGTGTAGTGGCGATCCTAACATGAATAAGGAACTAAAAGTAAAGTGCAAATATAACGCTTCATAAGAACCTAATACAACATAAATAATTAAGGCACTCATCTTGTAAGAACAGTCCAGTGCAAGTAATATAAATTCTGATCCTAACTAAGACTAATAGGATCACAAGCAGAGTGAAATTAAACCTAATACGTAGTATAAAAGCTAGATTACTGCAACTGAGCAAAGTTTTACAAAGCAAGAAGGCCCCCTTCCTATTTTCGTTACAAGAAACCGTTCAGAGAGATTTATTGCATCAAACATTAGCAGTATAATTAGGATAATAATGAAGCATCGAACATACGATTGAACAGACAACCTATTTAGAAAGGTTAACTGCATCGAACATAAGCAGGATAATAAGGAAGCATCAAACATACAATTAAATAGAAAAAACAATTTAGAGAGAATAGTTGCCTGCATCTTTAGGGTCTTCTGTCTTGCTGCGTTTCTCGCCTTCAATCTTCACTCGTTTCAGCGTTGTTGCAGACATTGACGGTGATGTTGCGGTGAGGTAGGAGACGAGGTGGCAGATCTGGAGTACGGCGAGGTCGGTGGCGAGGTGGCTAACCAACGAACAAGGCGTCGAGGTGGCTGACCGGCGAGCACGGCGCGAGGTGGAAGATAACGTACGGCGAGGTTGGAGACGATGTGGCAGACATGCGAGCACAACGGCGAGGTGGCGGATCTGGACGGCGAAAAGGTGGGTGATGTGGCAGATCTCGAGGGTGATCTCGACGGTGACGAGGGAGTTCTGGCAAGCGAGTTATAGGCAAGGTGTAAGACCGGGGGAATAGAGGATCTATTTTGGGAGGACAAGGGGGAGTGGATATTTCGAAATAGTGGCTTTCTCTTTCGGCGAGAGGGCCGATCGAGGGGATAAGGCAGGGTTTCGAAACGATTACAGAAATGCCCACCAGGCTAAAGGTTGCCAGTTGTGTGCGGGAGGGCTGAGAACTAAATTATCCTTGCACGAACAAATTTGGGCGGGCTGTCCTAGCGCGAATTTTTCGGAGCGACACGAAATTTTGGCGGAACTGCGGGAAACTTTGCTAGCCGTCCGATGCTGATGGGTGGCTTACAAAAATTGAGCATTTATGCAATTATTTAGTACTAAAGATTGTGAAAAAATCCCGAAAGTATTTACCTAAAATCCTGGAAGGGTCAATTATGTGGAATACTACTACATGTTGATTGGTGGCTTGAACTTTGCTAGCCGTTGGATGCTAGTCAACTTTTTTGTCTACACCTATCACCGGTGTCGGAAGGGGGTAGACCAATGTTCTTTTTTGCTTGGTTCTGTTAAGTTAGGCCATAGTTACATGGATAACCCAAATCTAGATCCACTTGTAATAATATTCCCTCTAGTTCGCTGAAGAAACCATAGCCATGATGGGGGAAAAGACGGAACTGCCGTTCTGGATCCTCTACATGAGTCGGAAGGGGGTTGAAAATTCGAACCAATTTCTTGTTTTGGTCAGGTTAGGCACAAGGAACACCCAAGACAATGGTAGTGCCCACCTATTGGCAAGATTTCTCCAGTTCCGTCAGATCTGGGACTTTCGGGCTCTAAGTAGTCCTCGCACATGCTGAGAGAATCTGACGTCGGTGAAGTGCGCCCTAACACAGAGAGCGAGGGAATCTTGCACATCCAAGACCCATGACACACTGTAACAACATGGTATGGCATACTCTAGTATTTGGTGGCATTCGGATGATCCGGAGCTCCCTCTCCGGAGAAACCATAGCCCCGCTGTGAAAAAAGACGAAATTGCCGTTCTGGCCGCTCTACGTGAGCCGGAATGGGATAGCAAAGTGGAACCAATTGCTTGGTTGTGTGAGGTTAGGACCAATAAACACCCAATACAATTGTAGGTCCTACCTCTTGTCAATATTCCCCCAGTTCCGTCAGATATGGGAGTTTCGGGCTCTAAGTAGTCCTTGAACTCGCTAGAGAGAATCCGACGCCGGTGAATCCCTAACACTGGGAGCGAGGGAATCTTGGGCATCCAAGACGCATGCCAAACTATAACACACGTGGTATGACATACCATGGGATTTGGTGGCATTCAAACAATCTCGAGCCCCCTCTCCGGAGAAACCATAGCCCCGATGAGGAAAAAGACGGAACTATCATTTTGGCCCCTCTACGTGAGCCGGAAGGGGGTAGCAAAGTGGAACCACTTGCTTGGTTGTGTTAGTTTAGGCCCAAGGAACACCCTAGACAATGGTTGGGCCTCCCGTTTGGCAAGATTTCCCCAATTCCGTCAGTTTCGGGAGTTTCGGGCTAATCCTGGAACCAACAGAGAGAATATGACGCAGGTGATCCCTAACACAGAGAGCAAGGGAATGTTGGCCATTCAAGACCTATGACACACTCTAACACACATGGTATGGCATAACATGGGATTTGGTGGCATTCAGACGAACCGGAGCCCCCTCTCCGGAGAAACCATAGACCCGATGTGGAAAAAGACGGAACTGCCGTTCTGGCCACTCTACATGAGCCGGAAAGGGGTAGAAAAGTGGAACCAATTGCTTTTTTGTGTTAGGTTAGGCCCAAGGAACACGCAAGACAATGTTGGGCCCACCTGTTGGCAATATTCCTCGAGTTCCGTCGGTTTCGGAAGTTTCGGGCTCTAAGTAGTCCTTGAGCATGCCAGAGAGAATCCGACGCCGGTGAAGCCCTAACAGACAGAGAGAGGGAATCTTGGGAATAAAATACCCATGCCACACTCTAACACACATGTTATGGCATACCGTGGGATTTAGTGGCATTCAGACGGTCCGGAGGCCCCTCTCCGGAGAAACCATAGCCCCGCTGGGAAAAAGACGGAACTGCCGTTCTGGCCCATCTACGTGAGCCGGAATGGCGTAACAAAGTGAAACCAATTGCTTGGTTGTGTTAGGTTAGTCCCAAGTAAAACCCAAGACAATGGTAGGTCCCACCTCTTGGGAAGATTCCCCCCATTCCATGAGATCTGGGAGTTTCGGGCTCTAAGTAGTCCTGGAACCCGTGAAAGAGAATGCGGCGCCAGTGAAGCCATAACACAAAGAGTGAGGGAATCTTGGGCATCCAAGACCCATGCCAAAATATAACACACATGGTTTGGCATATCCTAGGATTGGGTGGGAATTCAGACGCTCCGGAGCCCCCTCCCCGGACAAACCCTAGGTCTGCTGGAGAAAAAGAAGCAACTCCGGTCTGGCCCCTCTACGTGAGCCGGAAAGGGGTAGCAAAGTGGAAATAATTGCTTGTATGTGTTATTTTAGTCCCAAGTAACACCAAATAAAATGGTAGGACCCACCTCTTGGCAAGATTCCCCATGTTCCATCAGATCCGGGAGTTTTGGGCTCTAAATAGTTTTGGAACCTGCTAGAGAGAATCCGACGCCGGCGAAGTCCTAACACACAAAGAGAGGGAATCTTGAGCATCCAAGACCCACGAAACACTATAACACACATGGTATACCATGGGATTTGGTGGTATTCAGACGATCCAGACTCAAGAGCCCCTCTCCGGAGAAACCCTAGCCCCGTTGGGAAAACAGACGGAACTGTCGTTCTGGCCCCTCTACGTGAGCCGGAAGGGGGTAGCAAAGTGGAACCAACTGCTTGGTTGTGTTAGTTTAGGCCCAATGAACACCCAATACAATGGTAGGGCCCACCTCTTGGCAGGATTGCCCCTGTTTCGTCACATCCGGGAGTTTCGGGCTCTCAGTAGTCCTTGAACCCGCGAGAGAGAATCCGACACCGGTGAAGCCATAACACACCGAGTGAGGAAATGTTGGGCATACAAGACCAATGAAACAATCTAACACACATGTTATGTCATACCATGGGATTTGGTGGCATTCAGACGATCCGGAGGCCCCTCTCCGAAGAAACCATAGCCCCGCTAGGCAAAAAGACGGAACTGTTGTTCTGGCCCCTCTACGTGAGCCGTAAGGGGTAGCAAAGTGGAACCAACTTCTTGGTTGTGTTAGTTTAGTCCCAATTAACACCCAATACAATGGTAGGTCCCACCTCTTGGCATGATTCCCCGAGTTCCGTCAGTTCCGGGAGTTTCGGGCTCTAAGTATTCCTGGAACCCGCCGGAGAGAATCCAACGCCGGTGAAGCCCTAACACAGAGAGAGAAGAGAGGGAATCTTCGGCATCCAAGACCCACGACACACTAGAACACACATGGTACGGAATACCATGGGATTTGGTGTCATTCAGACGATCTGGAGGCCCCTCTCCGGAGAAACCATGCATAGCCCTGCTGGAAAAAAGACAAAACTGCCGTTCTGGCCCCTCTATGTTAGGCGGAAGGGGGTAGAAAAGTGGAAACAACTGCTTGGTTGTATTATTTTAGGCCCAAGGAACACCCAACAAAACGGTACGGCCCACCTCTTGTCAAGATTCCCCCAATTCCGTCAGATCTGGGAGTTTCAGGTTCTAAGTAATCCTGGAACCCGCGAGAGAGAATCTAACGCCGGTGAAGCCCTAACACACAGAGAGAGAGAGTGAATCTTGGGAATACAAGACCCATACCACACTCTAACACACATGGTATGCCATACCATGGGATTTGGTGGCATTCAGACGATCCGGAGCCCCCTCTTCAGAGAAACCATAGCCCCGCTGGGAAAAAGACGGAACTGCCATTTTGGCCCCTCTACTTGAGCCGGAAAGGGGTAGCAAAGTGGAACCAATTCCTTTTTTATGTTATGTTAGGCTCAAGTAACACCCAAGAAAATGGTTGGGCCCACCTGCTGGAAAGATTCCCCGAGTTCCATCAGTTTAGGGAGTTTCGGGCTCTAAGTAGTCCTGGAACCCGCAAGAGAGAATCTGCGCGCCGGTGAAGCCATAACACAGAGAGATAGGGAATATTGGGAATCCAAGACCCATGACACACTATACACATGGTGTATTTAGTGGCATTCAGACGAACTGGAGGCCCCTCTCCAGAGAAACCATAGCCCCGCTGGAAAAAGATGGAACTGCCGTTTTGGCCCCTCTACGTGAGCCGGAAAGGGGTAGCAAAGTGGAACCAATTACTTTTTTGTGTTATTATTTTACCAATTAACAAGCAATAAAATGGTAGGTCCCACCTCTTGGCAAGATTCCCCCGTTCCGTGAGATCCGGGAGTTTCGGGCTCTAAGTAGAACCCGCGAAAGAGAATCTGACGCCGGTGAAGCCATAACACAGGGAGTAAGGGAATCTTGGGAATCCAATACCCATTACACACTCTAACAAACAAGTTATGGCATACCGTAGAATTTGGTGGCATTCAGACGGTCCGGAGGCCCCTCTCTAGAGAAACCATAGCCCCGCTGGGAAAAAGACGGAACTGTCGTTCTGGCCCGTCTACGTGAGCCGGAATGGGGGTAACAAGCGGAACCAATTGCTTGGTTGTGTTAGGTTAGGCCCAAGTAACACCCAAGGAAATGGTAGGTCCCACCTCTTGGCAAGATCCCCCCATTCCGTGAGATCTAGGAGTTTCGGGCTCTGAGTAGTCCTGGAACCCTTGAAAGAGAATGCGGCTCCGGTGAAGCCATAACACAACGAGTGAGGGAATCTTGGGCATCCAAGACCCATGCCACAATCTAACACACATGGTTTGTAATACCCTAGGATTGGGTGGGAATTCAGACGCTCCGGAGCCCCTCCCCGGAGAAACCCTAGGTCTGCTGGAGAAAAAGAAGAAACTGCCGGCTAGCCCCTCTACATGAGCCGGAAAGGGGTAACAAAGTGGAACTAATTGCTTGGTTGTGTTACTTTAGGACCAAGTAACTCCAAATAAAATGGTAGGACCCACCTCTTGGCAATATTCCCCCTGTTCCGTCAGATCTGGGAGTTTCGTGCTCTAAATAGTTTTGGAACCCGCTAGAGAGAATTCGACGCCGGCGAAGGCCTAACACAAAAAGAGAGGAAATCTTGGGCATCCAAGACCCATGAAAGACTATAACACACATGGTATGGAATACCATGGGATTTGGTGGTATTCAGACGATCCAGAGCCTCTCTCCGGAGAAACCCTAGCCCCGCTGGGAAAACAGACGGAACTGCCCTTCTGGCCCCTCTACGTGAGCCGGAAGGGGGTAGCAAAATGTAACCAACTGCTTGGTTGTGTTAGTTTAGGCCCAATGAACACCCAAGACAATTTTAGGGCCCACCTCTTGGCAGGATTCCCCCTGTTTCGTCACATCCGGGAGTTTCGGGCTCTGAGTAGTCCTTGAACACGCCAGAGAGAATCCGACGCCGGTGAAGCCATAACACACTGAGTGAGGGAATGTTGGGAATCCAATACCCATGAAACACTCTAAAACACATGGTACGTAATACGATGGGATTTGGTGGCATTCAAACGATCCGGAGCCCCCTCTCCGGAGAAAACCATAGCCCCGCTAGGGAAAAAGACGGAACTGCCGTTCTGGCCCCTCTACGTGAGCCGGAAGGGGGTAGCAAAGTGGAACCAACTGCTTGGTTGTGTTAGGTTAGGCCCAATGAACACCCAAGACAATGGTAGGGCCCACCTCTTGGCAAGATTCCCTGAGTTCCGTCAGTTCCGGGAGTTTCGGGCTCTAAGTAGTCATGGAACCCTCCAAAGAGAATCCGACGCCGGTGAAGCCCTAACACAGAGAGAGAGGGAATATCGGGCATCCAAGACCCACGTCACACTATAACACACATGGTATGGAATACCATGGAATTTGGTGGTATTCAGACGATCTGGAGGCCCTTCTCCGGAGAAACCATGCATAGCCCCGCTCGGAAAAAAGACGGAACTGCCGTTCTGGCCCCTCTACGTTAGGCGGAAGGGGGTAGCAAAGTGGAACCAACTGCTTGGTTGTATTAGGTTAGGCCCAAGGAACACCCAACAAAATTTTAGGGACCACCTCTTGGCAAGATTCCCCCAGTTCCGTCAGATCCGGAAGTTTCAGGCTCTAAGTAATTTTGGAACCCGCCAGAGAGAATCTGACACCGGTGAAGCCCTAACACAGAGAGAGCGAGTGAATCTTGGGAGTACAAGACCCATTCCACACTCTAACGCACATGGTATGCCATACCATGGGATTTGGTGCCATTTAGACGATCCGGAGCCCCCTCTCCAGAGAAACCATAGCCCCCCTGGGAAAAAGACGGAACTGCCATTTTGGCCCCTCGACGTGAGCCGGAAAAGGGTAGCAAAGTGGAACCAATTACTTGGTTGTGTTAGGTAAGGACCAAGTAACACCCAATAAAATGGTAGGTCCCACCTCTTGGCAAGATTCCCCCCTGTTCCGTGAGATCCGGGAGTTTCGGGTTCTAAGTAGAACCCGCAAAAGAGAATCTGACGCCGGTGAAGCCATAACACAGGGAGTAAAGGATTCTTGGGCATCCAATAACCATTCCACACTCTAACACACACAAGGTATGGCATATCGTGGGATTTGGTGGCATTCAGACGATTCTGACGCCCCTCTCACCATAACCCCGCTGGGAAAAAGACGGAACAGTCGTTCTGGCCCCTCTACATGAGCCGGAATGGGGTAGAAAAGTGGAACCAATTGCTTGGTTGTGTTAGGTTAGGCCCAAGTAACACCCAATATACAATGGTAGGTCCCAACTCTTGGCAAGATTCCCCCCATTCCGTGAGATCTGGGAGTTTCGGGTTCTGAGTAGTCCTAGAACCCGCGAAAGAGAATGCAACGCCGGTGAAGCCATAGCACAAAGAGTTAGGGAATCTTGGGCATCCAAGACGCATGACACAATCTAACACACATGGTTTGGAATACCCTAGGATTGGGTGGGAATTCAGACGCTCCGGAGCCCCTCGCCGGAGAAACCCTAGGTGTGAGGGAGAAAAAGAAGAAACTGCCGGTCTGGCCCCTCTACGTGAGACGGAAAGGGGTAGCAAAGTGGAACTAATTTATTGGTTGTGTTATTTTAGGCCCAAGTAACCCCAAATAAAATGGTAGGACCCACCTATTGGCAAGATTCCCCCTGTTCTGTCAGATCCGGGAGTTTCAGGCTCTAAATAGTTTTGGAACCCGCTAGAGAGAATCCAACGCCGGCGAAGGCCTAACACACAAAGAGAGGGAATCTTGGGCATACAAGACCCATGACACACTATAACACACATGTTATGGCACATACCATGGGATTTGGTGGTATTCAGACGATCCAGAGGCCCTCTCCGGAGAAACCCTAGCCCCGTTGGGAAAAAAGACGGAACTGCTGTTCTGCCCGTCTACGTAGCCGGAAGGGGTAGTAAAGTTGAAGTAATTGCTTGGTTGTGTTATGTTAGGCCCAAGTAACACCCAAGACAATGGTAGGGCCAACCTCTTGGCAGGATTCCCCCTGTTTCGTCACATTCGGGAGTTTCGGGCTCTGAGTAGTCCTTGAACCCGCCAGAGAGAATCTGACGCCGGTGAAGCCATAACACACCGAGTGAGGGAATGTTGGGAATCCAAGACACATGGAACACTATAACACACATGGTATGTCATACCATGGGATTTGGTGGCATTCAGACGATCCGGAGCCCCTTCTCCGGAGAAACCATAGCCCCGCTACATAAAAAGACGGAACTGCAGTTTTGGCCCCTCTACGTGAGCCGGAAGGGGGTAGCAAAGTGGAACCAAATGCTTGGTTGTGTTAGGTTAGGCCAAATGAACACCCAAGACAATGGTAGGGCCCACCTCTTGGCAAGATTCCCTCGCTTCGCTGGAACATTGATTTGTTGACCAGAAGTCAACCTTTTGGTCTACCCCTATGACCAGCGTCGGAAGGGGGTAGACCTCAATACTATTTTGCTTGGTTGTGTTAGGTTAGACCTAAGCTACATTAATAACAAAATCTAGCTATACTTTTAACAATATTCCCTCCGGTTTGCCCGAATGGGGGAGCATCGACGGTTCGAGACCTATAAGTGTAGTGCATAACCTTCCTATTGGATGCCGGTGAAACCAGTCACGCCTATGGGTAGTATATTGGCCCCTCCCCACCTCGATCCCAGCACAAGTTTATATATAAGTATTCTTAGTGCCCCACCATGGTTTATGTAGGATTCCGACACTTTAGAGCCCAACTCTTCACTAGAACATTGATCTGTTGACTAGAAGTCAACCTTTTGGTCTACCCCTATGACCGCGTCGGAAGGGGGTAGAACACAATATTATTTTTCTTGGTTGTGTTAGGTTAGGCCATAACTACATTAATAACCAAAAATCTAGCTATACTTTTAACAGTATTCTCTCCGTTTTCCCCGAACGGGAGGGGCATCGAATGTTTATAACTAAACTGGAGTAGTACATATATATTAGTGAGTATAGATCATTACATTCTAATTAAAAATACGGCAGAAAATATAAATTAGGCCTAAACTATCCTAGACGCCGGTCCGGCCGTCCTCCTCGTCGTCGCTCGCTGCCATGCTGGCCTGGTCATCGTTCGGCGCCATGGACGGTGCACGCGTCGGAGCACGCGTCCCGTCGGAGTAAATGGCGGCAACATGCAAACCGCAATGACCCTGGCGCCAATTGGGGAGCCGGGAAGCCTGCATACCGTGTTAATTCTAGGCGTGCGGCAGAGGCGAAGCACCGTCCCGCCGCCTGGTGCAGGTCGCGTCCCATTGTCGCCATTACGCGCGGCAGGCGAACCACCACCTGCACGACGCCGTGTGCATGTCCAAGGCGTGTGAATGCGAGGCGTGTTGGCACGTAACCACATGTTCGTCACCCAGGCTGCATACACATGGTAATTGTGTTGGCAAGTATCATTATTTGTAGTGAACTTGGCAAAGATTGGTACCACGTTTCGCAAGCAAACACGTGCCATATCGTTTTGTATACGTACACGTATAAAACAGTATCCTCTTTTCTACACGCACGATAGAGCATTTGATATTCGCTGACTTGGTGGGGTGAGCTTTGTGGTAAATTTGGGTCACTGAATGGTGGCCCCGCGACGTCCTGGGACCCACTTGCCAGTGACTAAATGTCACATCATTCTATGTTGACTAAGTCAGCCGGCGCGTTCCACCATGAAATGCATGCGCACACGACATGGCGACCAGTCGAAACGGGGCGGCCTCGAAACGGCACTCTATATATAAAGCTCCTGCCGCATCGCCTCTCTCCCTCATCCATTCTCCCCCCATTTCTAGCAAGAAACTCCACTCCGCATCGTCTCCCAGCCCTCCTTCTCTCCCAACTGCCGAGCGCACAATCGCGAGGCGGTTCCGCAGAATGGAAGGTTCGTAGCAGAAGAACGACGGTGTCGTCCCTTCTGTTGTCGTCGCCGCAGGAGCCGCCCATGGCGGTTCCAGTTCTTCGCAGCCGCAGGATGTCGTCGCCGCCGCAGATTCGTCGGCCGTCCATGGCGCTTTGAGTGCACCACCTGCTCCTACCGCGGTGGAGGCGTCTGCTGTTTTCCCTTTCCTAGCAGATCTGGGTGATCCCTACGGGGATTACCCGACGTTTGACGAGGACGTCGACGACCAGGACTCTGAGGTATCTATGTACAGGTCGGCTTAGTATATTGTCAAAGATCCAGGGTTTATGCATGACTGCACGCAAGTTCGGGCTTGTAGTGTTTGTAGTTGCATGTATACTTTAGTTTTTTTTTGTAAAGTTTGGGCTTCTGGTGTTTGCGGTTGCATCTGTTCTTTAGGGGTTAGAGGTTTTTTGTATTCGGGATTAAAAGGTTTGTAGTTGGATCTGTACCTAGGGGTTCGAGGTTTTTTGTACACGCAAGTTCAAGATTCAGAGGTCTGCTTGCATATTTACTTAGAGACCAAAGGGAAAAACATTGTAGAAAAATAGACATGTACTAGACACTAAATTGACAATATAGATGTCCTGCTGTGAAACTAATAACATCTATGCATGAATCTTTTTAAATGATCTTCTATGTAGAGTTATGGATGATCAAATATAGATGAGAGTTGATTCAGAGGCTGTAGTTGCATCTGTACTTAGGGGTTCGCAGGTTTTTTGTATTTTATGGATTCAGAGGTTGTAGTTGTATCTGTTCTTATGGCTTCTAGTTTTTTGTGTGCATGTTAGCATGCATGTGAGTTAGAGATTCTACGTTTTTTGGAGGCATTTTCAATTTGTGTAGTTATTTTGCTTCGCAGACACTCTTGACACATTATGAATTTGTTGCAAAATCACATATTGTACCCCCGAGCATGATAATTACTTGATCCAGTTTATGCATATAATTAAAGAACGAGTGTTGTATGATATTTTTGATCTGGTAAGGTATAATAACATGTCCTGATTAGAATATTAATCTGTTGAATGTTATCTTAGATCATCAATGAATTACGAATTACTGATGTGTTATTATCTGTTTTTGTGCATTAGTTAACCAAATATATATAGTGGAAACTGTAATGTTGTATAAAATTCGACACATTTTTCTCAACATTGATGTCCTCTTTAGGGCGCATCTGCTAAATAAGTTACTTGATGAAGTGTATGCAAATAAATGAAGAACTACTATTTCTTTATGTTTTTTGTGACCTGGTTAGGTATATTATTCTTTTGCCAATAAGATTGTGTTGCTAACTTTTGTTTTATTGCAAATTTGTAGGAAGAAGATCTGGAAGTCGGCTCGGATGCGGACGATAGGGCTGCGAAGAGCAGACATGTCCTGAGGAAGCTACAGGAGGGCACCATTCGGTACCGTTGTTACGGCAACTTGTTCTGCCCTTTGTGTGTCAGAAAGGTAGCAACGATCGCAACAGTATGATCCAACATGCCGTCGGTGTGGGAAATGGCTCTCAGAATCGTGCGCCCCATGTTAGGGCCAAGCACGCTGCCTACGACGTCTTCTTGAAGAAGCTCCTTGCGCAGGATATCCTCGCAGGGCGTGCAGAACCTCCTCCTCGGCCTTTCTCCAACGAGGCCAGGAGGGCCATGAAGGATTGGAAGCGGGAGAACATGTTCCGCAGCCTTACTTCAACGAGGCCAGGAGGGCCATGAAGGCTCGGAAGCGGCAGAACATGATGTAGCTGCTGCTGGTGTGCTTGTTGTTGCAGCTTGCCCGCTGTGTTTGTGTTATCTCTTACTTCTGGTCGTGTCGTCTGGTTTGTGCGTAGTAAGAACTTTTAAAGAACCTCTATCATGTTGGTATGTAAGAACCTAATATGTATATTATATTAGTATATGTTTTTAACCCGGTCATGTTTTAAGGATTTCAAAAGACTTATTAGGCATGATTTAGTAATAAGTGGATGTGACAACTCATTGATCCGGTCAATCAATGAATTGTCACATCCCTTTACTACTGGATCATGCCAAATAAGCCAATAGTTGGTGCAACATCACAAATGTGAGTAACAAGACTCGATCTTTGGTGTGTGGAAATGAGTCAGCCCCTCCCCCCACCACTAGGCACTGTCTTATTTTGCAATTATTTGCAACTAAAATAAAGAAGAATCCGAAGAAGTAGAATAAAAATGCGATCAGATCCTAATTAAGACTCTTTTCCTTTTGGTTCTTTTATTTTTATTTTTTTTCGATCCGAAAAACAAGAATAAATTATGACTAACAGCCGCGCGCCAAATCTCCACGGAATCAGCCTCATGCAGGGTCCCACTCGCCAGCATCTACGCGCCAAATCTCCACCAAACCGCGCTCCTCGCCCACTCGGCTACTCCTCCACTGAAAGCGACCTCCACAGAAAGCCTCCACTTCGCCCTCCTGCCACAAGGACGGTTGCCATGGCTTCGCCCTCCCCCGTCCTCGACGTCGTTCTCAAACAATGACTGGTAAGCCATGGTTCCCTCCCTTCCCCATCCTCAACCAAACGAGGCGATGTAGGTTAGATGCCGGCAGATCTAGGTTTGATACCGGCGGATGTAGGTTAAATGCCGGCGGATGTAGGTCACTGTTGATGTTTTAAGTTATCACCGGCCATGGATCTAGCTCACGCTACCGTTACAGGACCCTCGGAGATCGTTTCCCCCACCCAGATAAAGATCGACCTGAACAAGGCCTCGGAGCTCGCAAAGCCCCCTGTTATTCAGATAGCCGAGGTAAATAGCATATAAATTAGTTCTGTAGCCAAATGTTCTCTTAAGATTTATCTAACTCCTTTCGCCTTCGTCGACACTTCTTTGATTTTTATTCTTTTCGTATTTGGCTATAGGACCACAGTGCAGGTTGTGACTTCTGCAGCATGTCGCGTGCTGAAATTCAGAAATTGGTGCAACAGTCAGTTGAGACAATTCAGAAATTGGTGCAGAAGTCAGTTGAGACAATTGAATCTCATCGTCTCTCTGAAGTTTGCAAGCTGGCTGATGATACCAGCGCTGAGAAGCTAATCTGTTTCGTCTACTGCCAGGACAGGCTGGACTGGGCGATGAAAGCTTCAAAAATGCTAGCACTCGAGTTGGAACTGCGGGAGCAAAAGAGAAGCTATATGATCATGCACGGCTTGGTTACTAAGCTTGATTCTAAGCTAAAGAGTGCGAAGAAAAGTTTGAAAGTAGCCGAAGAGAAGTGTGACATGATCCAGAGGAGAAAAGACACCTGTTGGAGAGTGCGAAGGACACCAATGTGAAGTTGAGATACATTCTTAGTTTCTTGTAAGATCATGGAATGAGGTAAAACTACTTTGCTCTTTAATTAGATTATGTCAACCTGGAATGCTTGCCAATGAGTCTAGCTGTTATTCATTTCTCTGTTTTGTTGCATGTGCCGATGATTAAACTGGGCAATGATAAAATCCAAAGGATTACTCTCCAGTACCTAGTAGCGTTTACACGGACATTGTTTGTTCATGCTCCCTGGTCCTGTGGAGCTTGACCCTTTGGACTTTTTTTTGCAATGTATGTATGAGGCTTGCTTATTTTATGTTCATTCTCTCTTCTGTGTGTCGATGATTAAACTCTGCACCTTCTCTCAGTGAGATATTGGCACTTACCTAGTGTTGTGTACAACTACATTTGTTCTGCATCTTACTTGGTAAGTTTTCGATGATCTCATTGATTTTTGTGTGCTTCTTTACTATGAGGCCCCAATTATGATTTTATCTGTAATGCATGAGCCATATTCCTTGGCAATTGTTTGATAATTTCATTGATTTGTGTGTACTTCTTTACTATTAGGCCTCTATCTAGGCTTGGTTCTCTACCGATGATTAATATGCAGCAATGTCTCCAACAGTTGGCGTACCATAGAAAAAAGAGTGCCATATTTGTGTTTGACCAGAGTGCCGATGATTAAACTGTGCAATGCTAAAATGCAGAGGGAGACTCCTCTAGACCTAGTAGCGTTTACAAGGACCTAGTAGCTTGTTTATGCCACCGGGTCTAGCGGTTTATCATCTCTGTACTTGTGTCATTTGTACATGTGAGGCAGTTTTGTCACTTATCTTTGTATGTTTGGAAGTATATCTGCTTCTTTTTTGTGGATGTGCTAAACATGTATGATGCTTTTCTACTAGTGTTTCTATGGACGCGGTTTCGGAAAGTTCCAGTGGATGATGTGAACCTGTGGATGTGGCTTCGGAATGCATGCTGGCATGGGAAAATATCCGTTGGATGATGTGAAACTGCGGATGTGGCTTCGGAGTGGATGTTGGCATAAAAAAAGTTCTGGTTAACTATGGACCTGTTGTTGAACCTTTTGTGATGCTAATTTCAGTTACTATAAATCTCCTATGTGTCGGAGTGCATGTAACCGGGATGATGGCGCGGAACAGACATCGAAGAGGGCGAGGGGGCAGTATATTAGTATTAGTACTAGGGTATCCATTGTTGCAAATGTAAAACCATGTCAATTCATTTCCATTTTGGAGTGCATTTTATAATTTAGATCTCCTATATATTCGGTAATTTGGTTGACACTCGCCACATGGGATACCCGGTCAGCTCTTCTCTCCACTCCCAAACTGTGGATAATGCAGCGGCTCCCCATACGGGCGCAAAATGCTCTCCTCTCTACTCCCAAACTGTCCGCCGGTGCCACACCTCTCTACTCCCCTTCGCTGTGCGCAGATCCACCGGTACCATGTCTGGCCGTCGCGAGGAGAGCCGCCAACAGCAGATTCCGAAGTACTTTCCCCGGCGCAGCGTGCAAGGCGCGGAGCGTGCGCGTGCACGTGAGGCATACCGGCGCGAGGTGCATCAGGCCAACTCATCCTCGCACCACCACCTCCGGCTCCACCCATCGCACCTTCGGACGTCGAGGAGGAAGAAGAGGAGGAGTATCTCGCCGTCGAGTTTGACAACGAGGCCCTGCAGTGGCCCCACATGCAGGCGGGGATTTTAGCGTCCTTAGAGAGTTTCGCTGCAGAAGAGCTCCGGCAAGCGAAGCTCGCCCGGCATTTCACTGTCAAGCTAGAGGCCGACACCGCGGAAGCGATCTGCCATTCGATGCAGAATGAAGATGCGGCGGCGCTGGCGGAGGCGCGGCGGCGCACCCTTGGCTAGAACGCTAGGTCCGGTGTCTATCCTTTTCTTTTCATGGTTTGTTTCAAAAACGGCTTGTTCACTGTTAACTGTGATGATTTCGAAAATTATGTGCATGCTTAATTTCGAATATTATGTGCATGCTTATCTATCCTGGATGACAAGTGGGGTCCAGGCATCAACATGTCGGTTGTAGCCAGTCAAAGCAGTCAAACAGGGCAGGATGTGTGGCCCCAAGAAAAATTCGCGACGTTCTACGTGACTAGGCAAGTTTCATCGAAGGCAACTGGCCCGGAGACGAAAATCCGCGACGTAAAACTAGCAAAAAGTCGAGCAAAACCAGTCTGCAACGGACCAAACCAATACGTCGAGAGAAAACTCCACTTTTCAGCCATTCACGACGGTAACGCTCGACGTTATCAAAACGTTCCGCTCAAAACGTTCCAGATCGCACGGAATTTGGTAGTGGGGGAATCTTTCCAAGAGGTGGGCCCTACCATTGTCTTGGGTGTTACTTCGGCCTAACCTAACATAACCAAGCAATTAGTTCCGCTTTGCTACCCCCTTTCGGCTCACACAGAGGGGCAAGGTCGGCAGTTTCGTCCTTTTCTCCAACGGGCCTTGGGTTTCTCCGGAGAGGAGCTCCGGAGCGTCTTAATCCCACCCAACCCTAGGGTATCACATAACATGTTTTTAGAGTGTGGAATGGGTCTTGTATCCACAAGATTCCCTCACTCTTTGTGTTAGGGTTTCACCGGCGTCAGATTCTCTCTAGTTGTTGCAGGAATACTCAGGGACCAAAACTCCCGGATCGGAAGGAACGGGGGGATCTTGCCAAGAGGTGGCTCCTACCATTGCCTTGGTTGTTACTTGGTACTAAAACAACACAACCAAGCAATTAGTTACACCTTGCTACCCCTTTCGGCTCACGTAGAGGGTCCAGAACGACTGTTCCGTCCTTTTTTCCAGCGGGCCTAGGGTTTCTCCGGAGAGGAGCTCCGAAGCGTCTGAATCCCACCCAAGCCTAGAGTATGCTATACCATGTGTGTTAGAGTGTGGTATGGGTCTTGGATTCCCAATATTCCCTCACTCTCTGTGTTACGGCTTCACCGGCGTCGGATTCTCTCTCGTGGGTTCCGGGACTACTCACATAGCCCGAAACTCCCGGATCTGATGGAGAACGGGGGAAATCTTGCCTAGAGGTGGGCCCTACCATTGTCTCGGGTGTTCCTTGGGCCTAACCTAACACAACCGAGCAAGTATTTCCACTTTGCTACCCCCTTCCGGCTCACGTAGAGGGGCGAGAACGACAGCTCCGTCTTTTTCCCCAGCGTGGCTAGGGTTTCACCGGAGAGGGGTTCCGGAGCGTTTGAATACCACCCAAACCAAGGGTTTGCCATACCTTGTGTGTTAGAGTGTGGCATGTGCCTTGGATTCCTAAGATTCCCTCACTCTTTGTGTTAGGGCTTTACCGACGTCAGATTCTCTCTAATGGGTTCCAGGACTACTCAGAGCCCGAAACTCCCGGATCTGAAGGAACGGGGGGAATGATGCCAAGAGGTAGGCCCTACATTGTCTTGGGTGTTCCTTGGGCCTAACCTAACACAACCAAGCAATTAGTTCCACTTTGCTACCCCCTTCCGGCTCACGTAGAGGGGCTAGATCGGCAGCTCCGTCCTTTTCTCCAACGGGCCTAGGGTTTCTCCGGAGAGGATCTCCAGAGCGTGTTAATCCCACCCAAGCCTAGGGTATCACATAACATGTCTGTTAGAGTGTGGAATGGGTATTGGATGCCCAAGATTCCCTCATTCTTTGTGTTAGGGCTTCACCGACGTCAGATTCTCGATCTCTCGCGGGTTCTAGGGGCTACTACTCATAGCCCGAAACTCCTGGATCTGACGGAACAGTGGGAATCTTGCCAAGAGGTGGGCCCTACCATTGTCTTGGGTGTTCCTTGGGCCTAATTAATCTAACAGAACCAAACAATTATTTCCGCTTTGCTACCCCATCTGGCTCACGTAGAGGGGCTAAATCAGCAGTTCCGTCGTTTTCTCCAACGAGCCTAGGGTTTCTTCGGAGAGGAGCTCCGGAGCGTCTTAATCCCACCCAAGCCTATGGTATCACATAACATGTTTGTTAGAGTGTGGAATGGGTGTTGGATGCACAAGATTGCCTCACTCTTTGTGTTAGGGCTTTACCGGTGTCAGATTCTATCTCTCGGGTTCTAGGACTACTTAGAGCCTGAAACTCCCGGATCCGACAGAACGGGGGGCATCTTGCCAAGAGGTGGGCCCTAAAATTTTCTTGGGTGTTCCTTGGGCCTAACCTAACACAACCAAGCAATCAGTTCCACTTTTCTATCCCCTTCCGACTCACGTAGAGGGGCCAGAACGACAGATTCATCTTTTTCTCCACCGGGCCTAGGGTTTTTCCGGAGAGGGGTGTCAGGGCGTATGAATCCCACCCAAACCAAGGGTTTGGCATACCATGTGTGTTAGAGTGTGTCATGGGCCTTGGATGCCCAAGTTTCCCTCACTCTTTGTGTTAGGGCTTCACCGGCGTCAGATTCTCTCCCGCAGGTTCCAGGACTACTTGGAGCTTGAAACTCCCCCTTCGGACGAACCCGAGGGAATACTGTGAGAACATGTGGTAGATATTAGTTTTCCATCTACCTATAGCATACCCTAACACGACCAAACAAAATATTCCATTAGGACACCCCTTCCGACGCCGGTGGAAAGGGTAGACGAACAAGTTGACTTTTCGGTCAACATGCCAGAGTTTCGCTAAAGCGGGGGCTCCGGAGCATAGAAATCCCTACAAAACCTAGATGGGGTCCAACCATGTCTATACAAGTGTGTTTGGAGGCGGAGAGAGATCCAAGATCCTAATAAGAGGTGTGACTGGTTTCACCGACATCACTTATACAGAGGTAGGGTTCTTCCACTACATCTCGAAACCCCCCCTTCAGATGAACCTGAGCGAATGTCTTATCAGAACTAGTGGTAGATATTAGTTCTCCATGTACCTATGGCCTACCCTAACACAACCAAACAAAATATCCCATTGGGACACCCCCTTCCGACGCCGGTGGAAGGGGTAGACGAAAAAGTTGACTTTGAGCATGAGAAGCCTACCACACGCAAACTAAATATACAATTGGGACACCCCCTTCGGAGCTGAAATTTAGGGAGTTTTAATCAAACTTGAGTCAAAATAAAGATAATACATTCACACTGAAGGGATCTTAATTAAGATAATAATTACAGTCAATAAAAGCCTAAACTAGGTGGTGGCACTCCTCGGACCCGCAGTTCAGGCATGTTCCCTGCTGTGCAAGTGCCCAGCTGCAAATGGGGTAGTTACATGGGAGGAAGAAGGCGTTTGCTGGCGGGGCGGCATGTTCTGGCGGTGTCAAGGGAAGCCACTCTGTCTCAGGCGAGTCCTCTTCCTCCTCCTCCTCATCGGAACACTCCGTGTCACTGGAGTGCATGCTGCTGTCGATGATGTAGGAGTGAAGCCGCCCTAAGTACTCCAGCTCCACTTGCTCGTCCCAGTACAATGAAGACATGGCGTCCTAGGGGTCATGATGCCTCGTCTGCCACGGCATGTTATCGTAGCACTGGTTGATGTAGTCGACCCGTGCCTGGCCGGAGAGACGAGGCGCCACCGGGACGAAGATGCTGGTGGTCGCCCAACCTTACGGGAGGCGTAAAGAAGCCGGCACGGGAGTGTTCGTGCGGATAAGTGCGCGCACGTCCTCCTCCGTCAGCAGATTATCGTCAGATGGAGGCGCGTGGGCACCCGCAGCTCGTTGTCCGGCCGCGTCGCGTCGGTGTTGGTGCATAGTGGAGGCTGAGAGAAGCTAATGGATGAGTTGACTTTAGGAGTGGAGGAGGAAAGAAGCTAATGGAGGAGTGGACTTTAGGAGTGCAGGATGAGAGATGCTCGAACCCTTAAAATTTCATGTCTCAGTGATGGCTAGGTTGAGACTCCAAGTGCAGAGTGTGTAGCTAGTGGCAAGCCTTCTTCCCCACGAGGGTGACTCGAGGGTTTATATCGAACTCTTCTGGAGCCAGTATTTCAGCAGTTGTCTTCCAAGCTTCCTCCAGGATCCTGCAAACAAGTAGAGAATTTTGTGCCCTCAACCTCACCAAGTGGTTGTCAAGCACAAGGTGTGAGACTTCTAAATTGCAATGCAAAACTGAAAGTAAATGTGCAATAATTAAATCTACTACTAAATGCAAATGAGAAAATAAATATGCAATGGATTGTTTTTGTATTTTTGTGATGCAAGTGGTGATGGAGATAATGTAAATTCGAATTGGAGATGCAAGTAAAGTAAAGTGCAAGTAAAGTAAATTGCAGCAAAGTAACTAGAGTGTTTTCTTATAATTAAAATAGGACCGGGGTTCATGGTTTCACACTTGCATTCTCTCAAATAAAGTAGTAGACGGTGGACAAAAAGAATTACATGTGAGATTACAATAACATGTTTAACATTGAGTACTTTCATATGGGAATCACGTCCTAGCATAGAGATCTCTACGGTCATATTGATCCCTCTTATACTCCACCAAGATGCGAAATAAATCATAACACCTCGATAATTAAGGAAAAACCCGAGTATAGCTTTAAGCAATGTGACATGAAGTTGAAGTAAGAACTTGCTAGATCTAGTCATGGAGATTGATTAGTGTCACTTCAAATCCCCGGTAACAAGGTACTCCTTTTTATCCCTAGTGAGGTAACTAATAAAGGTTTAACAAAACCTAAGTGGACCGCTGAACTTTTGTCACTTTCACAGCACTAGCCACCCCCCGTTACTCCAACTAATGCACCCATCACCCCACACACGCTCTCAAGAACTAGATTGATCAAAGCTAGCAAATAAGAACGGGGTACATAAGATACATCTACTCAAATAACTCAAGAGAAACAATTGCAATCTCAGATTCAATAAATCATAGAAAAGATCCACCACATAGGAATTACAACGGTGCCCGTAATCATGTGAGGCAGCTCATACGGATCTAATTAGTGAAGCACATAGAGAGAGAGATACAAGTGCTACTTCCACAAACCCATAGCCCTGGGGTGGACTACTCCCTCTTCATGGAGATGTCGATGGAGATGACGTTGGAGGGGTAGGAGATCACACCGGCGGCGCCCCGCCGGAGTTTTCCCCCTCCAATCTGGAACTTCTGGTCTCTGTTTCGGTGTTTCGGTGTTTCAGCGGCGCTCCTCTCCGTAAGGGTACGGGGGACCCTTTTTATAGTCGGTTTTAGGTCAAGACGGAGTCGGTAAGTCGAAGATGGAAGGAATTGGGGCCACAGGGGCCAAAAGGGGGCCTCTCACGCGGCCAAGGAATCTGGCCGCGTGGAGGGTCCTCTTTTGAGCCTCCTTGCCCAATTCTCATGGATCCTTCGCTCGCAAGTATTCTCCTTCCAAGAAAATGACCCCCGCAGATTTTCAGGTGATTTCGCGGAAGTTTGCCCGCTGAAACGTCAAAAATATAGGAATCGGGGTTTCTGACAGGCAGGGTTAATTCCATAAAAGTTGGGGTACTTTGTAATTTAACCCCAAAATACTATAAAACATTGAATTATACCCTTATATGATGCAATATGTAATAGAAAACCATGTCAAAATATGCAAAATTCATCTATGCATTTTACATGCATCAACATCCCCAAGCTTAACCCATGCTCGTCCTCGAGTATGAAGGTGATAAAACTAAGATGGGTTTTGCATATTGAAACAATCATGGGATATCAAGGAGGATTATTCATGCTACATATAATCGAATGATTAATACTAGAAATGAGTAGCAATATACAATTCATGTTGTAAGAAATATCAAATATGCAAGCAAAGATGCTTCATGAAAGTTCACAAAGTGTATAATGAAATAAAAGGACTATGGACCAAATGCATACACAAAATGAAAAATAAAATCCTATATTGGTCAAAGAATAGCATAACGGAGAATAGAAAATATGGTGGACACTTTGGAGAAAATTGAGTAGAGGTAAAACATGATCAAGTCTTATTTAGCCTCTAAATTATTCAACTAAAATTACTAACTGAAATGTGGTATCCATTGATCTAGGACTCTCATTGCCCCTTTATCACTAGCATCTTAAAATTGTGAGTATTGAAGTAATGAGAATGACAAGGTGGTTGAAAGCCTCATGCCCCGTGAGTGTGAAAACCTACTCCATGATTACTCAACTTAAGATTCCTAATAAGCTTTGTACAATCATAATAAGTATTAATGACATCATAGAGAACCGCAAAGAGGTACCTCTTGCACCATGACATGGAAACAAGCCCATGTTACAATGACAAGATGAACAAACGGAGTAAACTCATCATCCTTTTTATTTTCATTCACTATTATGCATAGCTTCTTATTTTATTATAGGATGTGTCGTAGAGTCACTCAAGCTGTAAGTAAATTTCCACCATGATAAAGCATGGCTTGGGTTAGCAGCCCAATGCGTTTCTCTAGTCATATAGATACTTACTCATCAAAATTTACTATTCCTCTATTTCATTTCGGCATGACAGGAGTCCAAAAACAAAAGTACATGATATCAACCAAATGTAAATTTTTTGTGCAATGTTGAAAGCTTTCCGGTGATACGCGTTTATAGCTAGCTCCCAACCACACACTTGTCAAACGCAAAACTTGTGGCTCCCATTATTGGGTCATGTTTATTAGATGCATAAAAAGTAATGTGTGCCTTCAAAAGTTCGTGAGAGTCCTATCCCAAGTTCAACCCATGACAATTAATAAAGTGAATATCTTAATTTAGAACATAGATAACACAATAACATGGTGAACATACTCAGAATAGCAATGAAGCTAATGGGAAGATATGGTGGACTCACTGGAAATACTTGGCTAAGGAGGGTTGGAAACAAGTTTTTACTTGTTGGAATTTTTAAATTTTTGGGCTAGCAAGAGGGAGATAGTTTACCAGCTACTATGCATGCATATGTCCATAGAACTACTCATTTCAGGAAAAACTAAATAAACCAGCAATTAACATCAAGGACATGAATAAGAGATAGCTCAAGACAACATTATTGCAAATTTCTACACATAAAAAGCCTATAAATCATGCAAACATATGTAGCTCTTCAAATAAACCATGGCATCCCTATTACAAGTCATAATACTAGCATCCAATACATTCCAACCCCAAACTCCAGTAGCTCAATCTCATATAAAATGATGGTGGTGGTCTTATCAAAACAAAAATAAAAACAAAAACTAGACGCTTCAAGTCTCTACGATAAATGTTTTGCTTAGAAAAACAGAAAGTAGACGTGTGCTAACCAAAAGAGTGTAGCTTCAGTGGGGTGTTCATCACATCCCCAATCTTATGGCTTTCACCATTCTTGGATGTCTTGAGGCGCAGCTCCTCTATTCCCTGTGAAAAAACTTCACAAAACATGTTTCTCCCATTCTTTTTCTGTGGGGTGAGATTAGCAAGGACAAACAAATCACATTCTTGCTATGCAGAATTCCAAATCAAATGCTCCAGTAGATAGACAATAAGGTTCATTATGTTGTATGTTCACTCTCTTGCTTGAAAGAATCATGGAAATTCGATTCCCAAGCCCAAAGAGTGCATAAAACAAAAGAAGGCAAAATCTGTCCAGAAAAGCAACAGCAGAAAAACGAACGTTTTTCCCTAAGCTAGACTCGTCAAAAAAATTAAGACAATTTTTGTGCTTACAGAGGACGAAAAGTTGCATAACATACTAAAAAATTAGC
This sequence comes from Alopecurus myosuroides, assembly GCA_028641055.1. NCBI lineage: Eukaryota > Viridiplantae > Streptophyta > Magnoliopsida > Poales > Poaceae > Alopecurus > Alopecurus myosuroides. Next base: position 298,848,542 of record CM054060.1, on the reverse strand, counting down.
TCAATCCGACATACCAATAAAAAACGTAAAATCATGCGGTGAGCAGACTCGTGCTGAAACAGAAATTTCATGCACTAGGATAGCAACTTATAAGTCCAAATGGGTTTGACTTGACTCTTTATTGAAAACTCCAGAATTAAAAAAAAACTAATCTCTTGAGACAGCAAGAGGACACTAGTAAAATCCAAACAAAAACAACCGGATTGCCTCCCGTAAAGCGCTTTGTTTATAGCCATATAGCTAGGCTTTACTTACTTGATAATCAAGAGGGATAAAGCTCATGAGGGAGCTTGTTCTTCAGCGTGCCCCTCTTCCTTGGGAAGTGCTCCATGCTTTTCTTGTGAGGGAACTGAAACTTCACATTCCCTTCCTTGGAGTCTATGATTGCACCTGTAGTACGAAGAAAAGGTCTACCCAAAATAATAGGACTAGGGGATTTATCCCCCATATCCATAATAATGAAATCAACGGGTACGAAAGTCATGTGCAATTCAATCATAACATATTTTACTTGTCCTACAACATGTTTAGTAGAGTTATCAGCAAGGAAAAATTCACTTGAGCACTTTTCTAAATTTTCTAGTTCTAGCAATTCATATAATTCTTTAGAGAGTACCGATACACTAGAACCTAGATCTAACATAGCATGGTGAATTTCTTTTCCAATTGAAACTAGCACCTTGGGGATCCATGCATCCCCAAGCTTAGGAGGTATCATGGCCTCATTCTTGTACCTAGCAATTTTTTCTTGCAAGACATGATTAGCAATATAAGATCCAAAGCCAGGTTGATTAACATTTATAGTGGGATCAGTAGCAAATTTTTGTAGAGTAGCAATAAGTTCTTGCAAGCTACTTTTTTCTAAATCAAGCAATGGATCCTTAATTTCAGTAAGCATCATAATTTCCTCTACTTTACTCTCTAATTTAGCTAGCATGCTTGATTCATGAGGACTAATTTCATCTTTGCTAGCAAGATAAGACATATATGGAAGTAAATATTCAGGGTACTTCACTATTTCATTCAAAGTTTCTTCTAAGCTAGTAGGGACATGCTCACTTGTATTCTCAGCAATATGATCAATATTTTCAATAATAGGAGCAGCAATAGTATTAGAATTCATTCCTACACTAGGTTGTGCTTGTGGCTTCCCTGCTGACATGCTTAATAGAGTTGCTTGATTATCAGCTAATTTTGACAATGCTTTATCTAAATTCGAAGATTGAAGTTGCAATCCTTTAATATCACTACTAATGGATGCAATAGACTTATTTAACTCATGTATCATAGCATTGTGACTAGCAACTTGTTCCATAAGCAATTTATTAGATTCAGAAATTTCACTAGAAGGCCTCCACTTATTTTCATTAGCATTAGGATATGGAACAAAAGGTTTATTTGGCACATAAGGAGGTTTACTATATGAATTTTAAGCATTACCAAAACAATTGCTACATAATTCCTAACAAAATTAACATCCACACTTTCAGAATTACTACCAACTAGCTCCTGCAAAGGCACATTCTCCATATTTTGTTTATTAATAAAAGCAAGAATAGTGTCCATTTTAGAAGAAAAATCATTGGTTTCTTCAATTGAGTTTATTTTCTTAGTGGGATTGGGTGCTCTTTCAGTATTCCATTGACTATAATTTTGCAATATGCTTTCTAATATGCTCTTAGCCTCTCCTACATTTTTACTCATAAAGGCACCTCCAGCAGCAGAATCAAGTATATTTCTAGACATGTAGTTTAGACCATTATAAAAAGAGTGTAGTATGGTCCATTCATTTACTCCATGTGATGGGCATGTTCTAATCATCAATTTAATTCTATCCCATGCCATGGCTACATGTTCATTATCATTTTGCCTAAATGAGAGGATATTATTCCTGTTTTGCAAAATTTTAACGGGAGGATAATATTTCTTAATGAAAGCTTCTTTTAAATCATCCCAAAACTTTATACTAGCTGTAGGTAGTGAAAGTAACCATTCTTTAGCCTTTCCTCTAAGTGAAAAAGGAAATAATTTCAGTTTTAAAACACTACTTTCCACATTTTTAAATTTTTGCATATCACATATTTCCATGAAATCATGAAGATGCATAGAGGCATCCTCCATATCACTACCACCAAATTGCTCTCTAGTAATTAAATTCAATAAACTAGGACTTACTTCATAGCTTTCAGCTTGTATTTCAGGTGTAGTAATTGGCCTAGCAATGAATTGGTCATTGGGTGTATTTGTGTAGTCACTTAATTTAGTTCTATCACCCATTTTAACAGTTTTTATGTAGTTTTTAATTTTTTATGCAAAACTGAAAAGTAAAGTAACTAGGCAAATTCGAAATACTAAAATAAACTAGATAACTAAATGCAAAACTAAAATGCAAACTAAAATAAAATATGCAAGACAAAACAAAAACAAGAACAAAAACAAAACAAAAACAAAAACAAGACAAGAAACAAAACAATCTACTTGAAAGAAGGTGGAGATAGAAAGGACGGTACTCACGTAGGTGCAACCTCCCCAAGCTTAGGTGTTTGCACACCTTGTTGGTGATGAAGACTTCTTGTGAGCTCCCTTGGACAACTCCTTCACCTATGGCTCCCCGGCAACGACGCCAGAAAAACGCTTGATGGCTAGGTTGAGACTCCAAGTGCAGAGTATGTAGCTAGTGGCAAGCCTTATTCCCCACGAGGGTGACTCGAGGGTTTATATCGAACTCTTGGGGAGCCAGTATTTCAGCAGTTGTCTTCCAAGCTTCCTCCAGGATCCAGCAAACAAGTAGAGATTTCTGTGCCCTCAACCTCACCAAGTGGTTGTAAAGCACAAGGTGTGAGACTTCTAAATTTCAATGCAAAACTGAAAGTAAATGTGCAATAATTAAATCTACTACTAAATGCAAATGAGAAAATAAATATGCAATGGATTGTTTTTGTATTTTTGTGATGCAAGTGGTGATGGAGATAATGTAAATTCGAATTAGAGATGCAAGTAAAGTAAAGTGCAAGTAAAGTAAATTGCAGCAAAGTAACTAGAGTGTTTTCTTATATTTAAAATAGGACCGGGGTTCATGGTTTCACACTTGCATTCTCTCAATTAAAGTAGACGGTGGACATAAAGAATTACATGTGAGATTACAATAACATGTTTAACATTTAGTACTTTCATATGGGCATCACGTCCTAGCATAGAGATCTCTACGGTCATATTGATCCCTCTTATACTCCACCAAGATGCGAAATAAATCATAACACCTCGATAATTAAGGAAAAACCAGAGTATAGCTTTAAGCAATGTGACATGAAGTTGAAGTAAGAACTTGCTAGATCTAGTCATGGAGATTGATTAGTGTCACTTCAAATCCCCGGTAACAAGGTACTCCTTTTTATTCCTAGTGAGGAAACTAAGAAAGGTTTAACAAAACCTAAGTGGATCACTGAACTTCTGTCACTTTCACAGCACTAGCCACCCCCCGTTCTCCCAACTAATGCACCCATCACCCCACACACGCTCTCTGGAACTAGATTGATCAAAGCTAGCAAATAAGAACGGGGTACATAATATACATCTACTCAAATAACTCAAGAGAAACAATTGCAATCTCAGATTCAATAACTCATAGAAAAGATCCACCACATAGGAATTACAACGGTGCCCGTAATCATGTGAGGCAGCTCATACGGATCTAATTAGTGAAGCACATAGAGAGAGAGATACCAGTGCTACTTCCACAAACCCATAGCCCTGGGGTGGAATACTCTCTCTTCATGGAGATGCCGATGGAGATGACGTTGGAGGGGTAGGAGATCACACCGGCGACGCCCCGTCGGAGTTTTCCCCCTCCAATATGGAACTTCTGGTCTCTGTTTCGGTATTTCGGTGTTTCGGCGGCGCTCCTCTCCGTAAGGATACGGGGGACCATTTTTATAGTCGTTTTTAGTTCAAGACGGAGTCGGTAGGTCGAAGATGGAAGGAATTGGGGCCACAGGGGCCAAAAGGGGGCCTCTCACGCGGCCAAGGAATCTGGCCGCGTGGAGGGTCCTCTTTTGGGCCTCCTTGCCCAATTCTTGTGGATCCTTCACCCGCAAGTCTTCTCCTTCCAAGAAAATGACCCCCGCAGATTTTTAGGTGATTTCGCGGAAGTTTGCCCCATGAAACGTCAAAAATATAGAAAACGGGGTTTCTGACAGGCAGGGTTAATTCCATAAAAGTTGGGGGACTTTGTAATTTAACCCCAAAATACTATAAAACATTGAATTATACCCTTATATGATGCAATATGTAATAGAAAACCATGTGAAAATATGCAAAATTCATCTATGCATTTTACATGCATCACTCAGTGCATGGGAAAGACGGGACGTCGCCACACTTCTGTCTACATGCGTGCTGAGCCTGCTTTGAGGCTAGCTAGCTGTTGCGCGCCATGCCTGCAAAACTTTGGGCGAGCTAGCTGCATGCCGAGCGAGACGTGCACTCTTTGCCTCTGTGCGTTGCGTGATGTGCCTGTGTGACCCATCACGTCTTGATCTTAATGCGTGCTTGCGCGCGTGCCCGGCCATGTGCATGCATGCCCATGCCTCGCTTCTGCTGTTGCACACACAAACGGCTAGCTGTGGACTGTTGGGTTGAAGTCGGCGCCGGCCGTATGCGTACAGTCCGGTGCTGCATGCGTTGCTCCGCGCCTGCATGACCCGGCCGTTTGTGTGTGCTTGTTGTCATCGCTGCGTCTGGAGAACAAATTCAATGGTAAAGGCCAGTCTCGGCACCAATTAATGTTGTTTGGTGATGCACCGGCCGGCCTCTCCCCGCCGCTATATTACCCGATCGGTGCATTTGCAGGGCCTCTGCAAAACACACCCCCTTCATCAACACGTCTCTAAGAGATAGCTTGTGCAAAACACAAGAGCTAGGTCAGCTTTGTGCTCTCTGCGCGCGCCATGGCCTGGACGACCATCGAGCTGATCGGGGAGGAACCGCTCGAGGACGCACACCAAGTGGAGTACGTCCGCCCCGACGGCTATGACCTCTCCGACGTGGTGCAGTTCTTCACCGCTGGTGGAAATATCTCTGCTTGGAGCGCCGCGCACATCGTGCTTGGCGCAAAGGACGCCGATCGGCGGATGCTCATCATCGACCACGGCAAGGATGGCGGCGGGGTCTACACCAGGCTTCGGGAGCATGGCTCGGGAGCAAATCTGCACGGTGGTCTCTACTGGCTGAACGGCACCCTGGTGTGCTGCGTCCAGGTCAACCCGTTGCTCCTCTGGAACGAGCCCGTCCCACAGGTGCGTCCGGTTGTTCGTGTCCTTCATCGCGGCAACTAGTGTGTTTATAGAGCATATGTGTAATCTGCTACGTCGTCGACTCGTCGTGTTTTACTTGTCGACACGTCTGTGTGTGCTGTGATTGTGTTTTGCTACTCTATAATTAAGTTAATAGTATGTGTTGTGTTGCAAGTACTCAGTTATCTGTAGTTCTTTAGTTACTGTTGGTTTCACATAGAACCGTTCTGCATATTCTAACACATTTTATGCCCGATGACCTCAACTCCAAAATTATTTCATAATACTTCTTTATTTCCTCACAAGGTCCCTTTAGTAAATTGTTGCATAAATGGTCAATTTGTTTAAGCCACCCATCAGGTCCCTTTAGTAAATTATTGCATAAATGGTCAATTTGTTTAAGCCACCCATCAACATCCGACGGCTAGCATAGTTTCCCACACTTCCGCCAAAATTTTGCGTCCCTCCGAAAATTTGGCGCCAGGACAGCCCACTCAAAAAATTTCGCGCAAGAATATTACTTCTCAGCCCTCCCGCACAAAACGGTCAAACTTTATCGCAGAGGGCATTTCTGTAATCATTTTGAAACCTCCCTTATCCCCTCGGCCCTCGCCCAAAGAATCGACTACTCCCCCTTCTCCCCTCTAGTCCCCGTCCTCCCAGACCAGATCCCACCCCTCTTACAGATCTTCGTATAGCTCACTTGCCAGATCTCCAACGTCGCCGTCGAGATCCCCCACCCCGCCCAGGTCACCGTCCAGGACCACCACCTCGCAGTCGTGCTCACCGGTCTGCCACATCGTCACCAACCTCGCCGTCGTGTGCTCTCTGGTGTGCCACGTCGCCGTTGTGCTCACCGGTCTGCCACATTGTCAACAACCCCGCCTTCGTGTTCTCGCTAGTGTGCCACCTCGCCATTAACCTCGCCGTACGTCCAGATCTGCCACCTCGTCTCCAACCTCGCCTTCGTGTGCTCGCTGGTGTGCCACCTCTCCATTAACCTCGCCGTACGTCCAGATCTGCCACCTCGTCTCCAACCTCGCCTAAACTTCACCGTCAATGTCTGCAACCACACCGAGACGGGTAAAGGTTGAAGGCAAGAAACACAGTAAGATTGATGGTTCTTCATATGTTCGATGCAATTAATCTTTCTGAATTAGTTTTTTGTTTAATTGTATGATTGATTCTTCTTATGTTCGATGCAATTAATCTCTCTAAATTGTTTGATCGATGCTTCTTAATTATCCTGCTAATGTTTGATGTAATAAATCTCTCTAAACGGTTTCTCTGTTTAGTTGTATGATCGATGGTTCCTTATATCCGTATTTGTTATTGGCTTTGCATTTATAACTTTGTATAGTGGTAAACAGAGGCTTGTCCATGTGTTAATTCTGACAAATATGTAGCGGAAATGGGTGTGTTGCCCTCATGATGCTCCTTTTTTAATTATTTTCTTTCGTTGTAGAAAAGACTGCATGGTTTTATTTTAATGGAAATCGTTAGGGGGACCTTCTTGCTAATCTTGCATAAAAATAAAAATAGAAGTATGCAGCTTTGTTTTCCTACGGTAAAAGTTTGCTTATTTCGAGCCTGTATACTATTAAGTTTAAGCTCACTTTGCTTATGATCCTATCAGTCTTAGTTAAGAATCTACGATCAGAATTTATATTACTTACACTGGACTGTTCTTACATGATGAGTACCTTAATTTTTGATGATGTATTAGGTTCTTACCAAGTGTTTATATTTGGAGCTTACTTTGAGTTATTTATTCATGTTAGGATCATCACTACACCCCATGGAAGAAGAGCGTGCCAGAACTATCATGGCAAACAGTGAAAGGATGCATCAACTGGGTGTAAAGTTTTTAGCAAATATTCTTTCATGTCCTACTGTATTCACACCCAAAAATATCAAGAAGAAAGACTCTGGATCTGAGTACACTCCTGAGGATGATGTTGAAGAGGAATCAGATTCCAGTGAAGAAGACTGGTCATGTCAATCCCTATTCAGTGAGGACAATGAGTTGCAGGTTATTCCCTAATTCGGCAGCTCAACATTTTTCCATGATATCACAACAACTAGGGTGTAATGCTTAAAACTCTTTAAGTAATAAAAACTTCCTTTAGTTAAAAAACAACAACTAGGGCACATCTTACTTATATTGTGTTGAACAGTTTGATTACTGTTGTGTCATATATTTTGTGCTACTTCATCTATTCCATACCATAAGACGTTTTGGCAAGCTAATTAAGGCCGTGGTTGTCATTTTAACATGGTTTCCATCTATGCTCCTGACATGCTTGACATCTGCTAGGTCATTTGTCATTACAGACACGCTTGTTTGATTGTCATCTGCTATTTTTCAAATATTTTCTATACATTGCTGGCCATCTGTTAGTTTCATCTATTTTCTATACATTGTTGGTCACCTGCTAGTTTCATATGTTTTCTGTACATACTTACATCTACTTGATATGCAAGCAAGAAAAGGATGATGTCGACACCAGCTTCAGAGGATGAGGATGATACTTTAGGTGTCATGCTGGATCGTGGAAAGCATACTTTGTCGATGAAATCTTCTGATTGGTCGAGGATGATACTTTAGGCGTCCACATGGCGTCCACATACTTCAGAGGATGAGGATGATACTTTAGGCGTCCACATGGTTTCACATGATTGGTCGAGGCCGCGACAACAAAAATCGTCGTGAACGGGATCGGCGGTTATGACGTCATGAACGGATTGGTGATGTCATAAACGGGGCCTCCACAGAATCTATTTTTGACGAAAAAAACATTGCGATCGTAATGACGTAAGCTTCCTGTACTGTGACGTCAGCTGATTACGCTAATGGCCGTCAGTTAATCCTTTGCCACGAGTCAGCGGATAGCGACAAAAAACAACGTTGCCGCTTAATGGGCCGGGACCGGACGGCCCAGATGCTCGCGATGATTTTCTGAACGTTGTGGATAGCCTCAACGTTCTCCGGTTCAAATTAACGTCGCAGAATCGTCCGTGACAATCGATCAGGAACATTCTCACTCCGTCGAGCAAACCGTCGCGGATTGCCATTAGCGACGATTTGGAGCCCATCCGCAACGGTATTGAAACGTCCCAGACCGCGTGGAAATTGGTAGTGTCACATGACTGATAAATAGGAAAGCGCGCTCATCAAGTTCCTCTGTGAGAATTTGGACATCTTTGCGTGGAAATCTTCTGACATGCCAGATGTACCAAGGGAACTTGCTGAGCACAGTTTCAATGTGGATCCTAACCCGAAACCTATTTGCCAGTTCCTCCGTCGTTTCAACGACGAGAGAAGAAAAGCAATTGGAGAAGAAATAGCCAGACTTCTGGCATCAGGCTTTATAGTGGAAGTGTTACATCCAAAATGGTTAGCCAATCCGGTTCTAGTATTAAAGAAAAATGGAACTTGGAGAATGTGCATACAGTACATAGACCTGAACAAAGCATGTCCTGAAGACCCGTTTGCCTTACCTCGCATTAATCAGATTATAGACTCTACGGCTGGTTGTGAACTGCTATGTTTCCTGGACGATTATTCAGGTTATCATCAAATCAAAATGAAAGAAGAGGATCAAGAAAAGACCTCATTCATCACACCCTTCGGAGCTTTTTGTTATACATCAATGCCCTTTGGGTTAAAAAATGTAGGAGCGGCCTATCAAAGGTGCATCCAAAATTGTTTGAAGAAACAGACCGGGCAAAACATGCACGCTTATGTGGATGATATCGTTGTCAAGTTTCAAAAAGGTGATACCCTGATCTAAGACCTAGAAGAAACATTTGCCAGCTTACGCAGATACCAGATGAAGTTAAACCCGACAAAGTGTGTTTTTGGAGTACCAACTGGAAATTACTAGCTTTCATTATTTCAGAGACATAGATAGAAGCAACCCCAGAAAAAATTCAGGCTATACATAACCTGAAAAAACCGGGTTGCCTAAAGGATGTTCAGAAGCTGACAGGTTGCGTGGCCGTCCTAAGCAGGTTTATAAACAGGCTAGGTGAAAAAGCTATACCGCTATATAGGCTCTTGAAGAAAAGTGACAAGTTTGTTTGGAACCAAGAAGTTGATGATGCTCTAGAAGCTCTGAAAAAGCAACTTTCTTAGGCTCCTATATTAGCAGCACCCAAGAAAAAGGAACCTATCCTGCTATACATCGCTGCTAACTTTAGAGATGTGAGTGCAGTCGTTGTCGTGGAACGTAAGTTAGAAGAAAAAGAGGGTCTTTTTCAGAGACCGGTTTACTATGTCAGCGAGGTCTTGACAGAGTCAAAGCAACGATACCCACATTGGCAAAAACAGGTTTTTGGAGTGTTCATGGCAAGCCGTAAACTGAAATATTATTTTCAGGAACACCCCATCACAGTAGTCAGTTCATCACCGTTAACCGACATCATCCAAAATAGAGAAGCAACAGGGCGGGTCACAAAGTGGGCAATTGAGATGGGACCATATCACATCAAATATGAATGAAGAATCACAATAGTTTCTCAAGCCCTGATCGAGTTTATAAATGACTGAACGCAGTTAAAGGTCCCGCTAGATAAACTAGAAACTAAAGACTGGACCATGCATTTTGACGGGTCTCGACAACTGGAAGGATCAGGAGCTGGAGTGGTTTTGACGTCTCCAAGAGGTGACAAATTTCGATACGTCCACTAGTAGAAAACTTCCTTTCTATGGAAGGCTTTCTGTGGCGCACCAGAGAATGGTGCGCCATAGAAATTAAATTTTGTGGCGCATGACAAAACATGCGCCACAGAAATGACAAATTCTGTGGCACACAGGAGAAGGACGCGCCACAAAAACTGGGTGGGGCCCGTCCCAATTATTGCAGGCGAACATTTCTCGGGTGCACGTGATCTGGTGCGCCACAGAAATGTCGTATTCTGTGGCGCATGTGCATTGGTGCGCCACAGAATCCAACATTTCTATAGCGCACCCATACACATGCACCACAATTTATTTTTCTCTCCACACCCCCCGAGATCGCCTTTCTAGTTTCCCGCGGGAGAGTTCTAAATTTAAAATTCATCAAAAAATAAATTCCTTATAGATGCACGGAGAGTTTAAGGTCTACTTTTTTTAATCAAATTTTGAAAAATGAATTTCGACTTTCTGAGCAAAAGTTCGCTAAAAGAAGTAAAATGGGCATAACTTTTGCATATGATGTCGGAAAAAAATGATGAAGATATAAAAAAAAACTAGAGAAAAAAAAAGGAACTCAACCTCACTTGCCTTTGGCCTGTGAGGTTTTTTTAGATTCTCCAAATTCTAAAAGGAAAAAAGTTATGCCCATTTGAAGATTTTTTCCTACAAAATCAATATTAAATAAAAAAATTATGTGGCGCACGGGGGGGGGGGGGTTGGTGCGCCACAGAATTGTTTGCCGGTATTCGAAATTTGAATCTTGACCAACAACCCTTCTCTTTTTCCTCTTCTTTCTCCTTCTCTCATTTCACTTCTCCACTTCCCCTCTCCCTTCTCCTCCACTTCTCCTCTCCCCTTCTCTCCTCTACTTCAAATCTACACCTTCTCCTTCTCCTCCTCCTCCACCACCACCTTCTCCGGCGAGCTCCTCCCACTCCGCCAACTTCAGTGACCTCCTCCTCCACCACCTTCTGCTCCTCCTCCACCACCTCCTACTCCAGCACCTTCTCCTCCTCCACCCACCACCGACCAAGCTACCTAAGGACATGGCCACAGGCACCCCGGAATTTCCGGCGAAATTCCAAAATTTCGAAATTTCGGCGGCCAAATCCTTTTTTTATTCAAAAAAAAACGGTGGCGCACCCCAGCCCATGCTCCACACAGAATTTGAATTTCTGTGGCGCATGGGCTGGGATGCGCCACAGAAAAAAATTACTGGTGTGGATTCCGTGGCGCACCCCTGTGGCCCCAGGGTGTGCCACAGAATCCCAAAATGGTGCGCCAAAGATAACCTTTTTCCTACCAGTGGTCTTACAAATTTCGTTTAAATGCACTAATAATGTGGCAGAGTATGAGGCTTTACTCCACGGGCTTCGAATTGCAAAGGAAATGAACATAACCAGGATTCGTTGTTTGGGATATTCAGACCTCGTTTCTCAACAAGTCACTGGAACCTGAGATTCTAAAGACCCAGTCATGGCAGCTTACAGACGAGCAGTTACCCAGCTAGCTAGATATTTTCAAGGATATCAAGTCGATCATATTGATTGACGTCTCAACGAAGCTGCTGACGCACTGTCTCGTCTAGGTTCTCAGAAGAAACAAGTTCCACCCAACATTTTCCTGGATGAAATTCACAATCCATCGGTCAAAATTCCCATAGAAGAAGACCTGGGAAACCCAGACCCATAATCAGAACTGGTAGCGGCTTTAGATGCAATTCCAGAATGGACCGAGCCATATCTGGCTTACCTCATGAGAGGTGAACTTCCACAGAACGAAGTTATAGCTCGACAGGTAATAAGACGATCAAAGTCATACACAATCATTAATGGGGAGTTACATAAGCAAAGTGTAGCAGGAATTTTCCAACGGTGCGTCTCTCCAGAAGAAGGGTGTCAGATTTTGAACGAAATCCACTCAGGAGATTGTGGTCATCATGCAAGTTCCAGGTCTCTAGTTAACAAAGCATTTAGACATGGATTTTTCTGGCTTACTGCAAATGCTGATATAGAACAAATAGTCAGAACATGTGAAGGCTGTCAGAGGTACGCAAGTAGTAACAACAGTGAAGTTTCTGAAAAAAATAATGTTTAGATTTGGTTACCCACACAACATTATAACAGACAATGGGACCAATTTATCTGAAGGAGCAATGCAAAAGTTCTGTGACCAGAACCATATCAGACTTGACCTCGCTTCAGTAGAACATCCACAGTCTAATGGACAGGCAGAACGAGCTAACCAAGAGTTGCTAAAAGGTATCAAGCCTAGACTTCAAGTTCCATTAGAAAGAACCGCAGGTTGCTGGGTTGAAGAATTACCTGCTGTCTTGTGGAGTATCCGGACTACACCAATTAGGTCAACTGGTTACACACCATTTTTCTGGTTTACGGGGATGAGGCAGTTCTACCAACAGATATCAGTCATGACTCACCAAGAGTAACAGCTTATGTCGAAACCCAGAATGAGATAGCTCGACAAGACTCGGTTGATGCTTTAGAAGAAGCACACGAGCTTGCAGAATCAAGGTCAGCTATATACCAACAGGACTTGTGTCGCTATCATAGCCGTAGGTTTAAAACTCGAAGTTTTCAGGAGGGGGACTTAGTGTTACGCCTGATACAGAAAAGGGATTGCATGCACAAACTAAGCCCACCATGGGAAGGACCATTTGTGGTTAGTAAGAAACTACACAACGGGTCATATTACCTTATTGATATGCGTGACGCTGATAAATCGCGGACATCAGAGGAGGAAACTAGAAGGCCTTGCAACATAGACAGTTGAGACCATATTACACATAGGATCATTGTAATCACTATGTTATCATTGAAATAAAAAGAAATTACAGGTCTTAAAAACATGAGTCATTGGAATTTGTTTCGTGGGAAATTGAGTTTTCTTGTATGATTACTTGGGGGCTGATGCTAGAGCACAGTCTATATCTCAAGAATTTGGCATATGCCAATATATATTGGTTATACTTGCCTGCCAGTCAGTGGATACAGGCAAGTTTTATGACCTAGATGTTCAAACCCGGATGATTCAATCATGTTATAACCTGGAAAAACAGGTTACTATGACCCTGAACTCACCAGAGTTACAAACACTAGAAAAAGTCATGCGATAAACCGGCTGAGCCAGATAGCAAAGATAAACCAAAACAGACAGAAAATTATCGTAGGAAGATAACCCGGATTTTTTTTTGCATAAGTTGGCAAAGAAACCGAGTTATTACATGCCAAAAAGTATTACCAGTGCACATGCACACTTCCAAATAAATAGAGCTAGAAATAAAGCAGTTTATCTAGCCTATTACAGACCCATGCAGGGTTGAATTATTGTCAAAGTTGACCAGTGTTTATCACACAACATATTTTCCTTTCTGTTGTGCAGAGTCTAAACCGGCTTTTGAAGCCGGGTCATGCATCTCCGAATGCTCCTCATCTTCATATTGGATTTTCTTTGCCTCTTCAACTTCAACCATGGAAACATACTTCCACTCTAGTTGAGACAAAGGATCATTTATATCCTCCGGTTCATACAAAGGACGTGGGGGGCGGAAACCAAAGGTGTAATAGATTGTGGCGCACTAGAAGATGAAGACACCGAGAGCCGATTTTTGTGTGGAGCGTGACGGATAGCAACTATAACTTGAGGTCTCAAAGCCTGTTTGCGGTTGCCTGAGGGGAGATAACCCGGACACAGCTCTTTTAGTTTCACCTTTTCAGCAATGGAGCAAGCTTGGAACCGGCATTCTTTCTCAATCTTGGCAAAGTCTTTCCTTTCATATTTGGTCCTATCGCCCCGGTACTCAGGAAAACCTCCAACCAAGAGATCCGGATTCAGCTCCGAGTGATAGGCTTTAGCAAGGACATAACCTTGATCGCTCCACGCCGACAGGATTATACCTTGTGCTCTTCTATCCATTGGGGAACCTGAGTTAGTTCCACAAGCATTTCATGAAACTTTTTGGGAGCATTATCCCAGTTCCTGACGGCCTTGATACACTCTCCTCCACGAACATATAACTGCCAGATCAAGGTGAAGAGAGCTTTCAATTTTAGCTTAGGAAGTTGGAGGTTATTACCATGCATTCTACCTGTCAGTTGCAAGAACATATTGATCAGAAACCGGATTATCTTCAGAAGATCAAAGAGATCATAAACCAGCAAATATGATGCAGAAGGAGCAAAACTTACCAAAAACACCGCAAGTAATATCACCAAGCAGGTCTTTCACCATAGTAAAGTTGCTCCGGGTTTCCTCCAACTCTTTTTTGGCATTTTGCGCTCTCTCAAACTAGGATTTCTCCCGGTTCTCAAAACCCTGTTGCAGAACAGATAGCATCTTAGTTGTTTCCAAAACTTGTTTCTCCAATTCCTGCTGCAAGGTTCTTGCCTCCTCAGTCTTCTTGGCCTCTTGTGCAAGCAGGTTCCTCAAGTTCGAAACTTCTTTTTGAGAGGATGATTCAAGACTCTGCAAAATTATAGGTTATAAACAACATAAGTTAGCAGCTGAGCAAAATCCGGGTTACAGAGTATCATAACCCGGCTATTGAAAGTTATGATGATATTAAATACCTCAATAGCTGGAAAATTCATTAAGTCCCGGATAGCAGCAGGCTTGCAACCCGGCACTTGGGGGCTACAATAAATCAAGTTTTAAGGAAATACATGAAAAAAGCTATTAAGTTCCAAATAGGTACAGGCTAGCAAACTTGGCACTTGGGGGCTACAGTGTAAATTGAACCTACTGGTGGAAGACCAAGACAAGCTCCGGTTTACAATGATTTATAAACCGGCAATGGGGGATTATGGTTCAAAGTCAAACATATAACATATAAATCTTCAGGTTTATTTTCACAAAAGATAAACCAGAAGATTGAGGGCTAGAGGTTATATCTATCAAGGTTGCCTCATATCTCTTCTTTAGAAACTCTATGATCCCATCTGCACGGCGTCGATTCTCAAAAAGCTCTCGAGTGAGAGTTTCGAAGTATGGCCTTAAATGTTCAGGTTAGAAGGAACAATTTTTAATTCTGGAGATGGCTTCAAATCTTCTGTAACTTTGGAAAGCACAGTGGAGGTTCCAATAGTCTTGGCAACCTGTGAGCTGGTAATTTCTACCTCTGGTTCAGAGACAATCACATCTTCAACCAGAGGATTATTATCCAGCGTGTTATCAACTAGATTCACCTCTTGTTCAGCACCGTGGGCAAGATCATAGGCATGACCTGGAGATTGAGCAGCCTGCTCATCTTGATCATCTTCAAAGACCCTCTCCTCCAGATTTGCAGCAGGAGCAGCATATGAGATTGGGTTAACCTTTAACACAGCTTGGGCCTTGTAGTAAGATGAAAATTATAAGCTGGATTGCGTAACAAAATGTTTGTAGATATGAGCCAAAGATTGAAGAAGCTAACTTACCCAGAGTTAATAAAAAACTCACTAGCCCCGCTGAAATGGGATGAACCAGAATTAGGAGAATATGTATGAAAGGTATGACTCAGCTCAGGCCGGATCTTCCCTACCAAGCGATGTGAAGAGGTAGGCAAAACCTGAGCCTTGGAAACCCGACGAGTGGGCGTTTTCTCGGGCAAACCTTCTTGTAAGTCACTTGACCCGGAGCTCCGGGTCCTCGTTCTCTTACTGGTGTCTTCATCATCCTGTGTTTTCTCCATACGTGAGGACGGGTTCAAAGGATTTTTGGACAGTCTAGAAATAGGCACCTTAGCAACAGCCTGCCAGCCCCTCTTGTTGGTCACGGGAGAATCCTTTTCTACCACCACATTGGAACCAGTAATGGGGGTGGTGGGGTTGAGATCCGCAAGGGGCTGATCCGGCACTTCTTGACTTCCATCACCTTGACCTAAACCAGCGCCCTCCTGATCGGCCGGTTCCTCATGCGAGTAACTAGTGTCAGCAAACTGGTTATGCAAGTGACCAAGGGAATCAAATTCAGAAACCTCTTCTTCTTCGTCACTTTTTTCCTCTGATTCATAATCTTCAGGAGGAGAGGCTGGTTCTTGAGTGGTAACCCAGAAGGGATCCGAAAGCTGTAAACCGGACAAAATCAGGGTTAGTATGTGCACAGTCTTAGGAAGAGAAAGGTACTTATAAAAAGATAAACTTATAGGAGAAGCCAGGTTAGAAGAGAAAAAGGCTTCAAGGCCAACATCAAAGAACCTATCCTGCTTTATTCCAACCAAGTACTTTAAAGTGGCCACTGTATCAGACTTGGAAACCGGAGAGTCAGAATACCGCATATGGTCTGCTAAACCGGTATATTCATGAAACAGTCGATTCCTAATACTGAGGGGCTAGATACACCAGGTCACCCAAGTCTTGGTTAGATCTAAACCAGTTAGCTCGTGAACTATCAAAGAAATTACGCGCTTGAGGAGAGGTTTGATTTTGACTCGATCAGTGGATTGGGCACAAGAATTCATGGTGCTGGTATAAACCAGACGTTCAGGGCAATAACCCGGAAGAGCCGGCTCACCTTCAGGAGACATGTCTTTGATATATAAGAAGGTTCTTTGCCAAAGCTTGGGGTGACTAGCGAGAGGGATACCCGGATAGGCGATGTATTTTTACCTCTGAAACGAGACGCCACCGCAGTAGATAAGTTCACCCCCAGCTACCTCCGGGTGTTTGTTATAGTAAAAGTATTCAAGAAAGAGATCTAAGTTAGGCTCGACTTGGAGGTCATATTCGCATAGAACGACAAAGTTGCTAACGTTAAGAACATAATTTGGGGGAAGATCCTAAAGGTGGAGACCATAATAGCTCAAAATCCGGCGGAAAAAAAGAGACCCAGGAGGACGAAACCCACGAAGAATGTGGGCCTCAAAGACTATTACCTCGCCCGACCTAGGTTCAGGCCGGATCTCATTTCCCGGGGCTCGCCAGGATAAGTTCTTCGGGAGAAAACCAACGTCCTCCATCTCAGTCAACCGCCCCTGCGTCATCTCAGATTTGCACCAATTTACTTGCATCATCCCTCTTTCGTACTTAGCCACGGCAGAACCAGAAGTGGCGCCAGCCTTTTCCTTCTTTCCAGTTCCCCCGGCCTTGGTAGGTAAGCTCTTCTCTTTCCCCATCTCGCGGCAACCACCGACGAAGCTCTGGCCACGGCGACGTGACGAAGAAAATGGAGCTCTCGAGCTCTGTTTGGAGGAGGAAGATGAAGTGAAGCGCGCGGGGTGCAAATGACCCTGGGCCGTACAATGAGACTATTTATAGGCGGGGGGCTAAACTCTAGATTAAGTGGGAAAATTTACACAAAGGACCTTCAAGATTAACCTTTTTTACAGGGAAAGTGTGAAGATATTGAATCTACAAATGAAGATTTTTCCCCGAGAAAAATGCACGGATGAAAATCCGAGATAGACCAAAATAATTTTGGTTCCTGAGATCATGGTGATAAAATGCGGAGTTATCTTCTCAGAAAAAAAGAAAGATATGATCTTGATAATGATGACGAAAACCGCGAAATCCGGATCAGATGTTCCAGGAGATTATTTCTTGAACTAACAAATAATGTTCAAGTTATTTCCAAAAATAACTTAACACAAACAGCGTAAGTTTTCACTTATGAGTTCATGTTAACATGGGGGCTAATGTTGGGGGAATAAGTAAGGAGGAGCCTCACTTTCCACCCACGTGAACCGGATTCTCTTTATGCTGGCTTATGTTGCTTCTTCTAGATTGTCGTGGGATAATCACGGCAGACGTTATCAGGGGTAACTTATCTTGGGGTAAATCGACTCTGGTGTTTGGGAGAGGGTTTTGCTCAGGGGAAATCATGGTGAGGAAACGATCTGGCAGCCGGCAATCAAGTCGCCGAGTCTCTGATCTAGATCTTATTATCTCAACTCTGGTATTACAAAGGATACTCGAATAGCTAGTGAATCTCGTGTGTCTCATGTCTAATCTAACCCTAGGGGCCGACTTATATAATATCCGGACCCCCTTAGCTTCCTGTCCAAGGCAGACTCGGAGTCCTACCCGGGTACCGCTTACAAACCCTAAACTTCCTTATCGAAACCCACAATCCGGGTTGCGAGGCCTACACTCTTGGGCCTTCTAGAAGCCCCTTTTCCTTAAGCCGGGTCTTGCACAGTTCCCTTCGGACCGAGTTATACCTTGGCGTTAGCCTACCGGGTTATCATCCCTCCATCAGTAGTCCCCGGAATAGCTTGGGCTTCACGGGATCCTCCTTGAAGCGCATGCTATTCCCTGCAAAAATAATAAACATACAAATTCATAAAAGGTCGGGTTAGGTTGCTTTGATAAACAGCTAGGCCTAACTCCACTGGTGGTCCATATAGTAACCCGGCTTTCTCCAAATCCATCTTGATTTTCCTTGGTCAATATCCCGAGGAAAACACAAAAGACTCGGCTCACCTCGCTCGCTAATTAGTCCGAATATTGCGGAAGTGATTTGCTTCTGATCCTTTCCGGATATCGCGCACGGGTACTTTAATGCTTATCCCAGAAAATCCGGACGGGTATCCTGCTCCGAAATTTTTGGTTCCCGCTCGCCAGCCTAGGTTTCCCCACCCGCATCTATAAATAAGGGCCTTGGGGGGTGACCTAAACCTAACGTCTCATTCCTCCTCCATCTCCTTCCTCTCCGGTGCCCCCTCACTCGAGCTGACCAACGCGCCACCACGGAGCCCACGGACGCGCCGCCGGAACCGAGCCGCCGCCATCTGCGCTCGTCCTCGATTCGCGCCGCGCCGCCATTAGCCTTCGCCGCCGCGCCCTCGAGCTGCCCGCCGGGAGATCCCGCAGGCCACCGCGGCTGCGTCATTTTCCACCGCCACAACCTCCTCCAGACCTCGCCGGTAAGCTTCCCTCCATGAATCTTACCTTCAAGCTTTTTGCTCGAACTAGATTGGATCTAGGTCCGCCCTTAGGTTATCTTCTTGATTTGCATCGATTTGAATCTCTCATGCCTTACTTTTTCTCATTCAATCACATAAGCTAGGCACGACAGCACTTTTTTATTACTCATAGTCATAAATCTCTTCATAGATTTCTCCGTAAATTTCTTCGCCTAGATGCAAACTGTAAAAAAATTCTCCGTAGTGGTTCTTCGATACCCGGATAATCCACCTTTTCCGGGTCTTTCAGTTTACCCTCTAGTTAACCGGACAATCAACCCTCTTCCATAATTGCTCACCGATACTCGGATTACCTGTAATTTCCGTAACTGCTTGTTGATACTCGGATAACCTGTAGTTTCCGTAACTGCTTGTTAATACTCGGATAACCTGTAGTTTCCGGGTCTTAGTTACTCATGTTCTGCACTTTTCACCTTGTGTTTTGTAGACCGAACAGATGGCTCCCAAGAACAAGGGAAAACAGCCGGCCAAAGCTAAGCCGACTCAGTCCATATCGGCCAATTGGGCTAGGTCCACCGTGACCCGGGCCAAGCTGGACGAGCTCGCCGAGTCAGGCGTCCTCCCTTCTCAGAAGGAGATCCACTGGCGAGTTCCGGGAGATGAGACCCGGCCCTCCCCTGGCCCGGATGAGGTAATCTGTTTCGTAGAGCACGTGATCCGGGGATTCCGTCCCCCGGGTCACTCCTTTTTTCGCGAACTCCTTAGCCACTACGGCCTCCGGGTCTTTGACATAGGGCCTAACTCTATGTTAAATATAACCCACTTCATAGTCCTCTGTGAATCATACCTGTGCATCCCCCCGAACCTTGCCTTATTCCCTGAACTGTTAGAATGCAAACCGTGCCGCGAAAGCGGTGACGGGGCCCTCTTGGCCTGCGGCGGAGTTTACATTCAACTCCGCAAAAATTCGCCTATGCCGACTCTGAGCCTTAACTCTCATGTTAAGCATTGGCAAAATTCTTTTTTCTACTGCCGGGACACCTCTCCACCCGGCGAGAGGAAATTGCCGGGTTTCTCCGAGGGCCTCTTACATTTATCCGACACTTTTAACGCCTTCGCCTCTGAGTCGGACAGAGAGTCCATCCAGCCCTTCCTAGCCAAGATAGCTCTCCTTTCCGCCCAGGGTCTCCTTGGTCTTAATTTAGTTAAGACCTCGGTAGACTTTCGAATCCAGCCCAACTCCATCCGTCCTAAACTGATGTCCGAATATTCCGGACATGTTACGGATGCGCTCCGCTACTCTTCGCGGAACTATCCGGCTGGCGACACAAACAAGATCATCAAAAGCTTCCTGACTGAGAAGGTGGAAGTGATCAAGAACATAGCCGGCTTAGAGCCGTATACTCGAGATAACTCGTCTCCTGCGGTAAGATCCGGCACTTATTCTTTTACTCTTGTACTTTCACTTGATACAACTATTAACTTTCATCTTCATACTTTTATCTCAGGCAGGTAACGCCTTCTGGAAGATCGATACTCCCCCCACCTCCGAAAACCCGGAAGAGGAAGAAGAGCCGGCTGACACCGACGAAGGTATCACCCGGGTTCCACCCATTTTACTTTCTGTCAACTTGATTTTCCACACATTTCTTTTTCCGACTATGTACTATGCTTCTCAGGAATGGAGGATAGGGAGGACAAGGATGACCAGGGAGACCCGGAGGAGACCGAGAGCGACAAGAGCGAGGCCGAGCCGGAAGTTGAAGTCGGGGCCAAGAGGAAACCCCGAGGGGTCGTTTTCAAGGTTCCCTACTCCTCCATGTCCTCCAAACCCTATTCTTTTGCTAATATGCGTGAGCTTAACCAACAACTATCCAACTCACCAAACTTGAAGGATCCGCCTCCAGCCAAGCGTAGGGTGACCCGGAATTCCCCGGGTGAGGATCCCCTCAACCCAGGTATCCCCATGTCCCCAGTTCGCCGTGCCGGTACTTCCCAATCCTGTCCTTTCGATTCACTCAAAAGATATCCTTCTCCCAATCACCCTTTTCACGGAAAACTCCGAGTCTCACTTTCTCAATCTCTATCAGCCTCGTCCGGGTCTAGCAGCGAGCTCCCGGCGGACTTCGTGGTGAATGCTGGGTAAGTTACGTTTCTTTCCATACGATATACTGTCACTTTCGATAACCTTCACTTATTACTACTGACCGTTTCTTTTTTCTTTCCTTAGCGCCCAGGTCACGATCAGTGACCCGGACGACGTGGACATGGATAACCCGGCGATGGAGAAGCCGGCTGATGATATGGACACCACGACTGGCGGCGTTGAGGAGGAAGAAGACCAAGGCAAGGACCCCCTGACAGAAGCCGGGTCTCCCAAGCCATCAGATGGATCTGAGGACGACGATGTCGAGGTCTTGGGCGCAGGGATGGGTACTCCCAAACCTGACACCCAGGCAACCCGGGTATCACCTCCAAAGCCGGAAAAGACTCCTCCTCCGAGTGACCAAACCGCCGGTTCTTCCGGTACCAAACCTGAGGACATGAGCTTTGCTGAAATGCTTGATGCTCTGCACACACTGAGGGCTGATGAAGAAAACATTCTTGAAGCTTTGATAGCCAAGCACGAGGTAAATCCGGCTGATATTGCCCGTATATCTATCTAGTCCCCAAGTTCCGAGTGAACTTATTGATAATTTGCTTGGAACTTTCATAACATATCCGACTGATAGTTCGTTTTTATCCGACTAACCCTTCCTTTTGTTTCCACGTAGGCATACGTGGCCCATTCTGAGGTGTTGGCTAAAACCACCAAGCTTCTCGAGGTGGAGACGAAGCTGCGCGAGGCGGTTGAAGCTGACGCCAAGAAGACAAGCAAAATTGCAAGAAAGTATAGAAAGAGGGCTCACGCTGCAGAGGACAAACTGACCAAGCTATCAGTCCAGATTGCCGATACTCGTCGTGCCCTGATTGGTAATACTTCCCGACTTTCTAATAGTAACCCGGGTTTTCCCCTCTGATAAAGACTCGGGATTCCTTACTTAAACCTTGATATTTTCCGCAGGGCCGGATGACGAGACTCCGGAAGAGGACGACATAGCGAAGCTGAAGATGATAAATAGCACAATCCGGCAACTCTGTGCCGGGACCAAATGGATTCTACAAGCTTTGAAGTGGCCGGGCACTGGACATGGTGGCTTGAACACGCTCCTTGACGCATGCTCTACCATCCCCGAGTGGATCGAGCACTGGAAGCGCTCATCATGCCGGGTTGGAGTAACCCGGGGGCTCGCTCTGGCTAAGGCATATTTTCCCAAGCTAGAGCCGGCAAAGCTCACTGGAGGGTTTCCAGAATTCAACCATGATGGGTCCAAGTTTTCATCCAATAACTACAAGGCCATCCAAAAAGAAGTTCGTCACTCAGCCAGTCTTATTGCCGATAGCCTGGATGTCAGCCTGATTGTTCCGCCATATGATGCTGAGGATAGCCAATTCCATCGGATCTTCCAAAGCCTTATGACATGATGGCACGGTGGAAGGTGGAAGCTGCCCGGGCGAGGGAAGAGGCCGCGAAGAAGAAGGCTGAGGCCGACTCTGCGCCAGCTACCTCCACGCCGGTTGTTCCTCCTCCCGCGCGTGCCGGTTCTGCTGCTGACCCGGATGCCTCTGCCGCAAAGACTGCTGAAGAACAAGTCAAGGACCAAGACCCGGCTGCCAAGGGCAAGGGAAAGATGGACGACTCGACCCAGGAGGCCGAGTGAACTTTTTATCGGCAACCGTCTCAAACACTTTATTCGGCCAATGGGCCTTTTTAAAACAATTATTCTTTTGATAGTGCGCATGTGCACTTTATGATACTACTATCCTGGTTTGTAATACGTTTTAAAACCTTAATATCTTTCATGGCCCTTCTGGCCTTTGCGTGAATTTGATATTTCTTAACTTTGAGCTTTTTTCATTCCTGATTTTTCCGACTTTCGCTATGGTTCCTTCTGCGAGACTCGGTTTCCGGGTCTCATGGGTTTTGACAAGTGGATTTTTTCTAAGTCCCCAAGTCCCCAAGACTCGGATTTTTGGGTTTTTGAGCTGAATAGCTAGATGATTTGTTTCTTTTTTCAAATTCCTAAGTCCCCAAGGACCAAATTTCCAAGTCTGGGGTTTTGGACTTTTCCAAAAGGACAAATTGTTTCTGCTAAGGCCCAAAACCTAGAGTCATTCACATAGGTTTGAAGTTATGCTTAATATGCTTTGAGTTTCCGGGTGTTAGCCTTGTACTCTGCATAACTTGTGGTTTAGATGACCCTTTTGACCTTCTTTTACTATAAGCCGGCTTTCGCGTGGATGATCAATGCTTCTATAGCTGTATAAAGACAGGGTCAGGCAAGTCCCATTGGGCATCATGGCTGATTGTAATTACACGCTAGCAAAGCAAGCCACTTTTGTGCGAGTCACATCAAGCTTAAGCAAGAAAAGTCAAGAAAGTTTGGCTATATTGTCCGGTTATAAGATTGCAGCCGTACCTATTATAAGTAATCGGCCCTTATAACCTAATGGCATCGTGGCCGGGTCTTTGAGGTTGTAACTGTGCTATTCAAGCAATCAGCCCCACGACCTAGATATATGCAATTTACTAACAAAAACTAAAACAATAAATAACACTTACCTTGAAAAGAAAATAGAAAAACAACAGGAAAAAAAAAACTTGACAAAAAATACACAGAAAAAGAATAATGCTTAACCATCTCTTTATTGATATGAGAAAAGTTAGGTCAGCAAGCCGCCTCATTAAAACCCTCCAGTCCCCTTAGGTACCCTGGATAGGAAAAGAGTGCGTCTGAAACCTGCTGCCTGTTACATCGTGTAATTCCACTTGTGAATCTAGTCTATTCTAAGTGTAGTAGGGACGCAGCTGAGCCACGTTCCATGGTCTTTCTCTTTCTTGCATAGATGACGTTGTATGAGAGGTGTCATTGACAGTAGCCGACTCTTCTCTTGCATCTACCAAGTAATACGATCCATTGTGCAGATTCCGGCTTATGATGAACGGTCCTTCCCATGGTGGAGATAGCTTGTGTTTTCCTTCCTTTGACTGTACCAGGCGCAGAACCAGGTCCCCTTCCTGGAAGACCCGGGTTTTGACCCGCCGGCTATGATATCTCCTCAGATCTTGCTGATATATGGCTGATCTCTCCAAAGCTTGTTCCATGTGTTCTTCTAGCATATCCACGGCGTCCTGCCGGGTCTTCTCATTCTCCACCTCGACGTAAGCCAATACTCGAGGCGAGTCATGGATGATATCACTCGGCAATACTGCCTCTGTACCATAAACCATAAAAAACGGTGTCATCTGAGTAGATCTGTTAGGTGTGGTGTTGATTCCCCAAACTACTGAAGGTAGCTCCTCAACCCACGCGCCAGCAGCTCTGATGCATTGGACTCGCAGTCGTAGTTTTAATCCGCGAAGCAACTCTTGATTTGCCCTTTCCACTTGTCCATTAGCTTGTGGGTGGGCTACTGAAGCTATATCAAGCCGGATTCCATTGTTCCCACAGAATTTCTCCATCTCACCTAAGGACATGTTAGTTCCATTGTCCGTAATTATGCTGTGAGGATTCCATAACCGATAGATAATCCTTTTCAGGAACTTGACTGCCGTAATCGCTTCACAATTGGTAACTGGCATAACTTCAACCCACTTGGTAAATTTATCAATAGCCACCAAGAGATGTGTCTTTTTGCAAGGTGACATGTGAAAGGGGCCAACCATGTCCATACCCCAAACGGCAAACGGCCAGGTTAAAGGAATTGTTTGCAACTCCATAGCCGGCACATGGATTTGGCGCGCATTCCTTTGACATCCATCGCACCTTGCCACCAAGCGTTCCGCGTCTGCTAGGGCTGTGAGCCAGAAGAAACCGTGCCTATATGCTTTGGCCACAAGGGACCTTGTGGATGCGTGATGCCCACAGTCGCCTTCGTGGATCTCTTTCAGGATTTGCCGGCCTTCTTCTGGCGCCACACAACGCAAAAATACTCCTGCAGCACTCTTTTATATAACTCCCCATTGATGATGGAATAACCTTTTTTGCTCGCCTCAGAATTTGCCTTGCTAATACCTCTTGCTGTGGTAACTCGCCCCGTGATAGGTAAGCCAAAAACGGCTCTGTCCATTCGGGAACAGCGCGTATTGTGGCCACGAGCTCCAAATCCGGGTCTTTGTTAGCCACCTCTTCCTCAGACTCGGTTTTTACTGATGGCCGCCATAACTCGTCCAGGAAAACGTTGGGTGGAATCGGCTCTCTGCGCGAGCCGAGTCTTGCGAGTGCATCTGCTGCCTCGTTCTTTCGCCTATCAATGTGCTCCACCTCATACCCGGAAAAACACCCGGCAACCCTGTCCACCTCTCTAGGATATGCTGCCATAGTTGCATCCTTCCTGTCCCAGGTTCCTGAGACCTGCTGCACCATAAGATCCGAATCTCCATAGCATCGTATCCGCCTGATGTTCATCTCCTTGGCTATTCTTAATCCATGCAATAATGCCTCATACTCGGCCACATTGTTGGAGCAATCAAAATGGATTTGCAACACGTAGCTCAGTTTATCTCCTTTAGGTGATGTGAGTACCACTCCAGCTCCTGATCCCTCGTATTGCTTGGAACCATCAAAGTGCATTACCCAAGACTCGAAACTTGGTGATTGTGGGCATGCTAGTGTGAGTCCAATCATTAATGAAATCAACTAAAGCTTGAGACTTGATTGCTGACCTGGGCTCGTAGTTGATATGATAATCTCCCATCTCGATGGCCCACTTGGCTATTCTACCTGTTGCGTCCGAGTTTCTGATGATGTCCGACATTGGTATAGAGCTAACCACTGTTATTGGGTGTTCCTGAAAATAAGGTTTCAACTGTCGGCTGGCCATGAAGACCCCGAAAACCAACTTCTGCAATGTGGGTAGCGCTGTTTTGCCTCTGATAACACCTCGTTGACGTAATAAACCGGCCTTTGAACCGGGTGATCTTTTCCATCCTCTTTGCGCTCGACAATAACCACTGCGCTAACCGCCCGGGGCCCAGCCGCAATGTAAATCAGCATGGGCTCTTTGGGACCCGGCGCTGCCAAAACTGGTGCCTCAGATAACTGCTTCTTTAGTGCCTTGAACGCCTCATCCGCCTCTTGGTCCCAAACAAACTTATCAGATTTCCTCAAGAGCCGGTACAGGGGTATTGCCTTCTCTCCGAGTCTGGATATGAACCGGCTCAGCGCTGCTACGCACCCTGTGAGCTTCTGAACGTGCTTTAGGTTTTCCGGCTTTTTCAGACTCTAGATAGCTTTGATTTTGTCCGGGTTTGCCTCAATTCCTCTCTCGGAAACAATGAACCCGAGTAATTTTCCTGCTGGAACTCCAAACACGCACTTCGTAGGGTTAAGTTTCATCTGATACCTTCTCAAATTCTTGAATGTTTCCTTTAGATCATCAATGAATGTTTCCGCTTTCCTGGTCTTGATCACCACATCATCCACATAGGCATGAACATTGCGCCCAATCTGGTCCTCAAAGCACTTCTGTATGCATCTCTGGTAAGTTGCGCCAGCATTCTTTAGCCCAAAAGTCATGGTTTTGTAACAGAAGGCCCCAAAAGGGGTTATGAACGATGTTTTCTCCCAGTCTTCTTTCTTAAGCTTGATCTGATGATACCCGGAATATGCATCCAGGAAACATAATAGGTCACTTCCAGCCACTGCATCTATAATCTGATCAATCCTTGGGAGGGCAAACGGATCCTTTGGACAGTGCTTGTTGAGACTCGTGTAATCTATGCACATCCTCCACTCATTACTCTTTTTCATCACGAGAACCGGATTTGCCAACCAGTCCGGGTGAAATACTTCCATGATAAAGCCGGCTTTTAATAGCCGAGCAATTTCCTCCCCTATAGCTCTTCTTCTTTCCTCATTCATTTTTCTCAGGCCCTGCTTCACATGCCTGGACTTGGGATCAACGTGCAAGCTATGTTCCGCTAACTCTGCAGGAATACCCGGTATGTCGCTGGGCGTCCAAGCAAAAACATCTTGATTCGAACGAATAAACTCCACGAGTGCATTTTCCTGCTCGTTGTCCAGGTTAGATCCTATAGCAAATTGCTTGGAGGGATCACCTTCGACAAAAGCCACCATCTTGGTATCCTGTGCTGCTTTGAATTTCGCTCGCTCATCCTCCGTATTCGGCCTTTTTAACGTTGTTCTGTCATCCGGGTCTACTTGAGACCGATAATACTTGAGCTCCTCCTTTCTGCAAGCTTGTTCCGCCATCGCCGCGTCCCCTTCGTCGCACTCAGCCGCTATATCCCGACTTCCATGTATAGTGATGGTCTGCTTAGGACCCAGGATTTTTAGCTGTAGGTACACGTAACACAGCCTGGCCATGAACTTGGCGTAAGCCGGCCTTCCAAACAGTGTGTGATAGGGGCTGCGCAACTTTACCACTTCGAACGTGAGCCACTCCACCCGGAAATTATCCTTTGACTCTCCAAAAGCAACCTCCAAGGTAATCTTTCCTTCAGGGCACGCCGAGTGACCCGGCACAATCCCGTGAAAAACTGTTGAACTTTTCTGTAGCTGAGACTCCTTGAGACCCATACGTAAGAAAGTTTCCCAATATAGGATGTTGATGCTGCTTCCGCCGTCCATCAAGACCTTTTTCAGCTCATAACCATTAACCTGTGGTGCAACCACCAATGCTAAGACTCCTGGGTGTTCTATTCTTTCCGGGTGATCCCTTCTACTCCACGTTACATCTTGCTCCGACCATCTCAGGTATCTTGGGACAGCCGAGGAGACCGAGTTTACTGCCTTTTTTTAGTATCTTTCTATCCTTGTTAGAAGTTCCTGTGGTGTGAACGTGGTACTGGCCCAATTGCTTGGGGTTGGCTTGGAAACCTCCAGCTCCTCCCTGATTGTTACCCGGATTACCGCCTCCCGGGTTTCCTGCTGGGGGTGGGCCATTGCCCGGGTTACCACCTGGACCCGGCCCTGCTCCCCGACCTGCACCTCGCATTGCTTTCTGTGTTTCCTCGTTCTTCCATCTCTGTAAATCCACACACTGCTCTAATGAGTGGTTAGCCGGTCTACCGTTCCTACTGTGTCGCGGGCACGGCATCTTGTAGACGTCCCAATTGTTTCCCGGCCTTGGCGGGCCCTGGTAATTTCCTCCATTAAAGTTTCCTCCGTTGAAATTTCCTTCTGCTCTGGGTCTTGAAGACCCGGCTTCTGTGTTGCCGACAAACTCGGAACTCCCCTCAAACGGGCGTTTATTCTGGTTGTTTCCGTTATTTCCTCCATGGTTACCCGGCATAGATCCATTGCCGGTTCTTCCATTATTACCCGTGTTTGCTTTTGCTTTCTTGTCATCAACATCCTCTTCCGTGGTATCTGTAGCAGCGTGTTTGTTGCACGCATCCATTAGCTCTCCCATCGTAACCTCTGAAGCATTCCGACTAGATTTCATGCGAGTTAACTTCTACACTAAAGGTGTGTACTTGCACGTCTTGGCCATAGCTTGCAGCGCGTCCTTTGGCTAAATATTTGTGGATGAATGAAGTATCTCCATAACCCGGCGCACCCAGCTGCGCGCCGACTCTCCCTTCTTTTGCACACACCGTTCTAGATCGTCGATAGTAAACAACTTCCTGCATGTTCCGTGAAAGTGCTTGATGAACGCAGTTTTCAATTTACTCCAAGATTTGATAGATCCTTCAGGTAAATTGTTGAACCACAACTTTGCTGCTCCTTCTGACATCATTAAGTACATGAACTTGGCTTGAAGATTTTCAGATGCGTTGCGAATCGACATAGCCATCTCATAACTGCTCAACCATGTTTCTGGATCCATAGTCGGCTCATAATTCACCACTTTACCCGGTTCCTTGAATTTATCCGGGTAAGGCTCAGCCCTGATATTATCCGACAGACACTTTGGTCCAGCGAGATTAGTCAGTACTGGCCTCACTCGGGAAACATGCGATCCTGCGGGGGGGGGCGGCTGGGCGCGGCGCTGCCGCAGGCCCGTGTACCGCAGACCCGGGCGCGGCTCGCCTGGCTCTGGAACTATCCACAATAGCTTGTGCTGCTGGTGCTGCTTGGACGCGGGGAGGAGGCGGCATTTGCTGCTGCTCTTCCCTCCGTCGCGCTGAACTTGACTGAATATTGCCGGTGTTGCCATGTTGCCGGCTGATATACGGCGTTCCATGCATTCCACTCCTGTTATCCGGGTAATTGACTTGCTGAGCCACTGCCGTGCGTAACAAATCTATCGCCCGCCGGGTCTCCTCCGCATGGGGTGACTCTCTTACGGGGATTTGATCCAACGCCAATGTTGCTGCATATACATTATCCATTGGGTTATTGAAGTGACCTGGTGGCGTACGAAATTGTGATGGTGGCGGTGGTGGCGCTGCATTACCAGCTGCAACCCCTGTCTGCAACGTGGGTAACCCGGCTGGTACGTTTGCCGGCTGTGCTCCTCCGGTCGCGGGCTGATGTACAGTTTCTTGATTCGCGGCCGGAGTTGGCTGATCCTGGGGGGTGGTGAACAGCGCAGCCGGGTTTAGAACTCCACCCGTGGCTGGTAACCTTGTTTGGTATCTCTGATGCATCCTAGTTGATTCAACCCGGAGCCGGTTCTCCAACGCTTCCAGCTCGCGTCGGCGCGTGGCTACCCCTTGCTTTTCTGCTTCCACTTCTCTCCTTTGCTGCTCTAATGCACGGCGGGCTACATCCAGATCCCTAGCACGTGCTGCTGGGTTCTCCGGGGTTACCACCGTAGCTAGCACCGTGGGATCCAGGATCAAGTTATTACTGAACAGGGCCGGGTGTTGTGGGTTTGAGGGACCCGCCCCTGGCGTCCTGTTCGCCATGAATCCAAACATATTCGCTTGCAACTAGCTATCCGCCGCCCGGCTAGTGACCGAGGCCGATTCTCCGTCGACCCGGGTCAGAACCGGATTTCCGTCAACCGGATTTTGCTGCTGGGCCAGCGCTCGCGCCGCTCCAACCGCGGCCATAGTCACGTCCCCCTGATTGAGATTGGTTGCGGGGGCCGTGTAGACCGCGACCTGGCGCGCGATGCCTGGTGAAGATTCGTACTCTTCCTCATCACAGCTATCCTCCTCGTACCGGTCCTCCAGCAAGTGCAGGATAGACTCGGTATCATCTTCTCTCATGACCCGGCCACGCGGGGTCCATGCCGGCTCCTCCGGTTGTTCCCTCTTCGTGGGGGGATCTTCTACCGGATCCACCGTTCCGACCGATTCTTCTCCATCCGACTGTACGCAGGTCGCTTCTCCTGACACAAAATCATAATTGAAATCATCAGGGATTGAACCGGACGTACGTACCATGCCGATGAAGACGTTGACCCGGCCGATCGTGACAACAGATCCGGATTCAAGCAGATCCGACTCTAGCCCCCAGCCAAAATCGTCCACCATCTTCTCTCCTTCGAGGTTGGTGTAGATCTCGCCGACGACGAGGTTCTTCATGTTCTCCCGAGCTTCTCCCGTGATGTAAACACCCTTGGACGTAGGCCCCACGGTGGGCGCCAACTGTCGTGGGATAATCACGGCAGACGTTAACAGGGGTAACTTATCTTGGGGTAAATCGACTCTGGTGTTTGGGAGAGGGTTTTGCTCAGGGGAAATCATGGTGAAGAAATGATCTGGCAGCCGGCAATCAAGTCACCGAGTCTCCGATCTAGATCTTATTATCTCAACTCTGGTATTACAAAGGATACTCGAATAGCTAGTGAATCTCGTGTGTCTCGTGTATAATCTAACCCTAGGGGCCGGCTTATATAATATCCGGACCCCTTTAGCTTCCTGTCCAAGGCAGACTCGGAGTCCTACCCTGGTACCGCTTACAAACCCTAAACTTCCTTATCGAAACCCACAATCCAGGTTGCAAGGCCTACACTCTTGGGCCTTCTAGAAGCCCCTTTTCCTTAAGTCGGGTCTTGCGCAGTTCCCTTTGGACCGAGTTATACCTTGGCGTTAGCCTACCGGGTTATCATCCCTCCATCACATATCGCAGGAGCTATATGAGTGTCAGCCAGCAGAATAAGACTCGGGTTACCCCAAGTGTAACCCGGAAAGAAGAAAGAACCGGCCCATGTTTCGGATCTGGAGACCCGAAGGCCCAAGACCTAAGGATTGGCCCACAGGCCGGATGGAGTGTCCGGGTTTTGGAATAAACCGGATGGAACGTCTGGTAGCTGGATTAGTTTAGGACTCCGATCACGGGAACGACCCGGATCCCCCTATAACCCGGGGCTCTCGTCCACTATATAAGGCGAGGTCCTAGGATGTAGAGAGACAGATTCTAAGTTGATAGCAAGGTAGCTCGAGACATCGTGAGCCGGAATTACCCTTTTTAATCGAGAGCTTTCTTCCCATAGTCAGAAAGCACGAGTAGGTTTTACCCTCAATAGAGGGGACGAACCTGGGTAAACTCGCGTCTCTTGTTTCCGCCTTAACCCTTTCGAAGTTTTGCTAAGTAGCAATGGCCTCACAATCTAGTTCCCAGATGAGGACACTTGCCGTGAAAACCCCACGACAGAACTCCCGCCTTTCATCGGCAGTGTTCATAATAAGCATAAATGTTATTACTAGAGTATAATAAATATTCAATACTCTGGAAATATGACCAGAATATTCTCAAGTGAATACCTATCATACTTCCAGCGAACTCTTTATCGCTATGTTCTAAAACCCAAAAGGGTATATCCCTTTACTAGGTTTCTAACCTAAGGTCAAAGCAATTGCTCTCATACCAACTGTGGTGACCCAGCATGCAACTTCATGTTGTAGTACGCAAGTCGTTGATATAAAACTCACATAACACCATTCAGTAAATATTACATCCCTCAGGGTGGTACCACGGAAACATTGCGGAACATGATTGTCATACAAACATATATTACAAAACATAGTGTACTGACAAGAGAATGGGCTCATGATGAGGTCATCCCATTATTGAAATTGTAACAACAGCCAAAAGGCAAAGTAGATGCATACACGGGAACTCAACAGCCTAGTATAGAAGTTCAAGGCTGCTCGATTCAACTGTGCTATGTATTGGTTTTAGACCAGGCTAAACCTAGTCAGACTCTGCCCCCTCTGGGTCAGCTCCGTACTGGATGGTGTAATCCACCCCTTCCATTCCTCCGGAGAGATCCGGCTCCTCGTAGTAGATGTCGTCTTGGCCTCTAAGGATATTGAACGATGCCTCCTCTAGGTTCTCATAGCCTAAGCAGGAGGTCAAACAGGAACGAGTGAGTAATGAGCGTTACTCAACAAGTTCATTAAGTAAGGAGGTAATTGATGCACTATCTACGGTCTTTGACTCTAAAGAATCTAGACTAATGCAAGGTTTTGTAATTCATTCTTCAAGAGGTTGCTTTTAATACTGAACACTATGCCCGCCAGCCATCACAGGATTAGAACTTCATGGAGTTGCCTTTCCTGGGCCTTCGCAGTTCCTTCCCGGAAAAGGGGGTAACATGCCACATCATTTTACACTCTGCAGAGGTGCGTTACTTTACCCATGGGCGACCAAGACCATTGTGTACAACCAGGCGCGCGATCCTGTCCATGCCCACTCAGGTGTGGGGCCCGGTTGTTGGTCCAAACCAAACCATGCTTCTCCACACAACGCATGCCCACCCATTTCTGCCAGCGGGATGAACCTCTGATTCTACCCCTCACGATAGATATCTAGGCGCCCCTGGCAGACCATCATAAAGCCTAGAGTCTGTGGGAATTAAGGGATCCCACGCATGTGCATGTAGTCTCGCAAGACCTACAGCGAATGACTGTAGCATCCCGTTGACATGCAAACGAGCGAAGATCGCAACTGACTTACTCGCCCCATACAAGACTCATAGTTAACGTGGTATTTACGACGCAAGAATCCCGAGGGCATTTGTTGTTAAATCCTAGGTAATACTTTCCCATGCAGATGGAACCTTCCATTGACCTATTCATCTTACCATGGTCCCATCCGCCAACCAAACTGAACACTACCACTCGGATAATCATTCATTAGTCATATTATTATAAAAATAGGATCATGCATTCTTTTGAGCATAGGTGGTATTACGATAGGGTTTTGAAAATATTTGTTATGAAATTTATCAGAGGACATGAGAAAGTGATGAACTTGCCTTGATACGGATAAATAGTGAATTTTGATGCTTGGTGCAGCTCCTGACTTCCTTGTTATACAAAATATCATCATCGTCTGGTAAAGACAATGTTTAAAGAAGCAAATGATGCTATTATTCATAATAATGACATGTATGTATTTTTGTTCTAATTGATTTAAATTCTCCAAGCAAATGGGTATTTAATTGACTAACTAAGTAATTGTGGTATTTAAGTATTTTAAATTTATTATTTTATTAGTTAGTATTATTTGTAAAATATTATTTATTATTTAATTTAATTAAATTGTGTTAACAACTCTTGATGAATCAGAAAATATTTATCTTAATAATTGAACATCCAAATTATATTATTGGGTATTTATGAAAGAATAATATTATTAATGACTAAGTTTAAATTTTTTATGACTTTTATTAATTTATATAGAATTATTATTTTTAAAAATTACAGAATTAAGATAACAAGTATTATTTAAATTGCAAGGTATTAAAATGTTGTATTTGGATTTTTAATGGTCTAATTCCGAATTTTAATAATTTATAGAATTTTATTTATTAGATTTTATTTGTTGTTTGTTTTCTTGCTGAAATGGACAAAAGACCATTTAGCCCCTAGACTGACCGGTGTGCGAGCACCCCCACACGGTTGAACCCAACCAGCTCGGGAGAAAGCCCGAGTCATTCGACCCGCACCCGCACCCATTCTTCCTCTCCACTACCTCTCGCGACTCGCCTGGCGACTGCGTCGCCTCCGTCGTCGCCGCTTTACTCCGGCCGACTCCGACCACCTCCGCCGCCGTGCTAGGGCGCAATCGACGCGCCATCGACTACTTCCCCACCTCCACCAACTCTATTGATGCTGCCGCGGAAACGACCGCGCGCACCCTAACCGTAGGGTTTCGGGACCCGTGGCCCTCCACTCCTCTCCGGCGACTTCCGGCCTCTCTTGGTTTCTCCATGGTGCTCCACGCGTGCTGACGCGGTTGGTGCTGTTCCTGGATGCTGCTGCGGATTTTGTTTCTTGTGGATTGCTTGATATTAGTCTTTGTCCTCCCCTTCAAGCTTGTCCTGGTGGAGAATTCCTAGTGCTTGGTTTACTTGGCCTTGTTGTTTCTTTGCTGGATCTCAAGTCTTGTTCAGTTCTACTGGTGGAATGATTTGTGGTGCATTATTAAGTGGTGGGTGTTCTTCCTGTTCTTGGTTGTGCTAAGCAAGCCGAGCAGAAACAGGGGAAAGTGCCTGAGGTGCCTTACCCCTTACAGCTGATGTGCTATTTATGTTGCTGCTGTTGTATTGACAGCACCAAAGTGTTCCTATGCGTGGGATGTGTGCTTGTTAGCCTGCTGTGGAGATCTTTTGCTAGTCCTACGGTTGGTCTTATCCAGGCAATTCTATTTGTTTTCACCTGCCAGTTGTTTTTCATGTAACTTGCATGTGATGCTGATCTAAGGCTTATGTGATTTGAACAGATACTAAACAAATGTAAGTAGCCCAATGATGAGTTTAACAGTGCAACACACTATCAATCTAAGGGTACTAATCCCACACTAACCCATCTATTTAATCTGTGTGTTGTTTTTGCAGGTTCAGAAGATGACAAGTATATTGGACTAGTTAGTAATTAGTTTAGGAAATGAATTCTTGTAATATTTTATTTTGTAAAAATCTTTGTAATCTCATGTTTTGGAAAAACATTGTAATGACTTTGTATTATTGTGATTTATCAATAAAGTTCAATATTTCTTTTTTACTAATTCTCTATTTAATTAGAATATTTAAATATTTATTATATCTTAAAAGTTTCAATTTGAACAATAGTGCTTATGATTTATTATCAATCCATTTGAATTCAAATTCAAATCAAACATCCTTAAGTTTAAATAATTCAAATTGAATCCCTCAATTCAAATATTTCCTAAAGGTCATGTCGAAGTTCCACCCTGTTTCAATATCAATCCCTCTCTCTAAGTGAGAATGAAAATGGAACCTCGATCACTCCAGGGTTTTAGTTTTGCGAAAATTTTATTCAGGTTTTGCAACCACATGCATGCAAATGCACAATTTAATATTCTACCCGCCTCCCCCCCCCCCGTGAGTTCCTAAACGCTGTGACATTACACTCATCTCTCAAGGATACGTAGCATAGCGAAGAGGCTGGTAGCAAAAGGAGGAGGACCTGAAGTTCTAGATCAAGTAACCTAGACACAGGTTTGCCGTACAAGTCCTCCCCTGGCCGGGTTATAAGGCCACCATAGTCTCCTACAATGTCTCATCCCCATGCGAGCAGAATCCGTCCTGAGCTAAGCCATTCTTACCATACAAATTCTCTTGATTCCGGGTCCGACACCGCGAGGGTGCACCGGCACAGTGGAGCTACGGAGGCGGCGCAAGCTAGGTGAGGTGGGTAGAATATTAATTTCCATCGAATCCTCGGCATCGATCAGAATGCCACTACTTCCTTAGTGAACTCCTCCCTATTCTAGGTCACGTCTACTATAATGTCCCAGCGTTTAGGAACTCGCGGGGGGTAGAATATAATTTGTGCATCTGCATGCATGTTTTTCCAAACCCTGAATATTTTTTTAGCAAAACTAAAACCCTAGAGTGATCGAGGTTTCATTATCATTCTGACTTAGAGAGAGGGATTGATATTTAAAGAGGGTGGAACTTCGGCATGACCTTTAGGCGATATTTGAATTGAGGGATTCGGTTTGAATTATTTAAACTTAAGGATGTTTTATTTGAATTTGAATTGGAATTCAAATGGATTGATAAGAAACCATAAGCACTATTGTTCAAATTGAAACATTTGAGATATAATAAATATTTGACAATTCTAATTAAATAGAGAATTAGGGAAAAAAAGAAATATTGAACTTTATTCATAAACCACAATAATACAAAGTCATTACAATGTTTTCCAAGACAGGAGATTACAAAGATTGTTACAAAACAAAATATTACAATAATTCATTTCCTAAACTAATTACTAGCCAAGCCAATATACTTGTCATCTTCTGAACCTGCAAAAAAAACACAAAGATTAAACAGAGGGGTTAGTGAGGGATTAGTACCCTCAGATTGACAATGTGTTGCACTGTTAAACTCGTCATTGGGCTAATTAAATTTGTGTAGTATCTGTTCAAATCACATAAGCCTCAGACCAGCATCACACGCAAGTTACATGAAAAACAACTGGCAGGTGAAAACAAATAGAATTTCCTGGATAAGACAAACCGTGGGACTAGCAAAAGATCTCCACAGCAGGCTAACATGCACACATCACACGCATGGGAACACTTTGGTGTTGTCAGTACAACAGCAGCAGCATCAATAGCACATCAGCCGTAAGGGATAAAGCACCTCAGGCACTTTCCCCTGTTCCTGCTCGGATTGCTTAGCACAACCAGGCGAGTCGCGAGAGGCAGAGGAGAGAAAGAATGGGTGCGGGTGCGGGTCGAATTACTCGGGCTCGGGCTTTCTCCCGAGCCGATTGGGTTCAACGTGTGGGGGCTAAATGGTCTTTTGACCATTTCAGCAAGAAAACAAATAACAAATGAAATCTAATAAATAAAATTCTAGATTTACCTTAAATTTTTTAATAATACTTGTTATCTTAATTATATAATTTAAAAAATCTATATAAATTAATAAAAGGCATAAAAATATACTTAGTGATTAATATTATTATTATTTCATAAATACCCAATAATATAATTTGGATGTTCAATAATTAAGATAAATATTTTCTGATTCATCAAGAGTTGTTACCACAATTAAATTAAATTAAATAATAAATAATAATTAATGAATAATATTAAATAATAAAATGAGAAATTTGAAATACTTAAATACCACAATTACTTAGTTAATAAATTAAATACCCATTTGCTTGGAGAATTTAAATCAATTACAAGAAAAATGTATACATGTCATTATTATGCATAATAGCTTCATTTACGTCTTTAAACATTATCTTTACGAGACTATGATGGTATTTTGTAGAACAAGGAAGTCAGGAGCTGCACCAAGCATCAGACTTCACATATCAAGGCAAGTTCATCACTTGCTCATGTTCTCTGAAATGTTTCATAACAAATAT
This sequence comes from Alopecurus myosuroides, assembly GCA_028641055.1. NCBI lineage: Eukaryota > Viridiplantae > Streptophyta > Magnoliopsida > Poales > Poaceae > Alopecurus > Alopecurus myosuroides. The sequence continues at coordinate 298,811,391 of CM054060.1, read as the reverse complement.
TTTCAAAACCCTATCGTAATACCACCTATGCTCAAAAGAATGCATGATCCTATTTTATAATAATATGACTAATTGAATGACTACCCGAGTGGTAGTGTTCTATTTGGTGGGCGGATGGGACCATGGTAACATGAATAGGTCAAAGGAAGGTTCCATCGTCAGGATTCTTGCGCCGTAAATACCGTGTTAATCATGGGTCTTGTATGGGGCGAGTAAGTCAGCTGTGATCTTCTCTCGTTCGCATGTCAACGGGATGCCAGAGCCGTTCGTTGTTGGTCTTGCGAGACTACATGCACATGGGTGGGATCCCTTAATTCCCACGGACTCCGGGGTCTATGGTGGTCTGCCAGGGGCACCTAGATATCTATTTTGAGGGGTAGAATCAGGGGTTCAACCTATTGGCAGAAATGGTGGGCATGTGTTGTGCGGAGAAGCATGGTTTGGCTTGGACCAACAACCGGGCCCCACACCTGAGTTGGCGTGGACAGGATCGCGCGCCTGGTTGTGCAACATGGTCTTGGTCGCCAATGGGTAAAGTAACGCACCTCTGCAGAGTGTAAAAGGATATGGCATGTTACCCCCTATTTCGGGAAGGAAATGCGAACGCCGCAGGAAAGGTAACTCTATGAAGTTCTAATCCTGTGAAGGCTGGCGGTCATAGTTTTCAGTATTAAAAGCAACCTTTTGAAGAAAGATTTACAAAATCTTGCATTAGTCTAGACTCTTTAGAGTCGAAGACCGTAGATAGTGCATCAATTACCTCCTTACTTAATGAACTTGTTGAGTAACGCTCGTTACTCATTCGTTCTCGTTTAACCTCCTGCTTATGCTATGAGAACCTAGAGGAGGCATCATTCAACATCCTCGGAGGTCAAGACGACATCTACTACGAGGAGCCAGATCTCTCCGGAGGAGTGGAAGGGGTGGATTACACCATCCAGTACGGATCTGGCCCAGAGGGGCCAGAGTCTGACTAGTTTTAGCCTTGAACTTCTATACTAGGTTGTTGAGTTCCTGTGTATGCATATACTTTATCGTTCGACTGCTGTTAGAATTTCAATAATGGGATGACCTCATCATGAGCTCATTCTCTTGTCAGTACAGTATGTTTTGTAATATATGTTTGTATGACAATCTAGTCCCGCAATTATTCTGTTGTACCACCCTGAGGGATGTAATATTTGCGGAACGGTGTTCTGTGAGTGTTATATCAACGACTTGCGTACTACAACATGCAGTGGTATGTTGGATCACCACAGTTGGTATCAGAGCAATTGCTTTGACCTTAGGTTGGAAACCTAGTAAAGGGATATATCATGTTGGGGTTTAGAACATAGCGATAAAGAGTTCGCTGGAAGTATGTTAGGTATTCACTTGAGTATATTCTGGTCATGTTTCCCGAGTATTGAATCTTTATTATACTCTATTAATAACATCTATGCTTATTATGAACAGTGTCGATGAAAGGCGGGAGTTCAGGAAGGAATGAATGGGTAAAGCACGAGAGGCTTAAGCACTATAAAGGGGAGTTGACAGACCAGTTACGAGCTTTGCTTCAAGCCTTTGATTTTGATACCAATATCAAAGTCAACACATACACCTACAAGGATGGTGAGACCATTCTGAAGTACAGGGTATTAATCCTGATACCCAGGGAGTTGACACCGTATGTGACTACACCTAGTGGAGAAGGTAGGAGTCAAACGGCGGCTTACCAGGAGGCCTTAGTGGAAGCACTAGCAACCATCAGAGAGCACAAGGCGGATCAGCTATCAGGTACCAGTTTCACAGCGATTCCACATGACAACCTAACCACATAATTGGCACTTGAGCATTCTGCGTTGGTGAAAACCAAACCAAAGTTAGCCACCAGACTGTTAGATCGATATAGGCAGTTAGTGGGATCATTCTATAGAACACACCAGGTCATAGTAGATGACAAGGATGGTATGCTGGAAGATCTGACCAAACCACAAAGCCCAGAGAAAAAGGGTAAGAAGAAGGTCCAGGAGGCGGATGAACCATACTATACCCTAGGAGCAGGATCATCCAAGAACCCAAACCAGACTAGGCAGTCTAGGTATTCAACTACTCCAGAACCTATCCACTCTATCATACCACCTAGTGATCCGGAGCCATACAACTCGTATGGAATCTCGGACAAACCCAGTGATACCAAGCCAAATATCTTTGGTGGAGTCCCCGAGTCGGATTCTTTTATGGAGAATTCTGATGGTTGGAGGTTTGATTGGTACCCTGGTACCAGTCAACATCCGATTCCTTGTGATGACTCATCCGAGGAAGGGGATCAGGCTAGTGTGGAGGAAGTAGCAACCTATATGGATGACGGAGATAAGATAGTTGCCATAAACATATCATCAGATGATGAGGAGCAGGTAGAGACCCAACCTATGCAAGAGGCACCTTTTGATCACAGTTACTGCACTAGTACCACTTGTTTCAGAGAGAGTGGATCCTCGCAGTACACGGGTGCAGAGGATTTTGCGTCCTATCTAGAGAGTTATCTAGACATGGACGGGGTTCTTCTGAGCGACACCTCGGTTGTGGACAATTAAGACATAGATTATGTTCCATCCGGGAGACTATTTGTCCCTGAGACAGTGCGCAGGACTTCACGGCACACTCGGTGGACTCCTGGCATGTACTCTGAGTAGCATAGTGGCAGCCATGGAGATTGTGTGAGGGCTCGAGAGAGGTAGTAGTTTAGTAGTTTCGAGCCATGTATTATAAATAAGGGTCGGAGTGTGTGAGCGACCCAATGGTGCTTTGTACTACTTTGCTTTCAGTAACTCACTATGGTGAGGGTATTGTAACAGACCTATACGTATATGCATTATATGTGAAATATGTTGCTTGTATTTGGATTTGGATTTTTGTTTCTCTTGTGTGACTAGTGTTGCATGTGAAGTGAGGCTCAGAAAGCATGGCCATGGTGTAATTATGAGTTTGTTTCCTTCACATTGCAGGACTAGGGGAATATGGATAGTGGGGCAGCTAGCGAGTCTGAAGTGCAGCGTCTGGAGTGTGAAAATAAGGCGAAGGCGGATGAAGATGTTGCAAGAGCAGAGTTACCACCACCACCGCTAAGGCCACTGGCAAAACAAAACTTCATGGAGTACATGTGTATTGTCCAAGAAAATCAGAACAAGTTCATGCATGAACTTCTAACCCAGGTGGGGCCTGGGGGGCAACTGAAGCAAGGATGCTAACTCTATCGGACTTCTTGAAGACTAAACCAGCACCATTTGCTACAGCAAGAGATCCTGTCGAAGCAGAGGACTAGTTAGTCGACACGAGAGGAATCTCAAGGCCATCAATGCCAATGACATGGAGAAGGTGCGTTTCGCTACACATCTTCTAAATGGACCAGCAGCAGCATGCTGGGATAATCAGTTGATCCTGAAGCCACTGGTGAAAGTATTCATATGGGTGGAATTCAAGAAAAAGTTCGGGGAGTATCACGTTCCTGACAGTGTCATGGAGTTGAAGCGGAGGGAGTTCGAGGATCTCCAGCAAGGAACACATCATATGATATGTTATTTCAATGAGTTCAGTAGACTCTCTCGTTACGCTGCTGATGAGGTGGACACTGATAAGAAGAGGATACAAAGATTCCTGAGCGGATTGGATCCTTATCCTGCTATGCAGTTGAGGACGTCCAAGCCAGCTAACTTCCAAGAGTTAATGAACTCTGCAGTTATCTGGGAAAATGACTACAAGCTGGTTCAGGTGAATCGACACAAGAAGGCCAAGTTTGAGCCTAAGAGGTTTCAGCCCAGTCGACCTACAACCAACCTCAGCTTCAAGCCAAGGATAAAGTCGGGAGGATCCCGATGAATCATGGACCGTTCAATCCAAGGAATAAGATCATCTTTCATAATTGTGGTCTTCCAGGACATGTCAAGAATGATTGCAAGCAGCCCAGGGTTGTATGCTTTGGGTGTGGAAAGGAAGGACACATCAATCCTGGTTGTCCTAACAAGGCAGCTGGAGGTGGAATCAACAGAGGTGGAGTTAGACCCGTAGGAGCAAGTGGATTCTCAGCTGGAGGTGGCAGCAGCGGAAAGAACAATAATGGCAAGCGGGGAAAACCCTTCGGGAAGCTGAACTGTACATCTCTGGGGGAGGCTGACAACTCAGACACCGCAGTACTAGGTACGCTTAGTCTTCTTACCCAATATGGCAAAGTTTTATTTGATACCGGTGCCACCACATCTTTCATCTCCAGTTATTTTGTAGATAAGTATGGGGTAAGGTGTTCGCGATTAGAATGTCCTCTTACTGTTATGACGGCGGGAGGTACGCTCTTAGTTACGCGTGCAAAGTCAGACTAAGTCATTATGATCTGTGGATGCACATACTACACGGACCTTTTTGTTATCTCCTTGAAGAATATTGATGTCGTTCTAGGAATGGACTGGATGACGCAAAATGGAGCTCTAATTGACTGTGAACAGAAAACAGTTTCTCTCAAGAAGCCTGGAGGAGGAAGAGTTACATACCAAGCAGATAAGCATACCCATGTGGAGGCTGAGCTTCAACTCAACTAACTCAATGAAGCTAAGTTAGAAGATATACCAGTGGTTAATGAGTTTCCCGATGTATTTCGAGCAGAATTACCGGGAATTCCACTGGACAGAGAGATAGAGTTTACCATTGACTTGATACCAGGTACATCACCCATTCCTCAAGCACCATACAAGATGGGTCCTAAGGAATTAAAGGAGCTCAAGGAACAGTTAGATGAACTGGAAAGTAAGGGATTCATCATAGAAAGTGTGTCACCATGGGGATCACCAGTTATATTCATGGACAAGAGAGATGGAGGTAGAAGAATGTGCGGTGATTTCAGAAATCTGAACAATGTCACCATCAAGAACAAGTATCCATTACCAGGAATTCAAGATTTGTTTGATCAAGTCCACGGGGCTGGAGTGTTCTCCAAGATTGATCTCAGATCGAGGTACCATCAGATCAAAATTAAACGAGAAGATGTTCCCAAGACAACGTTTGTTTCAAGGTATGGACATCATGAGTATTTGGTTGTTCCTTTTGGACTGACCAATGCACCAGCTATTTTCATGAACTTGATGAACAAGATCTTCATGCCATATTTGGACAACTTTGTGATTGTGTTCATCGATGATTTTCTGATATATTCGAAGACCAAAGAAGACCATGCTCAACATTTGAGAAGAACATTACAAGTTCTGAGGGAACATCACTTGTATGCCAAATTCATTAAGTGCGAGTTTTGGTTGGATCAAGTCGAATTCCTTGGGCATGTTATCGGTAAGGAAGGTATTGTAGTGAATCCGGACAAAGTACAATCAGTTATGGATTGGAAAGCACCAACCAATGTCAAGGAAGTTCGAGGATTTATCAGAATGTCCAGTTACTATAGAAGATTCATTGAAGGATTTTCTAAGATAGCAGGGCCAATGACCAACTTGTTAAGGAAAAATACTCCTTTTGTATGGTCAGACAAGTGTGAAGCTAGTTTCCAGGAGTTGAAGAAACGGTTGACAACAACAACAATCCTAGCAGTGCCGGAACCAGGAAAGGATTACATAGTATATTGTGATGCATCCAAGAATGGATTAGGTTGTGCACTCATGCAAGACCGGAAGGTAATAGCTTATGCTTCTAGAGGGCTCAAACCACATGAAGTTAACTACCCAACTCATGACCTAGAGTTGGCAGAAGTGGTTTTTTGCTTTGAAGAGATGCAGATCATTTCTCTATGGAGCAAAATGTGAGTTATACACAGACCACAAAAGTCTCAAATAGTTCTTTACTCAGAAAGAATTGAATATGAGGCAAAGAAGATGGTTAGAGTTGATCAAAGACTATGATCTTACCATCAATTACACACCAGGAAAAGACAATGTTGTAGCTGATGCTTTAAGCCGAAAGAGCACGGATAGTCAACCAACCCAAAGTGATTTGCCAAAAGAGTTGAAGCGAGAATTAGAACAAGCTGAAATAGAGATACTTGAGGTAAAATCATTGGCAGGTTTATATATTATGAAGATTGTTGAGGAAAGAAAAAGTGATCTCAGGAATGAGATAATTCGCCGGCAAGACGAAGATACTTTCATAAAGGAAGAACTCCAAAGAATTGGAGAAGGAAAATCCTCAGTATTCCATTTAGGTGAGTATGGCTCACTATGGTTCAATAAGAGGATTTGTGTACCAGACATACCTGAGATCAAAAGTTTGATACTTCAAGAGGCACATGATACACCATACTCTATTCATCCCGGGAGTACCAAGATGTACATGGATCTCAGAGACATATTTTGGTGGAACAACATGAAGAGAGATATTGCCAAGTACGTATCTGAATGCCACACATGTCAGAGAGTGAAGGCAGAACACCAAAGTCCAGCAGGACCATTACAACCTCTAGATATTCTAGAGTGGAAGTGGGGGGAGATTGGTATGGATTTCATTACTGGTCTACCAATGACCAAGACACATAAGGATATTATTTGGGTTATCGTGGATGGATTGACCAAAAGTGCACATTTCTTAGCAGTCAATCAGAAGGATAACACAAACAAATTGGTGGACCTATATGTGAAGGAGATAGTAAGTAAACATAGAGTACCTAAGAGAATAGTTTCATATTGAGGATCTGTGTTTACTTCAGTATTCTGGAGAAATCTACATGAAGCTCTAGGTTCACAATTGGATTTCAGTACTTCTTATCATCCACAAACCGGAGGGCAAACTGAAAGAACTAATCAGATCTTTGAAGACATGCTTCGGGCATGTGCTCTAGAATTTGGTGGATCGTGGGTTGAACATCTACCACTAATAGAGTTCTCATACAATAAGAGCTATCAAAGTAGTTTGAAGGACGCACCATTTGAAGTACTTTATGGTCGGAAATGTACATCACCAATATGTTGGTATGAGGCAGGAGGCAAGTCTGAGTTTGAACCAGACTATGTCAAGGATCAACAAAACATTATGGATATCCTCAGGGATCGTTTGAAGATTGCTCAAAGTCGTCACAAAAGTTATGCTGACCAAAAGAGAAGGACATGGGAACCTGAAATCAGGGATACGATCTATCTTAGAGTTAGTCCGATGAAGGGGCTTCAGAGGTTCGGAGTTAAAGGAAAATTGAGTCCTCGATACATTGGACCTTTCAAAATCCTTGCACAAAACAGGAATGTAGCTTTCACATTCTACAGCTACCCGAGATATTGAAGCAAGTCCATAATGTTTTCCATGTATCCCAACTCCGGAAGTGTTTGAAGGAACCAGAAGATTCCGTTAATCAGGAGGATCTCCAGTTAGAATCAGACCTCACTTATGTGGAAGAACCAGAGAAGATTCTGGCAAAAGACTGGAAAAGACTCCGCAATAGAGAAATCAAGTATCGCAAAGTGCAAAGGAAACATCATCCTGAACGGGAAGCTACTTGGGAGAAAGAAGAAGAACTACGACAAAACTACCCCGAGCTCTTCAGGTATAGAGGTTATAACTTTGGGACGAAGTTCTCGTTAAGGAGGGAAGTCTGAAATGTCCCAGCGCTTAGGAACTCACGGGAGGGTAGAATATTAATTTGTCCATCTGCATATGCATGTGTTTCCAAAACCTAAATAAATTTTGCGCAAAACTAAAACCCTGGAGTGATCGAGGTTCCATTGTCATTCTGACTTAGAGAGAGGGATTGATATTGAAAGAGGGTGGAACTTCGACATGACCTTTAGGCGATATTTGAATTGAGGGATTCAATTTGAATTATTTAAACTTAAGGATGTTTGATTTGAATTTGAATTTGACTTCAAATGGATTGATAAGAAATCATAAGAACTATTGTTCAAACTGAAACATTTAAGATATAATAAATATTTGAAAATTCTAATTAAATAGAGTATTAGGAAAAAAAAGAAATATTGAGCTTTATTGATAAATCACAATAAGACAAAGTCATTACAATGTTTTCCAAAAAAGGAGATTACAAAGATTGTTACAAAAGAAAATATTACAAGAATTCATTCCCTAAACTAATTACTAGCTAATCCAATATACTTGTCATCTTCTGAACCTGCAAAAACAACACAAAGATTAAATAGAGGGGCTAGTGAGGGATTAGTACCCTCAGATTGACAGTGTGTTGTACTGTTAAACTCATCATTGGGCTAATTACATTTGTGTACTATCTGTTCAAACCACATAAGCCCCAGACCAGCATCACAGGCAAGTTACAGGAAAAACAACTCGCGGGTGAAAACAAATAGAATTGCTTGGATAAGACCAACCGTAGGACTAGCAAAAGATCTCCACAGCAGGCTAACAGTCACACATAACACGCGTAGGAACACTTTGGTGCTATCAATATAACAATAGTAGCATAAATAGCACATCAGCCGTAAGGGGTAAGGCACCTCAGGCACTTTCCCATGTTCCTGCTCGGGTTGCTTAGCACAACCAAGAACAGGAAGAACAACCACCACTTAATAATCCATCACAAATCATTCCACCAGTAGAACTGAACAAGAGTTGAGATCCAGCAAAGAAACAACAAGGCCAAGTAAAGCAAGCACTGGGAATTCTCCACCAGGCCAAGCTTGAAGGGGAGGAGCAGGACTAATATCAAGCAATCCACAAGAACCAAAATCCACCAACCTTAGTTCATCACTCAAGGTGAATCTTTATACACCATCAAGCAATCTAGTTGCTGGAATATGCACAAAGGGGTTGGGGAGTGATTTCCCTCAGTACAGCATAGAGGTGATATGCTAATTACATCACAGGGAGTAAATTAAATCAAGATAGCAACTGTTCTTAATAAGAAAAGGCATCAGGCTTTTCATCATTAGCTTGGGGAAAAATAATCAAGCTAATAGTAATCTGTTCTTATCAGATAAGTACCTAGAGGCAGTAAGATCAAGCAAATAATTGTTCTTGTCAGCTTATTTGGTTCCCAGTAGCCCAAATATCTAGCAAAAGGATTAGGGAAAAGTTCCCAGCCCACAATTATACCCACAACAGTTGTTGGGCACCTAAAACCCTAGGGTTGGGTACCTCAACACAACTAAACACAGAGTGAATCATAGAAGCACACCAGTAGCTTGGTGACACATCCTATGAACCATATGGTTCAGAGTAGCACCCTCCAGTAATCAAAGATACATAGCCAACTAAGAATTGCACATATGAGCAACACACTCATGTGTGCTATGTTATGAATCTAACAGTAATAAGGAAACAACAGCCTAAGCAGTGGGAAAGATCCCTAATAAAAGTTCACACAACACATGAAGGTAATCCTCTAAATCCAATATGTCACAGAGATGAAAATTCATCTAGACAACAACCCTAAATAATCCATTCACTGGGAAATTTCCCAACCATCAACAATCATCAACATGCCTCAACGATAGCATCACATGGCATCACTGGGACTGCATCGAGCAGGACTTGAACACAGGTTCGATGGCCAGGTTCCAGAGCACAGAGAGGAGTGAGAGAGAGGTGGGCAGAGAGAGGAGAGGGGCTTACAGGTGACCACCATCGTGGTGGTCACGGCCAGTCGGAGTAGCAGAGATGTGGGAGGTGGTGTTGCCGCAGTTGCTCCCGGGGAGCCGCCTCGGCGGCATCTCGCCTCCTCAGCATCCGGAGCAGCATCCGGGAATAGCACCAACCGCGTCAGCACGCCTGGAGCACCATGGAGAAACCAGGAGAGGTCGGAGGTCGCCGGAGAGGCGCGGAGGGCCACGGGTCCCGAAACCCTAGGGTAAGGGTTAGGGTGCGCGCAGTCGTTTCCGAGACGGCAGCATAGATTGAGTTGGTGGAGCTGGGGTAGTAGTCGATGGCGCCCTAGCACGGCGGCGGAGGTGCCCGGAGTCGGCCGCGACGGCGGAGGCGACGCAGTCGCCCGGTGAGTCGCGAGAGGCAGAGGAGAGGAAGAATGGGTGCGCGTGCGGGTCGAATGACTCGGGCTCGGGCTTTCTCCCGAGCCGGTTGGGTTCAACCGTGTGGGGGCGCTGACCCACCGGTTAGTCTATGGTCTTTTGACCATTTCTGCAAGAAAAGAAATAACAAATAAAATCTAATAAATTAAATTCTATAAATTATTAAAATTCGGAATTAAACTATTAAAAATCAAAATACAACATTTTAATACCATAATAATTTAAATAATACTTTTTTATCTTAATTCTATAAAAAAATAAAATAATTCTATATAAATTAATAAAAGTCATACAAATTTAATACTTTGTCATTAATATTATTTTTCTTTCATAAATACTCAACAAAAGAATTTGGATGTTAAATTATTAAGATAAATATTTTCTGATTCATCAAGAGTTGTTAACACAATTAAATGAAATTAAATATAAATTATATAAAATAATAAAATAATAAATTTAAAATACTTAAATACCACAATTACTTTGTTAATCAATTAAATACCCATTTTCTTGGAGAATTTAAATCAATTAGAAGAAAAATGCATACATGTCATTATTATAGATAATAGCATCATTTGCTTCTTTAAACATTGTCTTTACGAGACAATGATGATATTTTGTAGAGCAAGGAAGTCAGGAGCCTGCACCAAGCATCAGACTTCACTACTTATCCGTATCAATGCAAGTTCATCACTTGCTCATGTCCTCTGAAATATTTCATAACAAATATTTTCAAAACCCTATCGTAATACCACCTATGCTCAAAAGAATGCATGATCCTATTTTTATAATAATATGACTAATTGAATGACTACCTGAGTGATAGTGTTCTGTTTTGTGGGAGGATGAGACCATGGTATGATGAGTAGGTCAAAGGAAGCTTCCATACGCATGGGAAAGTATTAACTAGGATTTAACAACAAATGGCGTTAGGATTCTTGCGTCGTAAATACCGCGTTAACCATGGGTCTTGTATGGGGCGAGTAAGTCAGCTGTGATCTTCTTTCATTCGCATGTCAACGGGATGCCAGAGCCGTTCGCTGTAGGTCTTGCGAGACTACATGCACATGGGTGGGATCCCTTAATTCCCACGGACTCTGGGGTCTATGATGGTCTGCCAGGGTGCCTAGATATCTATCGTGAGGGGTAGAATCAGGGGTTCAACCTGCTGGCAGAAATGGGTGGGCATACGTTGTACGGAGAAGCATGGTTTGGCTTGGACCAACAACCAGATCCCACACCTGAGTGGGCGTGGACAGGATCGCGCGCCTGGTTGTGCAACATGGTCTTGGTCGCTCATGGATAAACTAACGCATCTCTGCAGAGTGTAAAAGGATGTGGCGCCATGATACCCCCTATTCCGGGAAGGAATTGCGAACGTCGCAGGAAAGGCAACTCCATGAAGTTCTAATCCTGTGAAGGCTGGCGGGCATAGTTTTTATTATTAAAAGCAACCTCTTGAAGAAAGATTTACAAAACCTTGCATTAGTCTCGACTCTTTAGAGTCGAAGACCGTAGATAGTGCATCATTTACCTCCTTACTTAATGAACTTGTTGAGTAACGCTCGTTACTTATTCGTTCCCGTTTGACCTCCTAATTGGGCTATGTAAACCTAGAGGAGGCATCGTTCAACATCCTCGGAGGCCGAGACGACATCTACTACGAGGAGCCGGATCTCTCCGGAGGAGTGGAAGTGGTGGATTACACCATCTAGTATGGAGCTGACTCAGAGGGGGTAGAGTGTGACTAGGTTTAGCCTGGTCTAAAACAAATACATAGCACGGTTGAATCGAGCATCCTTGAACTTCTATACTAGGCTATTGAGTTCCCGTGTATGCATCTACTTTACCATTCGGCTGTTGGTACAATTTCAATAATGGGATGACCTCATCATGAGCTCATTCTCTTGTCAGTACACTATGTTTTGTAATATATGTTTGTATGAAAATCAAGTCCCGCAATGTTTCTGCTGTACCACCCTGAGGGATGTCATATTTGCGGAACGGTGTTCTGTGAGTGTTATATCAACGACTTGCGTACTACAACATGCAGTGGTATGCTGGGTCACCACATCTACCACCATCTCGCTCAACCTGCACGACGGACTGACCACCGGCACCGCCCACACGCGTACCTTCCACGCCCATTCTGGAGCACATCGTCATGCACGTCGTCGGACTCTGGCCGCCGTATAGGGTATTTGCGGCGGCTGCAGATAGGTCTATTGGAAGAGGGCTCTGATACCATATTGTGATTCTAGGGCGAATGGTACCTTTGTTTAGGAGTACCGGATACATGTTTATAGCGGTTGAAGAGCCCAAGCGATGGTAATACAGAGGGGTACGGTATGGAGTTGGAGTACTATTGCATACCCTATACCGACAACAATACAATTGTTTTGACAATATCAACTATTGGTCATCATATAATGTTGATACCACGGTCATGCTATAATTAATTCTTTGTGTTTCCTAATTCTTCTTCACCAAATTAATTAGAAGTGCAACACAAAGAAATTACTATCTTTGCACAGTTCATAAGAAAAAAACAGTTCAGTTGTCTTGCCCACAATGTTCAGAGCTCGTCCATCTTCCATTACTTGATGGCCGGAGACCAGGCAGAGGCAGGGGGGCAACACAGTCTGACCGACAGACTCTTTGGCGGCTTCAAAAGCTAACTCCTTGGAAGGCTAAATTTCTCAACCGCACCGGCTGTGATGCTCTTGTCAAGTCAGTCCTCACTTCCCTGCCTATTTTTCTCCTCATGGCAATCAAGGTCGACAAGGGAACTCTGAAGGCTTTCGACAAACTAAGAAGGGGTATGCTTTGGGCTGGTAGTGATACCGTCAGTGGTGAAAAATGCAAGGTTAACTGGGCTAAAGTCTGCCGCCCCAAGCGCCTTGGCGGCCTGGGAATCTTGGACTTGGAGAAATTCTTCCGCGCTCTTAGGCTTCGCTGGCTTTCGTCGGAATGGGTGGCTCCGGAGAAGCCATGGTTTGGTCTTGAGACCCCAAATGACAGCTCTGATAGAGATTTATTCAACGCTGCTACAAAGGTCAACATTGGAAACGGGCAAAGGGCCTCCTTCTGGTCTTCCTCTTGGTTAAACGGTTCCACGCCAAAGGATGTTGCTCCCAAGATTTTTGAGGCCTCCAAGAAGAAAAATAGAAGGGTCAAGGATGCTCTCGATAACCTTTCTTGGATCAGGGACATCTCCGTGCTAAACTTCACGACTGAACACATCTCCCAGTTCGTCACCCTCTGGGGGCTGCTCTAGGACATCACGCTAGATACAGCCATCGACGATACTATTGTTTGGACTCTCTCTCCCAGCGGGAGTTACTCCGCCGCCTCAGCCTACAAGGCTCAGTTTCTTGGATCCACTCTGTGCTCCTTCGTGAGGGTAGTCTCGAAACCTTGGGCTCCTCCCAAATGCCGCTTCTTCGCCTGGCTTGCCGTACAAAATAGACTTTGGACATCTGATCGCCTCGCCACTCGTAGCTGGCCTCATACCCTCCCCCCTTTGTCAGCTCTGCTTGTGCCACCATGAGACGGCATGCCATATCCTCTTCGAATGCCGCTACTCTAAGTGCGTTTGGCGCGCGGCAACCTCTTGGCTCTCCTGCCACTCCCTCATCCAAGACCTTGGCTCGGGACGCCCGTCTGTCCTCCAATACTGGCACTCCATCGCCAAATCGCCAACGGACTGCCCCAAAGGCCTTCATTCCGCGATCACGTCGATCACCTGGGAAATTTGGAAGGAGAGGAACGCTAGGATCTTCAATAACGTGGCCACTCTGCCCATGGTGTTTCTGCAAAAAATCAAATACGAGAGCAAGAACTGGATTTTAGCCGGCGCTAAGCACGTAGCGGAGATTATTCTATGAGTTCCCCCCTTGGTGTTTGTTTTTTCTTTTCGTTTGTGTTGGCTTAGGCCTCTCTTTGTTTGTTTTCTCCTCCTATATCAACTAGCAAACGATGCCCGTGCGTTGCAACGGGGAAACAAATATTTCCATGCGATCATATATTTTATGAAGGCTACCAATGATTTAACTACCCATGCTAGTTACTTATACACATACTCCCTTTGTTCCATAATGTAAGACGTTTTGGCTAACTGTTTTAGCTAGCCAAAATGGATTTTATTGTGGAACGGAGGAGGTAGTAAATAAGAGCCATATTGCAGTTATACAGATTCGTAGCAAATGTGTCCATGCATTGCTACGAGTTGATTTTTTATAGAATGTTATGCATATGTCATTATAGTTTTCGTCACATGTGTGGGAGTGGAATGAAACTGCTTGTATATATGAGCCTAAAGCTTAGGAAGGTTTTCACCTACGCCATAAAAATGTGGTCTTGAAACCCTAGCCCCTAACATGCTTACACCATAAGTGAGGCATCGAGGTACATTCATGTATTGTGGGAGCGACAACTGGAGATGGAGCTCTCACTCCGAGCATCCACCGGTGTCACACTGTCGTGAGATCAGGCGAAGGAAAATCCATCTGTTTTTGTCTTTTTAGTAAAATGTATTGGAGGTCATAATTCTTTCTCCAATGTGCTAAGTTAGTCACAATTCTTGAGAACTTCATATTTGTGTCCTAAAATTATTTGAGTCATTCACCACAGGTCCTAGGCCCCCAAACGCATAAAACACCTTGAAAAATGTATCTTCTAATTTGATGGTCCATTTCTCTTTTATGTGTTCTGCCATGCACAAAGCCAACATAAGTCCTTCTCCATTGGTTTTAGTTGTTTCTTTTTTCCTTGGTGGGGAACCCCAAGTTGTCTGTTTTGAATTTTATTTTATCAAATCCAATTCGGATTTCTGATCAAGCAATTCGAAAAATAAACTCCACATCTATGTTGATGACCTGGTCATATCCCGAGTTGTCCAATATAGCTTTGAGTTGTGCAACACTTCTACAAATTCTGGAAAACACATGACCGATCAGGAAAAGAAACTAATCCCCACTACAGGAACGAAGCGAGATGCCGACGGACGGATGCCGTCGGCGTATGCCACTTTCCGGTCGGCGTACCCAGAGGCCAATGGTGGCCATCGACGTATCGCCGTCGGCGTCTAGGTCCGTCGGTGTACTTCCCCAAAAAAAAAGGTCTGTCAGCATGCTCTATTCCCTGTCGGCGTAAAAACAACCCATTGACGTATCCCGATGGTAGGGCCCCTCTGAGCCCCGTTACGCCAGTCTGTTACTGGGCCAGACAACACCGTCGGCGTATGGACGGACGGCTGTTGTGCCTGATGTACTAAGCTAAGTAGACCAGCAGATGCACGGACGGCTATCCTTCTGAAGCAATTGTTGGAATTAAGCTTGAGAGGCACAATTTTCCAACAAACCTCTCTTGTGATCTCCGTCATGATCAGGCCAAGAGACAGGACAAACGCCGTACCATACCATTGACCCCCATCTTCCCTAAACCCGTATCCCACCATATCTAACTTTCCTGCAACTAAAACTGCTGGTGTTGTGCACCCGACAATTAATACTTAATCGCCTGTCTGAGAAAGAGGGAAATAAATCATCTACAACACCACAGTAAAAGCTAGAGCTTTGTTCGTCAGCATCATATGATCAAGATGACGAGTGAAAAAAATGTTTTTGTCCGCAACCGAAAATTTCAGAAACAATGTTACAAGGCCATACATGATGCATAACTCACTAAGCTCTGGGAAGTGGACCTCCGTAAAAACCATCTAAAAATACTGATTTATGCAGTGAAATAACCCTTGAGTATCCACACAAGCTGACATATCAATTCACATTAAGCAAAATTCAAAAAAAAAAAATCACATTAAGCAACCTAAGCTAAATCGTATAAAAGCCCACCTAATCGGCCCATGCTGCGACCTCTACATATAGACTTACACATGAATTATCCCATTATAACAACCGAAAGGTTAACATATTATCCACAAATTGTACGGCCAAACGTGTCACGCTATATTCTAGTCGCGTAACAAAATAGTATATTTCAGACTACCAAGAGGAGCATTGGAGCTCACGGCCTCAAAGATGTACTCGGTGTACGCCTAGACAGTGTCCTGGCTGAAGACAGAGCTGCAGTCGATGCACGAAAGCTGCAGAAAACAAAATCAACCATTGGCGTGCCACGAACCCAATAATCAGCCAAATCCACGCACAGATCAAAGGAGAGGCGGGGACAGCGCAACACCTTGTAGGCGGAAGCATGAGCGGAAGTGGCCGGCAATGACTGGAACCAAACCATTGAATCGGCGGAGAACTTCCATCGAAGACCTCAACATCGTTCAGCTCGCACGCCCCAATAAGCGGAGAACCTCGGGACAGGGTCTCAGCCGTGGAAGGACCTGGAGATCAAGGGTGGAGAGGTTTGGAGCCACCGCGATCCCGTTCCACCGGCCGGAGGAGATGAAGGTCGCTGGTAGCGGGAGATCGACGTGGTCGTGGCCGGATGTGGGCGGTGGCCACGGGCCAGGAGCGGTTCCTTTGGGAGGATAGAAAATTCATTGGGAATATAAAATAAACAAACCGGTATAATGGCATTTTGTGTGTAAAATGTAATATTATGGGAGGGCAAAACGGTAAAAATAGCGTTGGACCGGAAGAAACCTTCCTCTCTTTATTATTAAAAAAAAATAGCAAATCATGCCCGTGCGTTGCACCGGGAGTAAAGATGTCAAAATTTCCTATCCTAATCGCTCGAGACCATATTTGGTTGCATCACTAAGATATTCTCTCTCTAATTGATACATTACCGAAAACACCAGTCATTACTATTGATAGTAAAGGACAAAGCCAGTGCATAATGTGGGGTCTAGAGAGGGATTATAAGAGTCTAGCCCTGCAAAGTGCAGTACAAGGAGGCAGGTTCAAACGTAGAACCTCTTGGCACAAGTGCGAATACCTCAGCACTGCACCAGGGTCTTCCGTCATGTATTTACCGACAGTCTTAAACATAAAAAAAGTGCATGCATATGAAATGCTACCCTTCAAATATAAAAGCATGGAAAAGCTGACTTCCATGCATCGGATTTGTGTTGATATCTATTGTAGTCTCTTTTATCCCCATCGATACATGAGCATCCCTTCAGACATACAAAAACAGAGAAAAAGGAAAGGAGCTATATTCATATAACAGCGCCTATAAATGACATTTTAAGTCATGAATTTGTTAATTTAAATATCTAAATCGTTATCCTATTTAATTCACCAAGTGAAGGAGCCATTACCTTCATCAGTTGATGTATTATTGAGAGCCTAAAATCACAAGAACTACAAATACACAAAGTACATAAATTTAATAAATGAGGGATTCAGATTTAATTGGAAAGTTAACACCTAGTTCGCATGCAAGAACTTGAAAATTTGAAGTACACCGCGTGGTACATGCAAACCTGCACAATAGTATGAAATCGCCGAGTAAGACGCTCATGAACATACCATATGGCTGTCTTCAGTTCCTTTTGAATATGTGAATTGACGTACATGATGCACACCTAGACAATAAAAATCGAGCCAATGTCCCAAACGTGAGAGGATAATGCAAAAAAAAGGCACAAGTATACAATCACAATATGCTGCCATCTGCCGGCCATCTCATGTAAGAGACCAAGATACTGCAAAAGAGGAATTTAGCTTGGAATACATCAGCTCTCTTTAACTAATTTAGTTGGTGATTCAATGCAACACGACGTAGGCGTGCACGGCTATCGCGAAGACAAGACAGCAGTCTGCCCGACGACGCTCCCATACCATCTCCAGGCTCGGCGACCACGGCCATCTCCTTGCCCCGATAGTGCTTCTTCAGCACTGGTGTGTTGCACATCTCCGTCTCCGATGCAATGCCTACCAAGCCGCACTTGTATTGCCCCGCGCTGGCCAGCACCGTCATTGCCGACATCGCAGGATATCACCTTATCGATGGACTCGGGCAGCACCAGGATGAGCGGCGCCGCTCCATCCTCGCAAGTCGCAACCCTTGACGTACTCGAACCAGCAATCGTGGGGCCGGCGAAGGACACATCCTTCTTACTTCCCTTCGCGGTCGACAGCCTTGCCCGTGGAAGAGAAGGATAATCGCAGGGCAGAGAGGGCGGCAGCCTCTGCTGCTACTCAGCGCTGGGCGTTTGTCGTGGATCAACTTGCTTCCTCCTGCATGCAACACTTGACCTGAAAGTATCTACTGCAAAAAACCATGATTATTACAGCGGACAGAGCGACAAACATGATTATGGTGTATACTCCATCGGACTCGGCGATGCTAACCCCATCTCTTCAACTGATAACTGCATGCTTCCACGAAGGGCGGTTGTTGGAGCACGACTTGGCAAGCGCCCAAGTGAGCAGCTCCCTACCGAATTACATGCTGCCCTCTCCCTTGAATCACAAGCAGAAATAGGCGGGGCGAAGCGGCACCGGGAGCCGGATGACGCATGGGTGGACGGCGAGGAACTGCGGAGGGATCCATGGTGGGATTTCGAGGGGGCTCCAGGCAGAAAACTGAGTAGTAAGGGGCCCAACCGGCGGCGAGGAACCAGGCCATGCAAGGAAGTTGCAGCGACGAGATCTGGTACGTGTTCGGAGGAAGCAGGGGAAAAACAGGGACCCAATCCATCCCCAAATCCTTCAGCTTGTAAGGGGTTCGGCCGGATGGAGAGACATCTAGCAGGAGACGATGAACTCCGACTATATGTGGATGACCTCCGACAGCTGCGGCCACAGTTTTGTCTGGGATTTAGACAAGGCACACATAGCCAAGGCCCTCGGTTGACGAGGAAATCTTGATTTCGCTCTACGGTGACGACCAAAATCCGGCGATCTTGTGTAGATTTTCTGGGGCACAAAGGAGGTGGAGGTCATCGATGGCTCAAGATCGATGGGCTGGCGGTCGGGCTGGCAGTCGGATCGAGTTGCCGGCTGGCTGCGTGGATCGACTGGCTACATGCGATGCTCGGGCGAAAGGAGAAGAAGAGGGACACAGGGGGCATAGGTCGGCAGGTGAGAGAGAAAAAACGGTACAGTGGTATTTTGATCGTAATATGTGGTCAGGTGGGAGGGCAAATCCGTAATCTTATGTTGGACGAAAAGTTTGACAGAAAACTTAATGCCTTTATTATTAGGTAAAGATTTATTATTAGGTAAAGAAAAGATATAAAAGGCAAAGCTTTTGTCCTGCTTCAAAAAAAAATTATGAAAACCAAATATCAAGACACTAGTGGAAACAACCCCTTTCGTCCAAGGGGGCAGGGGGCATCTGTCCCGGTTGCACCAAAATCCGGGACAAGTGCCATGCATTGGTCCCGGTTCGTGTGCCCGAGGCAGCAGAAACCACTTGGGGGCATCTGTCCCGGTTCGTGGGGAGCCAATGGTCCCGGTTCGTGGCATGACCCGGGACGAATCACTAGCCACAGGCCACGTGGCGCGCGCATGGGCATTGGTCCCGGATCATCCCCCAAACCGGGACCAATGTCCCTTCCCCTACAAATGCGGCCACAGCCCCCATCCCTTTTTTTTTAGCTTGGGGGAGTGAGAGAGAGGTGTGGGTGGTAGTGTGTATTGTACCTCGTGGCGCGGGAGTCCTGCCGCGTGGCGCGGGAGTTGTAACGCGTGGCCATGAATGCGCGTTATAAACTGCCGCACCTCCACTCCACGCACCGTCGTGCCACCATCATGCCTCCGAGGAGGAACAACACTACCGGTTTCCGCGGCGTCCGATCGCGGCAGAACGGAATGTTCACCGCGACTATCCGCTTCGGGGACGACCGCATCCCCTCGGCTCCTTTGCGACGGCGTCGGAGGCCGCCCGCGCTTGGGACGCGGCGGCCTGGCGCCTCAGCCGCCCGCGGTCGTTGATGAATTTTAACGACTGCCACACCCTCTGGGAAGCGGAGGCCAGGGCGCTGACGCCGCAGATCGTCACTGCCGCCGACCACCGCCACCTCAGGCACCGCGCGTTTCAGGGCTTAGTCGACGCCAGGGACAACCGCGTGGTCCGGGAGTATTACCGGAACAATCCGGGTAAGGAGAGCGCCGACGGGGAGCTATGGCAGACCCGCGCGGCTGAGCGGGCGGAGCGGCGCCTCGAACGCCACCTCGAGTTAGATGCCGCTCGGGAGGCGAGGACGAAGGCGCTGCAAGAGCTCCGTCGGGCCGACCACGCCGGCGAAGTCTGGGCCTCCGACGATCCGAGGTGGGGGCCTATCTCGGAAATACCATCATGCACCTCCTCCGACGACGAGGAGGTCACCGACGACGACAAGGACGAGGAGTAGCGCGCTAGCGCGTCTGTTTTCTGTTGGCTGTTTAATAAAATAATTTGTTGTATTCCGGCAAACAGTGGTCCTCTAGCTCGTCTGTTTTCTGTTTTCCGTGTGATTTTTCCTGATTTGTTGGATTCAGATCTAATGGCATTTCGATAGACGTTAAAAAGAGGGGGACATGCATTTTGATAGATAAACAAGGCACAGTACACATAATGGCAAGATTGGATCTAAATCTAAACGGAGAGCATAGATCTAAATAAACAAGGCAGTACATAATGGCAAAAGTGCATCGATCTACTAGTCATACTCCTGCCTAGGCCTATAGTACATGTACTCGTAGTCGTCGTAGTCGCCGCCGCCGTTGTCGTCACTATCGTCTGACGGTGCTCTGCACTCCCTCGGAGGATCACGACTCCAGGGCTGGGCCTGAGGGTAGCGCAGGCGAGGGATATCGCCGGCCCTGATATAGTCCATGACGCTCTGTAGAGTCTGGCCGGACCACCATAGCCGACGACCGGCCTCGTGATAGTTCCCAGGAGGCAGACCGTCGTCCTCATACCTGGCGAGCGCCCTCTCATGCCGATTGATGAAGAAGGCATCCCAAGTATGCTGGTTATCGGGATGCCAACTGGGATTCCTCCGCTGCTCCGGCGTGAGCTCGTGGTAGTAGTGGTTCGTGAGGGCCGCCCGACGCGCCACACCTTGAGGAAGAGGAGGGACCGGCACTCCTCCGGCGCTCAGCATCCAACCGGCGGGAACGTTGTAGCCGCACGGGCAGGGGTAGTTCGAGGCGGAAAGTGCCTCCGCCTGGATGAATGTTAGAGTGGGTACGGTAGAAGCCATGAGAGAGTGGTGAGTTTGTATGTGTTTATGGCAATGGAGTGGCAATGCATACATATATATAGCGAGAAGAAAACATCCCTTTAGTCCCGGTTGGGGACACCAACCGGGACTAAATGGGTTAGGGTTTCATTGGGAAACGGATCATCCCTGACTAAATGGGAATTAGGGTTTCGTTTGGACCAATCAGATAGAATCACACGGATCGTGTGTTTCTTTCAAGCGCTCTTGAGTCGTTGGATCCGGGTGTGTTTTTTTCGAGCTGTTGTGAGCCGTCCGATCAGGGCTACGGTGTGTTTCTTTCGAGCTGCTGTGAGCCGTTGGATGAGGTGTTTCTTAACCGTTGGATCAAAACCCTAGCTCAACACTTTGTGAGCCAGAGGACCCTATATATAGCCCAGATTCATACACCGGTCAGTTCATCTCCCAAATACAAAACATCCGGATTCGCCATCATACGTCCAGCCGTGCATTTGGTATGCATATATGCACCCAGTAGCCACGGTTGGGCTGTATGATGGCGATACCGTTTGTTTTGTGCTACACTCCCTTTATGGTTTGATACATCACATATTCAGTTCATCGAGCAAATACAAAACATCCGGATTCCACATCATACGTCCTGCCGTGCATTTGGGTCAGTGTTTAACACATTCATCCCCCTTTAACACATTCATCCATGCATGCTTGGGTCAGTGTTCACTTTGAGTATTCCGACGACACTGCGGCGCGCTAGCGCGTCTGTTTCTGTTCAATGTAATTATTACTAATTTTAAAACAATCTAAGATATTTATATTTAAATTAAGTGTAAATAGTGAAAAAGTTAATAGTTTGAATAGTTAGAATAATTATTTAGGTAAACAGAAAAGGGATTTGAAATAGTTATACAAATTCAAACAATTTTCATGTTGTATTTTTTTTTTCAAATTTGAAAGTATATAGAAGTTATTCACGTGCATATTTAAGATATTCAAATTTTGGCGCTAAAACAATTGGCGCGCCCGGCCCAAAAGTACTTCTGATCCCGGCGCGCCCGACCAGCCGGGGGTTTCGTCCCGGTTGTTGCCACCAACCGGGACGGAAGGGGCTTTCGTCCCGGTTGTTGCCACCAACCGGGACGGAAGGGCCTTTCGTCCTGGTCGTTGCCACCAACCGGGACGAATGGTAGATAGATATATACACGTCACCGCCCCTCCTAGTTCCAGACCGCGCGCAGGGACGAAATCAACGCCGCCAGGCTGCCCATTTTTTCCGTCCCCCCGCGCCGCCCCTCGCCCCCGTCGGCGTCCCCCTCTGTGGCGCCGCCCCTCGGTCCCGTCGCACCCGCTCCCGCCCCCTCGGTCGCGTCGACCCCCCCCCGCCGCGCCGCCCCTCGCCCCCGTCCTCCTCTGCGGCGCCGCCACTCGGTCGCGCCGCTCCTCGCCCCCGTCCTCCTCTGCGGCGCCGCCAC
This sequence comes from Alopecurus myosuroides, assembly GCA_028641055.1. NCBI lineage: Eukaryota > Viridiplantae > Streptophyta > Magnoliopsida > Poales > Poaceae > Alopecurus > Alopecurus myosuroides. Next base: position 298,788,877 of record CM054060.1, on the reverse strand, counting down.
TCGGTCGCGCAGCCACTCGCCCCCGCGCCGCCCCCCGTCGGTGTCCTCCTCTGCTTCGCCGCCCTCGGTCCCGTCGCGCCGCCCCTCGCCCCCGTCGGCGTCCTCCTCTGCGCACCTGCTGCCCCGCGCCGCCGCTGCCCCCGCGCCGCCGGCCCGCCGCTGCCACCGAGGGGAGGTAAGGCCTGCCTCCATCTCGCCCTAGCCCGGGGCCTTTTTCTTTTTTTCTTTTTTTTTACTTAATTACTGTTTTTTATTAGTGTTACAAAATGTTAGAATTATTAGTTGTACGTTTAGAAATTTTAGATTTGTAAGTTTAGAATTGATATAGGAAATTTAAGAATGTTAGAATTATTAGTTATGAATGTTAGAGATTTTAGATTTGTACGTTTAGAATTGATATAGGAAATTTAAGAATGTTCAAAATTTTAGATTTGTATGTTAGAATTATTAATTATAAATGTTAGAAAATTTAATTAAGATAGTGTTCTGAATTTAAGAATGCTAGAAATGTTATCGTACGTTTAAATATTTCATGAATATGTTGCTATTTTTGTGTATTATCTATAAATAATTTTGATGAAAATAATTGATCATTAGTTAATTATTATGTATAAGCAATTTTAATGAAATTGATCTGAAATATATACTTACTCTTTTTGTATAGTATGGAGCCAAGAGACGAAGATGCCGAAAATACGATCGAGGGTTTAATCCGCGGGCCCGACGTAGAGAACGATGTGAGCCAGTGGATGAACGACTCCGGTGAGGGAGATCCGGTGCTCACCCAGGGAGACGACTCCGATGAGGAAGAAGCCGACGGCTCCGATATGGGAGCAGCCGACGGCTCCGGTGGAACCATACAAATTACAAACACCGGTTCCGAGGTGCATATATAGATATGTTAATTAATGAAGTATCCGTTGTCTATATACATGTATTAACAGTCTTTATATTTTTAGCCATCCGGTTCAAGTATATCAACCGGAAAAAAGACTAAACGAGGCGCAACAAGGAAGTTGAAAGATACAGAAAGATACAGGATCGACACGATCGCAGCAGACGGCGCACCCGAGCTTCCCGCTGATGTTGCCCAAAAATTTGTGAAGCAATGCGGAGTGCTAGTTAGAGATCACATCCCGATCACTGTTAATGAGTGGAATAAGCCAAAAGATCCACGGAAACAAGGAATTTCATATGTCGGCAAAATAGCCAAAGATCATTTTTTCTCAAAGATTTTGGCTAATTTCAACTTACCCGTGCCGGAGGTGGACGAGAATGAAGCGGGGGTGAATGAGTCCGATGTTACTAAAATGAAACATGAGATACGGGAAAAGGTCAAAGCGTGGACCCTGAAAAAGATGGCCGAGCAATTCAAAAACTGGAAGAAAAGATTGAACCTTGATTATGTTAAGAAGAACAAGACTCCTGATTTCACTCAAGGGTATGAGAAAATAAAACCCGTATGGGCAGACTTCGTGAAGTACAAGCTGGCAGAGAATGAACTGGAAAGGACAAAAACAAATGAGAAAAACGCCGCCAAAAAGGTATATCACCATGTTATGGGGCAAGGTGGCTACAAGGGTTCCAGTCCCAAGTGGGAGACATGGGAGAACAACCTGCTTCAGCAGGGGATCACTCCCGAGCCGTTCTTGTGGGTCGAGCGGACAAGGTCATGGTTCTACGGGCATGGGGGCACGTTGGACGCCGAAGGAAAAGCAATATGTAACCTAAGGCATAAAGAGAGTCGTCCTCTACCCATAGAGAAGCTGAGAGACGCAATAAAGGACGTTAAAGATGGGAAGTTCGTGCCAGATAGAGAGAACGACGAGCTCACACGAGCCCTCGGGAATAAGAAACACGCAGGACGTACACGAGACACAAAAGGCACACCTCCGTGGAGTGTTGCGTTCGACTCCACCAGAAAGTTATATCCAGATAGAAGCCGTCAACGTAAAAAGGACAAGGAGGCAGCTGAAGCAGAGAATCAGGCAAACTGGAGGCGTCAACTTGAAGAAATGGTAAAGCTGACACAGGATGTAGCAAAGAAGCAGCAGGACCAAATTAACACACTTAGCCAGCAGATAGTGTCTACCGGCGCATCAGTACATATGGTAGAAGTTGAAGTCGAGGCTCCCGACGCCGCGCATTCTCATCGCAAAAGCAGCGTTGCGTCCACGCAGCTACCGGGTGATGATGCACCGCCGATGATTCACCCGGTGGATGAGATCACGGAACTGACATCCTGTGAGCTCCACGTGAAGGTCGTCAATATAACCATCAAGGCGGCGGCCGGCTATGTCTTACCAATTGGCAACGAACCAACTCACCATACTCTTCCGGTTCCACGGGGCTACGCTGTTGTTGGGGTCGATGAAGTTGTCAACGGATTCGAGCGGGTAAAGCTTGATTTTCCTGAAGGTGAAGACGAAGAGTTGACTGAACTCGGAGAAGCCAAGAACTTGACCGTTTTATGGCTAAAGGAATGCATTGTGCTCACAAATCAGACGGCAAAGCCATCGAATCCTCGCCTTTCTCCAGCGCAAAAGTCTCCAGCGCGGTCGTCTTCGCAACGCATGCCGTCTCCGGCGCGGTCGCCTACGCCGTGCACGTCTCCAGCGCGTTCGCCTACGCCGCCGCGTCAGCCTTCTCCGCCCACTAAGTTTCTGCCGAAACGTAAAAAATCACCGAAACGTCAACGGTCACCCCTCCCGAAGGTACCAAAAGAGGTACCCAAGTTACCTTACGACTATACTCCCGAGGAAAACCAGAAAATCGCAAAGGACCAATACGAGGCGTGGAAATCAAAGCGGAAGGAGAAGCAAAAGCCAGATTTCCCCGAGACCGAAGAAGAGATAGAACGAGCTTGGAAAATGGTGAAGACTCTTCATCAACCCGAGCCGAGTCTGTCATCTGACTATGACCGCTCTATTATGAAATCACACCAGGAAATGGTGCGGTCGACGAAGAGTAGTAGCGCAAGCGGGAAAAAGGGAAAATCAGTTGCTCAGCTCGGAGAGCAGAAAAAACAATCCACGTCCCCGCTCAAAGTGATTTCTAATACCCAGGTGGGGCCGAGCACTAATATTGCTGACGAGCATATTGATCCGGAGTTTATAACACTGTACGCAGACAAGGCAGCTGATGCGGGTTTGTCCATTGCTGAGTATATGCAAACAGTGAACTACTTCCCCGCAGCTGAATGTGCGTACAAATACCAGTACGTGAAGCCTCTTGTTAAACCCGAGGAGATAAAGCATTTACCAACGAAAATGCGAAGAGTGCATAGTTGGTATATGGAAGCCGTTGAGGAATCTACAGACTGGATATGTCTCAACGTTAAGGACGAGCACTATGGAAATGGAAATGGATATGTTATGATACAATTTGAGGAATTGTTTCAGTTATACCAGCAGCAGGCCCTCGACAAATCTATCCTTAGTGCCTATTGTCTGTAAGCACTTATTTCTCTAGCTCACCTCATTCAATTGCATATATATATATATATAGTACACTCATATATTATAATTGCAGAATGAAGATTCTCGAATGCAAAAGAGGTGGAATCTATGATATTGGGTTCATTGATCCAAATATTATTTTTGAAAAGACTCTTCGGCAATCCTCCAAGGATACATAAAATAATATTCTGAGGGCAATAATATTTAACCAACACCGACGGGAAATACTATTTCCTTACAACTTCAAGTAAGTGTGTTACTCTGTTGTAAACATTCTGTTTTCCTTACTCGATGTTCACTGTATAATTGATGAGTTCTGCGTGCGCAGCTTTCATTATATTCTGCTAATCTTCCAAATTGACAAAGGAAAAGTAATTGTAATGGACTCAAAACGTAAACCCCTCTCAATGTGGGCTGACATGCAGGAAATGATCCAGCGGTAATTTCAATCTTTATTAATTTCAGTATTTATATATGGCAATATATCGACTATTTTGTTTCATTTTCGGATATCAAGTAATTACTAACTCTTTTTATTCTTTTTCTTTCTCGGGTAGGGTTTGGAAGAGGTTCATAAAGAAGTCTCCCGGTGAATGGGAAAAACAGCTTACATTTGATGTTGTGCAAGTAAGTACTATCTAGATCCGCGCCCATCTCCTTGATTCTAGTGTCGATACCATTATCATGCCTGGTTGATTATTATTTTGATTGAAACAATCTTCTCGTATAGTGCTTGCAACAAGGAGACGGGAATAACTTGTGTGGATACTACGTTTGCGAGTTCATTCGTCAGACCACATCTCCCAGGGGCAGAAATTTAAAGCGACTTCATGTACGTTAGTCGTCAATTCTTCTTATTACTATCTATTTTAGTTACTTAGTTTCATATATTTTAGTGACCACTCTTCTTTATATTAGATCGAACGGCTTCGGGACGGTCTTCTACCAAGGGACCGCATACGAGCAATTCAGGAGGAAATTGCGGGCTTCTTAGATGCAGAGGTCATAAACGTAGATGGAGAGTACCATGCCTCCGGTTGGAACTAAGTTTGATTTTGTAATACACTCCATCGGTCATGTAATATGCTCGATATACTTTGCTTCTGTAATATAAGTGTTTCTTATTCTGCTTTATATACTTATTCACTCGTGCGATCCGGGGGCTCCGTGGAGGGTCCACCGAGGCTCCTCTCTTCTCGAGGTCCGGGGAGGGGCCGCCAGGAGGTCTCGGGGACCAAAAAACGGAAATTGTAAATTTCTGCCGCGGCAGAGAAAAGGACAAAAGCCCTGCCGCGGCAGAAGGGGCATGCATCCCGGGTCGTATTGAGAACCGGGACTAATAGCCCTGGCCAGGTTCCAGCGCACGGGCCACGTGGTCAGCCCCATTTGTCCCGGGTCATGTCACAACCGGGACCAATGGGGAGGGGTATTTGTCCCGGATGCCTCGTCCCGGTTGCACAACCGGGACAAATGGGGGCCTACGAACCGGGACTAAAGCCCCTGTTTCCACTAGTGAGATACCGGCACCACATACAAAATTAAGATATAATATTATGATTCACACGGCAACACTAAGATATAACGGCGCGGCGAGCCCTTCTAGTGAACGAAAATTCATTTTATTCTCAACTCTTACAGAAACACAGTCCTCTACTCTGCTCAACACACGACAAGGAATACATAACAAGCAGTATGAAAAACAATACCACTACGATTGCACGCGATCAAGCAGCGACGTACAGATGATGACCATGCACATGCACGGGACGCCCACATTTTTCAGCATCATCCTCGGCATCGATTAGAAGGCCACCTCTGCCTTAGCAAACTCCTCCCTCTTCTGGGTCACGTCTGCCACCATCTCGCCGAACCTGCACGGCGGGCTGACCACCGGAGCCGCGCCACGTGCGTACCGTCCACGCCCATTCTGGAGCACATCGGCATGCACGTCGTTGGACTTGCGCGCGATGATGACTGAGTTCACCACGTCGTCGTCGGGGTGGCACACGGCCAGCACCTCAAACCCACCTCGGCCAATGTCCTCGGGATCGACGATCGGGTAGAGGAACCCACGCGCCCCATGCGCGCTGCGCACGACGAGGGCCGCCCCGTCCGCCATGTGGGCGCCGAGGTGCGCGATCACCTTGGCCTTCTCCTCGGCGGCCATGCCCACAAGCGCTGCCAGGAAGACGACGTCGTACGCGGCGAGCTCGCCAGCGAGGTCGGCGACGTCGGCCGTGTGAAACGACATGCGGGCGCCTAGGTCCTTGTCCGCGCGGAACAGCTTGCTGGCGCGGTCGTTGGCCGCGCCGCACAGGTCGTAGTTGTCGAACATCGTGTCGGGGAGGTGGCGCGCGGCGAGGACGAACGAGCTGAACGGCAACGGGCCGGACCCGATGAAGGCCACGCGGGCGGGTGCGATGCCACCGGGCACGTAGCGCGCCAGCAGCTCGTACTCCAGCTTGCTGAGGTTGATGTAGTTACTGTAGTAGGGGAACATGCCGAGGTGGTCGAGCGGGTTGTCGAAGGCGGCGAGCATGTCGGAGTAGTGCGCCTCCAGCTTTCCCTCGGCTTCGGAGCAGAGACGGATGAGTCCCTCCCGCATCTTCTGCGCCTCCGGGCCGAGCTTGGTCACGTCGACGGGGCTCGGCGGAACGCACGCGGTGACCAGGTCGGTGAAGAGCGCGTTCACGTCCGGGCACGGGCTGAGCGACGGCAGCTTGGAGATGGCGGCGTGGAGCCCGGTGATCTTCTGGACCAGGGCATCGACCTCCTTGTTTTGGGACTCCATTTTACTTTCCTTGATTGTTACTGGTCGATGCGCGAGCGATTGACAGGAAGATGACAGTGGTCGAGCTGGTTGATGTGCTACGGAACGGGCACTACGATGCCTATATGTAGGACTGAGGAAGCAGGGAAAGGTGTGCAACATGCATGCAAGCTTCACGCGTCCATGCCCAATCTGGCTGGTTTCATGCCTCTGCTGTTGAAGTGGACATGTACATTGTCTATAGTATTTTCTTGAAAGAACCCTTGGATTAAAGTGCATACATTAAAAATATCACAGTTGGAAACTAATTAAATTAGCACTTAATTCGGGTAGTGTGTGTAAGCTTGGGAATATGGTGGTCTGCATCAAACACTTGGAAACACACAAAGCACCTGCCTCCTCATCAAGTTGGCCACGAGCTCTCCTCCACTAAAAAAAAAAAGGTGGCTGTGCCCTTTTGTTTGGATCCTTCTCCTTTCGTTCCTAAATATAAGATGATTTAGACTTTTCTTACAATCACATATGTCCACGTGTACGTACACAACTAAATACACAACTTTTACAGTATATATTCACTAATATTAGTCCGTATCTAATCTAGTCAACATGAACATAAGATAGAACATCTTATATTTAGAAACGAAGAGAGTAGATGTTAATATGCATAGTTGCAAATTCCATCCTGTTGCTAAAATATCTATCTACTGAACTCAAGAATAAGTTTCATTGGGCGCTTGGATTGTCGTATTGTGCTCCAAAACGGTCGTGTATTACCCATGCTAGAAAAAAATATCGGAATTGTCCAGTAATTGCACTTGGATGGCCGCTTAATGTTTCGCTTCCGCGTCGTTTTAGTCCAGAAGTCCCGCAATTTTCTTACGGACCTCCCAACATTCGTGAGAAGGGGTCTTTTCCTCCTCTTTTCTTTCCTCTGCTTTTGAGAGTCCACCGTCGCTCCACCCCAGTTTCGGCCGCTCTTGTCGCCGGTGTTACGCTGGTTGGTGTGGAGATGAAATAGGGTGTCGGCCCTCTCTATATAGCTGTAGATTAGGTTGTAGTATAGGTTTTGCTTTAGCTATGGAGTTTGTCGACGTGCAGAATGGCGAGATGCCATGGTGGGCTTGCGCGTGGATGCGCCTGAGCCGCATCTGTGGGATAGTGGCGATCCTTCTCCTTCTTACGGTGCTCCGGTGGTTGGAGCCCGGGGCGGAAGGTGAGGGCGCAACATCCCCCTTCCCTCATAAGCTCGAAGATTGGTCGTTGGCTCTAGCAGCTGATGTGTGTTGGGGTCTCCTTGTCATCAGTCTCTTTTCTCTTAGCCGACGTGGTGGTGGCATCAAGGAGGGAGCGATGGCGACCAGGCCTCGAGACGGGTGTTAGCCTGCGCCTCTCGAAGCTTTAAGGGCGGATGCTTCCAAGAGACGGGAGTTGCGCCGCCGCTATCCAAGGCCAAGGGGGTCGCTCCGCAGCCCCATGCTCCTTACTGCGGGTGTTCTTCCTCCAGGCGTGAGGATCTTCAAACATTGCGGGGGGGGGGGGGGGGGGGGGTACTACGGTGGCGAGCTTGACGGCTAGAGTAGCGAGGTTTTCCATCGGCGGCGGTGGACGGGACTCGATCACGTTTTCTTTTTCGTCAAAGGTCCCCTGTGCAAAATGTTTGGTTGCATGTTTTGTTGGACTTTCTATGTTGAGCCTTTATGCATGTTTCGTTGCTTGGTCATCGTAGTACATTGACACCACAGTCCAGCATGTTAATATGTTATAAGTATTTCTTTGGGTTTCTTAATTCTTCGTCACCAAATTAATTAGAAGTGTGACACAAAAGAAAAACACTATCTTTGTACAGTTCATAAGAAAATTGAACAGTTCAGTAGTCTTGGCCCAAATGTTCAGAGCTCGGCCAACTTCCATGATCTGAAATTCTGAATAAGGTTGCCTTCAATAACCAGTCTATTTGGCGGCTTTAAAAGCTTGCCAATTTATCATGTTGTACAGATTATGAAAATCACAGGCCAAGATCTAGCACCACATCCAAAATTAAGATATAATCTTTTTTTTTGACATAAATTAAGATATAATCTTATGATTCACACGACAACGGTAAGATATAACGGCGCGGAGAGCCCTGCTAGTATAACACCAATTCATTATCTTTTCATATAAGTACTCACTCGTGGAAAACGGAACACTATTACCGGTTCTAGAGGGCAATTGGTACCGTTTAGACAACCAGTATCAATTATTCGGGACTAATATCCCCCGCCTTTGGTACCGGTGCCTTACGAACCGGTATAATAGGAGACTGCACATGGTCGCAGAGGATCCCGCGGGGCTGGAGAACTTGCGTCCCAGTTCGTGTTACGAACCGGGACTAGGAGGGATTTTTTTCCCTTTTGATTTTTTCCAGGGTTTAGGAGGGTTTTAGGCGTATCGGACCGTTTCATCGTACGAGGATCACGTTGATGCGCCATAAAAGTGTTTGAGCATATATAAAAATCTATATCAAGATCAAGTTGACGCGTATCAACTTCATGCATATATATAACACATGTAAATGTTATTGATTACATCTGGATCACTATTACATTGAGTCATAGTGTTGATATAGTTTAGACATTGTGGTACTCTCCGGAATCAGGTATGACCTCCCGAAGGAAAAATCCCGTCAATTCCTCGGCAATTGCTTTCAAGCGGTGGTGGTTTGGGAGCGCACACCGTTTTCTTGGCAACTGTAAAAGAATGAGATACAAATGAATATATTAGTACCTCTTTATTTCTTTCATAATAAAAGAAATATGTCTGAAACTCAACAGAACTGGTGGTGATAAAATAAATTTGTGAATATTGATTACGTACTTCTTTATTTCTTTCATTATGTATTCTCCCGTCGATTCTCATGTTAATGTACTCGCAAACGTAGTATCCACGTAAATAAGTCCCCTTTGGTTGTTGCACGCATTTCTGTACATAATGTAATGCAATCAAACAATTATCAAGTATAATAAAGGTGTGTGGATCTAGGTAGTACTACTTAGTTTCGAACGCCAATTCAGATTCGATTTCCATCCACCGGTCGGATCTTCATTGATGAACTGTTGCCATACGCTGCCCGACAATGAAAATGAACAAAAGAGTTATTAATTAGTTGATATTAATTAGGGAATGAACGAAATAGTCCATAAGAATTGAAATTACAGTTGGAACATCTCAAAACAGGGCCTGAATGTTGTAGGCTCCATGTGTGCCGGGTCAAATACTTCAACTTCTCGAACGTGAATATTAATGACAATAAGAATAAAGTGGTCACTGCGCATGTTCAAATATGCAGTGTCATAGATATAACTCATCAGTTAAAATTTTAACATCTGGTGAGCAAAACAGAATGTGTTAGAAGACATGAACACTCACTTGAAGTAGTAAGGCCAAAGTATTTCTTTTTGTCATGTTGACGCTTCAAAAACCTTAGCAAAGTGGCCGGCGTATTGTTATGAATGGGATCTTCTATGGTGACTTGATGGATTTTATCCGGGTTAATGAACCCGATGTCCATGATTCCATCCCTTTTGCATTCGATCTTCTTCAATCTACATAATATAGCGCATGAAAAGATTAAATTGAGGATAATTGCTAACAATGAACGAGCAGAGCTAAAACTTTTCAAACTAAATAAATAAATCATTTACAGACAATAGCAACTGAGAATAGATTTCTCGAGGGCCCTTTGATTGTATAACTGGAAAAGTTCGCCTAAGTCAACGTTAAGAGTGTATTCTGGCAAGTAGTGATCTTCCAACTCCCACCATCAAACTCTGGATCCATGTCTTTGTGGTATTCTTGTACCAACAATGCAAAGCACGCATTTTTGTTGGTAGGGAGCTGACATTCTCGACCAAATTCTCCCCGAGAACATATTTATGTGCTACTTCAGTGATGGGGGAATTAGTTGTCGTACCTATGTGTTGTCGAGAACTTTGAACGGTCATGTCGTCAAACACCTTGAGCGCGGGGAACGATTGACCAGGTTTTTCTCCGAGCTGGGTAACTTGTTTCCCTTTTTTCTCAATGGCACGGTCAACGATGGCGCCGGTTTTCTCGTTAGTTTTTTTGCAACATAAATTCTGAATAGGCGGCGGTGTTGTCTCCTTTCTAAGTTTCTTCCTAACCGGTGAACCGGTCCGCTTAACGGGCGCTTCCTCACTTGGTGGATATCGAGATGGTGGACTCGCATTGGGGTCCCTCTCAGGTAGGTGTGGACTTTGCTGCCGAGGTGGACTTCTACACGGAGGAGTCGATTTCCTTTGTTGCTGAGGTGGACTGCTACAAGGACGAGTCGATGGCCTTTACTGCTGAGGTGGAATGCTACAAGGACGAGTCGATGGCCTTGACAGGGGGTCTGATAAGTCGATGTCATTCTTCTTCCATAGGGCGAAACCGCGCTTGACATAGAGCAGTGTCTTCATTGTTTCAAATTCTGTCACAATGTCATCCACCCCGACACGAGCATAGCCAGCTGGAATGGACTCATGATGGTACGTTGCTCCTTCTTAAGTTGGGTAAACATAGCCGATCGCCACCTTAAAGGATATGTTCTTCATTGTCACATGTAGCTCGCAATTTGTCTTCTCCGTGATATAATCCATGGGGTAGCTACCTGCGCATCCCGAAAGATGCGTGGAACCCGTGCTGCTTCTTCGCTGAGATGGGGCGACATCGGCTTGAGGATCTATTTGTTGCTTAGGTGTCTTGTTCCGACTAATTGAGTCTATTTGCTGCTGCACCTTCTTCACATGTTGTTCCAATGTCGATAACTGGTATACCTCCTGCTTACTCTTTCTCGAACGGCTTCTTAAGTGCCGGCACACTCCGGCCATGCTTCCTTCATGTTGACACCGCCTCCGAAGTCTCGTATTCGTCCAATGTGTTCAGGATTCCCGAGGGCGAGTGACAGCTCGTCTTTCTCTCTATCGGGAATGTACAATCCTTTTCTAACTTGTTCTATTGCATCTACTAGATCCGCAGTGATTGTCTCAATTTTATCCTTCCATTTTCCCTGTGCAACGATCTGCCCTATCTTTGGGTCCAACCCTGCCTCATGCGCGAACAACCAAAACTTGGACCGGTCGGGCCAGTCCCATGTCTGTGGGATGATCCCTGCATCCATCAGTTCAGCTTCAAATGCTCCCCACTTAGGAATGACAGTCTTGTAGCCACATGACCTCAACCTATGGTAACATATCTTCTTCTCAGCATTGTCTTTATTTGTTTTTGATTGGGACACGGAGGTAGACGATGTCTTATACACTTAAATGCGGACCCATGATCTTTTATCTTCTCTAGTCTTCTAGTGAAGTCTGGATCTTTAGCTGGATATAATCTCCATAAGTTTTTCTTCCAAGACTGGAATGCTATGGCCATCTTTTTAAGAGTACATTCCTTCACTCTCCTTCTTGTTATCTGTGAGGTCTTCCGGTAGGTAGAAGCATGTCATGAGAGTGTCCCAAAGCAATTTTTTTCGTAGTTTCGTTCACATAACTAGCTCATTCCCCCGGGCCTTTGGCTTATGCCATTCTACAATGCTGATCGGTACCATGTCCCTCACAATAGCTCTAGCTTGACTTCTAAATTTATGGACATTCCCTTTGGCTTCTAGCGGTTCGCCATCATCCTTAACTCTGGTGATGGGCAACCTAACCTCACCCGACCTACTTCCCGTCGGGCCTCAAGGACCTGGCCTTTTAGCAGATTTGCTCGATGATGGAGAAGGCTAAAAGAAAAAAAAACGATTTGTTAATAAGTGAATACGCAACCAAAAAATAAATCAATGCATCTACTAATCAATGCAGCCTTAATATATAATTAAATACACCTCGCCGGAGTTTGTTAAGGCCACTTCGTCATGTCTTCTTTCTTCGGACACAAGTCCCTCACCGGGGTTGTTCTCAAATTGTGAGTTAAAATCACCGTCATCTCCTTCGGGTGCTGGTCCACGGGCATCGTCATCTCTTTCTTGTGCTAGTCCATGGGCATCATCATCTCCTTCAGGGGCTAGTCCACGGGCATCGTCATCTCCTTCTGGTGCTAGTCCACGGGCTTTCTCATATATCATTTGTTGCAGCACGTCTTCTTTCTCCTCGTCTCGGATGAAGAGGAGGTCATCCATATGGCTCATGTCCCTACAAAAAATTTAATTACCAATTTAAATAATAAATAAATTTCCACATTGTTTTCCTCTATTTTCAACATGTTAAAGAAAATATCATTCTTCAAATGTTTCCAAAAAAATACAGCCCAAATTAGGGCCAGCATTGGGTGGTCAACCCACCGGCCACGATCAAGTGGTCAATGCAGGCCCACCTGTCAGCGACCCACCGCCCCACCTGCCAAGTCGTGCATACTACACAAACGTGTCCTTCCAAGTGGCCATGAACGTGGTCAAAGTTGGCCCACCTGCAGCGAGCAACCGCCCCGGTCAATGCCTCGTGGCCGCCTTGCAGCGAGCAACCGTCCCGGTCAAAGGGGCCTGGCCAACCTGCCAGCGACCCACCGCCCCCCTCGTCTTCCTCACACGGCCGCGTGGCCTCCTCGGTCCACACACCGGATCTCTCGATCTCTTAGCCGTAGGCTCGCCGCACTCACCGAACTAGCCCTCGCCGAACAAGCCCTCTCCGGAGCCATGTCTCGTTGGTTCAAGACCCCAAAGAACCATCCGGAGTTCGGCAGCTTCTCCGGCCGACGCACACCGCTCCATCGCGCACCAGCTCCCTTCCTCCTCATCCGCAACCGCCGGGGGCGTTCGGCAACGCGCCACGGGGTGTGCGGACTGCCGGGGCAGCGGTGCCGGCGCGCCGTTCCGTTGCACCGGAGGCCATCCATCCTTGAGTTATGGTATTGCTCACCATGTTCAAAGAAACAACTTTGGTAAAGTGAAACCACTATTTTCTAGGGTGTTTTTCCGCCTAGTTTTTAAAACAGGAATATGAAAAACAGAGAAAACGGAAAACATCACCTGTTTCTGTCTTGTTTTCAGCACCTAAACCATTTTGTAAAATCAAACAAAAATGTGTTTCTGAAACTAGACATCTTGTTCTTCAAATCCATACTCTCACTTTTCCTTTTGGAATTCATTTGTGGTATCAACCACATCCAAACTTTTCTCATTTTCTAACAGAATCAGGACTTAGAATTTTTCTAAGTCATTAAATGAATTTGTTTGAAACTTTCAGACAGTTTTGAAACTGATTCAAATCCTGCCCAAACTCATGTTTTGATTCATCAAATCTTTGTAAAATCGTGTCAAACAAGTACCCCTTACCACCCTCTTCCAAACCATGTGCTGGTTTGCATCTAGAAGGCCACAGGGAGGGAGAACAGCAAGCGGCCAAAGATGGTGCTCGAGGGCCCGGGATGTCATCGTCTCGGGAGAGCTCCACCCGTGCCTGTGCTCCTTCATCCACAGCTATGAGATAGTGGCTGCATGCCCATGGTGCCACCAATCTCTCCTCTCATTTCCATGTGATGCTCAGCCTCTATGAAGTGCACACGAGCTCGGAGCTCTCTACTGCATTACTTTCGAATGCCCGAGAAGGACACGCTCGTGATCCGCGAGTATAAAGTCATCTCCAACCCTTATATCTCGCCACCCCACTCCGCATTCACTACTCACTCACCCCACGCAATGCTTAGCCCGTGTTCTTCTCTGTGAGAGCGAGGAGAGCCACACTCTCGCGTTCTGCCCGAGAGGAAAGAGGAGATCCATAAATCACTTGTCTCTCTCTCACCTTGCCTCTTTGATTCATCATCGTCCATCCCTTGCCAAGGCATGCTTGCCTGACATCCTGTCGTGTTGGTTTGCATGCAGGAGCAGCGCCGTTGAGCTCGACGTCGCCGGGATCGCCTTAGTGCGTGTTGAACCTGCACGGTGAATCTGCTGCTGTTGATGCACCAATTCTGCTTCCTCGACATCGCTCATCATCCTCTACCTCAACGTACACGCCAGATCGAGCCCTAGGTAAGCCTCTACCCGTGCATGCAGTAGCTAGGGATCACCAGCGTAGTGGCCGCGTCGCGAGGAAGGAGATGAACGTGCGTCGTTCATCTCTAGATTCACGGCCCCCTTTGAATCCAACCCGATCTGTTGTGCACCGTTGGATCTCGATCCCTCGGTCGCTTACCGATTCATTCACGCACGCACGCGCAATGGGCCGGTCTAGCACCACGAGCCCAGTCACAGGCCGAAATGGCTCGTGGAGCCTGTTTATGTGGATTTTATTCCATTTCTATTTTTCCCAGAAATCTAACCAAACACTTTTGATCCAAATAAATTACTAAATCGATAGATATGGCCACACCCTATTTACGTAGGGTACATGCATGTTTTCGTAACCACATGCAAGTGGTAGATATGGATTTGCACTTCTGGATCATCCTGGAAAAAATCCCAAAACCAACCTATCTAAAATATAAAACATGTGATATATTTTGTTCTAGGAATCCAATGGAAGTGAGATTAATTTCTATGGATATATATTGTTGATACCTAACTAGAGAATTTCTCCTCACATGCACTTGATTTTCTTATAAAAAATGACATGCAGAATGGTAAATGACCAGCGAGCGACTAAATGATTTTTATAAATTTGTCTAAAATAATTTTTGAGGTGAATCCTTTTGGATGTGTTTCTATATGAGTAGATCTATCATATCCTAGCTTTTTGTGATGGTTTGAGCTGTAGATTAATTTTGGCATGCATTACAAGATCTAGTAGTTTTCTGCCATTTCTAAATAGTATGTATTTGTTGTTTGATAATTGTTTAGATGCATTGTGTGATCCTACTAGCATGTGTAGATGTTGTTTTCACTGTCACATGAGTGTTATCTTCTACATCTACCATGTTAGAATGGATCTTGTTCATGAAAACAATATGGATTTGCATGCATGTTGTGTTTCATGCTCGTTTTCTAGTTTATATGCCTAGTAGTTTTGTCCATCATGTTTATCTTCATGCCATGCTTTTTTCGATGCATTATATGTTATGTTATTCCTCTGTTATGTGGATCCTTAGCCACTGGTTGCATGTTCCTTCTATGTGTATAAGTGTATTAAGGGTTGCATGTTCATAGAAATGCCTATTTCTACTCTTATATGCATGTGTAGTTGTTTTCTAAATTGTTTCCTAGTTGTTTTTCTCATCCATGTGAATGACCAGAGATTAATTCCAGTCCTTATAGCCTTGTATGAGAGTGGTACACCCACTGGACTCATGCCATGTGTTTGGTGCATGCTTAGTAGCAAACTATACCATGTTCTGTGTGTTATTTATGCATGTTTGAGTGTTGTTGTAGACTTTAGTGCTATTATATTTGGGTCTTTCCATTTGAGTAAATGCTTTCTTTATGTGTGCTCTAGTAGCTTCTTCTTTCCTTTGTGGTGTACTGATTTGGTGCTTTTCTTTTTTTACTTTTTACGACGCTAGATAACGAAGAAGCTGTTATTCCTGAAGCGGTTTTCTATAACTCTTGTTTATTTCAAGAGTGTGATCAAGACCAGAGCCAAGGCAAGCCACTCTAAATGCTCTATTTTTGTTTACTTATCATTATCTATCATGCATGTTTTACTTCTGAAGTTTTTCACAAAATTCGTTTCAAAACTGTTCTCTATAGTGTACTATACCACTATCGTTTATTATCTAGTTGTTGTATCCACTACATAATCTTGGTGTTACCAAGCCCTTTAGAAATTTTGGAGCCATCATTTAATTAACTTAAGTCCCTTAGTGGACATTTTAACTTGGTGTTTTTGGAAAACAAAAGCTTTGGAAAAACCCCGAGGAAAGGTGGGACCTTCTCCGAGGGAGGCATGCGAAGGAGGAAATGTTTTCTACTTGTTTTCCAAAATGACACAGAACCTAGTCTTCGCCGGACAACCAAGCCATACTGCCACATTAACTCAATATGGAAATGGGGTCTAGCTAAAATATTGTCGGTGTTAGTTCGTGTCTACCTCAAAGTGCTATAGGGGTTAGAGTCCCTAGAACCAAATTGTCGTCAGGAGGGAGAAACAGGACATGCAGAGTGTGGGGATTAAGTTCGCCACCGGTTGCAACAGTTGGGTCTCCTGCCATGGCGGTGTGTTGTCAGGGGAAACCGGATCGATATGGCTGACTCACTCGGTGCCGGGGAGAACAAACTCAATTGAATATGTAGTCATTTACAAGCACTTGCATGGTGGATAGTTAGGACCAGTTATCTGATGTTCTCATACTGTCGCGGACAGTCCATGGTTGTTCACGGTGGATG
This sequence comes from Alopecurus myosuroides, assembly GCA_028641055.1. Classification (NCBI taxonomy): domain Eukaryota; kingdom Viridiplantae; phylum Streptophyta; class Magnoliopsida; order Poales; family Poaceae; genus Alopecurus; species Alopecurus myosuroides. Next base: position 298,772,352 of record CM054060.1, on the reverse strand, counting down.
TACTGGATCTTGTGGATTGTGTACACATCTGCAGAGTAAAACTATTTAGAATAGCCGCTTCCTCGAATATGGGCAGTTGAATGGCCATGTAGCTAGCATTGTTTCAATGTTTTCAAAAATCTTGAAGGTGTTTATGTTGTTGTACCTAGGAGGTACTGGAAAGGGAATGATTGTACCTTTGAGGTACCGGAGAAAAGATGATATTGGAGGTGTGATCTTTCAAGAAGTTTTGCAAAGAGAAACTTTTTTTTAGTAAGCTTTATCAAAAACTTGTGGATATTCGATATCTACGAGAGAAACTAAATATCTTTGAAGTATCTTCTTGAACAAAATAAACTAAAACTTATGCAACCATGATGGGTCTTATACTTAGTCGTGGCTAGCTAAGCCCATAAGACCCTCCTACCACTTATATCAACATTCTTGCATTGGTTAAGCTTTTATTTAGAGTGTCTTGCGAGTACAATCCAATGTACTCATAATGGTTTCGTCCCTAGCTATTGTCTTGGTCAGACTGTGAGGAGCTGCCTCAGGAGGGTACCTTTGAGGAGGAGTACTATGACGACCCCCCGTACTAGGAATGTATCCCGGTCCGATGTGTGTGGTGCTAAGGCGTTGACATGGGTTCTACTCGTTGTGTTTGCTTCCGATGAATAAAGTAGTTGTGGTTGTGTTTTCGTCGCTTGCCCTTCGATGCCTTTATCTCAGACTTGGTCGACATACCATTTGTTTAAGACTTTGTGATTCATTTAATGGATGTGAACTTTGATGTACCTTCTCTAAATATGTTTCTCATGACTGTCGATCTGGGATCATGAGTGTATGCATATTGGCGGTCTCAGACATCTAGTCTGGGGTCCCCACATTGTTCTTGAGAATTTATTTGATGAGGATAGTAAGCCTAAAAGTACTAAGAGAGGAGCCTATGAAACTCACTTAGATAAAATAAAATGTATTATTAAGGAATTGGCAAATCTCGATTTGAATGCTTCTTCACTTGAAAATACTTGATTCCGCTTTTCTGGGCCTAGCTAAAAGGCGTTAAAGAAAAGCACTTCTTGGGAGATAACCCATGGTTTTATATTTTGCTTTGTTTTTATCTGTTTTCTTTCAGTCAACAAGTTGTATACTTATGTAGCAACTCCTTTATATCTTTCTTTTCATGTTTTTTATTGTGCCAAGTAAGGTTTCTCACAAGAGTTGGAGTTGCTTTTCGAATTTCTGCGCAGGAAACATATTTCTGCTGTCCATCGTAAATAATCGTATAAATCATAGAAAAATCAGAATCACCTGAAATATCTTGTCATTATTTTGCGGCTAATTCCGCAAATTTTTAGTTATTTAAGTTTTTCGATCTGAGCAACTTAAGTGCCTCGAAAAAATTCGTCTTTACAGACTGTTCTGTTTTTGACAGATTCTGCCATTTTTCTTGCATTTGCTGTTTTGCGATGTCTAGTGGATTTCTTTGCTTAACGAAACATCAGTGGCTGTAGCTAATGTTTCAATGTATCAATAGCACTTGTTCCATACAGAATGAATGGATTTTTTTTATTGTTGCACAAACCCTCTAACGCGAATTATTGTTTGAGTGTGGTGTGAAGGAAGTTTTCAAGGGTCAAGAGAAGAGGTGATATATGTGATCAAGAAGAGTGCAAGGTCAAAGCTTGGAGATGCCCCCATAGTTCATCCAAACATATTTTAATAAGACTAAATCATCTAATCTTGGGGATGCCTAAGGCATCCCCTTCTTCATGAACAATCTATCAGGTCACTTCTCGTGAAACTATATTTTTATTCGGTCACCTCATATGAAGTTTACTTGGAGCGTCTGTTTATTTTTATTTTTATTTTCCTTTGTTTTCTTTTGTTTTACTTGCTGCAATAATATAGTTGGACCCTAACATTCTTTTTTTCGGAGAGAGACACGCTCCGCTTTAAGTTCGAATACTTGCTATGCTAGTATTCTTAGTTTTTTCTAGTTGCTGCAAAAATTCCTGTTTAGCTCTTGTTTTCATTGCATCTCTTGTTCAGAGGTGTTAGTTTTAGTTGAGTTATGTGAGTAGTCTCATGTTTTGTTACTGTAGCATGTAGAGAGTTTTTGTTAAAGCATGTTTTGTATGGTGCTTGTTGGGAAAAGAAACTGCTGCTTGTATAGACTGTGGTTAGACTTTTTCATAGCATGCTAGATGTTATTTTAGTTCTAAAGCCTTGTGGTTATTTAGTAGCATGATTATCCTCAAATAGCTGATAGTGTTTAATGTGCCATTGAAAGAATCATGAGTTGTTCTTGTCATATGAAGCATAAATTTGTGGTGTTCTCCTTTAAAAGTTTTATTTGGTTTACTTGGCGCATGTGCTTCTTGTGATGGCATCTTGATGGGGAGACTTCTTGATGATGATGAATTTTAAGTCCATGGGTCATGGCGCCAGAAATCCTTTGTTATGGATGGTGTGTTGGGAACCCCAAGAGGAGGGTGTGATGAGTGCAGCGGTAAGAATTTCCCTCAATTAAGAACCATTATCAATCCAGTGGGAGAAAGAGGATCTTCGGAAGGTTTATACCGCTGACGGCGGTGATGGCGCCTCACCAGTGTTAGCAACAATGCGGAACCTGCACACAACACAACCAAAATACTTTGTCCCAACGGTACAGTGAGGTTGTCAATCTCACCGGTCTTGCTGAAAACAAAGATTAGACGTATGGTGTGGAAAATAGTGTATGCTTGGAGTAAATAAATAAAGCAGTGAATTGTAGTGGTTTGTTTAACAGTGTAGGAAAAATGTACCGGGGTTCATAGGTTCACTAGTGGTGTCTCCCCATAAAAGATAGCATGCTGGGTGAACAAATTACAACTAGGAAATTGACAAATAGAGGTTGCACCGTAGTGCACATTCATGACATGATGACCACTATGATATTTAGTGCGGGCATTACAACAATATACATAGACCATAATCCAACTGCATCTATGACTAATAATCCACTCTCAGGGTATCATCCGACCCCCCTTAGGTATTAAGTTGCAAACAACATATAATCGCATTAAGAAATATGTGTACTGTAAGCAATGATTGTGCACGCGGGCACTCACACCGCCGTTTTCTCCCTAGTGGAAACAACACACCCCCCCCGTCACGTTTCTGTCACTCGAGCACATGCGAAAAGGAGGCATGAACCCAAATATCGAGCATAAATACTCCCTCTTGGAGTCACTAGCAACTACTTGGCCAGAGCAACCACTAGCAAAGGAAGGCATGCAAGATCACAAATAACATATGCAATAAATACTATAATCAACTTGGCATAAGTTCAATATTCATCGGATCCCAGCAAACACGACACATATAATTACATAAGAAGAATCTCGATCATGTTAGGCAGCTCACGAGATCTAAACATTGAGGCATAGGAGGAGAAGAGAACCATCTAGCTACTGCTATGGACCCATTGTCCAAGGGTGAACTACTCACGCATCACTCCAGAGGCAGGAATGGTGATGAAGAGGCCTCCGGTCATGATCTCCTCTCCGGCAGGGCGCCAGGAGACAGCTTTAGAACCCCCTCTGATCTAGGGTTGACGACAATGGCGGCTGCGGAACTTTTTGGGGAATTTTGATCAGGTGCTTAGGGTTTTCCTTTGGAGGGGAATAAATAGGAGAAAGGGCAAAGGCGGTGGAGCCCTGGGGGCCCCACACCACCCCTCGGCGTGTCCAAGGGGTAAGCGCCACCCTATGGTGTGGGCCCCCTGAGGCCCCCTCCGGGTCCCTTCGGGACTCCGGGGAACCTTCGGGAATTCTAAGACTTCCGGGCTTCGAATTTTCCAATTCCGAGAATATTTCCAGAACAACTTTTCTGAAACTTAAAACAACAGAAAACAGGGAACTGGATGTCTGGCATCTTGTCAATAGGTTAGTCTGGAAAATTTATGAAAATGACATAAAGAAGGGAGAAAACATGTAGCAATTGGCAAAATAACATCATGGAACATTAGAAATTATAGATACGTTGGAGACGTATCAAGCATCCCCAAGCTTAGTTCCTACTCGTCCTCGAGTAGGTAAACGATAAAAAAAAATCTGGGGTGACATGCTACCACACAATCTTGAACATAATATGTAAAAGCGTTTGTAAGATGAGATCATAGAACATTAACACAAACATGATAAATAGAAATTTAATAATAAAGCATAGGAATCACTTTGCATCATGAGAAGTATCTCAAATAAAAGATCATGAATAACAATGCAAAGAAATATATACGTTTGTTTTAAGTATAGAGAAAGCATGGCAAAGTGGTATTTCGCTAGTCCTTAAGAGTGGGGCAAAACATAAATGCTAGGACACCTTCAAAGTTCACGAGGAAGACTAGAACAAATAGTTTGAGAACAAGCAATAACACATCATGAATCAATTAATAATGTTTCTTGGACAAATGCACATAAAACTAAGAATGGAAAAAATGCTCTCTCAACTATGCATAAAGTTAGAAGATGGATACTCAACATAAACGTAAAATCAACGCCCTTCGCAGAGGGAAGCAGGGATCACTCATGTGCTAGAGCTTTTATTTTATAAAAAGAGGTACTAAAAGTTTGACACTGGGTGTCTATATTTTGGGAGATGTATGCTAATGTCAACGAATGGTAAACAGAAAATACAGTACGTCACAAGCCAACTAGATTTCACAAGAGAGGCTCCCATATGAAGGACGCAACCGTTATAGAAGGTCATCCCTCTTTCTCTTTTGTTTACACAATTATGCTTTGACTGATAAATCAGGGGCAAAAATGGTGAAGAGATTTTGTGTGTATTAATTTGGGGCTGGGCACCCCGCTGCCAGCTCTTCTATCAATTGGATAAGCGGATGAAGCCACTAGTCCAGGGTGTGAAATCCAATCAACAAGTGAGATAAAGATTCTCTATTTACGTCCTCATGAGCAAAAAACAGGAACACAAAGCAGGAGTAATTTTGAAGGTTTTAAAGGTAACACATGAGAAATTTACTTGGAGTGGCAGTTAAATACCACATGTAGGTAGGTATGGTGGACACAATGGGAAAACTTGGTTTCGGGTAGTTGGATGCATGAGTAGAATTCCATACTCAGTACATGTGGAGGCTAGCAAAAGACTGGGAGCGACAAATCAAGAGGGCATAAGAGCCATAATCACGCATAGGGACATAAACATCATCAATCAAAGCATAAGCGGTATCACAAGTTCAAAAACTAAATGACCATAGAGGCTATTAGTGACTGGTTCATAGTCATAAACATGGTGTGCGCATGCGCCAAGTCAACCAATAAAACATTCAAAAGTGATTACCACAAATTTATGCTTCAGTATGACAAGAACAACTCATGATTATTTAAATGACACATTAAACACTCTCAGCTATTTGAGGATAATCATGCTACTCAATAACCACAAGGCTTTAAAACTAAAATAACATCTAGCATGATATGAAAAGGTTCTAGCCACAGTCTATACAAGCTTCTACTTGCACCATTAAAAATCCTACTTGAAGCAACAATTTCTTTTCCCAACAAGCATCATACAAGATATGTTTTAACAAAAATACTATTCATGATACAACAAGAAAAATGAGAGTACTCACATAACACTACTAAAACTAACAGCTCTTAGATAAGAGATGCATGCAAAATAGGAGCTAAATAAATGCAGCAGCCAGACAAAGTTTAAGAATACAAAGTATTCCCATGAAAAAGCAGAGCGTGTCACTCTCCAATAAAACAATGATGGGGTCCAACCAAGCTTATTCAAAAATAAAAATAAAACTGAAATCAAAAAATAAAAGACGTTGCAAGTAAAGCACATAAGATGTGACCGAATAAAAATATAGTTTCACTAGAAGTGACCTCATAATTTATCGATGAAGAAGGGGATGCCTTGGGAATCCCCAAGCTTAGACGCTTAAGTATTCTTGGAATTTTCTGGGATGTACCTCCGGGGAATCCCCAAGATTATCCTATTCACTCTTCTTGAGCACATCATATCATCCTCTTCTCTTGACCCTTGAAAACTTACTTCACACCAAACTTCTCACAATCTTCATTAGCAACGTTAGTGCAATCGAAATAATAAACTCACATGGTTCAGTTTCAACTCAAGCCTAACACTCATAAACACATTAGCTACTGTCACAACTTCTATTAAAACTCTTTTTCTCAAAAGAACACCAAAAGAAAGAGAATAAGATGCAAATGCAATTATTGGCAGAAATCTGTCAAAACAGGACAACAGGTAAAGATGGTTTTTTTATAAAATCTTGTGTAACTCAAATAAAAAAGTTTTAAACAAAGAAAAGTTGCGTATATAGCCCAGGATTATGCACAAAAAAACTCAGGTCATTGTGAATTTTCTGTGATTTTATACGAATCTAACAGTAGACAGCAGAAATCTGTTTCCTGCGCAGAAATTCGAAATATAGTCTCAACTTTCCACTAGAGGCTTTACTTGGCTCAACAAAGACACAAAAGAAAAGATACAAAGGGGTTTCTAAGTAAATAGACAACACCCAGGTGCAAAGAAAAAAAAAATAAACGACGGAAAACAGGTTGAAAACGGAGAAATAAAACGGGTTGTCTCCCGGTAGCGCTTTTCTTTAACGCCTTTTAGTTAGGCCCAGAAAAGTGGAATCAAGTATTTTCAAATGAAGAAGATGCTCACATGAGAAATATGAATTAAGAAAAAGAGAGCATCAAGAAGCAAGTATAAAATACATTTAAGTATAACCCACTTCCTATGCATAGGAATCTTGTAAAGAAACAAATTAAAGAAGCTCAAACTAGAAATCATGGGAAGGTAGAACAAGAGCAACTTCAAAACTTTCGACAAAAATAGAGGTGTTTTAGTAACATGAAAATTCCTACAACCAATTTTTCCTCTCTCATCATAATTTTCAGTAGCATCATGAACAAACTCAACAACATAATTATCACATAAAGCATGTTTGTCAAGGTCTAAAAGCACACAATTCATATCAAGCTAAAAAATAGTGGGATCAAAATTTAAAATCAGCTCCTCTTTCTTCCCACTTTTAGCAATAGCAAAGAAAGATTATTGATCACTCATAAAAGGTATACGGCACATTATAGAAATCCTATTTTCAGTAGCTTTATAATTCATAACATAAAATAACATAGGACCATCATCAAGAGCATTATCATATAAATTTTATAAACAAAATTCCTCATTATCAGGCATATCAATAGTTAGAACAAACAGAGGATTATCATAAGATTTATCAAAGTAGAATGGATTATCATAAAACAATGTACAAGTTAAAGATTTACTATCATTGGGAGATAGACATGGGTTACATTTTTCCTCCTCGTGATCATCACTCTCCTCCTCTTTTTCATCCGATGAGCCTCCAGATTCAGCAATTTCTTCTTCCATAGGCTCTTGCAAAGCATTAGTCTCTTCCTTAGGCTGAGAGCATTTATTAAGATATTCCATTATGTAGTTAATACAATCCTTGTAATTATCAAAGCAATATGCAAGTATAGCATAAATCTCGTATTTATAAGGTGCATCATCAATACTTTCAAGTAAATAGGCAATTTCGAATGCACCCTTCCAAGCAATAAATTCTTCAATTTGTTCCACATCATATAATTCATAATTTCCCTTAACATAAGAAGATATGGTAAGATCATTATTATAATCACATTCAAAAGGGAGGTGTATATACCTAGTAAAACAACATGATTTATCAAAGAAATAAGTAACATTATAAGTAGAGCACAAGTTTTTAGCATAGTCATGCAATTTATTAATTTGCTCCCATAAGTTTATTCCTTTTTGTAACAAGTGGTGTTCCTTATAATATTTGTGTTGTTCATCCGTGAACCCACCTTTCCAATAAGTTCTAGTTTCAAAGACATCAACCATCGATAGCAAGCATGAAAACACAAAAATAACAACTAGAATAAGAACTTTTTTGTGTGTGTGTTTTTGATATAAAGAAGCAAAACAAGAAAAATAAATAAAAACAAGACAATAAACAAAATAAAGAGGTTGAGAGTGAGAGACTCCGCTAGAAGACTTCTTTCTCCCCGGCAACGGCGCCGGAAATTCTTTGCTTCTTGTGATGGCGTCTTGACGGGGAGACTTCTATATGATGATGAATTTTAAGTCCACGGGTCACAACGCCAGAAATCCTTTGCTATGGATGGTGTGTTGGGAACCCCAAGAGGAGGGTGTGATGAGTGCAGCGGTAAGAATCCCTCAGTTGAGAACCAAGGTTAGCAATCCAGTAGGAGAAAGAGGATCTTCGGACGGTTGATGCCACTTACGGTGGTGATGGCGCCTCACCGGTGTCAGCAAAAACGCGGAACCTGCACACAACACAACCAAAATACTTTGTCCCAACGATACAGTGAGGTTGTCAATCTCACCGGTCATGCTGAAAATAAAGACTAGACGTATAGTGTGGAAAATAGTTTATGCTTGCAGTAAATAAAGAAAGCAGGGAAAATTGTAGTGGTTTGTTTAACAATGTAGGAAAAATGGACCGGGGTTCATAGGTTCACTAGTGGTGTCTCTCCACAAAAATAGCATGCTGGGTGAACAAATTACAGCTAGGCAATTGACAAATAGAGGCTGCACCGTAGTGCACATTAATGACATGATGACTACTATGACATTTAGTGCGGGCCTTGCAACAATATACATAGACCATAATCCAACTGCATCTATGACTAATAATCCACCCTCAGGTTATCATCCGAACCCCCTTAGGTATTAAGTTGCAAACATCAGATAATCGCATTGAGCAATGTGTGTAATGTAAGCAATGATTGTGCATGTGGGCACTCACACTGCTGTTTTCTCCCTTGTGGCAACAACACATCCTCCCCCGTCACGATTCTGTCACTCGAGCGCAGGCGAAAAAGGAGGCATGAACCCAACTATCGAGCATAAATACTCCCTCTTGGAGTCACTAGCAACTACTTGGCCAGAGCAACCACTAGCAACAGAAAGCATGCAAGATCACAGATAACATATGCAATAAAGACTATAATCAACTTTGCATAAGTTCAATATTCATCGGATCTGAGCATACACAATGCATAGAATTACATAGGAACAATCTCGATCATGTTAGGCAGCTCACGGGATATAAACATTGAGGCATAGGAGGAGAAGACAACCATCTAGCTACTGCTATGAACGCGTAGTCCAAGGATGAACTACTCACGCATCACTCCGGAGGCAGGCATGGTGATGAAGAGGCCTTCAGTGATGATCTTCTCTTCGGCAGGGTGCCGGGAGACAGCTTCAGAACCCCCCTTATCAAGGATTGACGACGACAGCGGCTGTGGAACTTTTCGAGGATTTTTCATCAGGTGCTTAGGGTTTTCCTTCGAAGGGGAATAAATAGGCGAAAGGGCAAAGGCGGTGGAGCCCTGGGGGCCCACACCACCCCCCGGTGCTACCAAGGGGGAGACGCGCCACCCTATGGTGTGGGTCCCCTGAGGCCCCCCTCCGGGTCTCTTCGGTACTCCGTGGAACCTTCGGGAATTCTAAGACTTCCGGGCTTCAAATTTTCCATTTCCGAGAATATTTCCAGAACAACTTTTCTGAAACTAAAACCAGTAGAAAACAGGGAACTGGCTCGGTGGCATCTTGTCAATAGGTTAGTCCGGAAAATCGATAAAAATGACATAAAGAAGGGAGAAAACATGTAGCAATTGGAACATCAGAAATTATAGATACGTTGGAGACATATTAGCATTCTTACACCATGTTTATGACTATGAACCAGTCACTAATAGCCTCTATGATCATTTAGTTTTTGAACATGTGGTACCACTTATGCTTTGATTAATGATGTTTATGTCGCTATGCATGATTATGGCTCTTATACTCTCTTGATTTGTCCCTCCCAGTCTTTTGCTAGCCTCCACCTGTACTGAGTATGAGCTCTACGCGTGCATCCAACTCCCTAAAACCAAAATTTTCCTATTGTGTCCACCATACATACCTACATGTGGTAATTAATGACCACTCCAAAGTAAATTGCTCATGTGTTACCTTTAAAACTTCCAAAATTACTCTTGTTTTGGGCTCCTGTTTAGCTCATTAGGACGTAAATAGAGAATCTTTATCTCATTTTTTGATTGGAGTTTCACACCCTGGACTAGTGGCTTCATCCTCTTATCCAATGATAGAAGAGCTGGCAGCGGGGTGCCCAGCCCCAAATTAATAACACAAATTCTCTTCACTATGTTTGCCCCTAATTTATCAGTCAAAGCATAATTGTGTAAACAAAAGAAAAAGAGGGATGACCTTCTACCCAGATGCGTCCTTCTATGGGAACCGCTCTTGTGAAGTATAGTTGTCTTGTGACGTACTGTATTTTTTGTTTACCATTCGTTGACATAAGCATACACCTCTCTTAAAATATAGACACTCATCCACGGTATGTGATTGTTCGCAGGCACCCGAGGATTCGGTTAGCCATGGTTTGTGTAAGATGGTTGGGAGGAGTGTCAAGCTTTTTATACCTCTGTTTAATAAAATAAAATCTGTAGCACATGAGAGATCCATGCTTCCCTCTATGAAGGGCCTTTCTTTTACTTTTATGTTGGGTTTCCATATTCTAACTTTATGCACGGTTGAGAGAGGATAGTTGCCATTCTGAGTTTTATGTGCATTTGTCCCAGAAACATTATTAATTGATTCATGATGTGTTATTGCTTGTTCTCTAATTATTTGTTCTAGTCTTCCTCATGAACTTTGAAGGTGTCCTGGCATTTATGTTTTTCCCCACTCTTAAGGAGTAGCAAAATATCACTTTGACATGTTTTCTCTATACTTGAAAAAAACATATATCTTTCGTTGCATTGTTATTCATCATCTTTTATTTGTGTTACTTCTCATGATGCAAGGTGATTGCTATGATTTATTATTAAAATTCTATGTATCATGCTTGTGTTTAAGTTCTATGATCTCAGCTTACTTATGCTTTTACATTATTGATGATAAGGTTTATGTTGGTAGCATGTCACCTCAGAAATTATGTGTGTTTATCGTATACCTACTCGAGGACGAGTAGGAACTAAGCTTGGGGATGTTGATACGTCATTAACGTATCCTTAATTTCTGATGTTCCATGTTGTTTTCTTATTGTTTCCCACATGTTTGATATACACTTTATTTCATTTTTATCGATTTTACGGACTAACCTATTGACAAGATGCCACAGAGACAGTTCCCTATTCTCTGTTGTTTTTTGTTTCAGAAAAGTTGTTCTAGAAAGATTCTCGGAATTGGAAAATTTTAAGCCCGGAAGTCTTAGAATTCCCGAAGGTTCCAGGGAGTCCCGAAGAGACCTGGAGGGGAGCCTTAGGGGGCCCACATCATAGGGCGGCGCGCCCCCTAGCCGCGCCATGGGGTGGTGTTGGCCCCCGGCCTCCACCGCCTTTGCCTTTTCGCCTATTTATACCCCCCAGAGACGTAAACCCTAAAGATATACCACTTCTTCCTTAAAAACACCCGAGGTCACCGTCATCGTCATCCCGAGACCGGGAGGGTTCTGGAGCTTTCCTTGGCACCATGCCGGGAGGGGAATTCATCACCGGACGAGTCTACACCACCTTGCCGTCCTCCAAGGTGATGCGTGAGTAGTTCATCCCTGGACTACGGGTCCATAGCAGTAGCTAGATGGTTGTTCTCTCCACTTTGTACCTCATGTTTAGATCTCGTGAGCTACCTCGCATGATCGAGATCATCTTTATGTAACTCTACATGTTGTGTTTGCTAGGATCTGATGGATGTTCAATGCTATGTCTTCTGATTATCAATCTATCATGTTATCTTCATGCATATGTTATTTATGATCTTGCATGCTCTGCGTTATTAGTAGATGCTCTGGCCAAGTAGATGCTAATAACTCCAAGAGGGAGTATTTATGCTCGATAGCGGGTTCATGCCTGTCGTACCCGGACTTCTAAAGGATACTCGCAGTTCCGTTGAACAGTAGTTGATTGGATTACGGGGCTTACCGGCACCCGCATCTCTTACGAGTAGGCCAACACACGTATGTGTGACAACCAACCCCTACTGTTCATCGTCTACGTAAACCATCCCATAGAAACCAGGATACTACCTTTGACGTACTTCATACCATACACACATGGTACGTCAACGGCTTTTAACACAATGATAGCACAACATATCTCTAAGACACAAAAGATGGAAATAAGTTGCAAATGGCTCTCACTAGAGCAGAGATAGCAAATACAATCATCCAGAGGACACATGTCCCAACATAACATCATTACATCACAGCGGAAGCATTCAACAGGTCTGAGTACAGACAAGATCCAAATAGGCTTAAGAAGCCGGAAACAAAAATACGAAGCCCATCCACGAAGTCTCGGATCCTGCCCAGGTCCGCTATCTACTCGTCAGCAGCCTCGTCAAACTCCACGTAGTAGCCACCATGGGGATCCTCGGAATCGTAGTCTGCGGAAACCACAGCCCCAAAGGGGTCAGTACATAAACGTACTGGCAAGAAAGACTCACAATTCACCAAAGTGTAACCCTTCAACACCAAGCACAGATGCTTTGGGTTCAACGGAAGAAAGGGTGATACAAAAGATGCAGCAGCGGGCTGCGCTAAACAACTACGGAACATGCTACAACCTCCGGCTAACAGAAAGGGGATAAGATAGCGTATCGGAACCTACTAACAACTAACCACCAAACAAACCCATCCTGGATCTCGCCCCTTATCCAAAGAAGCAATCCGAGGATAACTCACACAGTTGGATTAATGATGGTTCAAGTTATTGTGTCAATAAGACTATTACTAGTCAATTTATCATTAGTTAGGTGTAAGTTGTTCTGAGTACTTGTTAGCCAGTACTTTCACCAAGTAATCCATAACCGCGGACAACACGGCTTCTCGAGAAGATTCATCCCTGCAGGGTGTTCTCCAGTACCCGTACACCCTCGAGCCACCAACTAAAACTCAGGTGGACTCAACACGACTCGAACCATCTCGACAGCCTGTCCTAGGAGCCACGGAGCTATAAGGTCCCAGCCACGCAGCCGAATACTCAGCGCAAGTGTGCAAAACTCCCGCAGGACGCAACACCCCGGCAATACAGGCCTCGCCCTATATGTGTGCGTCATCATCATCATCAGTAACCATGGGAGCGACCCATTCATGCGTATGAGCCAAATGGAACACCCGAACTAAGTGTGGCTCTTCGGACAAACTGCGGATCAGATCAAAGTCGAGGGGGGTTCCATACCACCACCCGGATGCGGTGAGCACGCTCATCATGGATCAGTAGACAAGACCCTTTTCCTAATTAGGGTCGACACTAGCAGGCCTCAATACCACGCCGGGCCTCCTGCCGGTGTCTTATCATCAAATTATTACCCATAGCATTAGCAGGTGGGTTGTTTAACATCGAGCCCCAGAACATAATAAAATATGATAACAAAAAGTAACTGACAGCAGACTCGAGCAAAAACAACCCTAAGCATACTAGTAAGACACGGGCACAAGCAACGGGGTTATAGGAGTGGAGGTGAGGCAATATCAGGTTTAAAGGATAACAGGTGATAGGATCGAACAGAAGCAACGATTCATAGGGCTAGCAGAATAGACAACGGAAGTATCGGTATCCAATGTTGAAAGGAACACGATGGTTCATGTGAGTGAATACTTGCCTGCAAACTCAGTAGCCTGGTACTGGGCTAAAATCCGGTGAAGGGGTGTCGTAAGGATCGTCTGTATTAACATCGTCGTCTATTCGAGAAGAAGCAAACAAACAACGCAGAGAGACAAACAATCAATAACATGGCATAATGCACAATCATGGGATGATGCATCAAAATAAACTAGTTGACATGGTAACATAACATGATTAAATGGACCCACATGCAATTTGGATTGCATATGGAAAGCCCATGAATTAAGGTTGAAATAATTGTTTTACAACTAATCAACAGGTGAAAGTGGATTAGTAAGATGCATGGATGAGGAAAACAGAAAAATAACAACAATAGAATCAATTGGAAATAAGGTTTACCAATTTTGGAAATTTATTTAGTAAGTTATGGAATTTTGGTTCCTTAAAGGTGTTACACAAGCATTTGTTGTTTTCACCAATTTTAATTGTTCAACATGGATAACAAAATTCATATTTGGAAAGAACACAAAATTTTCGGTGGAATACATGTTTCAATTATTGAAAAAGGAAATAGAATGAATTACTTATGAATTAATCAAGTTTAAACAAGGATTAAATGAATTTAATGCAAGTATGAAATTTATTTAAATTTTATTTGTTCAAAACATTAAACAAAATTCATATTTGAAAATATTATGTTTTTCTGGTTTGAAAACATATTTTATATGTTCAAAAATAATTTAATTTAAGCAAGTTATGAATTTAGCAATTTTAAATGAAATAAACAAGGTTTAAATTATTTAACCAATTTTAATTATTCAAAACATGAAACAAAATTTATATTTGAAAAGGTGGTTTAATTTGACATGGAAAACATATTTTATTTGTGTTAGTTGAGTTAATATTGAATTAGTTATGGAATTAAGCAAATGTGAAAGGAATAGTTTGAATTTGAAATTTGAAAATATTTGAAATGCTCAAAACAGAAAACAAATGACTTAATTAGATAGAGAATTGAATTTGGTTCAGAATACATATTTTATTTGCATTATTTGGAGTTGTCATTTAAAAGTTATTTGCATTTGGAGTTTAGGGACTAAACTGTAATAAAAACTGGACTGATATTAAAATAAAAGGGGCAGAAAATTAACTGCACCACGCAGTGACCTACATAGGCCACTGCCAGTGGGGCCAGCGCCACCGTGGCGCCTAGGTGGCAGGCTAGGGGTCAACGTGGCCTCAAGGGTCACTAACGCGCGGGCCCAGCGCGCGCGCGTGGAAAGGAAAAATTGGGAGGCAAAATCGCCTCCCGCGGGGCTCGAACCCGCGATGGGGGGGGGGGCGCGCGCGCAAGGTGCACGGCCACTGCTTCTCTCTGCAAGTTCGTGACAGTACAGGGGTTCGTGTGTAGATATGTTGTGTTTCCGTCAGGTAATTTATACTGACGAAAAACTGAACCTTTACAGCGACAGCAGCAAATCGATCGATGGCCGCCGGCGGCCTGCTGCGGGGTGGCTCGCTGCGGCGCTGTCCGTGCGTGTCCTCGTGCGGGCCGTGTGCGGGGTCGTGCGAGAGCAGAGAGGAGGAGGGAAACGAGGAAGGGCGACGCTCAGCTCGCTGCAGTACAGAGGAGCAGTTGGTGCAGGGAGGGGGCGACGGTGGCGGAAACGTGGACGGCGGCGGAGCTCCGGTGAGCCTCGGGGGAAACGGAGGGGACGGCGAGGAAGAGGGGAGCGGGGCCTTTCCGTTCCCGGCCCTAACACGGCCGGGAGGGCACCGTGGCGGCGGCGATCCGGAGAGGAAGGCGGCGGTGGAGGAGGATTCCGGTGAGGTTACAGAGAGAAGAAATTCGGGGGGAGGAAGGAGAGGAAGACGACGGCGCGGTGGGAGAGGGGTGGAGGAAGAAGTTAGGGCAAGAGGGGAGCTCGAGGGCAAGGATATAGGAGGAGGGGGTGAGCTCGGGACCGTTCACTGCCTGAACTGTCAACGTGGACAGAACGGATGTTCTGCCGTACGAAGGTAGAAGATAGGTGGGGCGTACGGGCCAGGGGCTAGGTGGGCTGGCCCAAAGGGCTGGCTGCTCTTTCCCCCCTCTCTTTCTTTATCTTTTTCTGTTTTTTTTTTGCAGATTTGGAAAAGGAGAAAGAAGAGATGGTTTTAGGGTTAGAGAAAAATTTTAGGGATAATTTGTAGTGATTTATTTATTATAAAAACAGCAATGCAACATTTTGTTTCCCAAATAAATTCAATTTATGTTGTGGTTTGGAATTTGTTTGAAATTTGATTGAAATCAATATTAATTGAATAATTTTGACTTAAGCCACTTAGAAGTTTTAAATTCAAATTTATTGGGAAACAAGTGATTGCTTTGTTTTGCAATTTTCATAATTTCAAATATGGTTGCTGTTGGTAATTGAATTTGAAAGCAATTTGAATTAAGTGAAATATTAAAAAGAACAATTCAATAGTTTGAGATTTTAATTCTTAATGGAAACAAATGGATGTTTTATTTGAACTTTTTATTTGGAAAAATTGTGACATAACAAGTATGAATAAAGGTTTGAATTTGGTTTGAAATTCAATTGGAAAACAAATGAAAACAGATGAAATCAATGCAAAACAAATGCAAACAAAAAGCAATGACTATGATGACATGATGCAAAACAAAAATAAAACAAGAAACAAACATTCTAAAGGGAGATTTTCATACTTGGGATGTTACAAAACGCCCCCCCCCCCTTGAAGGAATCGCGCCCCGAGATTCCTACTGAGAAGAGAAAAGGTCCGGATACTTCTTGCAAAGATCCTCTTCGGTATCCCACGTTGCCTCTTTATCGGAATGATGCGACCATTGTACTTTCAAGAACTTGGTGCTCTTGTTGCGAGTCTTACGAACGGTCTCATCGAGAATTCGAACAGGGTGCTCCTCGTAAGATAGATCATCTTGCAGTTCAATGGAATCATGATCAACTGCACGATCTGGATCTTTGAAGCACTTCTTGAGCTGTGACACGTGAAACACATCGTGCACCTTGGATAGTTTTTCTGGAAGTTCAAGACGATAGGCATTTTCCGCACGCCTTGAGAGAATGTTGAAAGGACCAATGTATCTTGGTGCAAGCTTTCCTTTCACACCAAAACGATGAGTGCCTCTGAGGGGAGTTACACGGAGATATGCTTTGTCACCAGGTGCATAGATCATATCCCTGTGCTTGCTGTCATAGTAGCTTTTCTGACAAGACTGAGCAATCTTGAGATTGTCACGAATGATGCGAACTTTCTCTTCGGCTTCCTTAACAATGTCAGGGCCTAAGAGTGAACGTTCACCAGCTCCAGACCAATTGATTGGACTCCTGCATCTGCGGCCATAGAGAGCTTCAAATGGTGCCATGCCTAGGCTTGCCTGGAAGCTGTTGTTGTAGGAGAATTCAGCATATGGAAGGCATTCCTCCCATTTCATGCCAAAGGAGAGACCACATGCTCTGAGCATATCCTCGAGAATCTGATTGACTCTTTCGACTTGCCCTTGAGACTGAGGGTGATAAGCTGTGCTGAACAGAAGTTTGGTGCCCAATGCTTCTTGAAAACTCTTCCAGAAATGAGAAGTGAATATGCTTCCACGGTCTGAGCTTATTTCCAATGGAACACCATGAAGAGGAACAATCTTTGTTGTGTAGAGCTCTGCTAACTGGCTAGCTGAGATTGTTTCTTTGACAGCAAAGAAGTGAGCTACCTTAGTGAGACGATCAATAACAACAAAGATTGCATCGTTGCCCCTCTTGGACTTTGGAAAACCAGTGACGAAGTCCATTTCAATCATGTCCCACTTCCACTCAGGAATTTTCAGCGGTTTGAGAAGACCGGCTGTTTTCTGATGAACTGCCTTAACACGTTGACAAACGTCGCATTCAGAAACGTATTGAGAAATTTCACGTTTCATGCCAGACCACCAATACAGCGTTTTGAGATCCTGGTACATCTTAGTACTTCCAGGGTGTATGGAAAGAGGAGTTTCATGAGCCTCCTTGAGAATAACATCTTTGAGACTTTGAATTTGAGGAACTGCAATGCGTCCTTCGAAGAACACAGTTCCCTTGTCGTCAATTGAGAAGCACTCATACTTCACATTGCCTGCTTTGATGTTATTTGCGATCTTCTTGATCTCAGCATCACGAAGTTGTTCAGAACGAAACTTGTCCTCGAGAGTTGGACTGGCTGTCAAGTTTGCAAGATAACCTTGAGGAACAAGACCAAGGTTCAGCTTCTGGAATTCTTCATGAAGAGGAGGTTGGCTTTCCATGATCATGAGATTATTGCAATACGACTTGCGACTGAGAGCATCGGCCATAACATTAGCCTTTCCTGGAGTGTAAGAAATGGTAAGATCGAAGTCTTTAATCTTTTCAATCCATCTCCTTTGCCTGAGGTTTAGATCTGGTTGACTGAAGATGTATTTCAGACTCTTATGATCGGAAAAGATTTCAGTGCGATTACCCAACAAGTATTGCCTCCATTTCTTGAGGGCAAACACAACTGCTGCAAGTTCAAGGTCATGTGTGGGATAATTGAGCTCATGGGCGTTCAACTGACGTGAAGCATAAGCCACAACTTGACATTCTTGCATAAGAACTGCACCTAGACCTTGGAGAGAAGCATCACAGAATATCTGGAAGGGTTTGGTAGTATCCGGGCCAACCAGAACTGGTGTAGAAGTGAGTTTAGTCTTGAGGAGATTGAAACTTTCATCACATTGTGGAGACCAAACGAACTTCTTGTCCTTCTTTGTGAGATCAGTGAGAGATTTGGCAATCTTGGAAAAGTTTTGGACGAAACGACGGCAATAGCTAGCCAAACCAAGAAAACTTCTGACTTGCTTCACCGTCTTAGGAGGTTTCCAATCAACAATTGCCTTAAACTTTTCTGGATCAATGGCTATGCCCTTGGCAGAGATGACATGACCAAGGTAAGCAACTTCTGGAATCCAGAACTCACATTTGGAGAACTTGGCATATAGACGAAGCTCGCGAAGTTTCATGAGAGTGAGACGAAGATGTTCTCTATGCTCTTCCTCGGATTTTGAGTAGACAAGAATATCATCAAGATATACCACAACGAACTTGTCGAGGTATTCATGGAAGACAGAATTCATGAGTCGAGAGAAGGTCGCCGGTGCATTGGTGAGACCAAAGGACACGACGGTGTATTCATATAGACCGTACCGAGTGGTGAAAGCTGTTTTTGGAATATCTTCCTTTCTGATCTTTATTTGATGGTAACCCATTCTCAAGTCCAACTTGGAGAATATTGAGGCTCCAGCAAGTTGATCAAAAAGATCATCGATACGAGGAATTGGATACTTTTTTTTGATGGTTTTCTCGTTAAGAGGATGATAGTCAACAACGAGTCTCTTTGTTTGATCCTTCTTCGCAACGAACAGAGTTGGGCAACCCCAAGCCGAGGAACTAGGTTGAATGTAACCTTTCTCCATGTACATATCGATTTGCTCCTTCAACAACTTCAGTTCAGGAGGAGCTATCTTGTATGGATGCTTAGAGATTGGAGCAGTACCTGGTTCAAGTTCGATCACGAACTCAACTGCTCTGTCAGGAGGCATTCCTGGCAATTCTTCTGGAAAGACATCGGGGAACTCACAAACCACCGGAATAGTTTCAATAGATGGTAGAGGATTTGCATTGAGAGTGTAGAGTTGGACAACTGGATTTTCAGCATGGAAGTAGACTATCTGGCCAGAAGGGTGTGTGATTTTGACAGACTTAGCAGGACAATCAATGACTGCTTTGTTGGCTACCAGCCAATCCATCCCAAGAATGACATCAATATCTGAAGAGTGGAGAGCTATCAGAGATGCCTGGAATGGAAGGTTTCCAATTGTGATCTCGATGTTCTGGCTAACTTTATTTCTTTGCCAGCTAGATCCCGGTGATTTCACTAGGAAATGGATAGACAACTGTTCGAAGTTGATTTTACTGTTGTTTGCAAAGCATTGAGAGATGAAAGAGTGTGAAGCACCAGAATCGAACAAGACTTTAGCACGAAACGAGTTCACAAGAAGTGTGCCCATTACAACTTCTGGAGATTCTTCTGCTCCCTGGGCCTTGACATGGTTCACCCTCACAGTTCTCAAGACAGACTTGTTCCTGTTGCGGGGCCTAGGCGAAGAAGTGTGTACCGTCACATGATTGACATTAGAGGTAGGTAGTGATGGTAGCTTGTTCTGCGGGCACTTGTAGGAGTAGTGTCCTGATAGACCGCACTTGAAGCATGTACTAGCAGAACGAGGAGCTGTTGGACCTGGCTGAGATGGAGCACCTCCTGAAGATACCACTGGGGTGGGAGGGAGGGCAAGAAATCCTGCCGGGCTTGGCAAGCAGATGGGCGGTGTTGGAGTGGTATATGGAACCCAAACTCTTCGTTTTTGTGGAGGCATGATAGCTTTTGAGAGATTAGCCTGTTCACGAGAGTGCTTACGAGATTCCTCAACCAACTTGCGCCCATGCTCTTCATTTAGAGCGATGTTGATGAGGTCCTCAAAATTCTTGGCCTTGACGTTGGTGAGAGCATACTTGAGTTCCGGGTTGAGACCCCTGCGGAACTTTGCCATCTTTCTCGCTTCCGTGGAGATTTCATCTCCGGCGTAGCGAGCCAGACGATTGAACTCTCTTTGGTATTCGAGAACGTCCAGATTGCCTTGTGTGAAAGAATAGAATTCCTCCCGCATTCTCTCCATGAGCCCATCGGGAATGTGATGGCGCACGAAGGCTTGTTTGAAATCCTCCCATGTGATTGCCACACTAGGACCTCTCATTTCTTGGAAATTCTCCCACCAAGACATGGATTGTCCACGGAGAAGGTAGGTCACGTAAGGAACACGGTCCTCGTCAGCCACATGAGCTACCATAAGAGTACGGTTCATTTCACGGAGCCAGTCATCAGCATCCAATGGCTCGGAGGAGGTATCAAACGTGCGCGGATTGAGCTCAAGGAACTCCCGAATGGACACCCGGGTGTTGCCATTACTCCCAAGGTCTTGGTTCTGCTGCATCTGCCTTATAACTTGTGTCATCTGAGACAGCACTTTCCCCATCTCAGGTGGCAGTGTGGGTTCTTCGTCACCACTTTCCATCCTGAAGAGGATACCAAGATTAACACACTAACCGGATAACAAAATCCAATATAAGTGCTTAAAAGGATTACTTCAGACGGTAATTCGACAGCATAGAACAAGGATGGAGGTTAACAACGGATCAACAGATAAGTTGTTACAACGGAAGAGAAGATTTGTGAAGGACGATATCGAAGCAACAACTGGGAAACAGGAGACCACAAACACCTGAGGTACTACGGAGAAACCCATCCAGGCTTCTAAAGGATCAATATCTACTGCTTAAGGAATAGATGATCTGCTTCCGGGGCTTATTTGCCACCGTTCTCAATCGTGAGTAGGCAACATGATAAATCATGTCACAACCACCTCCATTGCTATGGTCTAGTAGATATAACCATCCTAGAGAAACCAGGATTCGTGAAGACCTAACTTGAAAGTTTAGATGAGAAGAGAAAACCAACGTTACACTTCCTTACCAGAAAAGGGAGGGTGGGTGGGGAAAGAAATAAAATGGCAGAATTCCTACTTGGTGCTCTTGTTGCGAGTCTTACGAACGGTCTCATCGAGAATTCGAACAGGGTGCTCCTCGTAAGATAGATCATCTTGCAGTTCAATGGAATCATGATCAACTGCACGATCTGGATCTTTGAAGCACTTCTTGAGCTGTGACACGTGAAACACATCGTGCACCTTGGATAGTTTTTCTGGAAGTTCAAGACGATAGGCATTTTCCGCACGCCTTGAGAGAATGTTGAAAGGACCAATGTATCTTGGTGCAAGCTTTCCTTTCACACCAAAACGATGAGTGCCTCTGAGGGGAGTTACACGGAGATATGCTTTGTCACCAGGTGCATAGATCATATCCCTGTGCTTGCTGTCATAGTAGCTTTTCTGACGAGACTGAGCAATCTTGAGATTGTCACGAATGATGCGAACTTTCTCTTCGGCTTCCTTAACAATGTCAGGGCCTAAGAGTGAACGTTCACCAGCTCCAGACCAATTGATTGGACTCCTGCATCTGCGGCCATAGAGAGCTTCAAATGGTGCCATGCCTAGGCTTGCCTGGAAGCTGTTGTTGTAGGAGAATTCAGCATATGGAAGGCATTCCTCCCATTTCATGCCAAAGGAGAGACCACATGCTCTGAGCATATCCTCGAGAATCTGATTGACTCTTTCGACTTGCCCTTGAGACTGAGGGTGATAAGCTGTGCTGAACAGAAGTTTGGTGCCCAATGCTTCTTGAAAACTCTTCCAGAAATGAGAAGTGAATATGCTTCCACGGTCTGAGCTTATTTCCAATGGAACACCATGAAGAGGAACAATCTTTGTTGTGTAGAGCTCTGCTAACTGGCTAGCTGAGATTGTTTCTTTGACAGCAAAGAAGTGAGCTACCTTAGTGAGACGATCAATAACAACAAAGATTGCATCGTTGCCCCTCTTGGACTTTGGAAAACCAGTGACGAAGTCCATTTCAATCATGTCCCACTTCCACTCAGGAATTTTCAGCGGTTTGAGAAGACCGGCTGTTTTCTGATGAACTGCCTTAACACGTTGACAAACGTCGCATTCAGAAACGTATTGAGAAATTTCACGTTTCATGCCAGACCACCAATACAGCGTTTTGAGATCCTGGTACATCTTAGTACTTCCAGGGTGTATGGAAAGAGGAGTTTCATGAGCCTCCTTGAGAATAACATCTTTGAGACTTTGAATTTGAGGAACTGCAATGCGTCCTTCGAAGAACACAGTTCCCTTGTCGTCAATTGAGAAGCACTCATACTTCACATTGCCTGCTTTGATGTTATTTGCGATCTTCTTGATCTCAGCATCACGAAGTTGTTCAGAACGAAACTTGTCCTCGAGAGTTGGACTGGCTGTCAAGTTTGCAAGATAACCTTGAGGAACAAGACCAAGGTTCAGCTTCTGGAATTCTTCATGAAGAGGAGGTTGGCTTTCCATGATCATGAGATTATTGCAATACGACTTGCGACTGAGAGCATCGGCCATAACATTAGCCTTTCCTGGAGTGTAAGAAATGGTAAGATCGAAGTCTTTAATCTTTTCAATCCATCTCCTTTGCCTGAGGTTTAGATCTGGTTGAGTGAAGATGTATTTCAGACTCTTATGATCGGAAAAGATTTCAGTGCGATTACCCAACAAGTATTGCCTCCATTTCTTGAGGGCAAACACAACTGCTGCAAGTTCAAGGTCATGTGTGGGATAATTGAGCTCATGGGCGTTCAACTGACGTGAAGCATAAGCCACAACTTGACATTCTTGCATAAGAACTGCACCTAGACCTTGGAGAGAAGCATCACAGAATATCTGGAAGGGTTTGGTAGTATCCGGGCCAACCAGAACTGGTGTAGAAGTGAGTTTAGTCTTGAGGAGATTGAAACTTTCATCACATTGTGGAGACCAAACGAACTTCTTGTCCTTCTTTGTGAGATCAGTGAGAGATTTGGCAATCTTGGAAAAGTTTTGGACGAAACGACGGCAATAGCTAGCCAAACCAAGAAAACTTCTGACTTGCTTCACCGTCTTAGGAGGTTTCCAATCAACAATTGCCTTAACCTTTTCTGGATCAATGGCTATGCCCTTGGCAGAGATGACATGACCAAGGTAAGCAACTTCTGGAATCCAGAACTCACATTTGGAGAACTTGGCATATAGACGAAGCTCGCGAAGTTTCATGAGAGTGAGACGAAGATGTTCTCTATGCTCTTTCTCGGATTTTGAGTAGACAAGAATATCATCAAGATATACCACAACGAACTTGTCGAGGTATTCATGGAAGACAGAATTCATGAGTCGAGAGAAGGTCGCCGGTGCATTGGTGAGACCAAAGGACACGACGGTGTATTCATATAGACCGTACCGAGTGGTGAAAGCTGTTTTTGGAATATCTTCCTTTCTGATCTTTATTTGATGGTAACCCATTCTCAAGTCCAACTTGGAGAATATTGAGGCTCCAGCAAGTTGATCAAAAAGATCATCGATACGAGGAATTGGATACTTTTTTTGATGGTTTTCTCGTTAAGAGGACGATAGTCAACAACGAGTCTCTTTGTTTGATCCTTCTTCGCAACGAACAGAGTTGGGCAACCCCAAGCCGAGGAACTAGGTTGAATGTAACCTTTATCCATGTACATATCGATTTGCTCCTTCAACAACTTCAGTTCAGGAGGAGCTATCTTGTATGGATGCTTAGAGATTGGAGCAGTACCTGGTTCAAGTTCGATCACGAACTCAACTGCTCTGTCAGGAGGCATTCCTGGCAATTCTTCTGGAAAGACATCGGGGAACTCACAAACCACCGGAATAGTTTCAATAGATGGTAGAGGATTTGCATTGAGAGTGTAGAGTTGGACAACTGGATTTTCAGCATGGAAGTAGACTATCTGGCCAGAAGGGTGTGTGATTTTGACAGACTTAGCAGGACAATCAATGACTGCTTTGTTGGCTACCAGCCAATCCATCCCAAGAATGACATCAATATCTGAAGAGTGGAGAGCTATCAGAGATGCCTGGAATGGAAGGTTTCCAATTGTGATCTCGATGTTCTGGCTAACTTTATTGCTTTGCCAGCTAGATCCCGGTGATTTCACTAGGAAATGGATAGACAACTGTTCGAAGTTGATTTTACTGTTGTTTGCAAAGCATTGAGAGATGAAAGAGTGTGAAGCACCAGAATCGAACAAGACTTTAGCACGAAACGAGTTCACAAGAAGTGTGCCCATTACAACTTCTGGAGATTCTTCTGCTCCCTGGGCCTTGACATGGTTCACCCTCACAGTTCTCAAGACAGACTTGTTCCTGTTGCGGGGCCTAGGCGAAGAAGTGTGTACCGTCACATGATTGACATTAGAGGTAGGTAGTGATGGTAGCTTGTTCTGCGGGCACTTGTAGGAGTAGTGTCCTGATAGACCGCACTTGAAGCATGTACTAGCAGAACGAGGAGCTATTGGACCTGGCTGAGATGGAGCACCTCCTGAAGATACCACTGGGGTGGGAGGGAGGGCAAGAAATCCTGCCGGGCTTGGCAAGCAGATGGGCGGTGTTGGAGTGGTATATGGAACCCAAACTCTTCGTTTTTGTGGAGGCATGATAGCTTTTGAGAGATTAGCCTGTTCACGAGAGTGCTTACGAGATTCCTCAACCAACTTGCGCCCATGCTCTTCATTTAGAGCGATGTTGATGAGGTCCTCAAAATTCTTGGCCTTGACGTTGGTGAGAGCATACTTGAGTTCCGGGTTGAGACCCCTGCGGAACTTTGCCATCTTTCTCGCTTCCGTGGAGATTTCATCTCCGGCGTAGCGAGCCAGACGATTGAACTCTCTTTGGTATTCGAGAACGTCCAGATTGCCTTGTGTGAAAGAATAGAATTCCTCCCGCATTCTCTCCATGAGCCCATCGGGAATGTGATGGCGCACGAAGGCTTGTTTGAAATCCTCCCATGTGATTGCCACACTAGGACCTCTCATTTCTTGGAAATTCTCCCACCAAGACATGGATTGTCCACGGAGAAGGTAGGTCACGTAAGGAACACGGTCCTCGTCAGCCACATGAGCTACCATAAGAGTACGGTTCATTTCACGGAGCCAGTCATCAGCATCCAATGGCTCGGAGGAGGTATCAAACGTGCGCGGATTGAGCTCAAGGAACTCCCGAATAGACACCCGGGTGTTGCCATTACTCCCAAGGTCTTGGTTCTGCTGCATCTGCCTTATAACTTGTGTCATCTGAGACAGCACTTTCCCCATCTCAGGTGGCAGTGTGGGTTCTTCGTCACCACTTTCCATCCTGAAGAGGATACCAAGATTAACACACTAACCGGATAACAAAATCCAATATAAGTGCTTAAAAGGATTACTTCAGACGGTAATTCGACAGCATAGAACAAGGATGGAGGTTAACAACGGATCAACAGATAAGTTGTTACAACGGAAGAGAAGATTTGTGAAGGACGATATCGAAGCAACAACTGGGAAACAGGAGACCACAAACACCTGAGGTACTACGGAGAAACCCATCCAGGCTTCTAAAGGATCAATATCTACTGCTTAAGGAATAGAGGATCTGCTTCCGGGGCTTATTTGCCACCGTTCTCAATCGTGAGTAGGCAACATGATAAATCATGTCACAACCACCTCCATTCCTATGGTCTAGTAGATATAACCATCCTAGAGAAACCAGGATTCGTGAAGACCTAACTTGAAAGTTTAGATGAGAAGAGAAAACCAACGTTACACTTCCTTACCAGAAAAGGGAGGGTGGGTGGGGAAAGAAATAAAATGGCAGAATTCCTACTCTCACGTTTCATTTTTCCTATATAGCTACAAAATAGTTTCTAGACTCAACTGCGACCAGTAAAAGGGGTCCTACAGGCAGACAGGCTCTGATACCATTTGTCGTACCCGGACTTCTAAAGGATACTCGCAGTTCCGTTGAACAGTAGTTGATTGGATTATGGGGCTTACCGGCACCCGCATCTCTTACGAGTAGGCCAACACACGTATGTGTGACAACCAACCCCTACTGTTCATCGTCTACGTAAACCATCCCATAGAAACCAGGATACTACCTTTGACGTACTTCATACCATACACACATGGTACGTCAACGGCTTTTAACAGAATGATAGCACAACATATCTCTAAGACACAAAAGATGGAAATAAGTTGCAAATGGCTCTCACTAGAGCAGAGATAGCAAATACAATCATCCAGAGGACACATGTCCCAACATAACATCATTACATCACAGCGGAAGCATTCAACAGGTCTGAGTACAGACAAGATCCAAATAGGCTTAAGAAGCCGGAAACGAAAAGACGGAGCCCATCCACGAAGTCTCGGATCCTGCCCAGGTCCGCTATCTACTCGTCAGCAGCCTCGTCAAACTCCACGTAGTGGCCACCATGGGGATCCTCGGAATCGTAGTCTGCGGAAACCACAGCCCCAAAGGGGTCAGTACATAAACGTACTGGCAAGCAAGACTCACAATTCACCAAAGTGTAACCCGTCAACACCAAGCACAGATGCTTTGGGTTCAACGGAAGAAAGGGTGATACAAAAGATGCGGCAGCGGGCTGCGCTAAACAACTACGGAACATGCTACAACCTCCGGCTAACAGAAAGGGGATAAGATAGCGTATCGGAACCTACTAACAACTAACCACCAAACAAACCCATCCTGGATCTCGCCCCTTATCCAAAGAAGCAATCCGAGGATAACTCACATAGTTGGATTAATGATGGTTCAAGTTATTGTGTCAATAAGACTATTACTAGTCAATTTATCATTAGTTAGGTGTAAGTTGTTCTGAGTACTTGTTAGCCAGTACTTTCACCAAGTAATCCATAACCGCGGACAACATGGCTTCTCGAGAAGATTCATCCCTGCAGGGTGTGCTCCAGTACCCGTACACCCTCGAGCCACCAACTAAAACTCAGGTGGACTCAACACGACTCGAACCATCTCTACAGCCTGTCCTAGGAGCCATGGAGCTATAAGGTCCCAGCCACGCAGCCGAATACTCAGCGCAAGTGTGCAAAACTCCCGCAGGACGCAACACCCCGGCAATACAGGCCTCGCCCTATATGTGTGCGTCATCATCATCATCATCAGTAACCATGGGAGCGACCCATTCATGCGTATGAGCCAAATGGAACACCCGAACTAAGTGTGGCTCTTCGGACAAACTGCAGATCAGATCAAAGTCGAGGGGGGTTCCATACCACCACACGGATGCGGTGAGCACGCTCATCATGGATCAGTAGACAAGACCCTTTTCCTAATTAGGGTCGACACTAGCAGGCCTCAAAACCACGCCGGGCCTCCTGCCGGTGTCTTATCATCAAATTATTACCCATAGCATTAGCAGGTGGGTTGTTTAACATCGAGCCCCAGAACATAATAAAATATGATAACAGAAAGTAACTAACAGCAGACTCGAGCAAAAACAACCCTAAGCATACTAGTAAGACACGGGCACAAGCAACGGGGTTATAGGAGTGGAGGTGAGGCAATATCAGGTTTAAAGGATAACAGGTGATAGGATCGAACAGAAGCAACGATTCATAGGGCTAGCAGAATAGACAACGGAAGTATCGGTATCCAATGTTGAAAGGAACACGATGGTTCATGTGAGTGAATACTTGCCTGCAAACTCAGTAGCCTGGTACTGAGCTAAAATCCGGTGAAGGGGTGTCGTAAGGATCGTCTGTATCTACGTCGTCGTCTATTCGAGAAGAAGCAAACAAACAACGCAGAGAGTCTAACAATCAATAACATGGCATAATGCACAATCCTGGGATGATGCATGACCATTTAATTGATGCATCAAAATAAACTAGTTGACATGGTAACATAACATGATTAAATGGACCCACATGCAATTTGGATTGCATATGGAAAGCCCATGAATTAAGGTTGAAATAATTGTTTTACAACTAATCAACAGGTGAAAGTGGATTAGTATGATGCATGGATGAGGAAAACAGAAAAATAACAACAATAGAATCAATTGGAAATAAGGTTTACCAATTTTGGAAATTTATTTAGTAAGTTATGGAATTTTGGTTCCTTAAAGGTGTTACACAAGCATTTGTTGTTTTCACCAATTTTAATTGTTCAACATGGATAACAAAATTCATATTTGGAAAGAACACAAAATTTTAGGTGGAATACATGTTTCAATTATTGAAAAAGGAAATAGAATGAATTACTTATGAATTAATCAAGTTTAAACAAGGATTAAATGAATTTAATGAAAGTATGAAATTTATTTAAATTTTATTTGTTCAAAACATTAAACAAAATTCATATTTGAAAAGATTATGTTTTTCTGGTTTGAAAACATATTTTATATGTTCAAAAATAATTTAATTTGAGCAAGTTATGAATTTAGCAATTTTAAATGAAATAAACAAGGTTTAAATTATTTAACCAATTTTAATTATTCAAAACATGAAACAAATTTTATATTTGAAAAGGTGGTTTAATTTGACATGGAAAACATATTTTATTTGTGTTATTTGAGTTAATATTGAATTAGTTATGGAATTAAGCAAATGTGAAAGGAATAGTTTGAATTTAAAATTTGAAAATATTTGAAATGCTCAAAACAGAAAACAAATGACTTAATTTGATAGAGAATTGAATTTTTTTTCAGAATACATATTTTATTTGCATTATTTGGAGTTGGCATTTAAAAGTTATTTGCATTTGGAGTTTAGGGACTAAACTGTAATAAAAACTGGACTGATATTAAAATAAAAGGGGCAGAAAATTAACTACACCACGCAGTGACCTACACAGGCCACTGCCAGTGGGGCCAGCGCCACCGTGGCGCCTAGGTGGCAGGCTAGGGGTCTACGTGGCCTCAAGGGTCACTGACGCGCGGGCCCAGCGCGCGCGCGTGGAAAGGAAAAATTGGGAGGCAAAATCGCCTCCCTCGGGGCTCGAACCCGCGATGGGGGGGCGCGCGCGCAAGGTGCACTGCCACTGCTGCTCTCTGCAAGTTCGTGACAGTACAGGGGTTCGTGTGTAGATATGCTGTGTTTCCGTCAGGTAATTTATACTGACGAAAAACTGAACCTTTACAGCGACAGCAGCAAATCGATCGATGACCGCCGGCGGCCTGCTGCGGGGTGGCTCGCTGCAGCGCTGTCCGTGCGTGTGCTCGTGCGGGCCGTGTGCGGGGTCGTGCGAGAGAAGAGAGGAGGAGGGAAACGAGGAAGGGCGACGCTCACCTCGCTGCAGTACAGAGGAGCAGTCGGTGCAGGGAGGGGGCGACGGTGGCGGAAACGTGGACGGCAACTGAGCTCCGGTGAGCCTCGGGGGAAACGGAGGGGACGGCGAGGAAGAGGGGAGCGGGGCCTTTCCGTTCCCGGCCCTAACACGGCCGGGAGGGCACCGTGGCGGCGGCGATCCGGAGAGGAAGGCGGCGGTGGAGGAGGATTCCGGTGAGGTTACAGAGAGAAGAAATTCGGGGGGGAGGAAGGAGAGGAAGACGACGGCGCGGTGGGAGAGGGGTGGAGGAAGAAGTTAGGGCAAGAGGGGAGCTCGAGGGCAAGGATATAGGAGGAGGGGGTGAGCTCGGGACCGTTCACTGCCTGAACTGTCAACGTGGACAGAACGGATGTTCTGCCGTACGAAGGTAGAAGATAGGTGGGGGGTACGGGCCAGGGGCTAGGTGGGCTGGCCCAAAGGGCTGGCTGCCCTTTCCCCCCTCTCTTTCTTTATCTTTTTTTGTTTTTTTTTTGTTTTTTTGCAGATTTGGAAAAGGAGAAAGAAGAGATGGTTTTAGGGTTAGAGAAAATTTTTAGGGATAATTTGTAGTGATTTATTTATTATAAAAACAGCAATGCAACATTTTGTTTCCCAAATAAATTCAATTTATGTTGTGGTTTGGAATTTGTTTGAAATTTTATTGAAATCAATATTAATTGAATAATTTTGACTTAAGCCACTTAGAAGTTTTAAATTCAAATTTATTGGGAAACAATGATTGCTTTGTTTTGCAATTTTCATAATTTCAAATATGGTTGCTGTTGGTAATTGAATTTGAAAGCAATTTGAATTAAGTGAAATATTAAAAAGAACAATTCAATAGTTTGAGCTTTTAATTATTAATGGAAACAAATGGATGTTTTATTTGAACTTTTTATTTGGAAAAATTGTGACATAACAAGTATGAATAAAGGTTTGAATTTGGTTTGAAATTCAATTGGAAAACAAATGAAAACAGATGAAATCAATGCAAAACAAATGCAAACAAAAAGCAATGACTATGATGACATGATGCAAAACAAAAATAAAACAAGAAACAAACATTCTAAAGGGAGATTTTCATACTTGGGATGTTACAATGCCTCCTTTGCATCCGTGCTCGAGTGAGAGAAACATGACGGATGGAGGATGTGATGTTTCCATTAGGGAGAAAACAACAGTGTTTACCTTGTTTACATTGTTTACATTACACACTTTGCTTACTGTGATAATATGTTGCTTGCAACTTAATACCCAATGTTTGATCGGATGATATTCAGAGGGTGGATTATTATACATAGATGCAATTGGATGATGGTCTATGTATTTTGTTGTAATGCCCGCATGAATCACATAGTAATCTTTATGTCTTGCATATGCACTACGGTGCATACTTCATTTTGTCAATTGCCCAGCTGTAATTTGTTCACCACAGATGTTATTTATCTTTCACGAAGAGACACCACTAGTGAACTGTGGACCCAAGTCTATTTTCATCATGCTGATAAAACACCTACTGCTTTCATACTGCTGCTATTGCTTTCATACTGTTTTCCTACTGTTTTCCACACCATACATTTAACCTCTTTGTGTTCAGCAAAACCGGTGAGATTGACAACCTCACTGCTATGTTGGGGCAAACTGATTTGATTGTGTTATGTAGGTTCCACGTTGTTGCTGAACCGGTAGTGCGCTCTGCCACCTCAGCTGTATCAACCTTCAGAGATTGCTTGTCCTCCTACTTGTCGATTCAACCTTGGTTTCTTTTCTGAGGGAAAACTTGCCGCTGCACTCTTCACAACCTTTTACTTGGGGTTTACCAACATTTTCATCACTCCTCTGTTCCATACCCCTTGGAGATGCTTCCTTCTAGCCTAGCATGGTTATAAACGTATTTCTTTAAGACTCCCATGGATCTCTCAAAGGGGAACATGTTGTGTAGAAATACAGGACCGAGAATGCAAATCTCTTCGACTAGGTGAACTATGAGGTGCGTGATAATATTGAAGAAGATGGTGGGAACACCAACTCGAAGCTGACAAGACATTCCACCACATCCTTCTGTAGGTTTGGCAGAGTTAGTGGATTGATCACCTTCTGAGAAATTGCATTGATGAATGCAAATAGCTTCACAATGGGTTCTCGAACATTTTCCGGTAGAAGCCCCCTCAGTGCAACCAGAAGTAATTGTGTCGTAATCACGTGGCAGTCATGAGACTTTGGGTTTTTGAAACTTTTTCTCTGTCATGTTTATTATTCCCTTTATATTCGACGAGAAGCCATACGGGACCTTGATGCTGCTCAGGACTTCAAAAAAAATCTCCTTCTCTTCTTTGGTAAGAGCGTAGCTGGCACGACCTTGATATTCTCGGGATTCAGGTTGTCTCGTTCGTGCATACGTTGCTGGTCCAGCCATGCAACCGGTGTATCTTTTGTCTTCCCATACATGCCCAAGAAGTTTAGCAGGTTCACACAAAGATTTTTCGTCACATGCATCAAGTCGACTACAGACTGAACCTCTAAGAGTTTCCAATAGGGTAGCTCCCAAAATATAGACATCTTCTTCCACATGGGTACGCGTCCGTCATCGTCAAGCACAATAGATTGACCGCCAAGACCCTTTCCAAAGATCACTTTTAAATCCTTGACCATATCATATATAACATCCCCAGTAGGGAGGGTAGGATTCGGCCGGTTATCTGCCTCACCTCTGAAATGCTTGCCTCCTTTCTTTCTTACAGTATTTTGTTTTGGAAGAAATCGACGATGCCCCAGGTACACATTCTTTTTCCCCAAATATATACTGTCAGTCTCACCTAAACAGTGTGTGCATGCATTGTATCCCTTGTATGAATGTCCTGAAATGTTACTAAGAGCATGCCAATCATTGATGGTTATGAACAACAACCCTCTGATGACCCACAAGTATAGGGGGTGTATCGTAGTACTTTCGATAAATAAGAGTGTCGAACCCAACGAGGAGCAGAAGGTGATGACAAGTAGTTTCGATGAAGGAATAATTGTAAATATTGGAAAACAGATTTGTAGGGGTTTTTGATATTGTAGATAAATAAAGTGCGAGTAAATAAAATGCAGTAGTAATAATTGCAGCAGTGGCCCAATCCTTTCTTCAGCAAAGGACAAGCCGGTGAGTTTACTTATGATTAACAAACGTTCTCGAGGACACACAGAGGTTTCTGTCAAGTGCTTTTGTTCCATGCAGCTGAATAACTTTGGTATTTTTATAAGTGTTGTGTGAGTGAATCTATGCTAATGTACCGTCCCATCCAAGAATAATACATACTTGTGATTATACCCCTTGCAAGCATCCGCAACTACAAGAAAGTAATTAAGAAATAAATCTAACCAAAGCCTTAAACTCCGGGATCCTACCCCACAATTAGTAGCCAAATACACGATGCATTCCCCTAGGCCCATTAATTGTGAAGTATCTTGTAGTCGACGTTCACATGACACCACTATAAGAATAACACCACAAATTAAATATAAAACATTAATATTATTCAACATTACTTCACTACTAACAACTTGACTTCTCCCATGTCCTCAAGAACAACACGAACCACTACTAGAGATTTGCTTATAGCAGCATATCCTACCACAGGCGAACACGAAAGTCAACGCGCCTGGGCTACTTAGCGGAGGCGAACTGGAGATATATGCGCCTGGGGTAAGTCTCTTACCCCAGGCGAACCAATTACGGAAGCGACTGGGGTAAAGTGTGGCAGGGCCACCCATCACCACCCCCTGGCACTCTTCCTTTACCCCAGGCGAATA
This sequence comes from Alopecurus myosuroides, assembly GCA_028641055.1. Taxonomy (NCBI): domain Eukaryota; kingdom Viridiplantae; phylum Streptophyta; class Magnoliopsida; order Poales; family Poaceae; genus Alopecurus; species Alopecurus myosuroides. Next base: position 298,738,977 of record CM054060.1, on the reverse strand, counting down.
GCGTACATGTTCGCCTCCGGTATTACACATACCCCAGGCGAAAAATGTACCTCTGCGCCTGGGGTAAGCCCTCGCTGTTGCTGCAAAAAATGAGAGAACCTTTAGGACCGGTTTGTGTTACAAACCGGTTCTAAAGGATCTGTCCCCTGGGCCTCCCTCCCTGCAGCAAATGGCCGCAAGGCCTTTAGGACCAGTTTGTGTACAAACTGGTCCTAAAGGCCTTGCGGCCATTTGCTGCAGGGAGGGGGGTCCCAGGGGACAGATCCTTTAGAACCGTTTTGTAACACAAACCGGTCCTAAAGGCCTTGCGGCCATTTGCTGCAAGGAGGGGGGCCCAGGGGACAGATCCTTTAGAACCGGTTTGTATCACAAACCGGTCCTAAAGGCCTTGCGGCCATTTGCTGCAGGGAGGGGGGCCCAGGGGACAGATCCTTTAGAACTGGTTTGTATCACAAACCGGTCCTGAAGGCCTCCTTTAGAACCGGTTTGTATCACAAACCGGTTCCAATGTGCTTAGCTCAATGCTTTTTTATTCTAAGTGGTCACCAGATCACCCGCACCCACACGCACCCACACGCCGCCGTCGTCTCCCCAGTGTCGAGGAGGAGCAGAGCAGGTCGTCGCCCACTCCGTCGTCGTCGTCGTTGAGGATCCAGGTTAGCCCCCCTCCATCCCAGCCCACTCCCTCCCGTCGTCGTTGTGGATCTAGAGGATGCATATGCGCCTGCTCCTGGTGGCCGCGGTGCTCCTAGATTAGACGAATCTGAAATGGATTTAGTGAACCGGTTTTGTTGCCCATATGCAACAGATTAACAACAGGACCTATACAATATCTCATTGCATCACATCCTATGCATACACACTGGACTTCACTAATGATCAATTGGAGTTTATCCGTCAGCAATGTGTCAATGAGAATTACAAGACCATTAGTTTGCTGCTATCTTCAAAGAAATATCTTCAAATATGTGAACTGGATATTATCTTAATCACATTTCTAGCTACCTCCCTGATGGTGAATGAATTAAGATGGATAATAATCAGTGATAAAAGTTTCCGTAGAAACTTGTTCCATTGGTGACCAATGGTCTCAAGGGGGAAGGAATGTAAGGGAATGTAATAGGGGGGTTATTAGTGGTTTAGTAGCAGTGAGGGTATTATCGGTATTTCACCTAAGATTCTGTTTCCCATGTGGCTTCACAATGCTGGCAAAGCATCGGTTTCGTCACATGATTCTGCATTTCAGAAATCCACCTACAAGTGTGGCTTTGTTTTTGGATACTCCAATAAAGTAGATAGCCTTTCTGCATTTGTTTTGTGATAGGTAGGTGCTGCCATTTGTCTTTGTTTTGTGATAGCTAAGCTCTTCTAACCTCTATGTCTACTTTCTTGATTTAATAGAACATGGCTTGCAAAGTATGTCGGTCCCGATGTGCCCAAGGACGATTCACCGGGTCTTCTTTTATGCTTCAGCTCCACGACGGTGACCTTGATTCTTTGGTAATTAACAAACGATTCTTTTTACGTTAACTTGCAACTTGTGTTCTTTCGTTTTACTATCCAGCTTAGATTGGTATGTTTCTTAACAAAAGATTCTTTTATATTTCTTTTTTAGATTGTACCATGCAATATTCGGGAAGAGTTCAACGAGTTAGTAGGCAATACCGTGGATTTCGATGTTCACGGGACCATTTACATTCTTCGAGTGAAGAAAGAAAGAAAGAAGACCTACTTCTACGGGGAACAATTGCAGGCTATCATCGCCACCTATAATTTAAGCGGATGTGATTACATTCACTTCTCTATGGCAGGACCGCAACCTCGTATCAAAATTGTGTATATGGGCGGGATTGCGAGCGAGGATGGCGGTAGTGAGGATGATATGGACACTGAGGATGATATGGACACTGAGGATGATATGGACGAGGAGGACCCATGGAAACATGTGGTGGTTGCTCAAAGAGCCAATCTTAGCGAGCTTGAGAAGGACCGTGTCCTTCAGAAACTAGCCCAGATTGATAGCTACATCGGGTTCCCTTTCGTGCATCGCATCACCAACACTAATATCTCCAATGGACATGTCATGGTATGTTTCTTAACACTTTCTTATTCCTATAGTTTCTTATGTTATAATGTGGCCGGTATGTGACATTGTGCTTTTATTCTTTCTTGGAATTGTGTGTTCTAGAAAATACCTATGGCGGTAGCGGACAGTGCTGGCATGGAGCAAGGTACCATTGGAGTACGCCGTGGAGAATCAGGAAATGTCACCGCAGTTCCGATCACCAGGGATAATGCTGATGGTCGCTTCATCCTCAACTCTCAAGCATGGAGGCAGTTCCATTCCGCAAGAGTTGGTATGGAGGCTGGCCGAGCTATTCTGATCACCATGAGGAATAGTGACATCCCCAACTTGGACATGATCATGGTCATCAACTACATCAGCCCCCGCTAGATATATGACGAGTTTGTTCAAATTAGAACAAATAATCATTTCTAGGATTTATTAGTATTATGGTTGTTTTCGAGACTATGTAATTTTGTTGAACTATGTGGTGATGATCGACACTATGTGTTGATGATCGAGAATATTTCTGTTATGAACCTTAATTGTGTCATTTTGCTGTTATTCTGTCATTTTGATACTTATTTCTGTCAATTTCCTGTATTTCTGTTATTTTGGTTTCTTTTATTTTTGACACAGCAAAACCATACCCTAGGCGAACAGAATATAGTACCCCAGGCGCATATGTACCCCAGGCGCATAGGGCTTACCCCAGGCGCACAAGGACTATTCGCCTGGGGTATGTCAAGTTACCACAGGCGCATTTCGTAATTCGCCTGGGGTAAGCCATTACCGCTGGCGATATGGTCCCAGGCGAACCAGAATGCGCCTGTGGTAGGCCTTTTTGGTTCGCCTGGGGTAAGATTTCCTCTAGTAGTGAACTACTCATAACACATCATATGGATCATAATGAGAGGTGATATAATGGATGATAACAATATAGTCATAAAGTGCAAACACCGATAAATCTCACAAGCATCAACTACTAACAAGTAATCCACACCGGGAGAGAGATCTAATGCAAAACAACGATAGAGGCCTCTAATTGTTACATCGGGATGAAGGTGGATGATGAGGGTGATGGTGCTGGTGGTGATGACGGTGATGATGATGATCTTGATGATGACCGGAGTGATGACGGTGACGATGGTTGTGATTTCCCCTATCCGGAGAGGAATTTCCCCGGCAGGTTTCTCCCTACCAAAAAGCTTTTCTCTCTCGGGTGTTTTCCGCCCCGCAGCGGTGGCGGAATAATTCTTCGAGGATGGAATGAGGCTTAGGGTTCCCTCGGGGTCAGGGTCCAAAGATGACCCCCCCCAGATGTGGGCCAGGGTGGCCACACCCCTAGGTGGCGCGGCCAGGGGGTGCGCCACCCCTAGGTGTGGGCCCCAGGTGGCCCCCCTCTGGCTCTCGTTCTGGTTGTGTTCCTCCTCGGGACTTTTAGGAACCCCCGGATGCCCCCCTTCTTCTTCTGATCTTCTGAAATATGGTATCTCGACTGTGCTTTTTCATCAGATTTCTGGTCTCGGTGTTTATTCTCCACAAATTATAAAACATGCAAAATAAGATAAAATAACATAAGAGATGCATCATAACATGAAATATATCGATGAATAACAAAAACTTATGATATAAAATAGTGATGCAAAATGGACGTATCAACTCCCCCCAAGCTTAGACATCGCTTGTCCCCAAGCGAAACTGAACTCAGAAAACATGACCACAGGTTTATGGAGTGAAGAGTCGAGAAATAAAATACGGACAAGAAGCATCACATTTACCTATGCACCAATCATTACAGACAGCAACTTCCTCTCATATAACTTAACTTGAAACAAGTAAAGGGAGTCACAAACAAATATACAAAAGAGAGAATCAAAATTGGTAATGGCAAACTTTGTTCTTGGTCAGAGAACATTTAATGAAATTATACTTATCTTAGGTGAAGTCTTTATAACAAGGTTTATATTGTAGATCTTAACATGTTTAATTATAACAACTCTTTTACAGTGGTTCATAGCTTTCAAAATAATATTCATTCAGATTGTAAAGCATGTGCTAAACAAAGAAGGATGAAAAGCATGATTGAATAGATCAACATATAGATGATGAGAACACAATAACTCAAATGCTTGCTGGAGACAGAAGGAAATGGGTTTACTGACTCAACATAAAAGTAAAAGATCGGCCCTTCGCAGAGGGAAGCATTGACCACTCATGTGCTAGAGCTTTTATTTTAATAAACAGAGGTATAAAATGCATGACACTCCTCCCATCCATCTTACACAAAACATGTCTAACCGAATCCTCGGGTGCCTGCCAACAATCACAAACCGTGGAGGAGTGTCTATATTTTGAGAGGTGTATATTTATGTCAACGAATGGAAAACAGATAATGAAGTACATCACAAGCCAACTAGACTCACAAGAGCGACTCCCATACACTACTAGAGATTTGCTTATAGCAGCATATCCTACCACAGGCGAACACGAAAACCGATGCGCCTGGGCTAATTAGCGCAGGCGAACATGTAAACGGTGCGCCTGGGGCAATCCTGTTACCCCAGGCGAACCAAACTCAGTAGCGCCTGGGGTAAAGTGTGGCAGGGCCACCACCGCCGCCCCCTGGTACTCTTCCTTTACCCCAAGCGAATAGCATATCGGTTCGCCTGCGGTATAACAAATACCCCAGGCGAACTTGGGCAGAAGCGCCTGGGGTAAAAAGTGGACTGGGGTAGCTCCCATTAGCGCAGGCGCACGACATCTCTGTTCGCCTGGGATAAAGAAACGCCTGGGGTAGCACCCCTTGGCGCAGGCGCATTCCATGCCATATTCGCCTAGGGTAATCTTTGTCCTCAATAAGTGCGGCCAGCCACCCACCACCACCCCTATCCACCCCACTCACTCACTCACTAGTCCAAACTCGACCCATTAGTGCTCCTAGCTCAATCCCCCACACCCCTCCACCATTTTTAGCTAATTTAACCAATCATGTTTGTTATATTTTAGCTAGTATGCTACCCCACTTTCCCTCTTCCAAATCTCTCCACTAGATCTACTAACCGGACACTAGATCTCACCACAAATGCACCACTAGCTACTTCTAGATCTATCACTCTCTTGTCGGTCGTCTCTCCGGTGATCTTCGACATCGTCATCGCGTCTATATATTTGGCATTGTGTGTCATCTTAATAGGTGTGTGGGATTGGTCGGTGGATGAGAATTCGTTCTCTTTTTCATTTTATTGTGTTGCCATGAGGACGAGTTGCCAATGTTTTGCCGAAATGTTGATTCATTTCCTTTTCGGCAAATTTCTGGCGCTCCGCGTTACACCTTTTGTAGGAAGGTCATGCCGAAATTTTCCGTGAAAACCGGATCTAGTTAATGAAACCTCTCTCTCTTGCATTTTGTAGCAATGGTCATTGCGATGAGGACAAGCGTGGTGCATAGGTACGTGCGACACGCGATGGCCGAGATGCATCGAAACAACCGCACCGAGATAGAGTGTCCGTGTCGGAAATGCAAGCTGGGGTCTTTGTTCAAACCAGATTCCGGTAATGTGGAGAAGCACTTGCTCAGGTATAGTTTCATGGAGGGCCACACTAAGTGGATGGATGATGATGAAGACGATGATCACGTCGAGACCAATTGGGCGGCGACATGTGAAGATGATCAGGAGGAGTCTGAACATGGCAATGGAGAGGACGAAGAGGTTGTCGACGGAGACGACTATAATGAAGAAGAAGGGAGTCATGGTGATCAACAACATGAAGACGAGGACATGAACACTCCGCTAACTTCAGTCGTGCGGGACCCTCATGTTCAAGATCTTCTTCTCAAGAACATGTCGACCGACGCCAGACGAAAATCTAAGATCACGCAACTAGAGATAGACTCTGCAACTCCGTTGTATGACGCAAGTCGCGGGGAGGAGGAGTCACGCTTGAGAGTAGCTCTGGATCTTCTAGAGATGAAGGCAAAACACGGATGGACTGACACAAGCATGGACGATCTTCTGCGATACCTGAAGGGAACACATGTGCTAGTAGTCTACAGGAGGCCAAGAAAATCGTGTGCCCCCTCGATTTACCGCACACAAAATACCACGCTTGCGTCCGTGACTGCATAATTTATCGTAACGAGCACGCGGACCAGATCAAATGTCCGGTGTGCGGTGCTGATCGTTACAAGAGGGGTACGAAGAAAGCTCCTAGGAAAGTTGTGTGGTACTTTCCACTCATTCCCCGTCTGCAGCGGTACTTCGTGGACCCCAAGGAAGCAAAGCTCATGCGCTGGCACGAGGACAGAAAGAAGGCGGTGCTGAGCGATCCAGAACGTGTTGAAAAACCAGTGCTAACACACCCTTCGGATGCACGTCAGTGGAAAGCATTAGACCCATTCGATGAAGAATTCAGGAACGACCCAAGGAACATCAGGCTTGGTGCGAGCACCGACGGTCTCAATCCGTTTGGCAACCAGAGCAGCAAACATAGCACCTGGCCCGTGTTTGTATGGATGTACAACCTCCCCCCATGGTTGTGTCTGAAGAGGAAGTACATACACATGAGTATGCTGATTCAAGGGCCGACCCAGCCAGGGAGCGATATCAACCTGTATCTCGAGCTATTGAAGGAGGAGCTAGACACGTTGTGGGAGGAAGGGGTGGAAACATGGGACGCCTTCAAAGAAGAAACTTTTCGTATGAGAGCCGCACTGATCACGACGGTGCAGGACTATCTCGGATACGGATATATTGCGTGTCAGGTGTGCCATGGACACAAGGCTTGTGTCAGGTGCATGGAATTTACCCCGTTTCTACAGCTACACAAGGATCCCGGATCTTCTAAAACCGTATACATGAGGCATCGAATGTGGCTACCACAGAACGACCCGTGGAGAAAGCGCGGAGACCTGTTCAACGGTAATGATGAGCTCGATCTACCTCCACGCAAGAGAAGAGGAGAAGAGATCGATACTCTATTGAAGAACTGGAAAACGTGTCCTCCGTCGGGAAAGGTACAGAAGCGGAAGCGAGGAGAGAAAAAGTGTCCTCCGCCAGAAGGACCGCTCTTGGGGTATGGAAAAGGAGGTCCGTGTTTTCGGACTTGCGGTACTGGCCAATCCTCGGAGTGCCTCACTGCCTTGATGTCATGCATATCACGAAGAATGTGTGTGAGAGCTTGCTTGGCACCCTGTTCAACATGCCAGATAGGACCAAAGACGGGCCAAAATCAAGATACGACCTGATGGTCCTGAATATCAGGAGCGAGCTTCACTTACCGCTTTCTACGCGTGAACAGACGGAGGAGGACGAGGATGAGGTGGAGGAGATGGACGACCGCAAGCGGAAAAGGGCTAAGAAACACCAAACTCACCGCCTGAAACCCTCTTGCTTCACTCTAATCCCCGACGAGCTCGAGCAAATATTCACATGCCTCCTCGGAGTGAAATTTCCCTTAGGTTACGCGGGGCTGATAAGCAGATACCTAGACGCGGAGAAAAAAATCTTCAGAGGGATGAAGTCTCATGACTGTCACGTGATGATGACGCAGATACTTCTGGTTGCAATCAGAGGGATAATGGAACCGCACGTCCGTCAAACGCTCAGTGGCCTCTGTAACTTTTTCGACGTCATCACTCGGAAGTCGATAAGCGTGAATAAACTCGGAAGGCTGTAGGAAGAGATCGTCACCATCCTATGCGAGCTTGAGATGTACTTCCCACCTGCCTTCTTTGATATTATGGTACATCTCTTGGTCCATATCGTGGACGATATCACCAATCTTGGGCCGGCATTCTTGCCCAACATGATGGCGTTAGAAAGAATGAACGGGATCATCAAATCATTCGTTCGTAACAGGGCACACCCGGATGGAAGCATCGTCCAGGGATTTCTCACCGAAGAATGCATCTCTTTCTCCAAGAATTTTCTAGGCGATGAGAATCCAGCTGTTGGTTTGCCCGCAAACAAGCACCTTGACAGATTCACGGGGGTAGGCCACAACACTGGCAAATGGGTAATGGACGCGGACTCCTGTGGTCGGAGAGTCGACTTTGAAAGGGCCCACCTAGTAGTGTTACAACACATCGACGATGTCGACCCTTGGATAGAAGAGCACAAAACCGAGATAAAAAACAGTGCTCGCAGGCCGATGACGGAAGATGAGATATTTAGAGCACACAACTCCTCTTTCGCGACATGGTTCAAGAAGCAGATTGATGTCGATCCCCCGCCAATGACATGTCAGAAAGATAAAATTGTATTGGCCTTGTCATATGGCCCCGCGCCCAATCTGATGACTTATCAAGCATACAACATCAATGGGTACACATTCTACACGGAGGAAAGAGACAAAAGTAGCGACTATCAAAACTCGTCTATAACGATGGAATATTACACGGGCGAAGAGATTAGAAGATACTACGAAAAGATCGAGGAAATCTGGGAGCTTGACTACGTTGGGGTAAAGCTGCCGATGTTCCATGTCAGATGGGCTACAAACGTCACGAAAGAAGACGAATATTTCACCACTATGTCGATGTCTAAAGCCAACAAACCCAAGTCCAAGAACCCCACCGCGCAAAATGAGCCCTGAGTATTGGCTAAGAACGTGGAGCAATGCTTCTTCATAACCGACCCGGCAAAGCCTAGTCGTGTTGTCGTAAGGAGAGGAAAAAGGGCCCTCGTCGGAATGGATGGAGTCGCCGATGAGAAGGACTTCGAGGGCTTAGTCGGAGACCCGATGATGGAAGAACCCGGTGAAGACGATGCACCATACACCACAAGAAGAAGCAGGACCACACTACCTAGGGGTCTTCCATTCACAAGAAGAAGTCACGATATGGCGGTCACGTATACAACATCGACCAAGAAAGGCAAGAGTAAGATTGTGACGAAAGGTTGAGAGAGGGAAATACTCGCGATATGTGAGATATAACATGCTAATAGCTAATATGTACAATGTGTTTTCAGAGAGAAACACTTGCGGTATCTCGCTAAATCAATCTATTTACGCTCGATGCGACACTAAATATTTTTGCACTTGTTAACTTTCATATGTATGTAATTTTTAAGTGATAAACAATGTGGGAGCCCCATATAATAGCATTCGTATTGCTCGATATGTCCCGGGCCGGGGTGGGCTGTGTAATTTAGAAAATATTAGCACATGCGCATATGTGAGAATATGCGCCTGGGGTAATCTTTATCACAGGCGCTTCTGACAGAACATGCGCTGGACTAAAGCTATGTGGGCCCGCGCAAACCAAAACCCTACGAATTTTAGCGCAGGCGCATTTTCTAGGTTATGCGCCTGGGGTATGGCTCTGTGGGCCCGCGCATAACGAATCGCTACGAACTTTAGCGCAGGCGCATTTTTGCTTTGTTCGCCTGGGGTAAAGGGTAGCGCAGGCGCATATCACTCGTTGTGCGCCTGTAAGTCCTCGCTCTGCTAACCCCCCAGCCCGCACACTTCCTTTCTCTCTAGATCTTGCGCGCCCGCACACTTCCTCTCGATCCCCAAACCGCACGCCGCCGTCGTCTCTCTCATCGCACGCCGCCGTCGTCGTTGTCGAGCAGCAGGAGGAGGAGCGGGAGCAGCAGCAGGAGGAGGAGCAGGAGCAGCAGGGGAGGAGGAGCGGGAGCAGCAGGGGAGGAGGAGCGGGAGCACGCCGCGCGCCGTCCCTCTCATCGTCGTCGTCCACGCCGGCCGTCGTCACCCACACCGCCGTCGCCCACGCCCACGACGAATCCAGGTGAGCCCCCCCTCTTCCAACGCCCGTGTGCAGTAGTGTTGCTTTCCCCTGCAAACTACCCCTGCATCTAGACATCGATCGATGTCCATGGCCCTGCAGTTGCTGCTACCGTGCTTTCCCCTGCAGTTGCTGCTACCGTGCCCCATACAAACGCATGTATAATCAAATTCCACCGAATGATGTCCATGGACAAATCAATAAAATCAGATGCACATCCAAGTGCTAATTTATCAAACTGTTAAGTGGTAGACTGAATAAAATTCATAACTTGCTTGCAGTTGCTTGCATATGTGTTTTTCTCAGGTTTGGACTGGGTATATAAATACACATACACTTATTCAGATTGTAGAGTGCACAAAACAGGGGTTATATCATTGTGTCATCTTCATTTCAGAAATTATTACCTACGGTTTTTCAGCTTGTAGAGTGCACAAAATAGGGGTTTACCTCAATAACAAGTTGTTGATTGGCTTGGGTTTTTCAGCTTATAGCTTACACTTTTATCTTGAGATATTACCTACCACTTAGTTGTTTTTGCTGCCCAGCATTATTTACAGAAACAACTTACTTGTTTCTAGTGTTTGAAAAAATGATGTTGTTGCTTTGATAAATGCTGCTGTTTCTAGTGTTTCAAATTTAGTCTTTGCTAGAAGTACTCTAGTGAAACTATTAGCACAACAATAATTTATCTATTCCAATATGTTCAGTTTAAGTGGTTTAAGTTACTCCAGGAAGCAAGTTCTAAATTCTTGCTGAAATTTTAGTTAACAAAGTTTGCATGACACAAATTGCATGATGACACAGATATATGAATTTCCTGGGAGTTTTTGTGCCATGTGATGACAGCAATGCGAGAAACTTTTTTTGTGGTCATGTGTGAATTCAATTTATGTTGCAGGTACATTGAGTGCCAATGTTTTGCCGGAACGTTGATTCATTTCCGTTCCGGCGAATTTCTGGCACTCCGGCATGACCATTTATAGCCGAGGTCATGCCGAATTTTTCCGGTGACTAACCGTATACGTTTTGTCTATTGCTAGGCATGTCTTCTTCTACTATGGATCCGGCTTTATTGGACCACTACATCCTTATGGCCCGAGAGTCGCAAGAGGAAGATCGGACACAAACTGACCAGCCCCCCGATGTCGAGCCCCACAATGATGACGGGCTCACCGGTGGCGAGGAGGAAACCACTGATAGTGGTGCCGGGGGTCCCTCAGGGAGCAGCACGACGGGAAACAAGCATCGGAAGCGAGCTCCGAACAAGGTCGGCACCGTTCGAGAGAAATTCACGGAGGTGGACCCTTTCAGTGGCACGCCTGTGATCCCATTGGACCTTGTGAAGGGGTACTTCCTCCAACTTGGCGCGATACTTCGATACGTCGTCAATGTCAACGAGCCGACTCTCAAGAAGAAGCCAACCCTGTGCTCCCAACTCATCTCGAGGCTGCACGCGCGGTACGAGTTCCCTCCCCCCTACAACAACGAGAATCTGAAGGGCAACCTCGTGAACAAACTCGCCCTCACTAGATTCACCAAAGCCCTGAGCAATTACAAGACTATGGTGAGGGCGATGATTAGGGAATCGATACCATTCGAAGAGATCCATCGCCACTTCCCGCGGATTACGCCCGATGACTTCAAGACTTTCCTAAATAACGAGTCGCTTGATTTCACTAAGAATCAAACGGAATGGGGGAAGGAGCTAGCGTCGAAGAACATCGGTCACCACAATCTCGGCTGTCGTGGCTACGACGGGAAGGAGCCAGTTTGGGCGAAAGAGGACCAGGCCTACATTGAAAAAGGGATTGAGAACCCTTACGTCAAGTATTCCCATGACCCGCAATTCCAGAAATTCATGAGGTCGAGGTACAGGAAAGTAACTCCGACCGGGGAACTTGTCTCGGACCCGAAGATGGTGGAGGGTGTTATTTTGGTCACGGACGATAGCGTGAAGAATGTTGAGAAGCTAGTGGCAAGAAATTTACCATTTCATGCAACTCATCATCATCAAGTCGATGATTTCATTCTAGTACGAAACCATTTCCAAACCGTTCATATGTGGCTTCTGCAGCTAGAAGAACAACAACTTGAATCTTCCTCGTCGCAGACGTCGACGGCCAAAGTCGCGTGGGATAAGCCTTTCATCAGGGGGTACAACAAGGCAAAGAGCCATGACCCTCTGAAAAGGCCGCACTTAGGCCGTATCACCGGCGGCGGACTTAATAAGAAGCACGCCAACTATGGCTTGGCTGAGCCTAGCACTAAGGAGTCGCGGGCGGCGAAGAACAGCAAGGAGACGGAGGCGCTGAAGAAGAATGTACATGACATGGAAACAAACATGGAGAAGAATATTGAGAAAACGGTGGGGGAAAAGATGAATGCGCTCATCCCCGCCGTATTTGAAAAAAATATGTGGCTACATCGCCGGGGGCTCACAGGGGCCGTTACCGACGTTCAACATACCGTCGATGTTGGTCGTGCCTGCCGCGGCCGCCGCCGGTGGTCCGTCGACGTCGGCCGTGCCTGTCGCCCCGCCGTGCCCGACACGCCTGCCCCCGATGGACCGTCGGCCGTGTCCGGCGCGGCCACCACCCCGTTGCTCGACGAGCCCACCATCACCTGTGGTCCGTCGATGTTAGCCGAGCTCAATGCCCTCACGATAAATTATTGACCGTCTCAAGCTGTAGCCAGTTCAATATAACCATACTCTTTGACCTATCCATGCATGTTATCGCAGGCTGACTCGACGGGTTGCACCATCCTGCTAAAAGTGGGCAGCGAGTTGAAGGATGTTGCAAAGGGGAGCATCTTGCAGCCACTATCCCGCAAGTACCACTGCAGAGATATACCGGCCAACGAGCTTCGGGTTCGCGTCGATCTGGTGCTACCGGGATTCGAGAACTTGTATCCTCCTAATCAACCCACCGATGCCGACAGCGAGCTGAATCTCGGCCAACTGGACAATCAAATCTTGCTATGGCCGAAAGCCCTTATTCGGCTGAACACGACGTCAAGGTCGGCGCCAAGCCAAGCCATGACCGTCACCACTACACCGGTTGCGCCCGCGGCAAGCCAACAAGACAAGGTCCAACATGGCAATGTGCTCTCTCCACCTCCGGTGGATCCTCCTCCTCCCGAGCACGAGACGTCCAATGACGAGCAACATCACGAGCATGAGACCCATGACGACTACATGGATATTGAACTTGCTCCCATTGACGATTTCATAAATCAGTTGGATGGCGAGAAGCCGGTTCCTCCGGAGTTACCCGCCAGAACTCTTGATATCCAGAAGAAGGTAGATGGCGGAGAGGGCGGTTCTTCTGAGTTACCCACCAGAAAACCGGATATCCAGAAGAAGCTAACCTATTCCAAAGAAACTCCCGAGGAGCAGACGGCCTTTACGGCTCCACAGCCTGCGCTGGTTACCCCGAATACACTCCGTGCTACGGCCGAGGAGGCAGTAAAACAAAGCGGCACTCCCATCTGCTTGAGGCCGAAGAAGAATCGGAAGAGGCCGGTAGCCAAGAAGAAGAAAGGTGGTGCCTTCTCTAATAGCCAGCCAACGGTCTCCCGAGTCCTGGACCGTTTGCCGCCCGCCGTCCCATGGAGGAAGGTGCATGAGATAGGTCAGCCGATGCTGCCGCCAGAGGTTGTCGTTGTCATGGGTGGTGACAGGAGGACCATCCACGACGGGATTTTGTTCAAAGAGAATGAACTTCTACGTGAGAAACATCCCTCCTACCCGCTATACGTGGTCAAGGTGCCCCGATCCGTGGGCTTTGTGGATTCAAATCCCGCAGAGGTGTTCTTCATCAGATACGAAGACATATTCAGGGTCTTCCACTTGGGAAAGCTCGACCGAAGCATTGTCCGCCTGGTATCGCTCAGCATGGCGCACGATATGGTCATGGAGAATACCCCGCACATCGCGATTATGGACCCCTACTACATGAATGAGGACTACTTGCGGTCACATGCGGACCGGGTTCTTATCACGACTTACATAACGGGGTTTTTGATAGATAACAAGGATAAGAACGCCATTCTCATGCCATACTTTCCCAAGTAAGTAGTCCTCTCCGCTTCACGTCGTTACATTCTTTCTAGAATCTCCTTAGTATTTCGATTGATGATATTGATGGCTTGTTCGAAATGTTCTGCGCAGAAACGGAGGATGTGTACTCATCGTCATGGAACCGCATTGGTCGCAATGCACTTATCTCGATGCGGGTAGGGCGGTGCAGAAGGACTACACCGACATAAGATATGTTCTTAATAGTGCCCTCAACGGCTTCGCCGCCGATTTAGGCAAGCCCCTAAAAAAGGAGAAAATAGTCCGAGGCGCCTACGTGTGCACCCACGTAACAAGCTTCCCCTGCCTCAAGCAATCGGAGCAAGAATCTGAGTTGGAAGCTTGGTATGTCATCTTTCAGATGAGGGAGTACTTAAAGGATGCCCAACAGGCCCAGCTACCGAGTCATCTCCGAGAGCTGACCACAAAAATGGCCAACACCCCCAATGAATATGTGCGGGCTGAGTTCCGTCGCATCCAGCGGAAGATCTGCACGATACTCTCGTCGGATGTCATCACTCGGGGTGGCTTGTTCTTCCACGGCCACGCACCACCGAGCAACCGTGACATAGAAGCACACCTACGAGAGCAAAGTGACACCCGGACATTCAACACGCTAGAAGGAGTTCGTCTGTTCCCGCCGAGACTATAGGATTGACAAAATGTTAGTATACACTTGCATCATATAACTTTTAGTCCTTTATTTGTCGTGTTTTATTCGTAAACCTTGATGATTCTATTTTTTGATAGTTATTTGCGGTCTATTATCACTTTCGATGCTAAACTCGTATTTTTGTCCTATGCACAGATGACATGGTATGTTGTGTATGTCGGTAGGGTTCCCGGAGTCTACAACGACTGGGACCAATGCCGGAGACAGGTGCACGGTTTCAGCGGCAACAACTACAAGGGGTACAAGACCATGGTGGAGGCGGAAGCTCGATACGCCACTTACCTAGCGAGAGAGAAGACGGAGAAGACGAGGGCCCGGATGACCACCTTCGCCATCGCCGTGCTTATACTCCTTGTACTCCTAGTGTTGATGCTACTTGTTGTTTTGCTTGTCTAGATAACTAAACTATCGATTTGTTTGAACTATGTGTACTCCTCTAGTGTTTGAACTATGCTTGTAACTAAACTATCGCTTCGAGACTATTTGGTGATGATCGAGACTATTGTTCGAGACTATGTGTTGATGATCGAGAATATTTCTGTTATTTTGCTGTCATTTTCATATTTATTTCTGTCAATTTGCTGTAATTCTGTTATTTTCGTTTCTTTTATTTTTTGACACAACAAAACCATACCCCAGGCGAATAAGAAATCATACCCCAGGCGAATCTGTACCCCGGGCGCACAATGCCTGTTCGCCTTAGGTAAAAGGCTTACCCCAGGCGCACAGGGCCTGTTCGCCTGGGGTATGTCAACTTACCCCAGACGCATTTTGAGGTTCGCCTGCGGTAAATCATTACCGCTGGCGATGTGGTCCCAGGCAAACCAATATTCGCCTGCGGTAGCATAATTTGGTTCGCCTGCGGTAACCTTTTCCCTAGTAGTGATAGAAGGACGCAACTGGTATAGAAGGTCATACCTATTTATCTTTTGTTTACACAATTATGCTTTGACTGATAAATCAGGGGAAAAAGAGTGAAGAGAATTTGTATTATTATTTGGGGCTGGGAATCCCACTGCCAGCTCTTCTAGCATTTGGATAAGCAGATGAAGCCACTAGTCCAGGTGTGTGAGTCCAATCAACAAGTGAGATAAATATTCTCTATTTGCGTCCTCATGAGCTAAAACAAGAACACAAAACAGGAGTAATTTGAAAGTTTTCAAGGTAGCACATGAGCAATTTACTTGGAGTGGCGGTAAAATACCACATGTAGGTAGGTATGGTGGACACGAATGGCAAGGTTTTGGGTTTATGGTTTGGATGCACGAGAAGCATTCCCTCTCAGTACAAGGTTTTTGGCTAGCAAGGTTGGGTAGCAAGCATAAGAGTTGAAGGAAAACTAACAAATATACCTATGATGAAACCAATCATGCAATCTTCATTGAAAGCACAAACGATCTTAACTTGTGAATACTAAGTTTATGAGCTAATAGGAAAATTACTCTTTCTGAAACTAGCAACTCAAATTATTATTTCTGCTGACCCAAGCTAAGTTTGCCAAAACCAACTAGATTAACTTGATGGTCTCTATAGTGATACCAAATACTAATAGCAGGCTCAATCATATGACAGAAGTTCAAAACTGAAATAATGTGCATAGAAAGTAAATGATGAAACTTCACATTCATATTTCAAACCGGCAACTCACACGAACGGATACAACGATAACCAACTAGGGAGAGACACTTCCATGCTGCAAACTATCCTATATGATAAACTTTCTACTCATGACATGACTCTACTGAAAAAGTAAAAAGATGAAACATAGAGATGTGATACTGTGGCACTCCCCCCAAGCTTGGAACAAGCCGAGGGGATGCCAAAACCAATGACAAATAAATTCTTTGGTGGTGACGGTGGAATCACTTGGAGAGGAGTCAGAAAGGCTTTGATGATGCGACGAAGCTCGATGTTTTCCTGTCAGGGGGTTACCCCCGAGTAGGGGTAAGGCAAGTGCTAAAGTGAAGGTCAAAGTGTTGTTGACCGGGTAGACGGCTACCCGGGTACTTGCTACCCGGTAGGTTCTATCCGGACATATCACTCAAGGCCAAGAGAAGATATCGAGGAAGATTATATTCGTCCGAGTAACGAGGTTGTGGTCCGAGTAGAGGGACAGCAAGCCTACACGGACCAGAAGTCAATGGAGCCGTTCTGACGAGGATCCCGTGTATCCTGCGTCCGTACCGGCGTGCGGTTCAACTTACTAGGTTTGTGATCATTCGTGATGCGGGTGGTGACAGAGAGTTAGGCAGCCATCTAGTCTTGTCAAGGACAGAGGGGACAGGACGGGATGGGGGTCTATGCTGTGAGGCTGGCAGAGTGGACAGGGTCTGTCAGCCGTACTGCGCAGCGGCTTCTCAGCGCAAGATCCCGGAAGCGTGCTCACGTCACAGTGGTCAAGTCACATCACTGTACTTTCTATTCGTTGTTTATCCGGCTGGGCACCAGTATATAAGGTGCCCTGCTCCCTCCTGCGCGAGGGACGTTACCTCACTTCGCATTTATTGCTAGAGCCAACACTAGAGCTAGAGAGAACAACCGAGTGGCTACTCGGCCAAGAGACATACATTGTATTGTGGCTACTCAGAGATCACACATATAGAGAGAGAGGCAGGAGTAGGGGTGTTACCTTCACACGAGGGCCCTGAACCTGGGTAGATCTTGTTGTTTGCAGTGTTATTTACGCGCGGCTACTCGCCGTGCGATCCCTCCCCGGATACCCCCAGAGTCCATCGGCCCCAACTTTAGCCATCCTATGGCATCTGTCTTCTCCACACCACGACAGTTGGCGCCCACCGTGGGGCCAGCAGCGGCGCTGGCTGGGGTTCACATTCGGACGGGACCGATTTCAGCTTCAGAGGAGTGCGTGGTCTGTGTCCTTGTCCACAGATTCGGCTCCTTCGACTTCGTCACCGACAACGCCGGAGATTTCGGCGGCAGGCCCATGCCTGCAGGTGGCTCGGTGCTCTCCTTCGGCACGCACCTGGTCTACGTCACCACCACCGTCATCCGCGAGTTCCCAGAGGTGGTGCTCGTCGCAGAAGATCCTCCTGCTGTACTCGCTGCCCGCGGGAGGCCAACTGGCTGCTCTGCGGACAGCATGGAGGTGATGATGACGGGCTCGTCTATCGATGCCGGGGAAGGCGCAGCCGCTACCGCTGGCGTCATCGAGGAACCTGCGGGTGCAAAGGGCCACAAGCCCTACGAGAAGCCCCAGAACATTCCGGGTTACATGCCTCCTTCCACGTCTACGGCTATACCGGCTGCTTGCGGTGAAGCCACCGTGCAGCTGGGCATGCCGCAACCCAACGAGGCGGAACTCGCCGCCATGAAGGCGCAACTCGAGCAGCAGCGTAAAGCGCTACTCGCGGAGTCCCAGGAGCTGGAGAAGGTTAGGCTTGAGCTTAACCTAGCTCAAAACAAGTACAACATAGTGCATGGCTTCACTCCTGTTTCTAGGCTGCCTAGCAAGATAGGCGCTACCCGTCGCAACTTAGGCGCTGAGCTGGCTACAGATGGTAGGGCTGCTAGCCAATCTGCTAGTTCGAACACTGTTGGTAGGCCCAAGTACAGCACCCCCGCCAAAACTCTTAGGGTTGCAGAGGCAGTGGCTGCTGAGTTACCGCATCTCACTGGCGACGCGCGCGCTAGGCAGCAGGATAGACTCAACGAGCTAGTGCTAGAGGCTGGCAGGTAGAACGAGGAGTTCCGGAAAGCCAATCCGGGTGATGGCGCTTCCCATGTTATTCATTCGCATGGGATGAGATCTCAGGATCAGGCGTCATCACCACTTCCCGGTGGGGATAGAGACCAGAGCGTGACCTCTAGGAGAAACAAACAGATGCAGGTGTACGACCCGGCTGTCGCCGCAAAACAGCATGCCGTGCCGCGGCAGCCTGGCCATAAACACAACTCTGCAGGAGCAGGCTATCAAGCCACTAAAGCTCACAGCAAGGAGCAAGGAGGAAACCGAGCAGGCGCATCTCGGCATCATGCTGCTCAGCCTACTCAGCAGAGGGTGCAGCCGTGGGGAGCTGTGCAGCCGCAGGCCGTTGTGCAGCCGCAAGAAGTTGTGGTCGCAGCCAACCCGGCTGTGCAACTCGCAGCTGTGCAACCCGGCTGTGCAACGACTGGCTAGCCGGGTATGCAGATCCAAGAAACGTCACTGAACGCCTCGGTGACCGGATGCTGGAGCCCACTGATGCAAGGTACAAGTTGGACCGGATCAACCGGTCTGCGCAACTCGAGACAAAGGGGCCACCCGGCCCAGAATGCTTTGGCCGCCGCATCATGGAGGAGCCCTGCTCGGACTTGGCTCAACAACCTGCCCAAGGACAGCATCAACTGCTGGCTAGACTTCTCGGAAGCCTTCATCAGCAACTTCACCAGCACGTACAAGAGGCCGAATAGGCCGCAACAGCTGTCCGCTTGCAAGCAGCGAGAAGAGGAGACTGACCGAGGGTATCTTACTCGGTGGAGCACTTTGAGGAACACCTGTGAAGGTGTGAATGAGGCCCAGGCCATTACCTGGTTTGCTCAGGGCTGCAGGCATGGCAGCATGTTGTGGCAGA